>CM075978.1:29060654-29124190 GCA_038087875.1 Malacoraja senta
ACCAGCTGTGCCACTGTGCCACCCCAGCACTGAAACCTGGCAACATCCTCATTAATGTTCATATAGCCTGAGAACAGGTAGACTTATAACTAGGAATTTATAAGTAAACCAGTTGATCTTCCATTTTGATATACCATTTTGATGTTATCGTCCACAGTGACACCAAAGGGTTTATGGATTAGCTGACCATCGCATCATCACCACCAATCTCTTTTAAAATGCAGCATAAATTATTAAACTGGAGCTTTCTCACTATTTTAATTTGGAGAACAGATAATATCACCCTGCACGAAAGTGTAAGCAAATCTAAGTTCTGATTAATTTTGGCAATATTAAAATGTCAAGCTTGAAGTTTTCAATAAACTTCTGTATTCATCCATCAATCATTTGCAATGCTACACTGAATATATTTTAAAGGCCAGTGTGCTTAATGATCTTATATACATATACATTTTATTTTGGAAAGAATATTTTAAATGGTGTGTGCTGTGCAAATATCATAGAAGTGTAATTTCTACAAAAAAATTGCATGTGAAAGTGTAGCCATTTTCTATTCAAGATGAGAAATCGTTCTGGAGAAGAAAATACTCCCAGTGAAAGTTTGGTCTAGTTAGAGATTCAGCATGAAAACAGGCCCTATAGCCCACCAAGTCCATGCCGACCATCGATCCCCCGTTCAGGTTGGTTATGTTATCCCACTTTAGCATTCACTGTCCACACATCAGGGGCAATTTACAGTGGCTGATTAACTGACAGGCCCCTCACGTCTTTGGGATGTGGGAGAAAACCGGGGCACCCAGAGGAAACCCACATGGACATAGGAGGAACCCTCAATCTTCACACAGATAGCACCCAATGTCAGGATTGAACCTTGATCTTGACTGCTGGGAGGCAGCAGGTCTACCAGTTGTGCATCTGTAGAAAGACTCAAATAACTCCCTCCCATTACAGGTAAAATAAACTTCAAAAGATGAGATTGTATCAAAACATCACATTGTAATGGAAAACAAAGCACGATTTTGATACATTTAATATCACTGCCTCACTACATACGATGAACAAAATTAATACTGCACACTCTGGCTGAAAGCTATTGCGCTAATTATGATTATGTTTGCTAGATTAGAAGAAAATATGTCTGTTACATCAGAGTATAATTTAGATGGGCAGCAAACCGAGATTTCTAATTGGGTGGCATGTCTTTAAAGGCAATAACAATTTGCCATAGTTTATATTGTTCATTTGCTTCATATCTGCCGTGGATATAGAGCTTAGAACAGTACAGCACAGGAACAGGCCAACAATGTCTGTGTCAAACATGATGCCAAGACATAATCCATGTCCCCCCTCCCCACCCCCTCATTCCCTGTATATTTGGGTGCCTATCCTAAAACATCTTAAATGCACTATTGTATCTGCCTTCACCACCACCCAGGCAGTGAGTTCCAAGCACCCACCACCCTCTAATGTAAAAAAAAACGTTCCCTGTTCATCATCACATACTTATTAAAACTCTGATCTTGTTAATATGTATATGTGTGTGTGTATGTAGTTGTCTTTACATCTTTGCGAAAACATTTTTACATATTCCGGTTGAGATTTTTCCCGTCGAGGCCGCGACCACCTTATCTGAACATTTCATGCTTTATTTCTCGACATACTGATTAAAGTTTAAAAACATCAAAAGACTGAAATTAAAAAGCACCAGCTTCAAATGATGGTCACAATGGCTAAGCTAGCAGAGACCAGCCTGAATGAAGATTTCATCCTACATTTGACACGTTATTCGCGATTAAAGCTTTAAAAATACCAACTCACAAGATTTTTACATTTTCTAATTCACATTTTTCCCCTCGAAGCTGAGATTACTGTCACTGAACATTTTATGCTTTATTTCTCGACTTATCTATATAACTAAAAGTCTCATCTTGACCACTTCCTGTCTGTGCTGTATATTGATTTTAGAAAAAAACGCTACCATATATCGCTATGATTTCTGGCCATCTTACTCACAGTCCTCCTCCATTGAGGCAGCCCCGAGGATTTTTCCGATCGATGAAAAATAAATAAACCGCCGCTCTGCTTGAAAGGGCCACAGAACTTAGTTCGGTGGCTGGCGCTCTGCCTGAATGGCCACGAAACCGAGTTCGGTGCCCTGCGCTCTGCCCGAACTGCTATGAAATCAAGTTTGGTGGCCTGCGCTCTGCCCGAACTGCTATGAAATCGAGTTTGGTGGCATGCGCTCTGCCCAAACTGCTATGAAATCGTGTTTGGTGGCCTGCACTCTGCCTGAAATGCTTGAAATTGTGTTTGGTGGCCTGCACTCTGCCTGAAATGCTATGAAATTGAGTTTGGTGGCCTGCACTCTGCCTGAAATGCTATGAAATTGAGTTTGGTGGCCTGCACTCTGCCTGAGATGCTATGAAATTGAATTTGGTGGCCTGCACTCTGCCTGAAATGCTATTTCAAGGAATAGCCATGAGTGAACTGCCAGCCCACCAGCCCTGAGTGACTGATCTGCCAGACAACCAGCCCTGAGTGACTGATCTGCCAGTCCACCAGCACTGAGTGACTGAGCTGCCTGCCTACCAGCCCTGAGTGACTGAGCTGCCAGCCCACCAGCCCTGAGTGACTGAGCTGCCAGCCCAGCAGCCCTGAGTGACTGAGCTGCCAGCCAACCAGGCCTGAGTGACTGAGCTGCCAGCCCAGCAGTCCTGAGTGACTGAGCTGCCAGCCAACCAGGCCTGAGTGACTGAGCTGCCAGCCCAGCAGTCCTGAGTGACTGAGCTGCCAGCCAACCAGGCCTGAATGACTGAGCTGCCAGCCCAGCAGTCCTGAGTGACTGAGCTGCCAGCCCACCAGCCCTGAGTGACTGAGCTGCCAGCCAACCAGGCCTGAGTGACTGAGCTGCCAGCCCAGCAGTCCTGAGTGACTGAGCTGCCAGCCCACCAGTCCTGAGTGACAGAGCTGCCAGCCCACCAGCCCTGAGTGACTGAGCTGCCAGCCCACCAGCCCTGAATGACTGAGCTGCCAGCCCAAGAATTCATTCGGCCCACAATGTCAATACTAGCTCTCTGGAAACCAGTCCCTTTGGCCCACAACAACCATACTAGCGCTTCAGAACCCCCCCCCCCCCCCACTGGCCACCAATATTGGAATTGTTGGAGAGATGGAATATTGCGTTGGGGGACCAGCCCTCCCGTGTGAACCTGGGACCCAATGGGTCCTTCTTTGTCTAGTTACTGATTATAGTTTTAAAAAATCAAGCCTCTATGAAGATTTCATCCTATATTCGACATGTTATTCGCGATTAAAGCTTTAAAAATGCCAACTTTCACAAGATGTTTACATATTCTGATTCACATTTTTTCCCTTGAGGCACAGATCACTTTCACTGAACATTTTTTGCTTTATTTCTCGACATATTACTGATTAATTACCTTGAATTTCAAACTGACCAGCTTCAAATGATGATGTCACAATGGCTTCACTACAAGGGGGAGGGCGAATTGCTATTGCAACATGCAGGGCAAGTGCAATTGGAATTGATGTTAAAGATCATTGCTGAGGAAGGCAAGGGGTGTGCTGGAATCTGACGTTCTGGAACAGCTTGAGTTGGAGGATCACGCCTCCCGTGGGGGCTACAGGTAGGGAACGGGTGTGTTTGGGGAGCAAACCCAACGGGTCTGCAGTTGTTCTAGTCTCCTTTACAAGTTGCATATTATCTGATGTCGCACATTCAATTACCATTTGTGAACAAATATGAGAGATAAAAGCTATGTGATCTTTGTTTGGTATTCTTCAATTCCCTATTAGGTTACCATCTCATTATCTATCATTCATTGCACCCCTGATCTTAGCTTCCTTTTATCTGTTTCTTCCTGGATTAAGATCTATTTTGCTAACCAAACTTAGTAATAAAGTCCCTCTGGCTGATATTTGTGGCAAGCCACTTTGGTTCTTTTTTTGCGAATTCTTTTAGCACTAGCTGCAGCTGAAGGAACAATCGATGAAGTATTGCTGCAACAATATGTAACTGCGGAAATGTCGGCTTTAGATTCCAAGTACTGGATTACTGATAGAATGGGCAGCGTGATTCATCAAGGGACCTTGGGTATGAATTACCAGTCGGAAACTAAATAGCCCTGCTGTTAGACCTTCAATGAAGCTGGATTCCGTTGGTAGCACGTGTTTCTGCGTCAGAACAATGTGCCTTCAAACATCATCAAGGGTCCGATAATACAATTTGTACTGACAACACAGTGCACTACTGAAGAGTTTACTTCTGACAGATATGCCAGCTTTTGAAACAGATACAAAACTCAGCTCCTATCAATTTTTATTTGAATCAAATGAATGTTTCAGGTCCCATGAGACTGTGTAAGGAAGAGTTGAGATTCCTGATGTCAATCCCCCCCCCCCCCCCCCCCCCAAGTCAGTTAGCTTGTCAATAAAAATAGCGATTTCCAGAACCGCTGAATGTTAATTGCATTCAATGCACCTGAGATTAAAGATATTCAAGTGAATTATTGCCATGTGCTTTCCAAAGCCTTTATTTCCCTAAATGGCTAATATATTTAGGAGCAATTCGCTTGTCTGCTTGATTATAGGTCGAGTTTATATAATGTAGATTAATGACTCCAATAGAAACATAGAAACGTAGAAAATAGGTGCAGGAGGATGCCATTTGCCCCTTTGAGCTAGCCACAATCAGTAACCTGTGCCTGCCTTCTCCCCATATCCCTTGATTCCGCTAACCCCTAGAGCTCTATCTAAAGCCCCTGTCCCACTTAGGCAATTTTTTTCGGCGACTGCAGGTGACTAGGCTGTCGCCACGTGGTCGCGGGGTGATGCCTGTATGGTCGTGAGTAGTCTCTTCAAGTCGCCTAAAGAGTCATAACGTTTTTCTGGTCGCCGCTGGAATTTCAAATGTTCAAAACGTTTCAGCGACTGTGGGCTTGACGGAGCTTGTCTTCTCCTGTCATAGCTGCTGTCGTAGGTTGTCGCCAGGATGAGACAGGTTGTTGCCAGGTGACCTCGGTTGTCGCCGGGTTCTGACTTCGGTGAATTCCATGGCCGACTTACCTACGTCAACCTATGTCAACCGGCGACAGGTTCCGGTGACTGAATTGTCTTCCGTTGTCTTCAGTTGTCGCCGACAGGGTCATTGCTTGTCGTAGCTTGTCGCAGGTGGACGTAGGTTGACTTTGGTTGTCGTAGGTTGTCGCCTGTCTGATCATAGGTTGTCGTAGGTGTGGTCGTCCTAATGGGTCGCCAGTTGTCGATATCTTGCCGTAGCTTGACGTCAACTACGTGGTAGGTTGTCGTAGCTTGTCGTAGACATTGTCGTGGTGGGGGGGGTCCAGTCGCCGCTTTTTCGGCGATCTGCAACGACTGTGACAGTCGTCGGCAGTCGCCAAAAAAGTCGCTTAAGTGGGACAGGCCCTTAACTGTCTTTTAAATGCATCCAGTGAAATGGTCTCTACTGCCTTCTGTGGCAGAGAATTCCACAAATTCATTACTCTCTGGGTGAAAAAGTTTTTTCTCATCTCAGTTTTAAATGGCCTCCCCTTTATTCTGATTTTAATTAATGAAGGGGAAGTTTGACGAATGTGTAGAACGCCATCTATTACCATAACCAATTATATGTTCTGGGCTATAATCTTTTATTTTCCATAAAACAAGCCTGTATAATGTTGGAATTTGCAGACGGGAGTCCAATCCCAAGCAAAGTAATTTAGTGGCAAAAAAGATTCATGGCCAACGTTGAAGTCTTTATAAGCTAAATATTCGATGCTCAAAGCAAATGCAAAGAATATAAAATCTGTGTATATTTGCTAGTCAATGGTTCTCTATTAGTTATGGATATTTTTACTTCACTATATCTGAACTTACTCATAATCTAGGAAACAAGGCATTACATATATTCCTGATAGATTTAATCTTAAATTTCCTCAACAAAGAAACCTTATATAGATACTGAAATTTGCAAACCATCTCTCCACACAGAATTTCCATAATAGTATCATCAAGAAACAAGTAGATTTTGAAATTGTTGCCATTTACAGTCAGGGACGGTACTTCCTAATTGAAGGAAGAGATTCTATAATTTAAAGAAAATAACAAGGAATGGAGCTAGAGGTATAACCTTCTCTGACTCTTACCTGGGCATGGATTTCCTGTGGTGGTACAACAAGTAAATGCATGTCCATCCCATCAGCACACAAAACACAATGCGCTGGAGGAACAGCGAATCAGGCATCATCTGTGGAGGGAAATGGACAGACGATGTGTGGGGTCAGGAATGTGGCCTGTTCATTCCCTCCACCGATGCTGCCTGACCCGCTGAGGTACTCTAGCACTTTGTGTTTTGCACAAGTAAGAGGGGAAATATTGTATAGGAACCTGAGGGGCAAACTTTCCACACAGGGTGCTGGGTATCTGGAACAAGCTGCCAGCAGAGGTGGTTGAGGCAGGTATATTAACAACATTTGATCAACATTTAGACAGGTACATGGATACAACAAGTTTAGAGGGATATGGGCCAAACTTGGGAAAATTTGTCTATCTTAGAGGGGATATCTTGGTCCGCATGGATGAGCAGGGCCGAAGGGCCTGTTTCCTCTATGACTTTTAATCACAGGTCAAAAACAAAATAGATGAAACAAACCAATAAATGAATAAGCTCATCTTTGCAAGTCTTCAAATGGGCAAACATGTCCCTGCTTCTTCATCTTCTAAGTCTTAGTCCAAGTACAATGTGGATAGAAAATCCACAAAACCAAGTTGCTGAGTATCAATACTCAACCTTATATTAAAATAAGAGTGTGTAGGAAGGAACTGCAGATGCTGATTTAAACCAAAGATAGACACAAAAAGCTGGAGTAACTCAGTGGGTCAGGCAGCATCTCTGGAGAAAAGGTGAAGTTTTGGGTTGAGCCCTTCTTCAGAAGAAGGGCTGCCTTCTAAACTAAAATCTGAAGGTTTTAGTTTATGTCAGTGAATGGTCATAAGAGTCCTCGGGCAGATTTTTCTGTTACAAGAAATACATTTCTACAATTCTGCCAAAATGGCAATGGAGCTCAACTCTTTTGCTAGCATTACACACTACGCACAATATACATGCACTTAACAAACTCTTGAATTGCAAAGTCTGCAATTTCCATGTCAGCAGGAACAATTTAAACATATTCAGAAAAATACCAAAGCCAATCCTCTCATTGTGTGAATTATCTAATCACAAATAATGCAACTAGTACTAGTTTCCAGTTACCATCGACAGTGCTCTACATATCTTGGAAATGTTTTGTATGAAGAAGAGGAACTAAAGGTAGAGGTGTTATCGAGATTTATTGTGTGACAACAAAAGAATTATTCCACAGGAAGCCTGAGGTTGCTTGAATGAGAAATTAATTCATCTTCATTGTTGCAGTTTTTGCAGAAGTTCAGGAATCTTGCAGGATCTTGTGCTGCTGAGAGGCACTATCTGTTGGTTATGTGGCTACAGAAGATGCACAGTCCATCCTCCGAGAAGACTCAGCAAAGGTATCACAATAAGTGCACCAGAAATGTCTTCACCGTTTGATTCATCCCAGCCTTCTTGTAAACTGACCCCGTGGAACCAAAAGCTGCTCTCAAAGTCTACTGCTGAAGCCCTTCCCATTCAGAAAAGAGAGAGCAACCATCACTGGAAAATTACTCAACAATCTTTTATTTTGAATAAGGATCTAAAGAAGGGTCCCAACACAAGAAGGCATCTGTCCATATTCACCAGAGATGCTGCCTGACCTGTGACATACTCCAATATTTTGTGTTTCTTTTTGTAAACTGGCATCTGCAGTTCTTTGAGTTCTATTGTTTTAAATTCTTTAGTTTTGATTTTGAAACTATTTCAAAAGAGTTGGCACAATAATTGTAATCATTATTGGCAGTGGAAGATATGATAACAGAGGGATATATAGATGCGAACAGTGGAACTAGCAAGACTGCTCTTCCACAGCCAACAATGGACCATTGTGGGCTCCACCTTTCCTTGGTCAACGGTGCCGGCTCTGATTGGTTCGGAACATTTTCATACTTTTAGTATCCCACCCCCCTGACTCTCAGTCTGAAGAAGGGTTTCGACCCGATAGGTCACCCATTCCTTTTCTCCAGAGATACTGCCTGACCCGCTGAGTTACTCCAGAATGTTGTGTCTATCATCAGTGCAAACCAACATCTGCAGTTCCTTCCTACACATGAAATAATAGACCTCTATCAGCTTGTACAGATTCTTGGAAAGCATCATTGATGGAAAGATATCTATAAAATGTAAAAAAAATGACACAACATGTCAGGCAGCATCTCTGGAGAATATGGACGTCATATTTTGCATCAGGATCCTTATTCAGACTGGTTTCTGGGGGAGGGAAGTTGGAAGAGGGGTGGGGAAGGGACAAAGTCTGGCAATTGCTAGGTGGATCTTAAATCAGCATCTGCAGCTCTTTGTGTATCCACCTATCACTGAGTTAAAGCTGTCCATGTCTCAGTCATACATTTTTGACCCAAGTGTTTGGATATGGGAAGCTCCCGGTCCCACAGTGGGATTCCAGTGCTGTTTGATGGGTTGGTAAAGCACTGGCATGCTGTTGTGGCACAAGCTGACAACCCATTAGTTACCCTATTCCACTTGGATTTATATCACAGCCCCTGCGTGGGGTTGTGACTCACTTCATCCACAGATGTCCCGTTTTATATTCCATGATGACTCTCAATTATAGGTAGACAAAAATGCTGGAGAAACTCAGCGGGTGCGGCAGCATCTATGGAGGGAAGGAAATAGGCAACGTTTCGGGCCGAAACCCTTCTTCAATCTGCATCAGTCTGAAGAAGGGTTTCGGCAAGGAACGTTGCCTATTTCCTTCGCTCCATAGATGCTGCCGCACTCGCTGAGTTTCTCCAGCATTTTTGTCTACCTTCGATTTTCCAGCATCTGCAGTTCCTTCTTGAACATTGACTCTCAATTATTGTCAGCTCTGCTTTCCTTTTTTTTTAAAAACTAAACCCAATTAATTTTCAGCAGTATGTGAATTCATGACACTTTATATTGGATGATTTTAATAAACGATTTTTCAATTTGTGTTCCCTGCTTGGAGACTTACTCTTTGAAGGTGTATATTGAAAATTCACAATTGCTGCACAAATTTTCTACCATTCATTTGTAAACTCTGGCAAATTTGTAAAATCTGGCCAGGACTAGAGGGTGTGAGCTATCGGGAGAGGTTGAGTAGGCTGGGTCTCTATTCCATGGAGCATAGGAGGATGAATGGAGATCTTATAGAAGTTTACAAAATCATGAGAGGAATAGATCAGGTAGATGCACAGAGTCTTTTACCCAGAGTAGGGGAATCAAGGACCAGAGGACATAGGTTCAAGGTGAAAGGGAAAAGATTTAATAGGAATCTGAGGAGTAACTTTTTCACACAGAGGGTGGTGGGTGTATGGAACAAGCTGCCAGATGCGGTAGTTGAAACTGGGACTATCCCATCTTTTAAGAAACAGTTGGACAGGTACATGGATAAGACAAGTTTGGAGGATTATGGACCAAGCGCAGGCAAGTGGGACTAGGGTAACTGGGACATTGTTGGCCGGTGTGGGCGAGTTGGGCCGAAGGGCTTGTTTCCACACTGTATCAGTCTATGACTCTAATTACTCCATTTCCGACAACAACCATGCTTCTCTCATCATTTCTTTACAGCAGTAAATGTCGGCAGTGTGGGAATTCATTCAGGAATTCCAATATAATTTCACAGTTTGAGAAGTAGTTTGGAAAGGTCATAAAGCCCTTCAGCTCACAATGTCTGTGTCCAAAATGAAGCCAAGTTAAACTAATCTTCATTGTTTGCACGTGATCCATATCTCTTCATTCCCTACACATCCATAAGCCTACCTAAAAGCCTCTGAAACACTATTATCATATCTGCCTCCACCATCACCCCTGGCAGCATGTTCCAGGCACCCATCACTCTATGTGTAGTAAACCTGCTCTGCATTATTCCATTAAGCTTTGCTCCTCTTACCTTAAGTCTACACCTAATCTTTGGCATTTCCACCCTGGATAAAAAAGGTTCAGACTGCTTATCCTATCTATATCTCACATTATTTTATATACTTCTATCAGGTCATCCCTTAACATCTGATGCCTCAGAGAAAACAATACAAGTTTGCCCAACCTCTTCTTATAACTAACCACCTCTAATCTAGATAACATTCTGGTAAACCTCTATTGCACCCTCTCCAAAGCCTTCATTCACATCCTTACTGTAATGGGGCGACCAGAATTGTACACAATACTTCAAATACCTCTACACAAAATGCTATAAAACTGCAACATGACTTCCTGACTCTTATACTCAATTCCCCAATTGATAAAGGCAGGCATGTCGTATGCCTTCATTACCACACTTTCTACTTGTGTTGCCACTCTCCGGGAGGTATGGTCTTGGACCTCAAGATCCCTTTGCACATCAAATATTGACAAAACTCCTGTGGCACACTCGGGTTTTTTATATATGTTTGATTAGAAAAATCATCGCCAAATAATCTTCTTTATGTGTTTAGTTGCTTGTTTGAGCGGGATTTTTTATATCATTACAGTTTCAGGTAGCCCTGTTTCACTGTATGTAGGTGTCTAAGCACATAAGTCTCTTTCTAAATATTTCAGCTTTGCAGTTTCTTTGTTCCTTCTCTGCTTTTTGCATAGTTCTGCAGCGCTGCCAACTTGAACTCAGTGTTCCTTAACTATTGATTTTTAGAGATTTGCAATCTTTACTTGTCCAGCTGCTCAGCGTACTAAAGAAATGACTCGAACAATGTGAACCCTCTTGCTTTTATTCTTATCTTTGCTTTTGGACAGCTTTTGTATGGTTACAAATAATGGCAATCCTGAACTTTATCTCTTATATTTCAATGCTTCGAGTCCGTTAGTTGCAATCTGTGCAAGGTAGGCAATTGTTAAGTGAAATCCTGTGAGGATACAAAAATAATTCCATCGATAAAATATCCTCCAGAACAAGCATCATCTGAGATAATGATCATTTCATATGAGTGCTGTTGTGTGAAAAAAATTAGACAATAATGCTATCAATTCAGTAAGTGCTTTCTGCAACTTTGACTAGATGTTGCTGTGTTCAGTTGTGTGGCGATATTGATTTAGGGGACAGTGAGGTACAGTATTTATCTTTGTCAATTGTTGATGTATAGAGGGACCTTGGGTCCAAGTCTATGACTCAAGTAGGTAGGGTAATGCAGAAGCCTGTGCTAACAACCCAGAGATCTGACCTCAGAGATCATTATCACAGCAGTGGAATTTAAATTCAATCATTTTCCAAAACCTATTAAAAATGGCCTTTGGGAATGAAGATTATAAAGATAGAGCTGCTACCTCACAGCGCCAAAGACCCGGGTGCGATAATGAGTTTGGGTGATGTCAATGTGGAGTATACACGTTCTCCCTGTGACCATGTGGGTTTCCTCCGGGTGCTCAGGAGGGGAATAACATAGGTAGAATTAGTCAAACGGGTGATCAATGGTCAGCGTGGACTCGGTGGGGTGAAGGACCTGTTTCCATCCCTTATCTGGAAACAAAATTAAAGATGCTGAGTATCGAGACCACCGGATTCAAGAACAGCTTTTTCCTAGCAATCAACAGACTCTTGAACACCATACAACACTAACCTCAACTATGAACAACTTTGGTTGCACTAAGTACATTGATTTTATTTTTCACATGTATTGTGGTTATTTATTTATTGATTTTTTGTTTATTATATATGACCAGTTTGTATTGTGTTTATAGGCCTGTTATGCTGCGACATGTAAGAATTTCATTGTTGCATTGTTAGTACGTATGACAAATAAATGTCCTTCATTCTTAACTCTTGTGAAGCTGTTCAACCTGCCGAGCTCCATTAACTGTCGGTTTTGCATAACATTTCCTTCAAATTGCACACCATCATTACCATCCAGAGGAGATTACTTTTGCAGCCATCGTCCATATTGTCTTTGAGGCATTTCCTGGGAGCATGCAAGATTCCACCCCGCACACGAGGTTAAATGACTGGAGGAAAGAAGAGAGAGGGGGATCTCTCATCTTTATAGTGAATAGTAGGGCCCTGGTGAGTGTGGTAGGCAAGAGCGATCTAGGAACGCAGGCACATAGTTTCTCGAAAGTGGTGCCACAGGTAGATTGTGTGGTAAAGAAGGCTTTTGATACATTGACCTTCATCTGTCTGTGTAAAGAGTATAGAAATCAGGACCTGATGTTAGAATCATACAAGACATTAGTGAGGCCGTATTTGGAGAACATTGCACAGGTTCGGTCGCACTGCTATAGGAACAATGTCATAAAGATGGAAAGAGTGCAGAGTAGAATTACGAGGATGTTACCAGGATTCAAGGGCCTGAGTTATGGGGTGAAAATGGGCAGGATGGGAGTTTATTCCTTCGAGAGCAGGAGGCTGAAGGGTGATATTATAGAAGTGTATAAAACCATTAGAGGAATAGATAGGGTGAATGCACAGAATTCTTTACCCAGGGTAGGAGAATGAAGGATCAGAGGGACATAAGTTTAAGGTGAGAGGGGAAAGATTTAATAGGAACCTGAGAAGTAGTGTTTTCACTCAGAGGGTGGTGGGTTAATAGAACGAGCTGCCAGAGGAGAAAGTTGAGGCAGGTACTATGGCAGCATTTAAAAGGCACTTCGACAGGGAAATGGATAGGATAGGGTTAGAGATATATGGACCAAAGACAGGGAAAATGGACTAGCTTGGTTGGCATGGACGAGTGGGTCTGAGTCATATGAGTTGCTGTATGATTCTATGGCACTATAACATTCATCCTATCCAGTGAAAGTCAATGTGTCCACATAAACCGTTGAGTAAATCAAGAAATCAAACTATTACTTCTAAGTAAGAAACATGTTGAGTAGTTACCTTTATACATTACATTGTGACATTAAGTGAATTGCCATATTTAGGGCTGAACTATTGCTTGCATTAGTATGATGATAACTAATTGCTTTAATTTACAGAACGCCAAAGTTTGGCAGATGGTGATAAACTTTGGTGAACAGGCAAAGCCCGGTGAAATGGTTTTGGATATGCAGGGAATGGAGGGATATGGTTCATGTGCGTAGAAACATAGAAAATACGTGGAGGTGTAGGCCATTCAGCACTTCAAGCCTACACCGCCATTCAATAGGATCATGGCTGATCATCCAAAATCAGTACCCCGTTCTGGCTTTTTCCCCATTTCCCTTGATTCCCTTAGCCCCTAGAGCTAAATCTAACTTTCTCTTGAAAACATCCAGTGAATTGGCCTCCACTGGCTTCTGTGGCAGAGAATTCCACAGATCACAACTCTCTGGGTAAAAATGTTTTTCCTCATCTCAGTCCTAAATGGCCTACCCCTTATTCTTAAACTGTGACCCCTGGTTCTGGAATCACCCAACACTGGGAACATGTTTCCTGCATCTACCCTGTCCAATCCTCTAAGAATTTTATATGTTTCTTTAAGATCCCCTCTCATCCTTCTAAATTCAGCGAATACAAGCCCAGTCAACCCGTTCTTTCATCATATGTCAGTCCTGCAATCCCGGGAATTAACCCGGTGAACCTACGCTGCAGTCCCTCAATAGCATTAATGTCCTTTCTCAAATTAGGAGACCAAAATTGCACACAATACTCCAGGTGCGGTCTCACCAGGGCCCTGTACAACTGCGGTAGGACCTCCTTTCTCCTGATGCCATTAGCTTTCTTCACTACCTGCTGTACCTGCATGCCTACTTTCAGTGACTGATGTACAAGCACACCAAGGTCTCGTTACACATCCCCTTCTCCTAATCTGACACCATTCAGATACTAATCTGCCTTCCTGTTCTTGCCACCAAAGTGGATAACTTCACATTTATCCACATTATACTGCATCTGTCATGCTTCTGCCCACTCACCCAACTTATCCAAGTCACCCTGCAGCCTCATAGCATCCTCCTTGCAGCTCACACTGCCACCCAGCTTTGTGTCATCCACAAACTTAGAGATGTTACATTTAATTCCCTCGTCTAAATTGTTAATATATATTGTAAACAACTGGGGTCCCAGCACCGAGCCATGCGGTACCCCACTAGTCACTGCCTGCCATTCTGAAAAGGACCAGTTAATCCCTACTCTTTGTTTCCTGTCTCCAAACCAGTTCTCTATCCATGTCAATACCCTACCCCCAATACCATGTGCTCTAATTTTGCACACTATTCTGTTGTGTGCAACCTTGCCAAAGGCTTTTTGAAAGTCCAGATACACCACGTACACTTGTCCATTCTACTCGTTACATCCTCAAAAAATTCCAAAAGATTAGTCAAGCATGATTTCCCTTTCATAAATCCGTGCAGACTTTGACCGATCCCGTCATTGCAGGCCGGTAAGGGTCAGTCTTGGCATTATGTTGGCCGCAAACATTGTGGGTGCTGTTCTGTTCTATAAAATGGGCTGAAACAAAACTGATGAACTCCAGTGCAAAAATTAGCAAAGTGATGCATTTCTGTGAGGATAATGACAAAAGGCTATGTGGGTTACATGGCAAAACTCCAAAGAAGTCTCTAAAATTGAAAAGACTGGTTACATGCATGAATAAATCATTGAAGGTGGCAGAAAAATTAACAAAATAACAAATGTCCAGAAATTAATTGCCAGATGCATTTGGGATGCACTGTGCAGCATGTTGTTATTATGTAGCCTATATTGGGCTACCAAACAGAGGACATTTTTCCTCAGCCTTAAAGTGATGGAGGACAAAAACTGGACAATTATTCCAAACCTAGATCAAACACTAATTTAGTTCTACTTTGAATGTTTCCTATTGTTGTAGGCATCACAATTACATAAAGATGTAACAAGTTTGAAGAGGTATTTCTAGAATACTTGCAGCAATTAGGAGAAAAAAAGTAATAGATGGGAGAAGTCAATGTTTCTCCCCTTGGGCCAGAGAAGGTTAAGAGGAAATATGAATAGATCTTTGAGTTGATAACAGGAGCTTCTGTGGATATTGGCAAGTGGCTTATTATTTGTCAGGCTTTGTCCTGACCCCACCTTTATTTCCAGCTTTCTCCGGCCTACTACTATCAGTATACTGTATATAAGGGTCCCGACACGAAACATAACCTGTCAATTCCCTTCACAGATGCTACCTGACCCATTGAATTCCTCCAGTACTTTGTGTTCCATTCAAGATTCCAGCATCTTCAGTTTCTTGTGTCTCTAGGGAAGAATTGTGGTCATTTCACAGGCATGAACGAAATAACTTGGGCAGATTGATATGGCTCTACTTTGACATTCTCTTTGCAACAGTATACTTTATAACATTTTTATTCAGAAGTGTTTTTTTTAGTACACAATTCCTCAGGGAGATTCTCTTTGATGTCAGCTGCCTATATTTTCAGTGAGAGAGGCGGAAAGGAGTGGGTTGATAATCTCTGAATCCAATCCTTCTTAAAGTTGATCTGAATTAGCGTTGCTCTTATACTGCTGTTTCATTCTCACTATGATAATGAAATACGTAGGTGTACCCGTGGGGTTTTAGACTGTTGAGCCTACAATATTTCAATATCTGCCTTACTCTTGAGACTAAAAGCAGGAAACGCAGATTTTTGGAACTGCTGGACCCCATTTGCTGATATCAAAATTCAGCCTCTGAAAGAGGAACATTTCAAAATTACAAGAGCTATACTGTAGATGACAAAGGTCCTCTCATATTCCTCTGAATCTCTTTCCCCCTGACACTGAATGTATGTCCTCAAGTTTCATCTACAGTTCCTCTGATATGGGGAAAAGTTTCCTGCATTCTACACTGCCTGTACCCCTCACAGTGCTGTATATCTTGATCATGCCCTCCCCCCCTTAATCTTTTCCACTCCAACAAGAACAACCAAAGCTTCTCCAGTCTCTAGTCATTTCTGAACTGCTCTACCGTTGCAGGAGGAGGAGCGGCATCCGGGTGGTGAGAACATAAACGGTGCGGGGCTTTACTTTTCAGAGGCCCATGGACCGTTGCAGGAGGAGGAGCGGCGTCCGGGTAGTGAGTAGTAAGACAGCGCGGGGCTTTGCTTTCCAGAGGCCCTGGGACCGTTGCAGGAGGAGGAACCCAAAACTGCAACGTTCCATTCAAGTTTCCTATAAGTGAGGAAGCCGCTGATTGGTGGAAGAGGACTAAGAGGAAGCAGCTGATTGGTGGAAGAGGACTAAGAGGAAGCAGCTGATTGGGAGTCAGATCCCTGCTGATTTCCTCCACCAGTTTGTATTGTATCCAGGGTAAGGCTTTGTATTGTATCCAGGGTAAGGGGGGAGAATGAGGGCCAGGGCAGTTTACTCTTCTGGATGTCAGATGTGGGAGGTCATGGAGTCTGATACCCCTCCAGACGTCCACATCTGTGCCAGGTGCGTCGAGATGGGGTTCCTAAGGGACCGTGTTAGGAACCTGGAGCAGCAGCTCGATGACCTCTGTCTGATCAGTGAGAGTGAGGAGGTCATAGAAAGGAGTTATAGGGAGGTGGCCACTCGAAGACCACAGGAGGCAGACAAGTGGGTCACGGTTAGGAAGGGCAAGGGGCAGAGGCAGGGACTAGTGAGTACCCCGGTGGCTGTACACCTTGAAAATAAGTACTCCTGTTTGAATAGTGTTGGGGGGGACAGCCTTCCTGGGGGTAGCGACAGCGGCCGGGCCTCCGGCACAGAGACCGGCCCTGTTGCTCAGAAGGGTAGGGAAAAGAAGAGGAGGGCAATAGTAATAGGGGACTCTATGGTTAGGGGGTCGGATAGGCAATTCTGTGGACGCAGTCAGGAGACCCGGATGGTAGTTTGCCTCCCTGGTGCCAGTGTCAGGGATGTGTCTGAACGCGTCCAAGATATCCTGAAATCGGAGGGAGAGGAGCCTGAGGTTGTGGTACATATAGGTACCAATGACATAGGCAGAAAAAGAGAAGAGGTCCTGAAAGGAGAATTTAGGGAGTTGGGAGGAGAGTTAAGGAGAAGGACCGCAAAGGTAACAATCTCAGGATTACTACCTGTGCCACGCGACAGTGAGAGTAGGAATAGAATGAGGTGGAGGATAAATGCATGGCTGAGGAACTGGTGCAGCGGGCAGGGATTCAAATTTCTGGATCATTGGGACCTCTTTTGGGGAAGGTGTGACCTGTACAGAAAGGACGGGTTGCACTTGAACCCGAGGGGGACCAATATCCTGGCGGGGAGATTTGCAAAGGCTACTGGGGAGACTTTAAACTAGAACGGTTGGGGGGAGGGACTCAAATAGCGAAAGCTAGTAGAAAATGTGGGAGGCAGGAGGCAGAGAAGGGAAGCACTCGGACCCAAAATGTAGGGGGGAAAGAAGAAAAAGATAATAAACAGAGAATAAGTGGTGGTGGGTTTCTTAAATGTGTATATTTTAATGCTAGGAGCATTGTAAGAAAGGTGGATGAGCTTAGAGCCTGGATTGACACCTGGAAGTATGATGTTGTGGCGATCAGTGAAACATGGTTGCAGGAGGGCTGTGATTGGAAACTAAATATTCCAGGATTTCGTTGCTTCAGGGGTGATAGAATTGGAGGGGCAAGAGGTGGGGGTGTCGCATTGCTTGTCAAGGAAGATATTACAGCAGTGCTTTGGCAGGATAGATTAGAGGGCTCGTCTACAGAGGCTATTTGGGTGGAACTGAGAAATGGGAAAGGTGTAGCAATACTTATAGGGGTGTATAATAGACCGCCAAATGGGGAGCGAGAATTGGAAGAGCAAATATGTAAGGAGATAGCAGATATTAGTAGTAAGCACAAGGTAGTGATTGTGGGAGATTTCAATTTTCCACACATAGACTGGGATAAAACATTCTGTAAAAGGGCTGGATGGTTTGGAATTTGTAAAATGTGTGCAGGATAGTTTTTTGCAGCAATACATAGAGGTTCCTACTAGAGAAGGGGCAGTGCTGGACCTCCTGTTAGGAAATGAGACAGGGCAGGTGGCGGAGGTATGCGTTGGGGAGCACTTCGGGTCCAGTGATCACAATACCATTAGTTTCAATATCATTAGGAGAGGGTCAGAACTGGACCTAGGGTTGAGATTTTTGATTGGAGAAAGGCTAACTTTGAGGAGATGTGAAAGGATTTAAAAGGAGTGAATTGGGACATGTTGTTTTATGGGAAGGATGTAGAATAGAAATGGAGGACATTTAAGGGTGACATTTTAAGAGTACAGAATCTTTATGTCCCTGTTCGGTTGAAAGGAAAGTAAAAATTGGACAGAGCCATGGTTTTCAAGGGAATTGGACACTTGGTTCGGAAAAAGAGAGAGATCTACAATAATTATAGGCAGCATGGAGTAAATGAGGTGCTTGAGGAGTATAAAGAATGTAAAAAGAATATTAAGAAAGAAATTAGAAAAGCTAAAAGAAGATAAGAGTTTGCTTTGGCAAGTAAGGTGAAAGTAAATCCAAAGGGTTTCTACAGCTATATTAATAGCAAAAGGATAACAAGGAATAAAATTGGTCCATTAGAGAGTCAGAGTGGACAGCTATCTGCAGAGCCAAAAGGGATGGGGGAGATATTGAACAATTTCTTTTCTTCAGTATTCACCAAGGAGAAGGATATGGAATTATGTGAGGTAAGGGACACAAGCAGCGTAGCAATGGAAACTATGAGATTCAAAGAAGAGGAGGTGCGGACACTTTTGAAAAATATGAAAAAGGATAAGTCTCCAGGTCCTGACAGGATATTCCCTAGGACATTGAGGGAAGTTAGTGTAGAAATAGCAGGGGCTATGACAGAAATATTTCAAATGTCATTAGAAACGGGAATAGTGACGGAGGATTGGCGTACTGCGCATGTTGTTCCGTTGTTTAAAAAGGGTTCTAAGAGTAAACCTAGCAATTATAGACCTGTTAGTTTGACATCAGTGGTGGGCAAATTAATGGAAAGGATACTTAGAGATAATATATATAAGCATCTGGATAAGCAGGGTCTGATTAGGAACAGTCAACATGGATTTGTGCCTGGAAGGTCATGTTTGACTAATCTTCTTGAATTTTTCGAAGAGGTTACTAGGGAAATTGATGAGGGTAAAGCAGTGGATGTTGTCGATATGGACTTCAGTAAGGCCTTTGACAAGATTCCTCATGGAAGGTTGGTTAAGAAGATGCAATTGTTGGGTATTAATGGTGGAGTAGCAAGATGGATTCAACAG
The DNA here is from genome assembly GCA_038087875.1 of Malacoraja senta. Lineage (NCBI taxonomy): Eukaryota > Metazoa > Chordata > Chondrichthyes > Rajiformes > Rajidae > Malacoraja > Malacoraja senta. Next base: position 29,079,914 of record CM075978.1, read on the forward strand.
TGGCTGAATGGGAGATGCCAGAGAGTAATGGTGGATAGCTGTTTGTCAGGTTGGAGGCCAGTGACTAGTGGGGTGCCTCAGGGGTCTGTGTTGGGTCCACTGTTGTTTGTCATGTACATCAATGATCTGGATGATGGTGTGGAAAATTGGATTAGTAAGTATGCAGATGATACTAAGATAGGTGGTGTTGTGGATAATTAAGTAGATTTTCAAAGTCTACAGAGAGATTTAGGCCATTTGGAAGAGTGGGCTGAAAGATGGCAGATGGAGTTTAATGCTGATAAATGTGAGGTGCTACATCTCGGCAGGACAAATCAAAATAGGACGTACATGGTAAATGGTAGCGAGTTGAGGAATGCAGTTGAACAGAGGGATCTAGGAATAACTGTGCATAGTTCCCTGAAGGTGGAATCTCATGTAGATAGGGTGGTAAAGAAAGCTTTTGGTGTGCTGGCCTTTATAAATCAGAGCATTGAATATAGAAGTTGGGATGTAATGTTAAAATTGTACAAGGCATTGGTGAGGCCAATTCTGGAGTATGGAGTACAATTTTGGTCGCCTAATTATAGGAAGGATGTCAACAAAATAGAGAGAGTACAGAGGAGATTTACTAGAATGTTGCCTGGGTTTCAGCAACTAAGTTACAGAGAAAGGTTGAACAAGTTAGGTCTTTATTCTTTGGAGCGCAGAAGGTTAAGAGGGGACTTGATAGAGGTCTTTAAAATTATGAGCGGTTTAGACAGAGTTGACGTGGATAAGCTTTTCCCATTGAGAGTAGGGAAGATTCAAACAAGGGGACATGACTTGAGAATTAAGGGACAGAAGTTTAGGTGTAACATTAGGGGGAACTTCTTTACTCACAGAGTGGTAGCTGTGTGGAATGAGCTTCCATTGGAAGTGGTGGAGGCAGGTTCGATTTTATCCTTTAAAAATAGATTGGATGGGTATATGGACAGGAAAGGAATGGAGGGTTATGGTCTGAGTGCAGGTAGATGGGACTAGGGGGAACTAAAAAAATAAAATTTAAAAAAAAGTGTTCGGCACGGACTTGAAGGGCCGAGACGGCCTGTTTCCGTGCTGTAATGGTTATATGGTTATATTGGCAAGGCACAGCAGGAGGTGTTGCACCTCAATGCTCCAGTAACTGGGGATTGATCCACATCTCCAGTGCCATTTACATGAAGTTTCTACATTAGTTTAGTTTATATTTACATTATGGATGCAGGCCCTTCGGCCCATTGAGTCCATGCCGGCATTTGATCACCCGTTCACCGGTTCTATGATATCTCACTTTCTCAACCATTCTGTACACACAAGTGGCAATTTTTACAGAGGCCAACTAAATAACAAACCTGCATGTCTTTGGTATGTGGGAAGAAACCAGAACACCTGGAGGAAACTCATGCAGTCACAGAGAGAATGTGCAATCTCCACATAGACAGCACCCAAGTCTCTGGCACTGTGAGGCAGCAGCTCTACCAGCTGCACCACTGTGCCATCCTGCCATCTCTCCTTACTGACTTCATGGGTTTCCTCTGGGTGCTGCAGTTTCCTTCCATATCACAAGCACAGGCTGCTTAGTAGATTAATTGGCTGCTATTAATCACCTCCAGAGAAGATGAGTGATAAGAACTGAGGGAGAAAAAGTTACAGAAAAACAAGTGAGGAAATGGGATTACTATCAGCATAGACTCACAGGTCTCCTTCCGTGCCATAAGAAAATATAATAAACACTATATTTACAAGAGTCAATGGATTATGGTTCTTTTACTTAAAATCCAAACAACAATAGCCTCCAATCATCTCTGTATCATAAAAACAAATCATGTTACTGGTGTGACAGCGTACCATGTCTTTGTCTTCGGTGTAGTGTTAAATTTTTGAAGTGCTTTCAATGTGATGCAACAGCTCCCCCATCTTACCAGTTCAAGAATGCAGTATCTTGTTCACTAATATCAGGGTGATTGCTGAGAACAAGGCCCAAATGGGCTGCAGACCACTTAATCTGAGTATTTATTTCCATGCTTTTCTCTTCACCTCGACAAAAAATATGCGATCATGACAAGTACTGCAACAGTCTCTATTTGTGTTTTTAAATCATCTTTGGCTATGAACATTAATGTATCGCTCAGTAGGCCAGAAAAAATAGTATTCTACATATGAGCAAAACACAAGGTGCTGGAGTAACTCAGTGGGCCAGGCAACATCAATGGAGGGAATGGACAGGCAACGTTTCTGGTTGGGACCTTTCTTCAGAATACAATTTTAATGATAACTATGTTAACATAATGTTATTCAAATTATATTTGTCCCCTTGTTGCCCTGCTTTAAACAAAATCTATCTAGCTCGATATATGTTATTTATCATATGCACGAATTATTATTATCAAAAGTCCAGGTCCCTGAGAGTCCAGCTTTAATCTGAATTTTTATCTTTTTTTCAGACTTACAAGATCCTAGGAATCAATGCAAATACTGTACAACAGAGGCATGCAGTGCATATATATATAATATATATATATATGTAGGTGGACACAAAATGCTGGAGTAACTCAGCGGGACAGGGAACATCTCTGGAGAGAAGGAATGGGTGACGTTTCGGGTCGAGATCCTTCTTCAGACTGAGAGTCAGGGGAAAGAGAAACGAGAGATATAGACAGTGTTATAGGGAATGGATTCTTACAAATCCTAGGCATATTTGTGGTGCCTTCAAGTAAGCAAAAGTGCATGCAAATAAGCAAAAGCAACACTCAACGGAAAAACATCCAAGAGGATTAATGAAATTTGAAACCAATATTAGTTCAATGCTCTTTCGGTGTAACACAACACTGAGACATAATTAGAATGACCTAATGCCCCATGTCCAAGTCTTTCAACAGAGACAAATTAGCCTTTAAGGTAATCCTAATTAATCTGCAAATGACGGAAACAAGGGATTTAACAATTAGGCCACATTTGAAGGTAGCGCTTTCTCAATCATCGAATATTTGATACCGCACTTATGCGGGCCCCCTTAGAAGAAGAAAATCAGCTTATATTAATGCATCGATCCTTTCCGGTAAGCAGTCTGGTGCTGCCAGCTCTTGGTTTCCAAGCGGATTCCTCGGTTGCTCTCTGTTTAAAAAGGAGAGGTTGTACAAGTGACTCTATTCAGAGTGTAATAGATGTGGGAAACCAGTCTGTCATCTCTTGCAGCGTGTTGTTTCTGCTTTCAGCCACACCTGCAACCACAATGTTTTCAACGGGGAAGGAGCGCCCGTGCAATCCAGCGATCGGTTGGGTTTAAACTGTCAGCCTCTGCAGGGAAACCGAAGGCGCCTCGCAAGAACTGGGTCATTCCGTATTCCAGCACCTTCGGATAATTAAAGAGGACTTATTTCGCCACAAGTGTCATGCTCCCGCGCCTTAAATCATGTCAAAGTTTTTCCGCAGAATCCCAACTCTGCAGCATCCCAGGAAGGAACAGTGTCTATTTACGTATGAGTCCATTCTTTGCAGAACTCTTTCCCCCACTGTGACCTGTCCTTATCGCCCCTTCTAATTTATGCTACATCTTTTCTCCCCCACCCTCTCTGATCCTAAAGAGAAAACCAAAATAAAAAAAAGCCCTAAATTCGGCAGCATTTCTTGAACCAAGCCCCCCCTCCCCCACGAGTGGCAGGCAGCAGCGAGCAGCAGCCTGAACGGATCCTCTACCACTCCCTCCGCCTCCCGGCCTGCCAGGATCACTCTGGATGCAAGCATTCTCGTTTTGTGCTTGCATCCCTTGTACAAGATTGAACCCACCCTTGCAAGCAAGGCTTGACGAGATGCCACTGTCAGTTGGTACAAGCCCTCATACCTACCCCTGAGGGCACATAGTTATGGCATGGTGTGCCCTAGCTTCGTGTTTCATTGCTGTTTCTATGAAATGCAGGGGGGGGGGGGGCAGAGAGATAGGGACGGGGGTATAACATTGATGTAACGCCAAACCTCCCCGCTGCTTCTCAGGAGGAGAGGTCTTGCTAAAGTCCACCCTTACCTGGGGCAAAGAGGGAGGGGGGGGGGGCAGATAATGTGGCACTCGAGTACCCTGACGATCTAGTCAGCGTGTTTGGGGTAGGTAGAATTGCCAGGTAGAACGGCGCGATTTCTGCTCGCTGAGATCTGATCTGACTTGCTCATCTCAGCCACTTGATCGCTCTCACTGCGGAGACGTTCGCTCAGCTAATAAAGCCGCTTGTTGGCTGATGCGGAGGGAAGCTGCTCTGTGTGCTCGCTCCCCCTCCCTGTGTACAGCTGGGCAGCCACATCGGCGCTGGATGGACGAGAGGAGCACGGCTGTGCTGTTCGCGGACAGAGAAATGCATTGTGAAGTTGAAATGCGAGGATGCGTGTGCAAATCTCTGAATTGAAGGCTTTTTGCCCCCCTTCTTTGCACATGGATGGTAATCTTTTCGCCTCTCTGAAAAATGGCCCCGTTGGAGAAAATCGCTACGGAAAACTGTGCACCATGTAAATGCTGTATATTTGAATGCTGACTTGTGGAGATGGGAAATAGGTGATAAAAAGGCACTTACCCTGATCCACAACTTACTGGACAGGGCTGATGTTCGTCCTTAAAGGTAACTCTGGCTGTTCACGCTTTTGTCATTGGTGTTTTTATATATGATGTGTATTTGTTATTGTGTTATCGAGCAAGTAGCGTCACCAGGGTTCAATTCCCGGCGAATCGATAGTTCTATTTTTTTTGTTTTGTTTCATTGCATCGTGTTTGGGTAGTTAATACCATTCAAGGTGCTCCGTGCTGCATTGCAAAGGGAGGGCAGCTCCACCGCTAGCAACGGCTCGGGGTTTCTAACTTGGATCAGGTACATCGCAAGGTCAGTCTTTCCGTAAGGGTGTGGGATGGAGTGTGTTAACTAACACACGGCGCAGAATGTTCCCTAAGTGCCCCAGCCGCTGAACAATGCTACCGTGGGACTGCGTTTGGCTGGTTGGGACTCGGTGGGTGCGAGTGGCTCGAAGGAAATTCAATTGAAAACGGTTTGCTCGACGGATCACCCATATGCTTTTCACTGGAGACTATTTGCAAAACACGCCGCTGTGAAACGATGCAGAGGTGAACTGTTAGCCGCTCTTTATCAGCTCCCCTGTCAAGCGTCGTTACAATTGAGAACGAGCGGTTACTATTACCTCTCCTCAGTTGCCTGGGTTAGGCATAGAAGATAAAGGCACTGAATAGAGAGACCGTATCTGGAAAGGCTGTTATAGGCAAAGGCGCGGAAAACTAAATCTGCAGTGGCCGAAGGTAAGAATACCATAATCACCTTTCCTCAAACGATTTGAGGTGTGTGTGTGTATGTGAAAGCAACATAACAATAAGCCGCAGTTGATTGTAGTGCAGTACACTGGTATATAGGACAGTGAAATCCACTTCCAGACCGTGGCAGGCCGATTAACACACATGTTTGCGGGCGATGCTGCAAGAAAGAAGGGGGTGAAGTATTTACGTGAAGACATGTTTTGAAGTTTCTTCCATCAAATGTACGTGGGTCGGTTTTTTCACCGGAGTTTGTACAGGTAGCATTTCATGCAAATGCTTTTCGATAACTAAGATGCCTCCTTGCGATAAAGAACCCGATCAAACGAAAATCGCTATATAGACTATATATATAGTCTATATATATATAGATAGATCGTTTAAGCAGCCTATATGGTCTGTTTAAGAGATCTATCTCTAATCCAGCTCAGTATAAAAAAATCAACTGGCCGAAAAGGTAGTGGTGAAAGAAATAAAAACCGAACACGTTAAAGAATGAATGAATGTAAATTAGCTTGCATTTGCGTCCAATTTCTCTTTGTGGTCGTATGTTCCAACGTTTATTTGGCTTATCTCTCTCTCTCTCTAGGGAGAGGGGGAGGGAGAAGGAGAGGGAGAAGGAGAGAGAGCGAGGGGGGGGGGGGAGAGCGAGAGAGCGGGGAGGGGCGGGGAGGGGAGGGGGAGAGAGCGGGGAGGGGAGGGGAAGAGAGGAAGAAACACCATACGTATATTTATAGGAAAAAGCATTACCATTAATACATTGTTCACTATTTCAGAATCTGCCCCTTCGTTTCTCCCAGTATGTGAGATGCACGTTTTGTTTTGATAGTGGGCATTACCTAATTGCTGATTGCCTCGACCTATGGGGGGTTAACAAGGTACTTCTGTCTCTTTGGACAAGTTATGGTGTTAATTTACTTCTTCTGTGTCCCAGCTGATGACTTTTGCTAATATGGCCCAGCGATGCTTGCAGAGGTTAGCAAAGATCAATTGCTTCTGGATCGGCCTCATAAATGTTAAATGTCATATTGTTGCACCTGAATTATTGAAAGCTCTAATGCTCATTTGGCATGGACTGTCCAATACTGAGTCGATGCAGTCTTTTTTTTTGTTGAAGGGCTCATTTTTTTTTAGCTGAAGATATGGGGTGACAAGAGGGATATTTCCCAGCTTGGAAAATAGTTCTCATTCAAATGTAACATTTAACTCTTAGTTAAGGAGTCATTTGCTGCGTTCTCTGTCAATACTTACTGGCTGCGCGTTGAAACATTCTATAGTTGTTGATAGCAACGGCCAACATAACTGGAGGCTTTGCTGTCTGGTGGTGCTACAACACAGGTTATGTTACCTCCACTGCAAGATGAAGAGCAGCGACAGTGAACCGTCAGAGGACTAAAATGAGACAAGACCAATACTGCAGGAATCTTAAAAGGTGACAATGTATCTATGCTATTGGATGGCGGCTCCCAAATTGCAAATCGCATTTTAATTATTCCAAAGGGGGCAACATAAATATCGACGGACAGTGTAACAAAAAACTCATCTTATTTATTCTTCAACTATGTTGGGCTATCTTAAAACCTCGAAGTGGTGTTTTCCCCCCAGTCTGAACTATCCCGAGTCTGATACAGTTATAATCTTTTAAATGTTGTCAGGCCTTGCATGGGTTTTTTTTAAATGGCAGATTAAAAATAATTGAATATGGAGGGATATGGATCATGAGCAGGCATCATGTTCAGCACATTGTGAGTGGAAGGGCCTGTTCTTGTGCTGTACTGTTCTATATCTTATGTAAATTGTGAAGGCATTGATGTGGTGAATGGTGTTTCAGAACAAGCACCATCATTGAGTAAGATGATGTAAGGTGACAGCTTGGCATGGATTGTCACATTTCCAGTCTAAATCCAAAGAGAATGAAATGTATCAGCTGCATGCAGATCGGTGAGGTTTTTGTTTGTATTCAGTGCAGAAGCAAGTTTAAGATGCTATTGTGAAAACAATTCTACATAATTACAAATTTAAGTGCTTAATATTCATGGTTTGGCTCTTGGTGATGTAACTATACTGAACACCCCTGTCCAGACAGCACTGGAGGAAAAGAGTTACGCGAGTTGAACAAATATTAAACCATTTTCTACAAAGTAACTATCACCATATGCATTTTTCAGGTCGTGCTTTAGTACGCCAGAAGGCCATTGTATTGAACTTTTGATATCTACATGGTAGGTGAATCCCCCCCCCCCTCCCCCCTAGACCATTTGAGATCCATGAAACAGGCCCTTCTGCCCACAATGTCTACAACAACCATGATGCCTAGATAAACTAATCTCCTCTGCCTGTACATGATCCATGTCCCTCCCAGCATATCCATGTGCATACCTAAAAGCCTCCTAAACACTACTTTTGTATCTGCCTCCACCACCCATTGGTGGTGTGTTCAAGGCACCTGCAACTCTGTGTAAAATAAAACTTGCCCCACACATCTCCTTTACCCATTCTTTCCTTTCTGAATAAGTGTGGTACTTTGAAATATATCAAGCCAGCTCTCATAGGAACTTGAACTTAATTGGAGCACTGGTTAATGCATGAACCTGCTCAGCATTTATCATTGAGATGGGAATTTGTGCACAACCAGTTAGCAACCACACGTTAGTCACTGACATCTAAAAATGTGCAGCAGTGCCCTCCTGATAATATTACATTACTACGAACTCTCAAATGTCAGCATTATTGTTGGATGCTTAATGTTGGAACATATGACCACAAAGAGAAATTGGATGCAAATGCAATCTAGTTCATAAGAATATGTATGAATATAAATTAGCTTGCATTAGCATCCAAAAGCTTGTTCTTACTATATTTCTTTCAACGCTACCTTTTCAGCCAGCATATTCATTTATCCTGAGCTGGTTCAGGAATAGATCTTTTAAACAAACTAAATGTTCCAATTATCTGGCAATATTAAATGTGATTTTGGAAGCTTCCTGCACTCACTGAATCAATCTGTGAATTTTTCCAATACCTGAATACATGTTCATGTATATATGTTTGAAGGACTCGCAACAATTCCAAAATACATATAAATATGCGCTAAAGAGTAATTGGGCCATGTGCAAGCAAAATAACATAAGTGGGTAGAGGATTCTCTATTCTCACAGAGCTATCAAGAGTACTGAATTTCAAATTTCATGAATGGTGGAAGACATTTAAATGCCCATTGTTCTTTACCTATTGCATAACTCACAGCGTGCTACATATCAGATCATTGACACGATCATTGCAAGCAATATATTGGTAGATTTTAACCTCCTGGAATATATTATAATATACTATTTTTAAGTTATTAAAATTAAGTTAAAGCACTTTAAGTTATTTCAAGAATAATGGAAAATTCCTCATCGTCATAGTAATGAATTTTTTCTACTTTGTTTTTATGTTCATATAGTGGTGAATTTCAGTTAATTATCAACTTTGGTTGCTTTTAAATTTTTCTGGGCTTTTGAAAATGGAGATAATTAAATTTAGTGCCACTATCATCCCTCCAAATGAAACATAAGGCAAAGATGAAGATTTTGATTAATGCAAATTAAGGTCACTAAGCATGTTGATCACCAGGAATATGCTTTTTGCTGTAAAATAAATCTAAGAAAATGGAGCAGAAACCAAACAAAAAACATTGCAATACATTAGCACCTGAAATCTTGGAAAAAATAAGCAATATTAAATGTATTCCATCAGTTCCTAATGGTCACAAATAAATGGCAGAGAAATACTGAATGTATTTTGCATGCTTGGCAGTGATGGATTGCAAATTAATTTTAAGATACCAAATTAGAACTCAACTTAGTTATGACAAATCAGTATGACATAACATTTGGAAAATCACAGATAAATAACAATACTGAGTGCCTGGATCATTTCTGAGCCATTAAAAACAATACAGAAGAAAGATCTGACCAATAACTAGTGCATTTTATGCTTTTAGTTTTATTGATATAAACCAAATCTAGTTCTTTCAGATTGATTTTGAATTTAATGTAATCATTGCAATTTATATTGTAATTGCTTTGAAGTATAAAAACATTTGAGCCTAATTTTAAGTAACAATGAATATGCAAACCAAAATTAGACTGGCAGCTTATTTAAGAAAATAATAGAAATTAGATTTACATTACTTGATGGAAGCAGGCTCCCTCAGTTCTATCTTTCCTCATGGTCATTAATTTGATTCAGTTAGGTTTCAAAACCAATATTCTGATCAAATTCTGTTTGGTTTCAGCACACTCCTGTCTGATTCATCTAAGCAGAGTTTGACAGACAAGTGTGCCTCTTGTTGAACATAACCATGATTATTGATTAAGGGATGGAAACGGTTAAGAAAAATATTAACTGCAACACTAATAAACTTACCACCTTTTACTTTGCTGTTAGCAATCCTGGTGGGTTCCTCTGCGATTGCTATTGAGCTGTTCCACAGTATTCAACTGCTTTTGGCTGTTGCATATTTTTTAAATCATCACCATACTAGTTATAATGCTAGAAATGTTATAAGAATAATGAATATTAACAATTGTGTAATATTTTCTATTCCTGAGTAATAATTTAAAATTTACCAATTGATCGATGAGAATTCTGTACAGATATCTATTTTTTTGGTGGTAATGAGGATGTAACAAAAATGTGGTGTCATGGCTATTATAATGCAATATTACCTATAGCTAAAGCAAACATTCTGTTTTATGGCAGAATGTGCTCATTTTCCTTCAAACTATCAACAGAGCCAATGTGAATTTGCAATGCTATTAATATTATTTGGTAATCATTTATAATTGCAGTTTCCAACATTTTGGTCTAACTTGCTTGTTATGGTCAAAGTGTCTACATGATGTTTCTACAAAAAGTTTCTACACATGTTTCTACATATTGGAATAGCTATTTAAACATTCATTATGGAAATCATACATGACACTTATAAAGAGAATTTACTCTAACGTGTTTTTTTTCTCACAGAATGAGCCCATTGATTAAAACCACTTTAAAAGGAAATAATTTCAAATGTTCTCAGTACCATTTAAAAAAAAATTGTAGATGGCATTTAATAGAAAGTTAAGTGCTAAAATAAATATTATTCTGGAATTGTTACCTTATTTATTTTTTTAGATTTTTGAAACATGAATATCACCTAAAGTTTTTCTCAGAAATTAAGACTACAACTAGAGGTTTTTTTTAACCTCAAAGTGTTTTCAAGAAGAAATGTTCTATTTCACTGAATTACGAGCATTTCATGTTTCATTTATGAAAAAGGATCTTTCAAATCATTCCCTATGGACTTACAATTTTATTTATTGGTTTAAAAAACCCAAAGGAAACTGAAAACACATTTCTCAAAGATTTTTTCAGCAGATCTAATTTAAAATATGACCAACTTTTCTATTATGGAATAAAAACTCGTTAGAGAACTTGTGTGGTGAATATAGGTGTGATTACAAGCAGCTGTTCCCTTCAATTTTATTTTAATTCTCACTAAAGATTGTTAAGTGAGATTATATTTCTGATTATGAATCCCAAAAAATCTTGTGTAATGTGGGATTAAGTGCAAGGTTTCTTTTACATAATGATATCAGTCTTAGGAATTGCTAAAATAATGCATGTTCATATGTTTTCAGTGATAAATTATGTTTCTTTGCGAAATTTTGTGCCTGGTAAGGATTGTGTGAATCAGTGAAAATTATCAGTGAACTAAATGTCTTAAATCAGAACAAAAATACAAAATGTTTGTTTGTTAGTGAGAGGTCAAAGATGGTGGTGAATCAAAGATGAAAATGAGATTGAGTGAAGAAGGAAGTAGTAGAAATAAGGAACTGCAGATACTGGTTTACAAAAATAAGACACCAAATACTGGAGTGACACAAAGGTCTGGCAGCATCTCTGGAGAACATGGATAGGTGATGGATAGAAACATCACCTATCCATGTTCTCTAGAGATGCTGCCTGGCCCACTGAGTTACTCCAACACTTTGTCTTTTTTTTTCATTGAGAAGGAATTGGGACTCCGTTCCAGAGGAAGATAATATTGTTTGGTTCTTGGTTCTGGACCTACCACAACTCTTCTATGTTGTGTCAATAATGGCATTCACTCCTAGCTACCTCCACTTCTGTGTCTGAAGAGCTTTTGGAGTAAAATACCTCTTTCCCCAGTTCAATTGATACCAGAATGTATCTCCTATTTAAACATTCTATAACTGGATTGCACTCTTTTAATTGATCTTCGAGTTGCTCTCAATGTCCGGAAGCTGAGAATGGCCATGTCAAGATCCTTTTCACCATGTTTACAGGTCCCATTATTTGCAAATTTCGCAGAATCCTTTCACTGTTCCCATTCCTGCAAGGTTCCACACCTATAACCTCAATTTTGCTCATGGTCTCTTTTGTGAGAATCCTGTTGCAGCTCTGTGGAAATGAAATTGCAAATTTGTCTTTTTCTGGTCATCGCCTATTCATGTTCTCCTGAAATGCTGCCTGACATGCTGAGTTACTCCAGCACTTTAAATCTTATTTTTTTGTAAATTAGCATTTACAGTTCATTGTGTCGACATGTCTTGCCTTTTTTAATAAATGTTTCTGTTTGTTGCAGTTTTCATCATTGTTATATTCGGCATCAAGTTTTAGAAATGACTGCAGAAAGCTATATGTAGCAAGTAAAATCATTCTGTATTAAGTAAATTACCTATATCATTAGTTCTAATAAGCAATTTAAATTGGAGGGAGTTAGATGTGGCCCTTGTGGCTAAAGGGATCAGGGGGTATGGAGAGAAGACAGGTACAGGATACTGAGTTGGATGATCAGCCATTATCATATTGAATGGCGGTGCAGGCTCGAAGGGCCGAATGGCCCACTCCTGCACCTATTTTCTATGTTTCTATGTTCTAAATGTTGTTGCCTGCACTGAATCCATATTTGTCAGTCACGGTTTTCTGTCGCTACTTTTCTTTTTACAGGCAGTGAGGTTAATAATTGATTAGATGTAACTACTACATGGAATCCTAAATGTGTGGATCCAATCAATATTGCATTGTGGTATTTACAATACACTTAAATTTTCCTAACTTTTTAGATTATTACCTTCATTTTAAGAAACTTAGTTGACAGAAACTTCATTTTGGAACTCTTTATACCTTGCAGTACATATTGACTCTGTGATATATACCTGTAGATAATCTGCATTGAAGCTTCTGTAAAAGCTTGTTATTGATCAAGCAGCCCGTGGGGTGCATAGATAGACAGAGAACAGTATAACACAGGAACAGGTCCTTTGGCCCACAATGTCTGTGCTGAACATGATGTTAAGACCAGCCCTTATCTGCCTCCATATCCCTTCTTTCCTTGCATATCCATGTGTCTATCCAAAAGTTTTTTAATGTCACTTTCATATCTACCTCCACCACTACCCCTTCACTAGGCATTCACCACTTGTCTGGCACATCTCCTTTAAACTTTGCCCCTTTCACAAAGCTATGACAGACTCTCCAGAATCTGATATTTCCATCCTGAGAAATAGGTTCTGACTATCTGCCCTATCTAATCATCTCACAGTTTTATCAGATGCAGTAAATGATGACTCTTTCCCACACACCACCTGGCAAAAAAGGTATTGTTTTAGTTTGCATTTGTCAATTGTATAGCCAATCCTCTGAACATACCATTCATAAAATTAAAAGGGAAATTAGATGTATCCAACTGTTTGATTACCTCACCAAACAGAGCATCAGCCTACTAGATCATTTATTGTGTATTAACAAATGGATAATTAACAGTCTTCACTTATAAACATTGTGTTTCTTTTCCAGGCTAGTTACCCTGATTTACAATGGAAAAACTGTTTTTTTATCTGCTGTTAATTGGCATGACAGTGAAGGCACAGGTCTGTCCCAAACGGTGTATCTGTCAGAATCTGTCTCCAAACCTCGCAACTCTTTGTGCCAAAAAAGGACTTCTCTTTGTCCCACCAAACATTGACAGAAGGACAGTCGAACTACGTCTGGGAGATAACTTCATTACTATCATTAAAAGAAAGGACTTTGCGAACATGACCAGCCTGGTTGATCTCACCCTGTCAAGGAATACAATAAACTATGTGGCACCACAAGCATTTGCAGACTTGCGTAATTTACGGGCTTTGCACTTGAACAGCAACAGACTAACCCAGATTACAAATGATATATTTAGTGGACTTTCAAACCTTCACCATCTTGTCATCAGTAACAATCAACTACTTGACATTTACTCTGAAGCTTTTAATGACATTTTAGTGTCCCTAGAAGAGTTGGATGTATCCTACAATAACTTAAAATCTATACCCTGGGAAGCAGTGCAGAAGATGGTCAACTTGCACACCTTCAGCATGGATCATAACATGATTGAACAAATCGATGAGGGAACCTTCTCCCACCTTCATAAGTTGACTCGATTGGATATGACTTCTAATAAACTGCGGAAGCTCCCACCTGATCCATTGTTCACGAGAGCTCAGGTATTAGTCTCCGTGGGACTCCTGAACCCACCAAGCTTCACCTTAAGTTTTGGTGGGAACCCGTTGCATTGTAACTGTGAGCTCCTCTGGCTGCGTCGCCTTTCGAGGGAAGATGACCTTGAGACTTGTGCCTCACCTACGCATCTCACAGGCCGATACTTTTGGTCGATTCCAGAGGAAGAGTTTATCTGTGACCAGCCGCTCATTACCCGTTACACACATGAGCTTAGAGTGTTGGAAGGGCAGCGGGCAACGCTGAAGTGCAAGGCTATCGGGGACCCAGATCCCTCCATCCATTGGAGTTCACCAGAAGGCAAGCTCATTTCAAACTCATCACGGACAACCTTGTACAATAATGGAACATTAGACATCCTGATAACTACCATCAAAGACACAGGCACTTTCACATGTATCGCCTCGAACGCAGCTGGAGAAACCACTGCCGTGGTGGAACTTCACATAATCAAACTCCCACATTTAGTCAACAGTACAAACCATATTCACGAGCCTGATCCTGGTTCATCAGATATTTCAACCTCCACTAAATCTGGCTCAAATACCAGTAACAGTGTTAGTGACACTAAGGCCAAACCAGAAAAGAGGGTGGCTGTTGCGGAAACATCATCGTCCTCTGCCCTGATTAAATTTAATTTGCAACATAATATCCCTGGCATTCGTATGTTCCAGATTCAGTATAATGGCTCTTATGATGACTCGCTTGTTTACAGGTAAGCCAAATCAACTGTTTCTCCACCGTGCATTGGAACATTGTCACTCAGTCAAATATTGATCTTGCTAATGCAATGGTTTATGAGTTACATTGCTGGAGGTGAAAGCATTGCCACATTACAGCATGTGAGCTTTTGTAAGGATGTGGTCAATTATTAATGCAATGTTTTTTACTTTGCACTGCGATGAACAAGTAAGAGTAAAGCTTTTATATTATTTTATACTATATGCTTTTATATTACTGTATTGATCCTTAATCCTGTAAAATAATCTTGCTTTGTTCTGTGCATGTTGGCACATTTCAATTCAAGGCTATGTGCAAATAGTCAGTTCATGTGCAGTGACACATAAATAAAACTGTAAGGACACTTTGGATTAAGACTTCAAAGTCAATTGAACTGTGACATCTTCAGTAATTGATCTTTTATCCTTACAGATTGTTTGTATGCAGATGAACATTTTGTGTCTCTTTTTGCACTGGGTATATCAAAGATTGTTTATATGAGTTTTTTTTAGAAGAAAACGGGCATTCTGATAATATGGTTTAATTAGATCTGCCAGTAATAATATTTGATACAGCAACGCAATTACTAAGTGTAGGAAAAACACAAAGTGCTGGAGTAACACAATGTGTCACACAATATCTGTGGAGAAAATGGACAGGTGACGTTTTGGGTTAGGAACCTTCTTCAGACTGATTGTAATAGGGAAGAGAAAGCTGGAAAAGAGAGGTGGGGGCTGAATATAGCCTGGAAAGTGATAGGTGGATACAGGTGATGGGGGTCTGATTAGCAGATGGGAGGAGTAACTGTAGGCATTAGCCACAAGTCAACTGCAAATATATATGTTAAACTTGTAAATACAGTGCTTAGTTGCTGATTACGTAAATTGTTTAACTGTGTTCTAATATTAGTCAATGTATTATCCTTCAGAATGATTCCTTCCACAAGCAAAACGTTTCTTGTTACCAACCTAGCTGCAGGAACACAGTATGACTTGTGCGTCTTGGCAATCTACGATGATGGCATCACATCTCTGACGGCTACAAGGGTTGTTGGCTGCATACAGTTTACCACAGACGAGGATTACGTCCGCTGCCATTTCATGCCCTCTCAGTTCCTGGGAGGAACCATGATCATTATCATAGGTGGGATTATTGTGGCTTCTGTGCTGGTCTTCATTATCATCCTGATGATTCGATACAAGGTGTGCAACAATAATGATCCACTCAAGATAACGAAGGTCAGTAATGTCTACTCCCAGACGAATGGAGCTCATTTGCAAATGTGCGGAGGAATGTTTCCTCACTCAAATTCTAAGGTCATCATAGGACATGAAGAAAGCCCGCAGCATCAGAAAGATTCCAGTATGGTTAAACCACAGCCATTGGATTCTGTTGTGGGCCAGGACTGCTCCACCGCTACCTCCACCATGCCACCTGACTGGACTACAGGTGTCAGTTCATCTCAAAAGCTGAAAAGAAAGGCCGGGCCAAAGCCAAGCATTGAGACATCAGTGGAAGCTTACGCCAATGTTGAGTTACCCAAAAAGAAAAGGGAAAGCACTGCCATTTTACACAAGCCCTCCTGTCCTCCAGTTTCTTTGAAAGAGACTCCTACTTTTCGACGAGCACACTCCAAGCATATCAAGTACCTTACTCTGCCCGCTGAAACCAGCAGGGCTAAGCGGAGATACTCACTCAATGGAGATTTATCAGAGTACCATTGCTATACTCACTCACAAAATATTAGCAGCTTGTGGTCAAAAAGGAGCATGTCCATGAACGGGATGTTATTACAGTTGGAAAACTCTGATGGCGATAGTGGGAAAGCCACCTTTTCGAGCTCTGAGTGGATAATGGAAAGCACTGTATGACATTTTGAAGTATGTTACAGCGAAGGACACTGCCTTGTAAGAGTTTTGGAATTCTATGCTTATCTTTCTGTTTGATGGCATTTCCAGCAAGGTAGCAATGAACTGGCTCTCATGCATACAATTCTTTGACAGAAATCGGCAGTAATGAAAGACCTGACAATAAGGCATGAATCAGCACCAGGGCCCTGTCCTCCTTGTAGGATGGGCTGTCTGGTTCTGACGTATGGGGTAAACAAGTGAAAATATTTTCACAGAAGCCTTCGACCAAGGAAATATGGTTTCCTGCATCTTAAAGAAAACAAAAAGCCTATTTATGGACAACTTAATAAATAGATATTTTTTAAAATTTGAGCTGTATGTTTCCAGTGACAATGGTAAATGCCTTTTCCTTTTCAGGCAAATGCTGTACAGATAAAACAACTCTGTGTTGTTATGTTGTGTACAATAAAGGATTAAATAAGTATACTCGGCCAGTGTTAGTACAATGAATAGCTGTTATATGTGCAATTAGGCAGAGCCTGAATATTGTGGTTGCCCGGTCCATTCTGGTGGAGATACTCCAAGCTGCCAAACAAGTAAACAAAAATGATTCAGTTATCATAACAAGGGTGCCAGTGCTGTATCAGAAAAAAAAAGTCATGGTTGTGGTAATGTAATCTTTGCATTTAAATCAAGTATTCATAGTCCAATGACAACTCAAAGGAGCCATTAAATGAAAATACTGCCACTCCAAGAAGCTGCTTTAAGACCATTGAATGAAATGTTTCAACTGATTCTAATGCTATTTTTGTGGAAATCATCCTATCACAAAAGTGCACAAAGAACACTGTATACTCTCAAATCTGCAAAGAAGCTGATAAACAGATTTATTTAATCTAACACCAAACAAAGCATTCAAATAGAAAGACATTTTTACAAAGCACATTACTTTAGTGTGATGATTGAGGAAGCCAAGTGCTAAGATCATTACAGCCTGGTAGAGATGAGTAATTGGACAGCGCTTCAGATTAATGGACTGACGTGATCTGAGCTAAAAACAAGCCAAACTTGATCATAGTTCTGAGCCATTTAATTACAGGGATAATTCCAACTGTGTTCGTGAAAAACTCTGCCAGGTTTTGTGGCACAGCTGGTGGAGCCACTGCCTCAGGGCACCAGAGAGCCGGTTTCGATCCTGACTTCTGATGCTGGCAGCGTGCAGTTTGCACGTTATCCCACTGACTGAGTGGTTCTCCTCGTGGTTCTCCTCGAGGTTTCTTCCCACCTCCCAAAAATGTGGGACAGTTGGCCAATGTAAGTTGCCCCCAAGTGTGCAGATGAGTGGTAGAATCTGGGAGGACTGGACGAGAATGTGGGAAGAATAACCAAAAAAAATAGGATGAATGTAGGATTAGTGTAAGTGGGTGGTTGATGGCCAGCAACAGGTCTGTTTCCACGCTGCATCTCTCTCTCGCTGTACAAATCTTAAATATTTCCTTGAGTGCGGATGTATATTTCTTCGGAAAAAACCCCATGAACATCCATTTTTCAAGCAAAGCAAACAGGCTAGCAAAAGTCTTGTTCCAATCCAGATCACATCTGACTGACCCAGTTAAAGGAAGTTTCAACCTTGAGTTGTGCTCACTCCTATAATCCAGTAATCATTTCTAGACTCCATTCAACATATGCAATTTGTAAAAAAAAAAAGATGCACACATTATATCATGGCTTGACCTTAACCTGATAAAACACATAGGATGCATCTAAGGTTTTTACAAAGAGTGTTTTCTGAAATCATGCAGCAGATTTATGGTTTTATTTTATCAGGAAGGTTTGCACCCATTTCAATAAAACGTATAGCCTGTTTCTATGTGTTTCGCTCTTTGAAAATAAACTTTAGATATTTAAATTGGTTTGTAAGCTGTCTTAATTTTTGCATTTGCAAACTCTTCTGGTCATAGATACTAACCTGAACAACGTGACCTTTCAAACAAAATCCTTGTGTATTGAAATTAGTCTTGCCCATTGGTGGCAAAAACCTAGGAAATTAACTAGTGATTCAAACAACGCCTTGTAAGACCAGCTGTCTATAAAGTCATCTAAAATCTGAGGTTATAAGAAAATTATTTCACCATATTTTCAGTATTTGAATTTATTTTCTTTTGCACCAGTGTTTTGGAGTTCATAGGTTTTTGATTTTTCTGCAAAGAAAAGTAAATGTTCTATTTATTTTGAATCTTGGGGTGAAGTGAGTTTATACAGTTTAGTTTATTGTTTTGTGTACTGAGGTACAGTGAAAAGCTTTTGTTGCGTGCTATCCAGTCAGCGGAAAGACAATACAATCGGGCCATTTACAGAGTTTGGATACATGATAAGGGAATTACATTTAGTGCAAGGTAAAGCCAGTGAAGTCCAATCAAGGATAGTCCAAGGGTCATCAATGTGGTGTATAGTAGTTCAGGACAGCTCACTGGTTGCGCAATCATACAATTCATTGAAGGGATAAATTAAAAGATGTATCCTTATTATACTCTAATTTTAAGCTGACCCAAATGTGAAGAAAAGTGCTTTAAATATTTTGATAACATATTTTCCATAGTGAGCCCTCTAATGAAATTTCCTCTCTGGATTCATAGCCAAATCTATGCATTAATAGAAGGCCGGTTGAAATTATTCAGCAGCAGGGAGTTCTCAAAGGAACTGCTTGAGGTTATTTATAAGGTCCTTGGTGCAACAGTGGTGCAGTGGTAGAGTTGTTGCCGAACAGCGCCAGAGACCCGGGTTCAATCCTGACTTCAGGTGCTATTTGTACGGAGTTTTACGTTCTCCCTGTGACATGCATGGGTTTTCTCTGGTTGCTCCGGTTCCTCCCACACAGGTTTGTAGGTTAATTGGCTTGGTATAATTGTAAATCATCCCTAGTGTGTAGGATTGTGTTAGTGTATGGGGATCACTGGTCGGCACAGACTTGGTGGGCCAAATGTCTGTTTCTGTGCTGTAAGACTAAACTAAACTAAACTTCCAAACATACTCAGCCCAACAGGAATGTCTGAGAAGCGCAGAAAGGATTCCAGGAATGTTGGACTTCAGGAGCACAAGGAACCACAGATGTTGGAATCTTGAGCAAATACAAAGAGCAGGAGGAACTTAGCAGGTCAGACAGCATCTGTGGAGGAAATGGGTCAGTGACATTTTGGATCTGGTCCTTTCTTCAGACTGATTGGAAAAGGGGGGAGAAGACTGGAAAAGAGTGGTAAGTGACAGGCAGATACAGGTGAGGGGGAGTGGGGGTGTTGGTAGGCAGATGGATAGAGTAGATGTCAAAGGCTGGAGGTGTAAAGGAGACAAAAGGGTGCCAGACAATGAGAGGATTGAAATATGAGACCAGACCAGGGATATGGGTAGGAGGGATGGGGCAGGGGAAAGAGGGGGGATAAATGTGGGACTTGGAGATGGGAGATAAGCATCAAAAGGTGAATGGGGGAGTGGGGAAAATGTGTGCACACTGGGATGGGGGAGGGAGCATGAGAAAGAGGCAGGGAGTATTACCTGAATGTGAAGAACTCAATATTCATACCATTGCATTGTCAGCTACCCAAGTGGAATATGAGGTGCTGTTCCACCAGTTTGCACATCGTGTCATACTACCAATGGAGGAGGGCCAGGACAGAAAGGATGCTGTGGGAATGGGAAAGGGAATACAAATATTTAGCAGCCTGGAGCATCAGCAGGCTTCAAGAGACAATTTGTGAGATCTGCGTGCAGTTTGAAGCTCATGGTGCTTCACAGTGCACCTGACAGTGTAGGGTGTCAGCTTGTCCATACTCCGGTATCTGGAGAAAGGCTGAGCAATGGGCCAGGTCTACATTTATCTGGTCCATTAAAAATCAGCTTTTCTTTTACCTTGCAGTTTATGATGTTCGAGTTTCCATTTGGGATAAGCTGCTTTGAATATTGGCTGGACCGGTTTTAAAACAATAAGCCACTCTCTCACAGTGAGCTCAAACGGAGAAATTATTTCCCCGACAGTGCATTTCAGCAACTCAATGTTTCAAGCATTCCTCAAAATTGCAGAAGCACTCCTATTTGATTTTTATATGAATACTGACAATCATTTTAACCTGCATTTTTGAATGAAAAAATGAAAAACAAAACAAATGGAATATTTATTAGAATCTTTAGCCCGAGAAACCCTAAAAGATATGGCCAATATCTGCTAAATGAAAACGTGGTGTTTTTTTCTGTGTGAAACCGTTGATAATGCTAACCTACAACATATTGATGTTTAAGGTGTTTTATAGTTTTCCATTGCATTTTTAGTTAATTGTGCTTTTTTTTACAATGATTTAATTATTGATTATGTCTGTTATTTCCAGTATGGGTGCCAAATACAAATAGCTTTTTGGTCCGGAGGCCACAGGAACTGCTTGGATCAATTGATTATAATTTATTTTTCCTTATCCCAGAAATTTACCTTTTAATCATGCTGTGACTCTTGCCAAATCATGGATAGCTTCGCAAGCCAACTAAGTACCAATCAAAACTCATTTCAGACTATTTTGTTTAGTTTAGAGATACAGCATGGAAACAGGACTTTTGACCCATTGGGTCCATGCTAACCATCGATAACCTGTTCACACCAGTTCTTTTTTATCCCACTTTCTCATCAAACACTGGGGGAAATGATAGAGGCTAATTAGCCATATAGACCCGCACATCTTTGGGATATGAGATGAAACCAGAGCACCTGGAGGAAACTCATGCAGTCAATGGGAGAACGTGCATTAAAACTCAGGATCGAACCTGGGTCTCTGGTGTTGTGAGGCAGCACCTCCACCAGCAGTGCCACAGTGTCACCCAAAGTAGATTATGCATTATTATGACAGCCAAAAAAACAGATATTCACCACATGCATCTGGACATGTTTTCAGACAGATACAAACACACTGTATCACTAGGATTCCATCTAGGATTGCGATTCAACGGTTCATCAAACAAGATAACTACAAACCATACGTGGTACAAAATATAATTCTGAACGAAAAGGGATCAAAGTGTACAGCTTTTTAAAACTTCTCCAGGAACATGTGTTTATTCTAGCCAAATGACTGTTAATGAATAAGGCATTTGAGTTACATGCTGGTTTGTTTTTATCTTAAGCCATATTCCATTCCAGTATCTAATGACTCCATGATTTAGCAGTAAGTGAGTATGTTTATTTGACAGGTAGTTGAGAATTGGAAAGGTTGTTGATGTCATTTGAAAACTATTTAAGCTTTTCAAAGCATTGAAGTTGAGCCCCATTCTACAGTGAACTTTAAGTATTACGGACTGTATTTGTTGTGGCATTGAATGCTCTAACCACTTCATATATTGCGGTTTACGCATATATCTAATGTGCAGAAACTAATCCTGGGTTCATTGAAGATGATTCAGCTTTTAAGGTGTTGTTTTACTTTGATTGTAGATGATAAGGTTGAAATATTAAAGCCTATTTTCTTTTATGCAAAGAAATAAGGTCCAAATGGCTGCCGTGTTCTGATCGCACAGAGGCCAGATCATGTGAGGTTGGCTGTCATTCTATATTGGCCTCTGTACCTACTTAGCATCAGAGAAGCAAACTGGCCGTGTTACTGATGTTATTCATTGGAACTCAACACACAGGCTATCAGGTGCCACTTGCAGTAGTAAACCAGCTGGTATCTTTTAAAGTGCAATTCAGCAGATGCTGGAACGCTGAAATTACGAATAGAATACATAAAACATTGAACATGGAGTAGTACAGCTCAGGAACAGGCCCTTCAGCCCACAACGCCTGTGCTGAACATGATGCCAAGATTATCTTTCTGCACATAATCCATATCCCTCCATTTCCTGCACATCCATGTGCTGATCCAAAAGACTCTTTAATGCCACGATTGTATCTGCCTCCACCACGAACCCCAACAATACATCACAGGGACTCACCACCCTCTATGTGAAAAGAAAATAATTGCTGGAAATACAGTATTCAGTAGGTCGGTCAGCACCCGTGCTGAGGAAGTGCACTCTGGCTGGAAACAACCTCCTTTTGAACTCCAACAATGCAGCAGGCAGCGTAATTTCAGAGAGGCAGAGCTGGCTTCTTAGAGACTGGTTTGGCCTTAAAAGCAGAGGAGGTCAGGAGGAAGAAAACATTTTGTTTTTTCAACCAGTCGCAAAGAGGATTTCTGGCAAACCTCCCAACAGCAGAAGAGAGATGGGAGGGCAAGTCAGCGCCAGAAACATTGCTCCAAGAATCTGACTTCAATGCAGAGAAAATCAATGACCTCATGAGCTATTAAGTCAGCAACCAACTCCGATCTCTCTGTGTTCTTGCTGCTGTATCATTTCCTATTTATCAGACTGTTCTTTTACGCAACGGCAGTGTCTTTCCACACTGGCAAACACATCCTCAAAGCCCTAGACTTTGCAAATCATATAGGTTAGGTTTATGTAAGAAGGAATTGCAGATGCTGGTTTAAACTGAAGATAGTCACAAAAAGCTGGAGTAACTCAGCGGGACAGGGCAGCATCTCTGGAGAGAAGGAATGGGTGATGTTTCGGGTCTGAAGAAGGGTCTCGACCCGAAAAACATCACCCATTCCTTCTCTCCAGAGATGCTGCCTGTCCCACTGAATTACTCCAGCTTTTTGTGTCTATGTTAGGTTAGTTTTATTATTGTTGTGTGCATCAAGGTACAGTGAAAAGCTTTACTTTGCATGCTATCCAAACAGATCAAATACATCAGACAAACTCAAGCACAATGGATAACAATGATGAAGATACCAAGTGCAGAATATAATTCTCAGTATTGTAGCACTCATTTCCACAGACAAAGTCCAATGTTCGCAGTGGGGTAGAGGTGGACAGTACCCTAGCTAATGTAAAGACTGTTCAGAAGCTTGATAACCGAGGGAAAGAAGCTGTTCCAGAGTCTGGTGGTGCGTGCTTTCAAGCTCTTATTTTATATCTTCTGCCGGATGGGAGTAGAGGGAAGAAGGAATGACTGGGTTGGGACAAGTCTTTGATTATGTTGGCTGCTTTTTTGAGGCAGTGTGAAGTGTAGATGACAAAGTTGCCACCGGTTAAGGTGCAGCCTTTCATAAGGGATGTCCTGTTTGTGGAAGGGGCCAACAGAAATATTATAAGAAGGGCGTGCATCGGAGTGCAGGCTACAGATGCTGCTGAAAAGGTTTGCTTTTCTCACCCTCGTCTCACTAAAATCTCTCCCGCACACTGCACATGAAAAAGGGATGATGCTTGGAGCAACCACTCTTCTGTCTTCACTTACACTTCCCATTGATTGCATACATTAGTGCCTCTCTTCCCTGTCAGATGCGGACGCACGGTGCGGCTGCAGGAAAATGTGGTCAGCACACCAGTCAATGCAGCACCAAACATACTGACGCAAGCAATGATACCCTCTGCGGATGAGAGATGTGCGTGCATTCCCTACTTGGAGCTTCACTTAGCTTGAGTAAGCCGGAACAATGACAGGGCAGTCCAGCTAGTAAGCATTTAAACATAGAATGTAGAACTGTGCAGCGACGTTCGGTTCACAATGCTGAACATGATGCCAAGTTAAACTCAACTCCCCTGCATGCACGTGACCCAATCTACTGGAGGAATCAGTGGATCGAGCAGATGCAAAGGAATGGTCAATGTATCAGATAGAAACCCTGCGTAAACACCCGCAAATCATGTCAGCAAAGGATTTCAAGGAACAAATTCTTGATCTGTTGCGAAGGAGGCAATAACTTCACAGATCCAGCCTATACTAAGTAAGTTGCCAATGTAGTCCAGTCCATCACGCAGACCAGTCTCCCCATCATTAACTCCATTTACATGTCACGGGAAAGCTGCCAACATAATTATCTTACCCACCCCAGTCATTATCTCACTCGCAGAAGCTTGAAAACACACTCGACCAGACTGGAACTGTTTCTTCCCTTTTGTTATCAGATTTAAGTTGCTTTTGTAGCCATATAGATATAGAATAGAATAGAATAGAATGCGCAGGGAATGTATGGATATGAATCACATGCAGGCAGATAAGAGTTGGCCTTTGCATTGTGTAGGGCATAGACATTGCGGACTAAAAGGTCTGTTCCTGTCCTGAAATTGTTCTATGTTCTATGTCTCCAGCAACTTGCCAACGTCCACAGCCACACGAGAGTAATGGTCTGCCTTTCTGATTCTAATTGTGCATTGTAAATTGTTTGAAAATTGGAATGTAAGAGCTAGAAATTTAGGTGGAGCTAAGTTCAATGCAAGAATGCTCCGATAAGGCTGGAGAGCTCAGATGATTAGGACTTTCAAATGCCAGTCTGAATATCACTGCAGGAGTTCTCTGAGCATGGTTCCTGCCTAGAGCTAGTATTGATTGCAAAGCTGGAGCATACAGAAGCAAGATGAGGGCTTCATCGCAGGGAAAGTAGATGCATTGTGGTATGAGTGGTGTTGTGAAGATGGAAGATGATATTTGCTTGGAGAGTAGTTCTGGATCACAGGCTCGCTCCTGGCTTAAGGATATCCTGATTGTGCGATCTCTGCATTGAAAAGGTGGTGGCAGGACGAGATGTTGGCCATGAGCTGCAATGCTGGTTGGTTTGGAGGGGTATAAGGAATACATCTTGTAAGTTGTTAATGCCTTTTGGGCCTGGACGAAACACTCCTTATTCTCCTGGCTCACTAGGTGCAGCCTAGTAGAAAGTGTTTATTTTATATAGAGGGTGGTGGGTTATCTGGAACATTGCTGCCAGGGTGGTTGTGGAGGCAAATATGATAGTGGTAGTTAAGTGGCTTTTATATAGCTACAAGGATATGCAGGGAATGGAGGGATATGGATAATGTGCAAGCAGAGAGATTAGTTTATCTTGGCATCATGTTCTGCATGGATATTGTGGGCCAAGGGGCCTGAATCTGTGTTGCGTTGTACCATGTTTATCTGTTTCTAGCTGAAAAGTTTAACGAGGATTGTAGTTAAAATTAGAATCTATGAAATTTGATTCGATTCATAGTAGTACTGAATTGGCTAACTTAAATCCCATGGGCATGATGCAATGTGACAGGCAGAAAAAGAGGTGTTGTTCCTTGCGAACCCTCCCAACTCCCACTGCATCTCTGACCCCTAAATCTGTGGTTGGTGGGGTCAAATTCATTTGTCTTTTAATCTCTGACATAATTTCAACAAGCATTTTAGGGAGCTAAATTTTAATCATGTGTCTGAATTAGCATCATTTTGCATTCAGATTAGACAATTCATTTATTTGTCCTTGGGGTGACCTTATGAAGACTACAACATCACGAGGGGCAGGGATAACATGAATGCTCACAGTCTTTTTTCCTAGAGTAGAAAATTCTAAAGCAAAAGGGCATAGACTAAGGTGAGAGGGGAGAGATTTAAGAGGGACATCAGGGACAGCTTTTTCACTCTGAGCATAGTCTATATCTGGAATGTGCTGCCAGAGGAAGCTCCAATACCAGCAACCATGACTTTTAAAAGACATTTAGACAGATTTATGGGTTGGAAAGGTGCAGAGAGCTCTGGGCCAAATGCAGGTGAATGGGACTTGCTCTGTATGCAGACTTGGTCAGCATGGATAAGGTGGGCCAAGGGCCCTGTTTCCATGTTGGGCAACACAATGACTCTCTGAATGAGTAGTAGACCCAGCCATGAGATGATTCACAGCCAGCTGTACTCTGTCCACACTCTCTGTTCCCCAAGGTGCCTGGGAACATATAGTCTCTCTGTCTCTTCCACATCATTGTCTCTCTGCTTAGGCTGCTTTTGGAGAATTGTGTGCAGTTTTGGTCTCCACAGGAAGGTACGTCGAGGTTTTAGAGAGGATTCAGTAAAGGTTTACCAAAATGCTGCCTGTATTAGAGGGTATTTGTCATAGGGAGAAGTTAGTTAAATGGATTGTTTTCACCGGAGCATCAGAGGTTGAGATTGAGGGAGGGTTAGAAAGAACCTTTTTCCCAGTGTGGAAATGAGACTAGATGGCATAGCTTTAAGATGAGAAGGGCAAAGTTGAAAAGAGATGTGTGGAGCAAGATTTTAGTACAAGGAGAGTGCTATGTACCAGTGACGTTGGTGGAGGCAGATATGATAGTGACATTTAAGAGACATTTAAGGATGGGCACATGGATATGCAGGGAATGGAGGGATATGGATCATGCGCAGGCAGAGAATAGTTTGGCATGGATATTGAGGGCTGAAGGGGCCTGTTCCCATGATGTACAATTCTATGTTCTATGTTCTCTCAACACTTGTTGTAATTGTTCTCTCAATAAATGTCCTCCCAGTATTGTTATTGCAATGTTCTTCCTTCCTCTCATTCTGCTGTTCATTTGCATGAGGTGGTGCCCTTTTTATATCCCTCCATACTTTTCTGAAGATTTGAACGTACAATGAAAGTCCCAACTGCTGCTATTATTTCTAGATACTTTCTAATACTTTTAACCTAAATTATGTTACCACTTACATCTTTCTTCACTTTCATGGGTCTGTTCCAGTACCCCAGCCACGAGAGTGTTCATCATTGTTTGTTCAGTGATCTGAAAAAAGATCTACCACATATATCCGAATGATCATGCTATGTGATCTTAAATGGGTGCCAGGTAAGCCATGTTAAAAAGTCAATTTAGCCAGAAAATAAATTTTCTGCAGAGTGGGGATGAAGGCGTTATTTTTACGTCCCACACTTTAACTTCTTTTCATTTAAACCAATAAGTATTTAATATTTGACCAATGGTACAAGGATTCATGTTGCAGGTGACACCACTGTTGTGGGCCGAATCTCAAACAATGATGGAATGGAGTACAGGAAGGAGTTAGAAAATCTAGTAGCATGTGTCAAGAAAATAACGTCTCCCTCAATTTCAGCAGGATGAAGGAGCTAGTTATTGATTTCAGGACTTCAGGGCTTCAGGCATGAGGAGTACATGCCCCAAACAGCATTAATGGTGCCGAAGTGGAAATGGTAGAAAGAATCTACTTGCATTGATGGAAACTTGAGGGCAAGGTGCCAAAGGAACCATGCCATTCAGGAGTGAAATTACACACCTTTCCTGTGAAGGAATGATGGAAGCTCCCTTCCACAAAACATCTTTTCATTTAATTCTGTAACTGATAGACTTTGGTTAATGGAAGATCTGGGATAAAGGTGAAACATGCGGGATGAGATCAATGTCATTTACCTGTAATGTTGCTACATTCAATATTGTTGTGTTCTTTCTTGAGTGAAAACTACTCGCCATTTTTTTAAATTGTTGATGACATTACAATTAATGTTTAAGCAACACAAACTCAATGAAAGGAAGACTAATTCCCAGCTATTCATTCCTCAATTATCTCATGGGCGGAAATCCTGGGGAGGACGGGGGGCCATGCCCACCCCATGTTTTGAGTGGTGGGGGACAATCCCCCCCATGTTTTGTAATCCGGAATTTGAAATTCGGTGAAAAAATCTATTAAAATCTCCGCTTTCCGCGAGAAAGTGGGGGTGTCACTGTTAAGCGCTTGTTAAATGTCTCTATTAACACCGTATTAACACGATGTGTCATCAATTGTGTTTTGACCTTCCCAAGCTGTCTGATGTGGGTACATCTACCATTTGAACTAATTGGATGTATTGGTGGATAGGAAAGATTTAAACGGGTATCGGATATAAACGGGTCAGGACATTAAGGAATTCGGTCGAACGGGTTTCCTGGCTGGTTTGCGGGTAAGTCCCACACTCACGTTATTTAGTAAGTTTTTCCTCTCTCCCTCTCCCTCTCCCTCTCCCCCTCCCCCTCCCTCTCCCTCTCCCTCTCCCTCTCCCTCTCAATCTCTCTCTCTCTCTCTCTCTCTTTCGAGCGGACGAAGCTGCTGTTGCTGGAGTTCGGAGTCGGTCACCAACCAGGTCAGCTCCCGATGTTACCGTCCGCAGGTCCCATAGCTGAAGACTCCCAAGCCTCGCGTGTGTGTGTGTGCACGCATGCGCATGGCCTCCAAGAAATAGTGTGTCTCCCATGTTTTGATAGCGATTTCCGCCCCTGTTTGAATAGATACATCATTGTCTTTAAAGAAACCTATTATTTCCTTACTTCCCAGCTTCCACATAGAAATTTGCAATAGTTGGATCTTGCTTCATTCTTCCATCTTCATTTCCAATCACATCAGGTAAATGCTGTCCATACCTTGTCAGATGCAACTCTAGGATTCCCCCACCTCCAATTACACCCCACTTATCTCCATGCAGACTTATTTCCAGTTCACCCACTGTTTCGCTATAGTGCAAATTGGTAACTTGCCCAATGAATGAGTATTGCTAGCCTGGAAACACTTAAAGGTAAGTGTACAGCTTAAAATAAGAAGCAAATAATTGTTATATTTGAAAATTGTCCCTTTATGTTTCCTAATATGACCTGCAGTTTAATAAAGTGCAGGATAGAACAGCAGAGCACAAGAAATATGAATATGACCCTCAGATTTGTTCTTCCATTGAATGTAGTGATGGCTGATCTGATCATTGGTGCCATCTCCATTGTCCTGCCCAATCTATAAAACCCTGGATCTAGTATAAAATTCTATTTCAGGCCTGAATGTACTTCATCCACATCCCTCTGGGATAGAGTAGAGATTGGTTTTCCCCTCTCACAAAACCTCAGTAAATAGCTGACAAAAACATCAAAGATCGCAGATGGTTAGTGAAAAGTAAGTTATTCTGCATAAGTGTCTTTGATTGTTTTATACCGTGTAACTTTGCCTTTGTCATTAACTACAATGGTGTAAATGTTGCTCAGTTTATGATGATTAATTGTCCAGCCTGCACTTTTAACGTTTACAAGAGAACAAGAGAATGGAGTGGCTGGGCTTGTATACTCTGGAGTTTAGAAGGATGAGAGGATATCTTATTGAAACGTATAAGATTATTAAGGGTTTGGACACGCTAGAGGCAGGAAACATGTTCCCGATGTTGGGGGAGTCCGGAACCAGGGGCCACAGTTTAAGAATAAGGGGTAAGCCATTTAGAACGGAGACGAGGAAACACTTTTTCTCACAGAGAGTTGTGAGTCTGTGGAATTCTCTGCATCAGAGGGCAGTGGAGGCCGGTTCTCTGGATACTTTCAAGAGAGAGCTAGATAGGGCTCTTAATGGCCCTGTCTCACAGTGCGAGTCCACCCACGAGTGATCCCGAGTGAAAGAAAAAAACACACTCGTGGTTGTCTACGAGATTCCAAGTTTATGTTCACGAGTTTAAACGAGTTCCCACGTGTATGTCTAAGTTTGCTGTTTACTTCTCATTTCTGCGATGTACCAAGTTCCTCTCCCGAGTTATCAAGTTCCTCTCCCGAGTTACTCTTGAGCCAACCATGAATGAAGGCCTGTTTTAAGTATCAAATAGAGGAGCTGGACAGCATCTCATACAGTAAGTATATTCTGATTCAGTATTGAAAGTTATTCCATTTCAGAACTTAAAAAAACTAGGTAGGATCTCGGCCCCGCACTCGCTGCCATTGTGCAGCAAGGAGGCGGTGGCGGCGAAGCAACAGTGTTAAAGAAGACAGCTCCATCCTGCGGCTTTGAGTTAAAGATAGAATTCAGCGCGGCCGCGTCTATTGATATGACCTACAAAGGGAAAATGCGCACCGTCCAGTGCCAAAGCTAGACTGGGATAATTCTCTGCTCTCATCTCTCTCTTTCTGTGTGTGCATTAGCTGGGGGAAGAGCAGTCTACCTCGCTGGGGCACAAGACCTCTGCCGCCTGCCCCTTGCAGCCATCAACTTGTTTGTTCCTTTGGTGCGCCTCATCTGCCCTGCTCCCATCCCAGCGCTGCCCCAGCTCTCTGCCCCATTCTGTATCCGTGGCAGTTGATTGTCGCTCCCTTCAGTTTCCCAGGGGGTCGGGACGGGACTGGAGTTGGGAGGGAAAGGTGGGGGGGGGGGAAGGGGAGTGGGGGAGGAGGGGGGGGTTGGGGTGACTTAATACAGGAGACAAGTGAGGGAGAGATGTACTGACTGTGTGGGCAGACACTTTGGTAGTGATTGCCCACCAGTCTCAAAAGCCACTGTGTCTCCCTGTCCCTGGGATAGCGGGGGGCGATCAAACAGCACAATGCCCCCCCAACACGAAGGGCAACGATCCCAAGGCTTTAGCGTCAGAAACAGCGGGCAGGCGACAATCACCCGCCATAACGAGAGAGAGATCATGCACCATTGTAGGTCTCCTTTGCACATCGGTGTTTCTGTCTTTCTCCATCTCATTGTTGGCCCTGTCTGTCACCACCCCCACCCCCACCCCTCTGCTTCTTGGCCATGTGTGTGACCCCCTTCCCTACCCTCTCCAGCTCCCCGCCCATTGCACCGGGCGCGGGGGCTTCGGACCGTGTTCACGTCGGCGACACCAGCAGGTCAGTGCCAGTCACCCCGGGGCAGGTGCTCTCTCCCAGCGTGGCCCCAGACCGGGGGAGGGGGGGGGATGGGAGTCAGCGGGCATGCCGGCTCTGCCACACCATGGGCCGCCACCAACCAAGCCACCCGTCCACGTCCACACGCTCGAGTGCCCACGGTAGACTCACGAATCACTACGGTAAACTCACGGGCTACTACGTTCTTACAACGAGTTTAAATGTTTCAAATTTTAACTTCAAGAGTAAATTTCACTCGTGGAAATCTTTAAACATGTTTAAAAATTTTCAAGAGTTAACAAGTTTCCCGGGTACCTGCCGTTAGCGCCACGAGTCACTAAGTTGCGTCCACGAGTTCTGACGTTCCCGCTACGTTAATTGTACGTGATTACCATAAGTTTAATTTGTTTTATACTCGGGGTCACTCGTGGGTCAACTCGCACCGTGAGACAGGGGTTTAAAGATAGTGGAGTCAGGAGACATGGGGAGAAGGCAGAAACGGGGTACTCATTGGGGATGATCACATTGAATGGCGGTGCTGGCTCGAAGGGCCGAATGGCCTACTCCTGCACCTATTGTCTATTGTCTATTTACAATGTTTTCTAGAACAGCAATGTAGGTTCATATCACGAATAAAAGGGAAATAAAACAGAAAATACCGGAAAGCTTTAGCACATCAGGCTGGATTCCCATGCAAGAGTTACAACACCTGTCCTTTCACCCCAAACTTTTGCTTCATCCAAGGACCCAAGCAATCTTTCCAGATGAAGCGCTGATTCACTTGTACTCCCCTCAATCTCTTGTACTACATTCGGGTTTCTCAATGTGATCTCCTCGACTTTGGAGCAACCAAACACAAATTGGGTGAACACTTTATGGAGTACCTGCATGAAGACAGACACAAAAAGCTGGAGTAACTCAGCGGGACAAACAGCTTCTCCAGAGATGCTATCTGATCCTCTAAGTTACTCCAGTTTTTGTGTCTATCTTACGTTTAAACCATCTGCAGTTCCTTCTTACACATGTCAGTCTGCATGAGTTTAGTTAAGTTTATTTATTGTCAGGTGTACAGAGTTATTGTGGTCAAATCATGCTATACATGAGTACAATAGATCCTCTTCTGAAACAGCACACCGAGAGTCACCACGTTCGGCTCCATCTTGCAACTTGTAAGTCTCTTAAAAGTCTGATCTTGGCTGAAGAAAATATGTAATGTTTTAAATTCTCACTGTAAGGCCCAGTGCCCTGGAGGCATTGGATCGATGAGTGACCCTGAGATCCTGGCTGCTTGCCACTTTAATCCACCTTCCCATTCCTGTAATAATGAGGCACAATTCCAGTTCAAGGAGTAATGCCTCATCTACTGCTTGGTCATATTGCAGCCCATAAGGTTCAATATTGGGTTTTCAACTTTTGATAACTTGTTTTATCTTCCTGTTTACATGAGACCTGACGTTTTACTTGCCATCCTTTTATATTATATTTTTTAATAGTTGGATCTTACAACATTAGCAACATATTACACAAGGATTAATCTTATCTTAAAGATGTTGTCTGACCTATTGAGCTTTTCCAGCATTTTATGTTTTATTTTTAATTCTAGATTTTGAGATCTGGTTATTTTATTTTCAAAAAGATAGAGAAAACTGCAGCAGAATAGATATTGTTGAGAGGTTCCAACATGATGAGGTCTTTTCTGTTTTATGAGGTTTTTAGTCTAAAGCTACAGCTTGAAAACAGGCCCTTCAGCCCACGGAGTCCACATCAACCATCAATCACCCATTCACACTATTTCTGTGTTATCCCACTTTTGCATCCATTACCTGCATACAAGGGCCAATATACAGAAACAAATTAATGTACATCTCTGAAAAATGTGCAAGAAAACTTAAGCATCCAGAGGAAACTCACGCGGTGAAAGGGAGACCATGAAAACTCCACAAAGACTGCACTCTAGGCCAGGATTGAACCCGGGTCTCTGGTGCGGTGAGGCAGTTGCTCCACCAGCTGTGCCAACATGCCACCTGGTATGCTCAAGAGAGGGCAGGTGAAAACTTGTTTTGATGTCTCATCCAAAGATAACATCGACCACAGCGATGCACCTTGTCAGTTGGTCAGTGCAGCACAAGAGTTTTCCTCTTGAATTTATTATGGTGATGAAACCCATGGAAAGGTTCCCATTGACAAGGCCCTAGCTTTAGTCGTGGGGCTGGAAAGAGCCACAAAGGGACCAGGAGGTTTGCAGATGGGATCAAA
Source organism: Malacoraja senta (assembly GCA_038087875.1). Taxonomy (NCBI): domain Eukaryota; kingdom Metazoa; phylum Chordata; class Chondrichthyes; order Rajiformes; family Rajidae; genus Malacoraja; species Malacoraja senta. The sequence goes on from CM075978.1 coordinate 29,113,004, forward strand.
AAAGTTGAAGATAGGGCATTCAATTAATAGGTTGGTTGTTGATTATGACTTGGTCATCCAAAATAGCACATTGCATGTGGCAAGACATGACATGGGAAATGCAAGAGAAGAATAAGTACGCAGAAGGTTTCCTTGCAATGGAATGAACATTTTACTTCGGAGTCACGTGAGGGACTACGTGAAGAGCCCGCCAGGGCGCATGCGCGACATATCTTCTAGCGCGTTGAGAGCGACAGGCGGGGGGGGGACCGCTCCCCGCAGCGGTAAGCTTCAAACCAGAGACCTACAGGTAAGTTTCTTACTCTGAGGTCATTTTTCGGGTGTCTTTCTGTTACAGGAAGGACAACGATGGACAGGACCCATACCAAGTCCAAACGGGCCACTAAGAAACTGGCTGAGGAGGACCGCGGAAGTACCGGGAGCCAGCAGCGGCCGACTGCAGCATCGCAATCTTTGCGATCAGCGGTCTCTGTCCCGGCACCTGTGCAGCCTGGGTCGCCACAGGCTGACAGGAACGCCAAAAGATGGGACACGCTCATGGACTCCGATGCGTTGGGCCATGAGCAAACGCCACCGGCAGACAGCGACAGTAGTACATTTCACGTCTGGAGCGGCTAATGGAGCAATTGCTTCACCGTGACAAACTCCGTGAGCAGGAGTCAAGTCACTACGGGCTTCCGAGGAAGCCCATGGCAGTACCTTTTTCAGGGCTGCACAATGTATCTCCCTCGAGAGAGGGGAGCATTGGGAGTCATTTCTGGGCTGACTCCGAACAAGGGTTGGCTGAAGAGACTTCAAGTGTGCTGGGGGTGCCAGAAGAGAAGATGCTGGGCATGGTGAAAAAGTTTGCGGTGCCTCCACAGTCAAGGCAGCCGCTGAAACAACAACTAGCAGCCAGCATTGACTACCTATCAACCCATCAATCACAAGAACAGGCAGTTAATGAAACTACTGCAAAATACCTGGCACCAGGGAACTGTACTTCACTGAATGTCCCAGCAGTGAATCCCTCCACCTGGGGACATGTTGGTGCAGGTATAAGGGCACAGGGGGTACAAATGCAGAAAATCCTCAAACTTTTAACAACTGGGATTACAGCATTTGCCTGGTCGGTGGATGACACGGAAATGACAGAGGCGCAGCAAGATACGCTGGCAATGCTCTGCAATACACAGTTTGAGATCAACTGTTTCTGAAAGAACTCCCTCCGCCCAGCTTTGAACCCCAAATTTGCGGCTCTGTGTAAGACCAACACCACACCGCCGCCAATTTTGTTATTTGGGGGCAACCTGTCCAAACAGGTTAAAGACCTGGATGAAGAGGTGAAAGCCGCCGGGCTCATCAAGGCATCGGGGAAAATACCTCGGCGACAGCACCCCTACGCATCCACCAGCAGGCCACGTCACATCAAAGCTGGTGAAAGCTCGAAGGCCGCAGCTCAAGGACAAAGGTCTTTTTTAGACCGCGGCCCAGAGCGACCTTCGTGGAAGATGCGCCAACCCCGAATTCCAGCACCTCAATCGGCCAAGAAACAGAAGAAGGAGTGATGAACAACCCACTGGTAACCATGGAGGTAGGTGGGTCTGGTTCCTCGCAGGACATAGCGGGTGCAATGGATACACTTGTTGGTGGTAGGTTACACTGGTTTAGTGAGGCATGGAGATCAATAACCTCTGATTCTTATATACTGCATAGTGTTCAAGGATATGAAATTGAATTCGAAAACAAACGCCTTCCTCCGGTTCAGCATGCACCCATCAGATCATTTATTCTATCACAACAAGAGAAGTTGGATGGTCATGCTGAAATTAAGAGGCTTTATACTAAAGGTGTAATTGAGAGATCTCAACATGAGTCTCAAGAATTTGTGTCAAACATTTTCACAAAAAAGAAAAAAGATGGTGGATGTCGCATCATTATTGATTTGAGACAATTGAACACATTTGTGCAGTATACTCACTTCAAAATGGAAACCTTTGTCACGGCCAAACAATTGATTTCCGAAGGCTACTTCATGGCATGCATCGATTTAAAAGATGCATACTATTCGGTGCCTATACACAAGGATCACCGCCGATATCTGAAGTTTAACTGGATGGGGCAGCTTTGGCAGTACAAAGCTATACCTAATGGATTGACCTCAGCCCCCAGATTATTCACTAAATTACTGAAACCAGCTCTGGCGGTTCTTCGGAAACAAAAACATATAGTCATGGCGTATTTAGATGACATACTAATCGTGGGTAAAACCTACGAATTAGCCAAATTAGCTGTTACAGCTACCATAGGTCTATTTGAGAAACTGGGGTTTATCATACATCCAGATAAATCAAAGTTAACACCATCCACGACTATGGACTATTTGGGATTCACCATTAATTCAGTTCACATGACTGTGACTTTACCTAGGGGCAAGGCAACTGAACTAATGGAAGTTTGCTGCAACCTTGCTGTCATCAGTCAACCATCTATCAGACAAGTAGCAAGGGTAATTGGCAAAATCGTAGCTGCTTTTCCAGCGACACACTTGGGACCTTTGCACTATCAAGATTTACAGAGAGCAAAGGTGTGAGCACTTAAACATCATGCTGGTCATTTCGATAGACCAATGCAATTACCAACAAAAGCTATTTTGGAACTGCGATGGTGGACACATAACATTCGGCGTTCCTACAGCTCCATTATTATTAGCAACCTGTCAGTTGTATTACAGACTGATGACAGCGCTCAAGGTTGGGGTGCCACCAACACCATCTCCAGTTGTGGGGGCAGATGGGATGCGCATGAATCATCTTTGCTTTATACACTTGGAATAAATTATTTCGAAATTATTTGGAAATCTATGGTTTGAAGGTGTACAGTTCAAAAATGCATCATTTGCATGTTCGCCTGCAAATAGATAATACCACTGTGGTGGCTTATATTAATCACATGGGTGGAATCAGATCGATATCATGTGATGATCTGGCCAATTCAATCTGGCAATGGTGTATCAAGAGAAACATTTGGATATCTGTTACTTACCTACCAGGTAAACTTAATTCAGTGGCAGACACCAGGTCACGGAAATTGAATGACAACACTGAATGGATGTTGGACCCCAAAGTGTTTGCAGACATCATAACAAGATATGGAACACCAGATATCGATCTATTTGCATCTAGGCTTAACCACCAGTTGCCGACATATGTTGCATGGGAACCAGACCCTGGGGCAGCAGCAATGGACGCATTTTCGCTGCACTGGGGAAATTTGTTATTCTATACATTTCCCCCCTTCTGCCTCGTCAGTCGGGTCTTACGCAAAATACAACAAGACTCTGCGTCAGGTATTTTGGTAGTACCTGACTGGCCTACCCAGCCATGGTTCCCTGTGGTTCTCGACATGGTTTCAGAACCATGTATGGCCGTCACTAAAAGACCAGACTTGATGGTCCATCCTGTAACTGGCGAAAGTCATCCATGCCATGACAGGACTAATCTGTTAATTTGCAGAATTTGAACATGCCACTTCTGGATCTTGGACTGACGGACCGAACCATCAACATGATCGCGGCGGCACAAAGAGAGTCTACCAGAAAACAGTACCTGACTTACATCAGGAAATGGGAACGATATTGTTCCAGGACTAATGTTGAGTATAACTCAGCTACTGTAACTAATGTCCTGGAGTTCCTCGCTAACCTTCATTTTGATGAAAGGCTTAGCTACAGTGCCATCAACAGCGCCAGGAGTGCCCTATCGACCTATTTGTGGCGGGGATTCGACCACCATTCACTGGGGTCTCACCCCTTGGTTTCCAAAATAATGAGGGGTATATTTAACTCGAATCCCCCTCGGGCCAGATACTCTAACATTTGGGATGTGAGTATTGTGTTGACGTTGCTTCGGGGTTGGTCACCAGCAACGTCCCTGTCCCTGGAGAAACTTACCCTTAAATTGGTAATGCTGATGGCACTGGTCTCGGCCCAGCGGGTGCAATCGCTACACAAATTACGACTGGACTCGATGGCCAAAGGGACAAATGGTATAACATTTTATATTCATGAACTGGTAAAACAAAACAGACCCGGGTCATCAGGGCTTAAACTAGAGTTTCGGGCATACCCTACAGATGTTCGCTTATGCGTTATGACACATGTGTTACTTTACATAGAACTAACAGCTAAAGTAAGAGGCCAAGAATTGGCACTATTAGTGAGCCACAAAAGACCTCACAACAGGGTATCGACCCAAACTATATCTAGATGGCTTCGACAGGTTTTGGGGGCTGCAGGGGTGGATACTGATATTTTTAAATCTCATTCCACCAGGGCTGCAGCCACATCGGCAGCACGGCACATGGAGGTTCCAATGGATCACATCTTGGGTACGGCAGGATGGTCCAGGGAGAAGACCTTCCAAGAATTTTATAATAAGCCAGTTGCTAAGCCTGTGACTTTTGCAGATACTATTTTGAGTTCTGTTTTATAATACGCCCCGAAGGATAGGGGTCATTATTATAATTTGTGTTAATAAATCACATATTGTTTCTTTTTAACAATTGATTCAGGTCTGGATTTGTTAACATACTTCCTCCTCAGTCTACGACAGCAGGGTGTGAAGCATGGACTCGTTCGTGGCATGAAATCACAGAGCTTTAAAATCTTCACGTAGTCACTCACGTGACTCCGAAGTAAAATAGTAAGATTTAACGAGAACTTACCAGTTTGAAGTTTGATCTTAATTTTATGAGGAGTTACGTTGAGGGATTACGTGCCCTCCATGTCCACCCTCTATTATAAAGGTCAGCTGGTATTATTGTTCTTATCTTACTATGTTATTTTGACTACCGTATCTGTGATTTCAGACCACTGCTTTGAAGATATGTCGCGCATGCGCCCTGGCGGGCTCTTCACGTAATCCCTCAACGTAACTCCTCATAAAATAAAGATCAAACTTCAAACTGGTAAGTTCTCATTTAATCTTACTATTAAATTCTCCAAATTTAGGTAGTCCGTCCTCTCTTTTTCCTCCTGTCTTTCCTGTGCCCCACCCCCATCCATACACCCCTTCCCATTTCTGTCCAAACCATCCCCTTCCATCTTTATCCCTCCCTCTGGCTTTATATTTAATTCATCTTCTTTCCTTATCTGTCACCCTTTTGTCTCCTTGTCATGTCTAGCCTTTGCCCACCCATCTGCCTAACAACCCCCTCCCCCATCATCTGTATCAACCTATCAACCTACCACCAGGTACACCATCAGTTCACTCTCCTAAAGGATCTTCTGAAGTTGGCCCCAGTTGGCCCCAGAGGGTTTGAGAATCCCTTGGATCATATTGTAATCTCAAATCATCAGTGAGGTAATCTTAAGCTTCTGGCTATCAACGGAACAGACTAAAAATTCTGACTCCAACAAGAAAGACCAAAACATCCACTCATTGTTTGGATTGACTAATGTCTTTGAAGGGTCTGAATTAAAAGGGTCTGAATTATTTTGTATGTACTGGAATTCTCTAAAAGCCTTTGGTTATTATCAGAATAGACTGAACCTTCTAGTATTTATGTGTTAGACCAAAGTCTGAGACCACTATGAACAAGGATGTGGAGAGATAGATTTGTCAAGATTTTTAGGTTGCAGTGATACCTGTAGTCTTCATGTGAGGCCAGGAGGGACATTTTTTTTCATTTGGCCCAAAACAAAGCCTAAATTAGGACTGTTAAAGATGCATCGCTTGGTGCACCAAATCCCAGCACTCAACTAATAATATTTCCACTTATTCAACACAACCAATTGGAGTTCATGTATTCCAAGACACAATAAGACACTTAGAACTATATGCACACTCCCAAATACCTTTCGCATCTTTCATATACCTTACTATTCACTTTTGATGGTAAATTACAGGCACACATAGAAACATACTAATTCTTGATTTGCATCATTAGGGGGTGGTGAGGGACATCTGAAAGTGCAGCAAGAGCAACAAATTAGAGAAGAACTGCAGATGCTGGAATCCGAAACAACCACAATGTGCTGGTGGACCTCAGTAGCTCAGGCAGCATCTGTGGAGGGTTTAGGTTTATTATTGTCACGTGTACCAAGGTAAAACAAAACACTATGCATGCTATCCAAACAGATCAGATATACCATACATGAATACAATCAAGTCAAAATCAAGTACAATAGGTGGAGAAAAGGGGAAGACACAGAATGCATAATTTAATTCTTGCAGCACTCAGTTCCACAAAGTCCAATGGCTGCAATGGGATGGAGGTGAATCGACCAGTACCTTAGCTTATGAAAGCACCGCTCATAAGCCTGATAATAGGGGAGATAACCTGTTCCTTGATTCTGAGGTGGTGCACACTTTCAAACTTCTGTACCTTCCGCTGGATGGGAGAAGACGGAATGACTGACATGGGGCATGTATTTGATTGTGTTGGCTGCTTTTCCAATGCAGTGTGAAGTGTAGATGGAGTTAATGGTGGGGGATCTGGTCTATGTGATGAACTACGTTAAACACAGTGAAGTGGACTGATGGCATTTCTTATTGAGATCCTTCATCAGACTCTAATAGAAGAACAAAATAGGCATACTTTGAGGAGATTTTGCAGTGGAGCAGTAAAATGGAGGCACATGAAACTGCAGATGCTAGATTCTTGAGCAAAACGCAAGGTGTTGGAAGAATGTAGCATCTGTGGAGAATTGACAGATGTCAGGTTGGGACCCTTCTTCAGATGAGAGACGATCCCTCTTGTGCCAGTACATACCGCCACATGTATGGAGATATGTATTTGTCATCAGGTGTTTCAGTGAAAGATCAGAGGTCATTGGTAATGATCTCCGAATAGGTTTATAGGCAACTCTTGTTCTCATATCCCATTTCTCCCTCATTCTGCAAACTCTCAGAAGTTCAAATCACATCAGTGGAGAGAAAGAACATTTTCAAGCGAATGACCTTTCCAGGTTTCCACATGACATTACATGGCACCTAAATCTTATTCCTCCCAACAAGGAAATGACACTAGCATGTCAACAGATGCAGACCCAACCGTGTACAGTCTGTGGATGCTGATGTTTAGTTTAGTTTAGTTTCAAGTTCCGAGCAGGGAAATAAGCCCCTTGGCGCACTGAGTCCACGCCGACCATCGATTGCCCGTTTACATTATCTCTATGTTATCCCACTTTCTCGTCAACTCCCTACACACTAGGAACAGTTTACAGAGGCCAATTAACCTACAAACTCACATGTATTTGAGGTGTGGAAACTGGGGCACCCGGAAGAATGAGCAAGCTCCACACAGACAGCACCCGAGGGCAGGATTGAACCTAGGTCTCTGACGCTGTGAGGTGGTGGCTCCGCCAACTGTGCCACTGTGCTGCCCAGATGTTTCAACTTCCATTGTAGCTTCAGCAGGAGATACTCCTTACTGTAATGGAAGCTAGAGATTCTGCCATGCAAGCTCAGCCTACTGTCTTGGCTTTGGATGTCAGCAGTCAGTACACAGTCCAAGCCGGGCTGTGCAAGCCAGGAGCAACTTGCCATCATTCATCACAGCCATGTGCAACCAACACCACTATATGTGAGCAACTATCTATCTCACTCCAGTAAAACATGGGCTTGCAGAAGCCGGACACAAAAGCTCCTGGCCCACTTCGCAAGCCTGAATGGAAACCTCTGGTGACCTGGTGCCCCACCCAAGGTTTCCATGAGTCGCCAGAGGTTTTGGTCACTCGCTTGGAAAGCCTCGACCGAAGCACGAGCTGCATCTACTCACCAAAGATCCTACAGGATCTTTGCTACCGACCGCGCACACACACACACACACACACACACACACACAAACACATTGTAAAGGTGGGGGCCAGGGACAGTGGAGGAGTACTGTCTGCGCGATGAAGAGGAAGGTAAACAGCTGCCACAGAGCACGGTGTCCTTTAGAGAGCGCGGGAGGGAGGGAGAGAAGGGGAAAGAAGGGGAGAGGACAGAGAAGGGGAGAAGGGGAGAGAGAATGGGGAGAAGAGGAGAGAGAAGGGGAGAGAAGGGGGGAAAAGGGGAGAGAATGGGGGAGGGAGAAGGAGTGGAGACAGTTTTAAGAAGTTTAATAAAGTTAGCGGGCATTTTACCTTCCGGCGGTTCTTCTAGGTCCTGAAAACCAAAGATCCTATAGGATCTTTGCTGAAAACTCCAATGAGCCAATCAAAATGACCGGTCAGTGAAGGAGATTGCCTTCAACTGCCTGTAAGTAAATAGCGACACCATTACACTGGCTTCAACCTATTTTTAGTTGAGGCCGGTTTTGAATCTGTTGAAATAATCGCAGGAACATAGAAGAAGCCTCGACTACGCGGAAACCACTTTCGACCATTAGCGAGAGTGACCAAAACCTCCGGGAACCTAACGGAAACCTTGGGTAGGGCGCAAGGTCACCAGAGGTTTCCGTTCAGGTTTCCTAAGTGGGACAGGGGCTTTAGGATGTGCATTCATTCATCAACTGTTGTACGGTTTTAGACCTGACTGGATATATACATTTTTATCTGTTGACTAGCCCAAGGGGGACCCGTTGGGTCCCGTCCCCTCAACGGCGGTTGCGAGGGGAGGGGGGTCTGCGGCGTCACATACACTAACCAACCCCACACACACACACGGGAGGGAGGGGGAAGGAGGGGAGGGTAGTGGGGGAGGGGGAGAGAAGGGGAGAGAGAGGGGGAGGGAGGTGGGAGGGAAGAGGCGGAGGGAAGAGGGGTGGAGGGGGAGACGGAGAGAAAGAGGGGAAGGGGATGAGAGGGAGAGAAGGGGAGTGGGGGGAGAGGGGGGAACAGGGGGAGGTGGAGGGGGAGGATGGAGGGGAGAGGGGGGAGTGGGGGAAGGGGAGTGGAGAGGGCTGGATGATGGAAGGAGGGCAGAGGGGGGAGGGAGAGATAGAGGAGGGGGTAGAGAGGGGAAGAGAGAGGAGGGGGAGAACGGGAAGTGGGGAGAGTAGGGGGGAGGGAGGGGGAGGGAGAGAGGCGACAAAATAACTGTCGGGGGGGGGGGTGGTTTAACGTAACTCATCATCAGCTTCAATCCAGAGGCTGGGCCACGTAACTCGCAGCTTGTGGAAAACTGCCCAACAGGGCACGAGGAGCAGAGGAAGCTCGTGCAAAACAGTGCACGTTGAAAATTCTGCGCAGCTTGCCGCGAGGAGCAAAGGCATTGTGATGTCATCCAAATCGTTAGATTTTTAAAAGATGTCAGATTGGTGAACAATTTAGTTTTAAAAATCTGGAAATATTGAATCAAATTTACAGATGAGGGGATTTTTTAACTCATGAGGTAAATCTCTACCGGAATATGTAAAAAAAATCTCCGTTACCGTGTTGGGTTTTCGAGGAGATGTGAATCAAATAAAAAGTTCAAGCAAACATCCCCACAAGTAATCAGCCAAGATCAGATTTTTAATATACTAGACAAAGGGGGACCCATTGGGTCCCGGCCCCTCAATGTGCAGTTGCGGTGGTAGGGGGGGGTGCTGCAGCGTCACACACGCACCAACCACCCCCACACACACAGGGGGGAGGGGGGTGAGAGGGGGAGGGTGGGGGAAAGGGAGGGGGAGGGAGGTGGAGGGGGAGGGGTGGGGGGAGTTGTGGAGGGGGGGCAGAGGGGGGAGGGGGAGAGAGAGGAGGGGCAGAGAGGGGGAGAGAGAAGAGGGGGAGAGAGGGGGAGTAGGGGAGAGTAGTGGAGCGGGGAAGGGAGGGGTTGTGAGGTGGATGTGGAGGGAGAGGGGAGCGGGTGAGGTGAGGGAGGGTAGAGGGGTGGATGGGGAGAGGGGGGAGAGGATGGAGGGGGGAGGGGGGGAAGTGGAGAGGAGAGTGGAGAGTGGGAGGGGAGGGGGAGGGGAGAGGGGGAGAGGAGAGGAGAGGGCTGGGGTGGAGGGAGGGCAGCAGGGTGGAGGGGAGGGGGAGGGGGAGAGGAGTGAAGTGAGGGGGGAAGGGGAGAGGGAGGAGGGAGGAAGAGAGGGGTGAGAGGGGGAAGTGGAGGGGGTGAGGGGAAAGGGAGGGAGGTGGAGGGGGGAGGGGGGAAAGGGAGGGTGTGGAGAGCGGGATGGGAGAGGTGTATGGGAGAGGGGAGAGGGGAGCCAAGGGGGGGGGGAGGGGGAGGGGGAGGGTTGGAGGGGGCAGGGTGGAGGGGGGACAGAGGAGGGGAGGGTGGAGGTGGGGCAGAGGGGGAGAGAGGAGGAGTAGGGAAGAGTAGGAGAGAGGGGGGTTGGATGTGGAGGGGGAGGTGGGAGGGGAGCGGGCTGAGTTGGAGGGAGGGCAGAGGGGTGGATGGGAGGAGGGGGAAGCGGGGAGAGAGAGGAGGGGGGAGATAGAGGGGAGTGGGGGTGGGTGGGAGAGGGGGGAGGGCTAGGGGAGGGAGGTGGTGGGGAGGGAGGGGGGTGCTGGGAGCGGCGTTGCACTGCGGATGGCTACAGAGTGCGAGTATTGGCATAATCGGGGACTGCCTATGTTGACAGTTTGCAGTCAGGCGACATGTACGCCAACTTTATCAACGGAGCGCTCAACCTCCTGCGGCGACCAGCGTTCGCGGAGGGCCTCCGGGGACGCGCGGGTGGTCGACCCTGGTGCAGCTGTCGGCTGGACCCGCGGGTGGCCGTCTTGGCCGGGCCCAGGAGCGGACGGACGGGCAGAACCCCCCCCCCCTCCCATCCTCCCCCCTCTGTACCGGATGCCCAGGTGTCGGAGTGTGGGGCTGAAAGTGGCCAGGGCTTGCGGAGCGGCCCCTTCGGATGGTCGAGCCGGGGCTGCGGCCTCTCACACTACAGGTGCAGGTGCGGTGTGGTCTCTTCCTTGCCGCAGAGGTGGCGGGTGGCTGGCGAGTCCGTGAGCTGGCTCAGGTGTCTGTTGCATGCCACAGCCGTGTGTGGCACTCTCCACCCCGGATCCCCGATGTGGGGGGGGACTCCCTTGTGGAGGGGCCTCCTCTGAGGACTGCTCCCGCCGTCGGGTGGTGGAGAAATAAGAATAAAAAGTGCGAGTGGAATGTGAGTCGGAAGGCGACAAAATAACTGTGTCGGAGGAGGGGAGGGGGGTTTAACGTAACTCGTCATTGGCTTCAATCCAGAGCTGGGGGGAGGAGGGCAGTGGGCCACATAACTCTAAGTTCGTGGATAAAAGTGCCCCTGCGCTTTGAAAATTCTGCGCAGCTTGCCACGAGAAGC
>CM075978.1:29124390-29379390 GCA_038087875.1 Malacoraja senta
ACTTTCGACTTGAAAGATGCATATTATTCAGTGTATGTTCATTCAGAAGATAGGAAGTATCTTAAATTTAAATGGATGAACCAGTTGTGGCAGTTCAAAGCTCTGCCTAATGGGTTAATATCTGCACCCAGAATATTCACAACATTGTTAAAACCAATTCTGGGCTTACTGAGTAGCCAGGGGCATGTACTAATGGCATATTTGGATGATATCTTGATTATAGGAAAGACAAAACAGTCAACAGAAGTATCTGTTGCAGTTGTGAAATCAACTTTTGAAAATTTGGGGTTTCTAATTCACCCACAGAAATCTAGGTTAACACCATGTACCTCTATTAATTATTTGGGGTTCACAATTGATTCAGTCCAAATGAATATTACTTTGCCCAGGGAAAAAAGGTGGATTTGATTAAAGATTGCAGTAATCTCCTAAACGAGCAAAAACCTTCAATAGACAAGTGGCTCGTGTACTGGGAGAATTAGTAGCAGCATTCCCAGCAGTCCAATTCGGACCATTACATTATCAACAGCTGCAGAGACTTAAAGAACAGGCACCGAGAATGCATGTTGGTCATTTTGATAGAACCATGCAACTAACAACAAATGCTGTTTCTGATCTGCAGTGGTGGATTCTACATGTCTCAAGCAGTTCCAGCAAAGTGCTGATTGAACAACCTTCCATGATATTACAAACTGATGCCAGTGCACCAGGATGGGGTGCAACTGACTTAACATCTAGCTGAGGAGGCAGATGGAATCAGAAAGAGTCATTGTTACTGCAGACATGGGGAATTAACTATTTGGAGCTTCTAGGATGTTTCTATGGGCTCCAAGCTTATTGTTCTAACACAACTAATAAGCATGTTCAAGTTCAAATTGATAACACAACAGTAGTTGTTTATATTAATGATATGGGTGGAATTAAGTCGGTGTCTTGTGACAAAATGGTTAATCAACTTTGGGCTAGGTGTATTGAAAAGAACATTTGGATTTCAGCTATCTATCTACCAGGTAGAATGAACGATATCAGACACCAGGTCACGAAAAGTTCCATGATAATAAAGAATGGATGTTGAATCAAGAGGTATTCAATGATATAGTCATCAGATTTGGAATGACCGACATCGACTTGAATCATCAGCTATCGAGATATGTCTCATGGAAACCAGATCCAGGAGCAGTGGCGATTGATGCTTTCTCGCTACATTGGGGTGGTATGTTTTCATATATATTTCCACCTTTCTGCCTCATAAGCCCAATGTTTGCTTAAAATCAGGCAAGATGCTGCTTCAAGGGTATTGGTAGTACCAGATTGGCCTACACAGCCATGGTATCCGTTGATATTAGAATTAACAACACAAATGTTGATGAAAGTCCCAAAAAAGAGTAATTTATTGCTGCACCCTGTACAGGGGAACCACATCCATTATATGATCGTTTGGATTTGTTGATTTGCAGGTTTTAAGAATGCCTTTTCTGGGTCGAGGACTGTCTGAGCATACTGTGGACATGCTTACGGCAGTCTGGAGGAAGAGCACTCAAAAACAGTACCTTTCTTATATTAAGAAATGGGAAGAGTTCTGGGTACAAAAGGAATGTGCAATAAAGTACTGCAGATATTTCAAATGTTTAGAATTTCTGTCAAAACTTTATTATGATGAAGGTCTGAGTTGTAGTGCAATTAATTCAGCCAGAAGTGCATTGTCCTCATATTTTGGTTCTGGATTCAGAAAGAAACTCAATTGGGTCACACCCAATTGTTTCCAGACCAATGAAAGGAATCTTTAATTCCAAACCACCGAAACCTAGGTACGTGACAATCTGGGATGTAAGTGTAGTACTGAAACTACTTTGTGATGGTCATCAAGTGTGTCTTTACCTTTGGTCAAGCTCAGTATGAAAGTATTCATGTTTATGGCATGAGTGACAGCACAACGAGTGCAAACACTTGGAGAATTACAAATAGACAGCATGGAAGTAACTGAAGACAAGGTTACATTCTATATCTATGACCTACTAAAGCAAATTAGGCCAGGTGTGACAGGATTTAAAATTATGCTGGCAGCATATCCAAATGATCCATGTCTCTGTATGAAGACATATTTATTACAATACATTGAGGTCACAAAGAATTTGAGAATATGGAAACTGGGTTTTTGATCACACACAAGAAACCACACAAGAGAGTTTCAATACAGACTATTTCCAGATGGATAAAAGAAGTCTTAACAACTGCTGGTATTAACACTTATGTTTTTATGTCTCACTCGACTAGGGCAGCAGAAATGTCGGCGGCCAGGGCAAAAGACGGCCCCGTCGACCATATCCTCGCAGCCGCCGGGTGGTCCAATGAGTTGATGTTTCAACATTTTTACCATCGGCCTATTGTTAATGCGGGGTTGTTTGCAGAAACTATTTTAAGTTCTGTGTAAATTCCTCTGGTTTAAAGGGGATCTGATTCATTTCATTATTGAAATGAATTACTGCATTTGTGGTACAAATGTTATTATGAATGCATGATTGATTATTCTCGTTCCGAGTCAATCTATGCAGTGAGAAGCCGGGATTGATCCACGGCATGAAATCACAAAGCTTTAAAATCTTCACGTAGTCACTCACGTGACTCCGAAGTAAAATAGTAAGATTAAACGAGAACTTACCTAAGTTTGAAGTTTGATCTTTATTTTATGAGAGTTACGTAGGTGATTACGTGCCCACCACGACCCTACCCTCTATCATAAAGGTCAGATGGAAGTTCTTGTCTTACTCGTTTTAGTATGAGACTATATTACTTCGGTTGTTGTTTTTTGTGATTTCACAGCTGCTTTGAAGATTGACGCGCAGGCGCACTGGCGGGGGTTCTTCACGTAATCACCTACGTAACTCCTCATAAAATAAAGATCAAACTTCAAACTTAGGTAAGTTCTCGTTTAATCTTACTATCCTTGTGAGCTTGTGCGCCTCAATAAAAGCACTGCGCATCCTCGTACACTCCAAAGAAAAAAGTCCCACCTTACCCAAATCCAGGTAATATCATATTGCTTTGGGTCTGTTTGGAGATAAACAATTTAATGTGTTGATTTGCTTGGTTCTCACTTCCATGGTTTGTGGGAAGACCACGCTGTAGAATTTGTAATTTTACTTCGGAGTCACGTGAGTGACTACGTGAAGAACCCCGTCAGGGCGCATGCGCGTCATTACGTCGGACGCATTGGCGACAACGGCAGCGGGAGCTCGGAGAACCTTCTGCAACGTGAGTAAATACAGCTCCACCAAAGTCGGGGAGACTTTGGAGGAGTTAGGAAAGTAAATAAATTGTTTCTGTCTGTTTTTTTCCCCTATATACAGGAACAAGGAAGAGGTGCAGGCTGCTGCCGACAAGGAGAGAGAGAGCTGCGGGACGCAGTCTCTGAAAAGCAGCCTGTCACCTCGGGGGAGTCGCAAGCCGGTAGCAGTGCGGCGACAGACTTGGCAAAGTGCCCAGCCGGGTACACAGCCAACGCCAGTCGGGCGGTCGGCATACGCCAAGTCTGTAAGGGCTAAAGACTCTGTAGAGTCGGGCCACGAGAGTCCCGTCGGGGACAGGATACCGTTCCCCCAGCGGTTATACAAAAGGAGCAGCTCATACAGGGGCTGCTCCACAGAAACGCTCCAGGAGGAGTAATACAGGAGGGAAGCCATAGAGAAGGCTCCACTGGCAGTGCCTAGGAGAGGTTCTGTTTCATAAAGCCACACTCCAGGAGGAGTAGTGCAGGCGGGAAGCCTTAGGGAAGGCTCCGCTGGCAGTGCCTAGGAGAGGCCTGCTTCATAAAGCCATACTCCAGGAGGAGTTGTGCAGGCGGGAGGCCGTGGGGACGGCTCCGCTGGCAGTGCCTAGTAGAGGCCTGCTTGAAAGCACCCTCTTTGCAAGAGGTGAATGCAGAAGGGCAGATACCGCTCTGACCCTGAGTCCGACAACATCCAAAGGGAGGCAGGCAGCTGCCAGAGCTGACACCGTGTGCAGCACGGTTTGCCATGTCGTCGGATGCTGGTGAGCCTCTGGGTGAGGAACTTGCCACCAGCATAAATTAACAAGTCTCACATCAGCTACAGGAGCTGACAATGGATGAGACAGTAACGAAGTATGAAGCCCCAATCAACTGAGGACAGTTAAAAGTTCCTGTTGGGAACAGGAAGAATTGGGCAAGATGGGCATACTAATGAAAGCCAGGAGCATGTGAAGCTCCAGCATATTTTAAAGTGCTGGCATCTGGTATAACGAGCTTTGCCAGGATGGTAGATGGAGAGGCCATGACAAATTACACAAAAGGCGCTATTGTGGAGTGCCCACTTTGAGATCAACTGCCTCCGCAAGATGCGATTAGACAAACCATCAATGATAAATATGCTTCACTCTGCCAGCCTGGCACAGTGCAACGGCACAGCTGTTTGGCGAGGATTTCGCACAGCAGGTGAAGGAGCTGGAGGAGGAAGGCTAAGAAGCCAGCCACATATTCACCAAAGCGGAAGTATCCCTATAAGGGAGCAGACTGGTCCGGGCAAGGGACGAGTCCAGCTACGATGCTGCGCAGTTGGCGTTCGGCTGTAGCACCGCCACGGAGGTGAGATATCCAGCTCAAGGCCGGGGAAGAATGCCAGGTGGTAAGGAGGTAAGAGGGTCTGGTTCTCATGTAGACAGATCTAATGTGATACAATTAAATGTTTACCTCAGATATGTTTATACTGAAGGTTATTCAAGGGGCATCGAATAAAGCTTAAATGCAAATTCTGATTTACCCATGCAACATGTTCCAAAAAAAGGAGTTTGACTTCAGTATCACTGAATAATTTGGAAGTTCAGCTGGAACTTGCAACCTTATGTAATAAAGGTGTAATTGCTAATGCATTTTACCAAAGCCATCAGGTAGTGTCCAATATCTTTCCCAGACCAAAAAAGGATGGGGGGAAGCAGAATTATACAGACCTGAATAGGCTTAACCCTTTTGTACGGTATAGACATTTTAAGATGGAAACGTTTGTGAAGGAGATCTTAAAGATGCGGATTCAGTGTCTGTTCATTTGCAGGATAGAAGATTTAAAATTCAGCTGGATGGGAATTATGCCAATACAATCCACTGCCTAATGGTTTGTCTTCAGCTCCTAGAGGGATTACAAAGTTGTTAAAACCTATTCTAGGCATGAAGAGAAGTCAAGGTCATGTGATCATGGTTTAGCTAGATAATATCTTGATTGTAGGACAATCAAAGGAAAACAGCTGAAGCATCAGTTGGCAGTTGTATAAAAACCAATTTTTAATTTGGGCTCTATAAGCTATTCTGAGGAATCTAAATTTATACCTGTGACACAAAATTGACTAGTTGGGTGCACAATGGACTTAATCAACATCATTGTGACCTTGCCCAGGCAAAAAAGGGTACAGCTATTTAAGAGCTATATCAAGTTAATTGCTAACACACAGCCTTCAATTAGCCAGGTGACAAGACTGCTGTGGTAATGGCTGGCAGCATTTCCAGCAGTTCAATATGGCCACTTTATTATTTACAATTACAAAGGTCAAAGGAACAAGCATTGAGGATACATTGGGGTCATTATAATAGACCTATGCTTCTATCAATAGAGGCTGTTGCTGAATGTACAATGGTGGATTCAGCATGTGTCCACTAGTAGTTCCAAAGTGTTATTGGACCAAGCTTCCATGATTTGCAGACAGATGTCAGAGCACTTCGGTAGGGTGCTACTGATACAAGATCCAGCGGTGGAGACAGATGAACATTGCTTCTGCATACATGGGAATTAACCAAGAGTATTTTATGGACTCAAGGCTTATGGCACTAACTAAATAGTTGCATGTGCAGTGCAAAATAGACAACACTGCAGCAGTTGCTGATATGAATCACATGGGTGGAATCAAATCGTTATCATGTGACAGGTTGGCAAATACAATTGGACCTGGAGTAGGGATAAAGAGATTTGGATTGGAGCTATCTATCTGCCAGGGAAACCTAATGTAGTACCAGATGGCAGCTCACAAAAATTCCATCATAACACAGAGTGGATGTGGAACCAGGATGTGTTCAAGAACATAGTACTTCTATATAGAAGGCCAAAATATGTTTCATAGGCACCAGATCCAGGGGCAGTGGCAATTGATGCTTTTTCACTAAATTGGGATGATATGTTTGTGTACATTTTCCCACCATTCTGCCTCATGTCGGTGTTTGAGAAAATCAAGCAGGATGCCGCTTCAGGGGTTTCGGTGATACCAAATTGCCTGATTCAACCATGGTTCCTTTTGATGTTACAGATAGCGATCCAACCTCTTTTTGTTGATTCCAAACAGTAGGAATTTGCTGGAGCATCCAGTAACGCATTAAGTTCATCCGTTATGTGACGGTATGGATCTGTTAGTTTGCAGGTTTCAAGAATGCCTTACATTGGTCGAGGACTTTCTAGGCCAACGGTGTATATACTCGCTGCAGTCTGGAGAAAGAGTACTCAAAAACAGTATATGACTTATGAAAAAAAAAAAAAAAAAAAATGAACAATATTGTGTTCAAAAGAATATTCAATATGATACTGTAGTTATTGAAAATGTGTTAGAGTTCATCTACACTTTATTATGATGAAGGTCTTAGCTATACTGCTATCAATACAGCTAGAAGTGCTTTGTCCACATATCTTGTAATAGGTACACGGACACAAAGTATAGGTTCTCACCCTATCATATCTAGGTTGATGAAAGGAATCTAATTCCAAACCGCCTAAGCCTAGGTATATGGTAATCTGCGAGGTAAGCGTTGTTCGTAACATACTTCGTCATTGGGTCCCTGTCACGGCTATAACTTTGTTAAAATTAACCATGAAATTAGCTATGCTAATGGCATTGGTGTCAGTACAGAGAGTGCAGACTTTCCAAAAAACTTCAGTTCGAGAGAATGGAAGTGAATACAGAGAATGTTCTGTTTTATATTTATGACCTGCTCAAACAAAGCAGGCCAGGTGTGACAGGATTTAAGATTGTGTTCTCAGCATATCCTACAGCTCCATGTTTATGTGTAAGGACACATTTGTTACATTACATTGAAGCCACAAGGGCTTTAAGACAAGAAGAAACAGGATTATTTGTCAGTTACAAGAAGCCAACATAAATAGTGGCAGTTCAGACTATCTCAAGGTGGTTAAAGCAAGACTTGGTTCAGGCAGGAATTAACATTTATGTGTTTACATCTCATTCCACTAGCGCAGTAGCAACATCCGCGGCCAGGGCGATGGACGTTCCCATCGACCATATATTAAAAGCCGCAGGTTGGAAAAATGAACTTGTGTTTCAGCAATACTACCATCGGCCGATTGCCGATGGAGGGCTGTTTGCTAACTCAATATTGAGTGCTGTT
The DNA here is from genome assembly GCA_038087875.1 of Malacoraja senta. NCBI lineage: Eukaryota > Metazoa > Chordata > Chondrichthyes > Rajiformes > Rajidae > Malacoraja > Malacoraja senta. The sequence continues at coordinate 29,131,784 of CM075978.1, forward strand.
GCTATTGTTTAAAGTCTGTTTTTCAATACTGTTTCATTCTGTTTCGTTTGTTGCCCTACATTAAGAGGGTTTATTGGTTGTTTTATGACCAAAAATAAAACTGTTTTGTTTTTGCATGATATGCAATGTCATGTTTACAGCATTATTGATGATACTCAGTCAATCGATGCAGTGAGATGCCGGGATTTTGATCTGCGGCATAAAAATCACAGAGCTTTAAAATCTTCACGTAGTCACTCACGTGACTCCGAAGTAAAATAGTAAGATTAAACGAGAACTTACCAGTTTGAAGTTTGATCTTTATTTTATGAGGAGTTACGTTGGTGATTACGTGCCCGCCACGCCCAACCCTCTCTCATAGAAAAAAGGTCATAATGGTAGTTCTCATGTTGATCATCTTAATATGTTACTTCAATTATGGGTTTGTCTGTGATTTCATACCGCTGCTTTGAAGATTGACGCGCATGCGCCCTGCCGGAGTTCTTCACGTAATCACCAACGTAACTCCTCATAAAATAAAGATCAAACTTCAAACTGGTAAGTTCTCGTTTAATCTTACTATTCTTATTTATCACTAATGAGTTGGGTGCTTTGAAGGGAGGTCAGCATTTATTGGTCATACTAAATACTCACTGATAGTGGAGAGGAGACGCCTTCCTGCCCCACTGCCCAGGGCTGAAATGTTAAAGAACACAGCTCTAAGATGAGGGTGGCAAAGTCAAAGGAGATGTGCAGGACAAGTTTTTACAAAGACTGTGGTACGTGCCTGGAATGCACTGCCACGGGTGATAGTGGAAGCAGATACAATAGTGGTATTTGAAATGCTTTCAGAAAAGTACATGAATATAGAAACATAGAAACATAGAAAATAGGTGCAGAAGTAGGCCATTCGGCCCTTCGAGCCAGCACCGCCATTCAATATGATCATGGCTGACTATCCAAAATCAGTACCCCGTTCCTGCTTTTTCCCCATACCCCTTGATTCGATTAGCCCTAAGAGCTAAATTTAACTCTCTATTGAAAACATCCAGTGAATTGGCCTCCACTGCCTTCTGTGGCAGAGAATTCCACAGAATCACAACTCTGGGTGAAGAAGATTTTCCTCATCATTCTGCTAAATGGCCTCCCCCCTTATTCTTAAACTGTAAACCCTGGTTTGGGACTCCAGCAACATGGGGAACATTTTTCCTGCATCTAGCCTGTCCAATCCCTTAAGAATTGTATATGTTTCTATATGATTCCCACTCATCCTTCTAAATTCCAATGAATACAAGCCCAGTCGACACATTCTTTTGTCATATGTCAGTACCACCATCCCGGGAATTAACCTGGTGAACCCATGCAGCACTCCCTCAACAGCAAGAATGTCCTACCTCAAATCAGGAGAACATAACTGCACAAAATACTCCAGGTATGGTCTCACCAGGGCCTTGTACAACTGCAGTAGGACCTCCTTGCTCCTAAACTCAAATCCTCTTGCAGTGAAGGCCAACTTGTCATTAGCTTTCTTCACTCCCTACTTTACCTGCATGCTTACTTTCAGTGACTGATGTACAAGGACATGCTGGTCTCATTGAACCTCCCCTTTTCCTACTCTGACACCATTCAGATAATAATCTGCCTTCCTGTTCTTGCCACCAAAGTGGATAACCTCACATGTATCCACATTATACTGCATCTGCCTACTTACCCAACCTATCCAAGTTACCCTGAATCCTCATAGCATCCTCCTTGCAGCTCATTCTGCCACTGAATTTAGTGTCATCTGCAAACTTGGAGATGTTACATTTAATTCTCTAGTCTAAATTGTTAATATATATTGTAAATAACTGGGGTCCCAGCACTGAGCTTTGTGGCATCCCACTAGTCACTGCCTGCCATTCTGAAAAAGACCCGTTAATTCCTACTCTTTGCTTCCTGTCTGCCAATCATGTTTTTTATACATGTTAATACCCTACCCCCAATACCATGTGCTCTAATTTTGCACACTAATCTCTTTTGTGGGACCTTGTCAAAAGCTTCTTGAAAGTCCAGATACACCACATCCATTGGCCCTCTCATATCCATTCTACTTGCTGCATCCACAAAAAATTCCAGAAGATGTTTTCCCCTTAATAAATCTATGCTGACTTTGACTGATCCTGTCACTGCTTTCTAAATGTGCTGCTATTACATCTTTAATAATCGACTCAAGCATCTTCCCTGCTACCGATGTAAGTCTAAATGGTCTATTAATCCCTGTTTTCTTTCTTAAAAAAGTGGGGTTACATTGGCTACCCTCCAGTCCACAGGAACTGATCCAGAGTCGAGAGAATAAGCAACGAATGGAAGGATATGGATCATGTGCAGGCAGAGGAGATTAGTTTAACTTGGCATCATGTTCAGCATGGATATTGGGGGCTTGTTCCTGTGCTGTACTGTTCGATGCTCTACAAGCAGAGTTCATGTTTCAGACTCAAGATCATTCAGCAGAACTGGGAAAGAGAGAAAATGATAATTTTCAGAAATGAGCAGAAAATTGATAGAACAAAACTTCTTGTTAACGTGAAATGCAGGTCAGAGTTGTTGTTGAACGTGATACCAAAAGGTGAATGATGGCCTCCATTTCACAGCTTTACAAGTCCAACTGTTTGTGTGGAGAAAAGGGCTTTCACTTTTTTTTGTTGTGTAAACCATCGGTGCCAATTCAGGGCACCCCGAAGAAATGTAAAAATCAATCAAGAAGGTATTTGAGACAGCTTCTGGTTTAAATCCAGAAAAAGGCTTGAAATAGGACAGCACAAGAGTGGAGCTTTGTGCTGCCTCTCTCTGTGCCAGAGACTGGGTTTGATCTTGACCTCAAGGACTGTTGGTGTGGGTTTCTCCCCATATCCTGCATCTTCAAGACAGGTTGGGAAATTATTGGCATCTGTAACTTATTCCTGAATGTCAGTAGGTGGAAAATGATTGGCAAATGAGCTAGCATGGACCCAGCAGGTCGAATGACCTCCTTCTAAATTGTAATCTACAACAAGTGTTCATCCCAGTTTGGCAAAAGAATAAATCAGAGAAAGTAGTGCATCTGTGGATAACAAGGGAAATCAGGGATAGTATCAAAACAAAAGAGGAAGCCTACAAAGTGTAGGAGTAAACGGGTCCTTTTCAGAATGGCAGGCAGTGACTAGTGGGGTACCGCAAGGCTCAATGCTGGGACCCCAGCTATTTACAATATATATTAATGATCTGGATGAGGGAATTGAATGCAACATCTCCAAGTTTGCGGATGACACGAAGCTGGGGGACAGTGTTAGCTGTGAGGAGGATGCTAGGAGGCTGCAAGGTGACTTGGATAGATTGGGTGAGTGGGCAAAGGCACGGCAGATGCAGTATAATGTGGATAAATGTGAGGTTATCCAATTTGGTGGCAAAAACAGGAAAGTAGATTATTATCTGAATGGTGGCCGATTAGGAAAAGGGGAGATACAACGAGACCTGGGTGTCATGGTACACCAGTCATTGAAAGTAGGAATGCAGGTGCAGCAGGCAGTGAAGAAAGCAAATGGTATGTTAGCATTCATAGCAAAAGGATTTGAGTATAAGAGCAGCGAGGTTCTACTGCAGTTGTACAGGGTCTTGGTGAGACCACACCTGGAGTATTGCGTACAGTTTTGGTCTAAACTGAGGAAAGACATTCTTGCCATAGAGGGAGTACAGAGAAGGTTCACCAGACTGATTCCTGGGATGGCAGGACTTTCATATGAGGAAACACTGGATAGACTCGGCTTGTACACGTTGGAATTCAGAAGACTGAGGGGGGATCTTATAGAAACGTACAAAATTCTTAAGGGGTTGGACAGGCTAGATGCAGGAAGATTATTCCCGATGTTGGGGAAGTCCAGAACTAGGGGTCACAGTTTAAGGATAAGAGGGAAGACTTTTAGGACCGAGATGAGGAAATCATTTTTTACACAGAAAGTGGTGAATCTGTGGAATTCTCTGCCACAGAAGGTAGTTGAGGCCAGTTCATTGGCTATATTTAAGAGGGAGTTAGATGTGCCCTTGTGGCTAAAGGGATCAGGGGGTATGGAGAGAAGGCAGGGATGGGATACTGAGTTAGATGATCAGCCATGATCATATCAAATGGCTCGAAGGGCCGAATGGCCTACTCCTGCACCTATTTTATCTGTTTCTGTGTTTCTATGTAATAATCATTAAGTATCAGTGAGATTCCCAATAACACGATTCAATTCAGCATAGCTTATCTGCACACTGCACATGGCAGTCAAATAGACTAGTGCAGCATAGGACCAGACATTTTGGCCCACAATGTCTATGCCAAACATGATACCAAGGTGAATTCTTATCTGCCTGTATATGATCCATATCCCTCCATTCCCTGAGTATCCATGTGACTATCCAAAGATCTCTTTATTGCCATTGTTTATATCTGCCTCCACTAGCACTCCTGGCAGTGTGTTCTGGGCACTAACCATTCTCTCCATAAAAAACATGCCCAAAACTATTCTTTGAAATTTTGCCCCTCTCACTTCAAAGTTATGCGCTCTAGCATTTACTATTTCCATTGTTTGAAAGTGGTTCTATCCTATAAAGGCTTCTCATAATTTTATTTACTTTTACCAGATTTACCCTTAACATCCAGAGAAATCAATCCATGTCTTCAAGTCCACGTGGGGATGTTTTATGTACTGTGCTGTCCTGGGCTACCATGTGATTTAGGGCTACCATATGATTTGCCTCTTTAGGTATGAGGATCTCCATTCAATGATGAAATGCATAAAAAAGTCCTCTGTCTACACAAGAAAAAAAGCCATAGAGCTTTTCGAACCGGTACCCCCCAAGTCTTTAGTAGCGAAATGTTGCAGAAAATATTAACTGCTTCAATGTTTGGTAGAATTAATATCATAAAAATGATTTTCCTTCCACAATTACTGTACTTATTTCAATCAATCCCGATCTATCTTCCCAAAATATATTTTTTTAACTTGACTCTATTGTTACAAGTTTTATTTGGGACTACAAGAATCATAGAATAAGTTTAAAAAAACACCTGTGTAAATCTAAGATGAATGGAGGATTAGTTTGACCAAATTTTCTATTTTATTTTTGGGAAGTTAATATCAAAAATATGAACTTCTGCTGGAGGATATGGACCAACAACCAGATTGGTGAAAGATGGAAAAAGAGGACTACCTACCTTTTGAAATTGGCGCGATTTTGCTAACACATACAAAATTGATTTAAAAAAATTATAGTGGAAACCCAATAATACATAGTGGTATGCGAACCTGGAAACAATTAAAATAGACTTTAAAATTGGATAATGTATCACTTCTTCTTCCTATCTTAAATAACCCCTCTTTTAAACCGTCCATGTTAGAAAAAGGATTAGCAAAATGGAAAAACTATGGAATTACAAAAGTGGGACACCTTTATCGAAAGGGTATTTATTCCATGAGCTACAACAGAATTATGGACTACATCAAAATAATTTTTGCAATTTAGAGATTATATAAAATCACATACACAAGTGTATAGAACTAAGCACCCAGAAATCCTCAATGAATGTTTGAATAAACATCCTAACACAGATAAATTAATATCCTACATTATTAATTTTGGATTGGGATCCAATTGAATATTAACAACTTCAGAAATAATTTTAAAAATATTAAAAATATCCATCCAAATTTTTTTCATTTTTATGCAATTTAGGTATTGACATTTATCACAGATAATTAATAATATTGTGAATATCAGAACAACGTATAAAACTTACAACAAATCAAAGACATTTTCTTGATTACAGTATAATAACTAGGAACAAATTAATACTACGATTTTGGAAAAAACCAACAACCCCCACAATTAAAATGTGGATTACAGAAATGTCTGAGACCTCACACTTGGAAAAAATTAGACTTGTCTTAACTGACAAATCAGAACTATTTGCTAGAATATGGTCTCCATTTATTGATTTTTTAAAGAGGTTAATTGGTTCAACACAGAAACTGGACTGAAACCTGAGCTCAGGATCGGATGAATAACTACGCCTTATAATCTACGGACCTATCTCCAAAATTGTTATTGGTAATTTTCTTTGTTTGTTTTTCGTGGGGGGGGGGGGGGGTTCCGTTTTTTTTCTCCCTCCCTCTCTATTACTTTATAGACCTTACTTTTCAGTTCTATCTTTCAAAAAATTCTATAAAAAGAACAGAAACTTTGTATGAATATAATTGATAAACAAACCGTGTTGCTATTATGTGTTTACGATTCTAATTAAAATAATTTTAAAAGAAAAAAGAAAATATTAACTGTTAATTAAAGCACACTCTCTGAACCAAAATCATTTGTTTAGGATTACGTTGGAATCTTGATCAACTGGGCCAATAGGCCAAGAAATGGCAGATTACATTTAATTCAGATAAGTACGAGGTATGGCGTTTTGGTAAAAATAAACTAGGACAGGTTTTTCATCAGTAAATCGTAGGACATTGGGGACGTACGTATATATTTCCATGAAAGTGGTAATACAGATAGGCAGGGTGATAAAGAACGTATTTGGCATGCATGGCTTCATCGGTCAGGATATTGAGTACAGGAGTTGGGAGATCATGTTACAGCTGCACAAGATGTAGATAAGGTCATGTTGGGAGTGTGGTGTACAGGTCTGGTCACCCTGCTATAGGAAAGATGTCATTAAACTGGAAAGGCAGCAAGAAGACATACAAGTAATGTGAAAAGTGTAGCTGGTAGGGCTGCCGCCTCACAGCACCGGAAACTCAGGTTCGATCCTGACCTCCGGTACTGTCTGTGTAGAGTTTGCACATTTTCCCTGTGACTGCATGGGTTTCCTCTGAGTGCTCTGGTTTCCTCCCATATCTTAAAGATATGGTAGGCTGTAGTTTAATTGGCCCCTAGTGTGTAGGAAGTTGATACAAAATGGGGATAATATAGAACTGATGTGAATGGGGAATCGAAGGTCTGCATGGGCTCGGTGTGCCGAAAGACCTGTTTCCATTCTGTGTCTCTAGAAAAAAATTCAAGTCACGTTTATTGTCATATACACCAGCATCATAGGCACATAGACAGACAACACACAAAACATAACATGCATTATATATACAAAATGATACAAAATGATACAGGATAGTGAAAACAAAGACAAGGCATTCGTGCATTAACACAATTAGGCATTTGGACAGGTAAATGTTGTTATAGTACTTGCTTCAATTACCTCCCCTAGCAGCTCATATTATATACTCACCACCCTCTGTGTGAAATAGTTACCGCTTAGGATTCTATTAAATCTTTCCCCTCTCACCTTAAACGCAGGGTCTTGATTCCCATACTCTGGGTAAAAGACTACATTCACAGAACATTACTCAACCTTTGGTTCTTCAATGAATAAAGTCCTAACCTGCCCAGACTCTCCCTATAGCTCAAGTCCCGGCAACATCCTTGTGAATCTTCTCTGTACTCTTTCCAACAATATCCTTCCTAAAACAGGATGTCCAAAACTGGACACAATACTCCAAAGACATGAAAGCAGATGTGGTTGTGTGGCCGTAAAGCAAATTACTTATTGAAAGATATAGCATGAAAACAGGCCCTTAAGCCCACCCAGTCAACACTGACCAAGAACCAACCCATCAAATTAGTTCTATGTTATCCCACTTTCTCATCCACTCCCTATACTCTTGGGGCAATTTACTGAAGCCAATTCACCTACAAACCCACATGTCTTTGGGATGTGGGCAGAAACCAGAGCACTTGGAGGAATCTCAGGTCCTCACAGGGAGAACATGCAAACTCCACACAGACAGCATCCGAGGTCAGGATTGAACCCTGGACTCTGGCTCTGTGAGGCAGAAGCCCTACTAGCTGTCTCACTGTACCATTCCTGAGAAAGTCAGCAAATATAACGCAGATGAAGTGTAACAGTGATAAAAGGGAGGTTATCCACATTGGTGGGAAAACCAGTCAGGCAGAGGATCAATTACATTGTGATAAAGTGGGAAATGTGGATGTACAAAGAGTCCTGGTATACTGGTCATCAAAAGCAAGTATGCAGATGCAGGATCACTTTAGAAGGCAGATGTTTTGTTGCCCTGCATAGTCCGCCATCTCCAAAGTGTGCAGATTTGAGCCAGTTTAACTGATATTTATGGGAAGGTCAGCAGAGCCACTGATGAACAAGCATTGCTTTTGTTGCAATAGAAATCTCCAACCTGCTTTAGCAAAATAAATCTCCTGACTGACAGTTGAGAGGAGATGTCACAACGAGAGGAAAACCTGTTGTGGAACATTGATATTTATGACAGTTTTTGTTTAGAGATCATGGAGGTTCAGCGCAATGGAAACAATATTGAGAATGCTGCCACTGTAATGTTTTATTCTGAGAGTGAGCCATTGGTCAGTTGTCAGGCAATTCCCCGTGTAATTCGACAGTGGAAATTGATGAAATGATGTATTTCTCAGCTCCATTTGTTACTGTCTGCAGAGAGATAGGGAGAAGATCAGTGCCTGTGAGTTCACCTCCGGCACCCGTACAAGTGCTGTGCGGCTTCCGAGGTTCGCTAAGGTGCCCCGGTGCGCAGAAACAGGGTGGTGTTCCTAGTTCTGCATCTTCCACTTGTTGTGCCTTGAGGAAACAGATGAGAACAGTTGATCCTGACGACGGGTGCTGTCTGTACGGAGTTTGCACAATCTCCCGGTGACTGTGTGGATTTTGTCCGAGTGTTCCGGTTTCCTCTCACATTCTAAAGACGTACAGTTTGCTGGTTCATTGGTTTCTATAAATTGTAAATTGTCCCTAGTGTGTAGGATAGTGCAAATGTACGGGTTGATCGCTGGTCGGCGTGGACTCGGTGGGCCGAAGGGCCTGTTTCCACACTGTAAGTCTGAAGTCTAAAGTTTAAAGTATTTATTTACAACCCCACGCAAGTCCCTTGGTTCCACACAAAAATGTCCTTGTTGGTCTCTGAGGGAACCTACACTTTGTTGAGCTACCCTTTTGTTTCTAATATACCTTTAAAAAGGTTTTGAGATTCTCTACAATCTATTTCCTCTCTCCTCTTTGCCCTCTTAACTTGTTTCTTATGTTCTCTCCTTCCCCCTCCTATAAACTACAAAGGATGAACCTGGGTCTCTGGTACTGAAAGGCAGCGGCTCTACTAGTTGCATTACTGTGTCACCCTCATATTACTGCTCCCATTGTGATAATTTTATTTTTATAACTGTAGAGTCCATGATCTTTTTGTTTTATGCTCTTCGACGGCTTCGTTTCAAAGTTCCCCTTTGCCCTGATATTTGTTTATGTAACATTTCTCTATTTACACCATGTTCTGTCTTGTCTCACTCTCTTTGTGGACCTAATGCACAGATTTTACCTCACCCTCACATGTTCACATCTTTGACTTTCATGGCATCCCATTTGTGTTTGCTTCTTGATCATGTTGATGGATTTTTAATGAAAAATATTTTCCTGGATCCGAGTTTTATCTCAGGTGTTGATAGGCAGATGATTGGACAAAGGCCAGAGATGAAATGACAGAAGGTGTGAGTCAAAAGGATTGAGGAGTTGTGAATTGTGAATTCAATTTTAGAGGAAGGAATGTAGATGGAAGAGGAGAGGGAGGAGAGAAATAGTGGGGCACAGCGGAGAAAGGGAGTGGGGGGAAGGAGAAAGAAAGGGGAGGGGAAGAAAATTGGAGAATTCAATATTCTTTTTTTTTTTTTTTGCTTTTAAAAAAAATATATATATTTTATTAGAAGTAAGTACAGTAATGTGGCACCGAGGTGCCTAATATATATTGGCATGTTACATTTTATGTACAGCTTCATTTTAATTTATTTTTAATAGTAAAAGAGAGAAAGTGAGAATAGATAATTAAAAATTGAAAAACGTGTGATGTATGGTGTGTGAAAAGGAAAAGGGGGGAAAGAGGGGAAGTGAAAAAAAAGGAGAGAGAAAGAGACAGAGTAGAAAGTAGGAGATTATAGGAGATCGTTATTTATATTCTTGACCATCCTTCACCCAGTCCTGAAACAGTTGGTTTCTACGATTTTGTTGCACCATATGTTTCCAAGAAGTCGATAAATGGAGACCAACTCGTTAAGAATTGGTCTGGTTTATCTGTCAGGAGGAATCGCATTTCTTCAAGATGTGCGGTGTCCAACATGTTTGGAATCCACATTTTAAGCGTTGGTATGGGTGTATTTTTCCAAAACTTAAGTATATGTTTTTTTGCCGTTATTAACCCATAATTAAAAAATGAATTTTGAAATGTGTTCAATTTGTTCCCATCTTCCGTTACTGCAAGTATAATCATTTCAGTGTTAGGCTCCATTTTTATTTTGAATAATTTTGTAAATATTTCAAAGATATCGCTCCAGAATTTATGACGTTTTATGCAGGAAACAAAAGAGTGTGTTATAGTGGCATTTTGAGATAAACATTTATCACAAATGGGAGAAGTATTTGGATAGAATTTATTCAGTCTACCCTCTGTTGATGGTAGTTCTATATTTAAAATACTATTATATAAATATGATATTAATTTCTGTGTCAGCCTTAATATTCATTGCTTCTTCCAGTGGGTCTAAAGTTATAGTTTGATGTCTTTGTATGTATTTCTTCATGAAGTCGCAGATCTGAAGGTATTTAAAATATTGGTTATTTTTCAGCTTAAATTTTAATTGTAATTGTTGGAATGATAACAGATTTCCCATTTAATACATATCGCCGATCCTTTTAATTCCCATTCTTTCCCATTGATTATATGTTTTATCGATAAGAGATGGTTTAAATTCACTATTGGCGTTAACAATGATAGGTTTCTCAATTTTAAAGTTAATTTTATTTGTTTCCAAATTCTTATTGTATTATGGATAATTGGGTTATTCTTATATATTGTTCAGTTTTATCGGGGAGAAGAGGATCGCTCCTATATTACAAGGAGAACAATCCTCTTTCTCCATTCTTATCCATTCTGTCTGTTGGGTAGGACTGTCCAACCAATAAATTATATTCTTAATATGCACTGCCCAATAATACTACAAAAAGTTCGGAAGTGAAAGTCCCCCAGCGTTTACGGAGAATTCAATATTCAAACTGAAGATAGACACAAAATGCTGGAGTAACTCAGCAGATCAAGCAGCATCTCTGGAGAAAAGGAATAGGTGATGTTTTGGGTCGAGACTCTTCATCTGACTGAGAGTCATGGAGGGGGAAACTAGAGGTATGGAAAGGTGAAAAAGAAAGCAGATCCTGCATCGATGACTCGGGAAAGGTGGAGCCCACAATGGTCCATTGTTGGCTGATAATAAAGGGATACAAACAGTGAAATTAGAAAGAGGACCAGAGTGGGGGCGTGATGGAGAGTGAGAGAATGCAAGGGTTACTTAATGTTAGAGAAATCAACTTCTCTATTATTTTGCCATGTTTTTGTCTTTCTCAACTATATTACTAAAAAGCACCATGTTATGCTTTCTATTGCCATGATGATCTCTTTTTCTTACTTTTCATTCCTATTCTGTTCTAATGCACATGACTTTATCTATTAATGAATCTTCCCTTGTTGAGTTACATATCTAATGGATTAGAATAGAGGCCTGTGCATGCTCCATTCCCTTATTCCATTTATCTGAAACTTTAGTGAAAAGAATCATGGAGTAGTTGAACACAAAATGCTGGAGGAACTCAGCAGGCCAGGCAGCTTCTGGGGAGGGAATGAACAGATAAAGGGCCTATCCCACTTACTCGACTTTTCAGCAGACTGTCTGCGACCTTCAAGCTCGGGGGCACTTGCCTGAAAAACCGCGATCTGGAACGACCGTCAGAAACACACACACACAAACACATCGCAAAGGCGGGGGCCAGGGAAAGCGGGGGAGCGCTGTCTGAAATTCACACGGTGCAAAGCCAAGCTGATACCCGCAATGAACAGGAAGGTTAAAGACGGCTAGCACAGTGTACGGTAAGTCATTTAAAAGAGCATGGGGGGGGGAGGAGGGGAGAAGGTGGGAGAAGGGGGGAGAAGGGGGGAGAAGGTGGGAGAAGGGGGAGGAGAAGGAGTGGAGACACTTTTAAGAAGCCAGACAACTTTTAATAAGCCAGAGATACACAGCTGTGAAGTTTAACGGGTATTTAACATTACCGGTCGGTTTTCCTTGATTCTGAATTTTTCCCCAATGAGCCAATGAAAATGCCCGGTCAGCAAAGGAGATTAACTAAAACTACCTACGGCTACCTCGACTACCTACAACGACATGGCGACCCCACTACCACTGCACCTACGACTTCAAAAGTATCGATTTTCTCCATGGTAACCAATTTTTGGTCGCAGAATTTGCCGCGACCATATTGAGGCAGCGATTAGTTCCCAGAATGCGGGAACTCCTCTCGACCATGAAGGAGTCCACCTGCGACCATGTGGCAACCATGTGGCGATCTTGTGGTGAGTGCAGAGTCTCCTAAACTCACCTAAGAGGTTGCCTAAGTGGGACAGGCCCTTAACATTCTGATTGGAATCAGACTGAGCTGAAGACAGGTCCCGACACCAGTAGATGTTGCCTGACCCGTTGAGTTCCTCCAACATTTTGATCAAGATTCAAATCTGCAGTGTTTTTGTGTCTCCATGAGGTTGTTGAAATTTGTGAACTTTTACATTAATGTTTGTTATTGTTCCCTCAGATTATTTGCATTTTTTTTCACATATTTTGTGAGGGTGTTTACAGATTACAATTAATAGTTTTATAAATCCTTCATTGAAATCTCTTATACATAACTAAATTGCAGCTTACGTAGCAGAATTTTGCTTCTGCATAAAAATCATCAAGTCTTCAATTCTCTCTCTGAAGAGAAGAGACAAGAATCTGCAGATGCTGGAATCTCGAGCAAAAAACAAAATGCTGGAAGAACTCAATGGGTCAGGCAGCATCTGTGGAAGGAATGTGGAAGTGTCCTGATCAAAACCAGTCTGAAAGGACCTAACCCAAAATGGTGTCTGTCCATTCCCTCCACAGATGCTGCTGGACTCTTTGAGTTTCTCCAGCAATTTGTTCTGCTCAAAATTCCAGCATCTTCAATTTATTGTGTCTCCAATTTACAACTCCACTGCAAAATCTCCTCAAAATATGCCTACCTTGAAGAAATTCTCCTCCTAGAGTCTGAAGAAGGGTCCCGACCCAAAGCATCATCTATCCATTCCCTCCACAGGTGCTGTCTGATACATGAGTTCCTTCAGTACTTTGTTTTCAATTACCCCGTGATTCATTCACCTTTGTTATTTGCTCTCTCTCTAGAGACATGAGTGGAAACATTATAACAAGAGGAATCAAATATAGGAGCAAAGAGGTCCTTCTGCAGTTGTACAGAGCCCTAGTGAGACTACACCTGGAGTATTGTGTGCAGTTTTGGTCCCCTAATTTGAGGAAGGATATTCTTGCTATTGAGGGAGTGCAGCGTAGGTTTACAAGGTTAATTCCCGGGATGGCGGGACTGTCATATGCTGAGAGAATGGAGCAGCTGGGCTTGTACACTCTGGAGTTTAGAGGGATGAGAGGGTATCTCATTGAAACGTATAAGATTGTTAAGGGCTTGGACACACTAGAGGCAGGAAACATGTTCCCGATGTTGAGGGAGTCCAGAACCAGGGGCCAAAGTTTAAGAATCAGGAGTAAGCCATTTAGAACGGAAACGAGGAAACACATTTTCTCACAGAGAGTGGTGAATCTGTGGAATTCTCTGCCTCAGAGGGCGGTGGAGGCAGGTTCTCTGGATGCTTTCAAGAGAGAGCTAGATAGAGCTCTTAAAAATAGCAGTCGGGGGATATGGGGAGAAGGCAGGAACGGGGTACTGATTGGGGATTATCAGCCATGGTCACATTGAATGGCGGTGCTGGCTCAACGGGCCAAATGGCCTACTCCTGCACCTATTGTCTATTGTCTATTGCCTATTGTCTTTTGTCTATTTCTTGCTGCTATATCCCATCCTCACTCTGACCAGTTTATCCCAATTTCATTCTTGTCATTGTTTTCATGGTTTAATCTTTAGAGCAGGTCCGAATGAAGCTCAAAATGAATCCACAGAAACAAACAGCTCCTTGCCACCATGTGGTGTGCTGGAGCATATTCTCTTCACATCAATGGCCAATTCACCGCTTCAGGGTGTTTCCCCCCCATGATAATTTGATCTTTGAATGCCTTTGGTTCCTCTCACTCTCTGCCATGATCTGGTCTTTGGCTTCAACATAGTTTTGATTTACCTTCCTCAGAAGGTATCCTTCGATAAGGATGCTGAACTGAATTAGATACATAGATACATAGAAAATAGGTGCAGGAGTAGGCCATTCGGCCCTTCGAGCCTGCACCGCCATTCAATATGATCATGGCTGATCATCCAACTCAGTATCCCGTACCTGCCTTCTCTCCATACCCCCTGATCCCTTTAGCCACAAGGGCCACATCTAACTCCCTCTTAAATATAGCCAATGAACTGGCGTCAACTACCCTCTGTGGCAGAGAGTTCCAGAGATTCACCACTCTCTGTGTGAAAAAGTTTTTCCTCATCTCGGTCTTAAAGGATTTCCCCCTTATCCTTAAGCTGTGACCCCTTGTCCTGGACTTCCCCAACATCGGGAACAATCTTCCTGCATCTAGCCTGTCCAACCCCATAAGAATTTTGTACGTTTCTATAAGATCCCCTCTCAATCTCCTAAATTCTAGCGAGTATAAGCCAAGTCTATCCAGTCTTTCTTCATATGAAAGTCCTGACATCCCAGGAATCAGTCTGGTGAACCTTCTCTGCACTCCCTCTATGGCTATAATGTCCTTCCTCAGATTTGGAGACCAAAACTGTACGCAATACTCCAGGTGTGGTCTCACCAAGACCCTGTACAACTGCAGTAGAACCTCCCTGCTCCTATACTCAAATCCTCTTGCTATGAAGGCCAACATACCATTTGCTTTCTTCACTGCCTGCTGCACCTGCATGCCTACTTTCAATGACTGGTGTACCATGACACCCAGGTCTCGCTGCACCTCCCCATTTCCTAATCGGCCACCATTTAGATAATAGTCTGCCTTCCCGTTTTTGCCACCAAAGTGGATAACCTCACATTTATCCACATTATACTGCATCTGCCAAACATTTGCCCACTCCCCCAGCCTATCCAAGTCACCTTGCAGTCTCCTAGCATCCTCCTCACAGCTAACACTGCCCCCCAGCTTAGTGTCATCCGCAAACTTGGAGATGTTGCTTTCAATTCCCTCGTCCAGATCATTAATATAAATTGTAAATAGCTGGGGTCCCAGCACTGAGCCTTGCGGTACCCCACTAGTCACTGCCTGCCATTGTGAAAAGGACCCGTTTACTCCTACTCTTTGCTTCCTGTTTGCCAGCCAGTTCTCTATCCACATCAATACTGAACCCCCAATACCGTGTGATTTAAGCTTGTATCCTAATCTCTTATGTGGTACCTTGTCGAAAGCCTTCTGAAAGTTCAGATACAACACATCCACTGGTTCTCCCCTATCCACTCTACTAGTTACATCCTCGAAAAATTCTATAAGATTCGTCAGACACGATTTACCTTTCGTAAATCCATGCTGACTTTGTCCAATGATTTCACCACTTTCCAAATGTGCTGCTATCCCATCTTTAATAACTGACTCTAGCAGTTTCCCCACTACCGATGTTAGACTAACTGGTCTGTAATTCCCCGTTTTCTCTCTCCCTCCCATCTTAAAAAGTGGGGTTACGTTTGCTACCCTCCAATCCTCAGGAACTACTCCAGAATCTAAAGAATTTTGAAAAATTATCACTAATGCATCCACTATTTCTGGAGCTACTTCCTTAAGTACTCTGGGATGCAGCCTATCTGGCCCTGGTGATTTATCGGCCTTTAATCCATTCAATTTACCCAACACCACTTCCCGACTAACCTGGATTTCACTCAGTTCCTCCATCTTCTTTGACCCGCGGCCCCCTGCTATTTCCGGCAGATTATTTATGTCTTCCTTAGTGAAGACGGAACCAAAGTAGTTATTCAATTGGTCCGCCATATCCTTGTTCCCCATGATCAATTCACCTGTTTCTGACTGCAAGGGACCTACATTTGTTTTAACTAATCTCTTTCTCTTCACATATCTATAAAAACTTTTGCAGTCAGTTTTTATGTTCCCTGCCAGTTTCCTTTCATAATCTATTTTCCCTTTCCTAATTAAGCCCTTTGTCCTCCTCTGCTGGTCTCTGAATTTCTCCCAGTCCTCTGGTATGCTGCTTTTTCTGGCTAATTTATACGCAACATCTTTTGCTTTGATACTATCCCTGATTTCCCTTGTTATCCACGGATGCACTACCTTCCCTGATTTATTCTTTTGCCAAACTGGGATGAACATTTTTTGTAGTTCATCCATGCACTCTTTAAATGCCTTCCATTGCATATCCACCGTCAACCCTTTTAGAACTAATTGCCAGTCAATCTTGGCCAATTCACGTCTCATATCCTCAAAGTTACCTTTCTTTAAGTTCAGAACCGTTGTTTCTGAATTAACAATGTCACTCTCCATCCTAATGAAGAACTCAACCATATTATGGTCACTCTTGCCCAAGGGGGCACGCACAACAAGTCTGCTAACTAACCCTTCCTCATTACTCAATACCCAGTCTAGAATAGCCTGCTCTCTCGTTGGTTCCTCTACATGTTGGTTTAGATAACTATCCCTCATACATTCCAAGAAATCCTCTTCCTCAGCGCCCCTGCCAATTTGATTCACCCAATCTATATGTAGATTGAAGTCACCCATTATAACTGTTTTGCCTTTGTTGCACGCATTTCTAATTTCCTGTTTGATGCCATCCCCAACTTCACTACTACTGCTAGGTGGCCTGTACACAACACCCACCAGCGTTTTCTGCCCCTTAGTATTTCGTAGCTCTACCCATACCGATTCCACATCCTCCAAGCTAATGTCCTTCCTTTCCACTGCGTTAATCTCCTCTCTAACCAGCAACGCTACCCCACCTCCTTTTCCTTTCTCTCTATCCCTCCTGAATATTGAATATCCCTGGATGTTCAGCTCCCAGCCTTGGTCACCCTGGAGCCATGTCTCCGTGATCCCAACTATATCATAATCATTAATTGCTATCTGCACGTTCAACTCATCGACCTTATTACGAATGCTCCTTGCATTGAGACACAAAGCCTTCAGGCTTGTTTTTACAACGCTCTTACCCCTTATACAATTATGTTGGAACGTGGCTCTTTTTGATTTTTGCCCTGGATTTGTCTGCCTGCCACTTTTACTTTTTACTTTTCAAGCAGTGTTATTTATTTTAATTTACTTTACAGATATCGCATGGAAACAGGCCCACCAAGTCCATGTCGGCCATCTATCATCTGTTCATTCTAGTTCGACATTATCCCACTGTCTCATCCACTCCCTACGCACAAAGGGCAATTTTACAGAGACCAATTAACCTACAAACCCACGTGATTTTAATTTGTCAAGTGTCGGGCCGCAGTTGAAATAGGGAAGGTGGAACAGTGGGCGAGTTTAACAAGTCATCAAAAGGTGCTAAGCTGGATATGGTGTGGAGCTCCAAAAGCCTGCTTGTTGTAATGTTCCATCAAATATGAATGGGATTGAAACTCACTCGGGATTAGGAAGCAAGAGAGCAAGGTTCATCAAAAGGTTACAGTCAGAATTGGCATTGTTGCATGTAGCTGTGCATTACAAAGTTTTGTGTAACAACCAGTAACATGCCAATATTTTTATTCATTCATTTGAGATATACACCATGCTGAACTTTTATTTGACCATTCTATTTCACCTGCAACTGAGGAGAAATTTAAGAGTCAGCCATGTCGGTGGGTCTGCAGTAAAACACACCTCGGGAATAAGGATGACAGCTTTCTGTCTATGAAGGGCATTAGTAAATGGGACAGATTTATTCAACGAGCTAGTGCATTCGTGTTTCTGAGAATAACTGTCATGGGGATTGATAAAAAAACTCATGCTGCCTGCTGAGGTGAAATTCCTTGAGAGCTGTTGCAATTAATGACCATCTATGTCAGTGGATGCCCTTCAAATCCTCACGTGTAGTGATGAACTTGTATTACTGTGCTAAAAATTATTGCAAACTACTTACAGCACAGAAGTAGAACAGTCTAACAGGTCTCTGTCTGGTTCTGCATCCTCCCACCTATCTTCAACTTAACCGATCAACTCATCCTTCTGTTATTTTCTCACTGGGATACTTATTTTATATCAAAGTCTCATGATGAGACTACGTGAAGAACATGCCAGCCCGCATGTGCGTCAATACGTCAATGCATGGGGCGAAATACGGATGCATTCGGAAATGCTCTGTCAGGTAAGGTGAATTTTCACTTGCAGGAACGGTGCAGCGGGCTCGGAGATGCTGACAGGCGCGACCTGTACAGCACAAGCGTTAAAGCTCCGGAAGGAAGCAGGCGGCCTGGCCGGGTCTCGGAGATGCTGACAGGCGCGACCTGTACAGCAACCAGCGTGAAAGTTCTGGAAGGGAGCAGGTGGCCCAGCCTCGGAGTAACTGGAAGGCGCGACCTGCACAGTAATCCACCAAGGCTCCGATATGGAGAAGCCTGCCGCACCGGTATCGGAGACGCTGGCAGGCGGGACCTGCGCAGTAATCCACCAAGGCTCCGATATGGAGAAGCCTGCCGCACCGGGATCGGAGACGCTGGCAGGCAGGACCTGCACAGCAACCTCCCTCTCAAGCTCTGAAAGGGAGCAGTTTGGAAGCGTTGGGCTTGGGGTACCGGGCTCGGAGACACTGACATCATAGGCTGTACAGTAACCTCCGCTAGCTCTGAAAAAGAGCAGGTTGGCAACCCGGGCTCAGGGATGCTGACAGGGTGGCCTGCACAGCAACCTGTGAAAGCTCCAAAAAGGAGCAGATTGTCGACCTCGGGCACAGAGAAGCTGGCAGAGTGGCCTGCACAGCAACCTCTGAAAGCTCCAAAAAAGCAACTTGTCGACCCCGGTTCAGGGAAGACCAACTCGGAACTGGTTGTTCAAAAGGACCATATTGGCCAGGGTAGCACTGCCTCAACATCAAAGATTGAGGTTATCTGGCTGCACACAAGAGTGAGGATAACTGAGTGAGTGCACTACACTGATACAGGCAATTAAATTCAGATATTTGAGGATATCCCCTGCACAGAGGCAGGGAGTTTGAGGATTCCCTCAACACATGCAAAATACCTTCAGCTCACGGCTAAAATAGAGCTGCCAACTCTCTGGAACTTAATTTGCCATCCTCTCGGGGATAGGCAAAGCGTCAAAGGCCGAACTGGCAAGTAGCATTATTACCTGACTTGCAGGTTCGTGTTGTAAAAAATAAATAAATGAATAAATAAGAAGCAAAAGCTCCGAAAGGGAGCAGTTTGGCGACCCGACTTTGGGGAAGGCCAAGGCCAAAACGACAAATTATGTCCAAAAAGACAATTCTGGGCAGGAAGGTACTGCCTCATCATCCATTAAGGATGTCATCTGTCGGCTCTCAAAACTGGAAAACCTGATTGAGAGGTTGATCGAAGGGAATGTGCTCCACACACTGGCGAGCGATACAGTTAGTTCCAGTCAGAGACAGCGGCAGCAATACCTGGTTCAGGGTTGCATTATGATATCTACCGATCAGAGGAGGGGTGTTTTGAGGAGTATTACATGGTAAACTCTGACTGTGGGGGAGTCAACAGCAAACCCGAATTCCCTCAATAAGTGGATGATATGCTTGAACTCAAGTCTATAAAGGAGCTGCCAGCATTTGTAAGTAAATTTGCCATCCCCTCGGGGATAGGAGAACCGTTAGAGGAAGCACTGGCAAGTAGCATTGGTTACTTGACTTCTCATCAGCTGAATGAGATGAACATGCAGGACACTGCTGGAAAGTATGCTAGTCCTGATAACTGCCAGACACTGGAGGTTCCGAAGGTTAATGCCACCATTTGGGGCAATCTGAATGGCAAAACAAAGTCAAAAGACTTAAAACTCCAGTGAGTTCGTAGATTTCTCACAAGAGGGATTACGGCCTTTGCAAGGTCGGTAGAGGGAACTCAGCTGTCTGATTTGCAGTAGACACCTTAGCACTTCTGTGTAATGCACAGTTTGAGCTCAATTGTGTTGCAAAGGATTTGTGCAAGGCAAGTAATGTGCAGTCTGCAAGTATCTCTTTGGAGAAGATTTGGGCAAGCAAGTAAAATTCATGGCTGCGGTGGGTGTGATAAGACATCCTTTGTGGGTAAGACTCCCGGCTACCAGCGTGCATATCATCACTACCAAGCTAGCGGCACATACCGCTACACTGAGGCTGGTTGGAGCATCAGGCCTACACAATTAATACCAAGACAGAGGCCTTTTTTATGAGCAGTTTCACAGTGGTCACCATGGAGGCAGCGCACTCCACATACCCAGCTGGCCACGATGCCAGAGCCAAAGGGACAGAGCAAAATCTAGGGTCGGTTGACTCTATTGATCAACTGCCTAAGGCCATTTTGGTGGTGTCAGTCTCAGGGTTTGCTGGATCTTGGTGGGTGGTGGTGATAATCACCTCTTGCCTATTATTTTATTGGCAGCCTTGGTGGTTTTTATAGCAAGCTCTTTCTTAGAAACTGCCTTGATCACACCTACAGCCACCGTCTGTTTCGTCATGTACAGCAAAGCGACCAAGAGGTGGGGCCGTTGAGGTATCCAAATATGTTTCCATCAGTCGCATGAGATGTGCTGACAATATTCAAGTCGGAGGTAGTTTCAAAAACAGGTGGGGACAGATAACCTCTGATCCTTTCAGCTTACTAATCACAAATGGTTATAAGATTGAGTATCTAGCTGATCAATTTCCTCCGCGGCTAGGAAAGCCAAGTCCCATATATACGGTTTAAAGAGGAAACTATAACTATCGAAGTTGCAATAGAGAAACTACACAAATAGGGTGTGATTGAGCAGCCTGCCCATAAACAAGAGGGGTATATTTCTAATATCTTTTCAAGGTTGAAGAATAGTGGAGGATACTGAATCTTTCTAGGATTTAGCTAGTCTGAACACGTGCTTGGAATATACCTATTTTTAGATGTATATTTTTCATTCAGCAAAATAGCTGATTACAGAGGATTGCTTTATGGCCTCAATCGATCTCGAAGATGTATACTATTCAGTAACAATACACGAGAACCACACAATATCTGTAGGTTATCTGGCAAGGCCAGTTGTGGCAATTTTAGGCTCTACTTTAGGGGTTGAGTTCAGCCCTAGGCTATTTACAAAGACTCTAAAGCCAATGTTGCCCTACTCAGATCTAAAGGGCATATTATCAGGGTTTTTCAGATGACATGCTCATTGTAGGGAAGAGATCAGGTGTCACAGTGTTAGTTGTTTCAGCAACAAAGGCACTCCTAGAATATCTAGGGTTTGTTATTCATCCAGGAAAGTCCATACTGGAGCCGACAAAATGTATTACATATCTGGGTTTTGTCATATACTCTGCAGATATGTCTGTGACTCTACCCACAGATAAGAAATGGAATATTGTAGAGGCATGCACAGGGTATAAATATCTGAAGATGCCTCCAAAGATAATTCAAGACGAGGCCAAATTGGCCTATTCAACAACATGAATTATAGTAGCGCCAAATTGGCCTAATCAACCATTGTAAATAGGTCTGCTGAAAGAAGCTCCTATATTTGCTCACAGACACGAGCAGTGGTTAGTTCAACCTAACACTTGTGCATTTATCACTGCATGGTTGTTTGGATAAGGTTGTGAAGAGACACATGTGAGCTACTTTTAAACAGAAGTAGCAGAGGTTTTGGGGGGGGGGAAATAAAACAATGATAAAAGTTTTGTGAGGATGCACAACTGAACTACTTTAAGGCAGAAGTAGCTGATGTTAGGAATTTCTTTCAGTATTGTTTTTTGAGAAGCGTCTAAGTTATAGCGCTATTAACACTGCTCGCTGTGCTTTATCATTGTACCTAGTGCTTGGGCTGGGACAACAAACTATTGGGACTCATCCTTTGGTGTCAATGTTCATGAAAGGTGTATTTAATATGAACCCTCCAAGGCCTAGATATAATGAAGTGTGGAATGTGAAAGTAGTTTTAAGTTTGCTTTGCAACCTGGCACCAGCTGCATCGCTGACGTTGGAACAGCTCACTCATAAATTAGTGATGCTTTGGCACTTATTTCAGTGAAAAGAGCTCAGTCTTTGCTCAAACTCCGTCTGGATAACTCTGTTGTAACTGACAAGAAAGTGGTATTTATGTGGATGATCTGATAAAGCAGAGCAGGCCAGGCATGGTGGGGTACAAGTTAGATCTGGCAGCATACCCACCGGATCGGAGATTGTGTGTTGTTATTTATGTGAAGAAGTACACGGAGGTTACTAAAAACCTTCGAGATGAGGAAAAAGCTTTCTTCATAAGTTATAAAAACCCACACAAGAGAGTGTCGGTGCAGGCTATTTCTAGATGGATAAGTGTACGCTGTTGAAAGCGGGAGTGAATAATGATATTTTCAAGTCTCACTCTACCAGGGCTGCAGCCACATTGGCAGCTATAGAATGGAGGTTCCTCTTGATCACATTCTTGCAACAGCAGGATGGGCAGATGAATGCATGTTTCGGAAGTTTTATAATAAACGATTAACAGATCTGGACAATTTGCAGATAGAATTCTGGGTTGTGTTAATTAAGACATTTGTCTAACCCCGATGTAATGGGGCTTTGGTTCTGTTAAGGGCGATATACATTATTGTAAAATTAGCATCATGTTTGAATGGCCTATGTTTTTTCTTTCAACCATTTATGGTTTACTCTGTGTAGTGTGTTCACATACAGATTGGTTTACTGCATGAAACCACAGGGCCTTGAAGGCTTCACGTAGTCTCATCACGCGACTTTGATATAAAATAGAAAGATTAAATGAGAACTTACCGTTTGAAGTTTGATCTTTACTGTATGAGAAGTTGGAGTGAGAGACTACGTGCCCTCCACTCCCAACCCTGAATCTCATAAAGATCATTCGGTAAGTCAAGCGTTATTAATCTTTCTATAGTTTAATTTGGTGCAAGTGGTCTGTGGTTTCATACAGTTGCTTTGAAGATTGACGCGCATGCGTCTGGCAGGTTCTTCACGTAGTCTCTCACTCCAACTTCTCATAAAATAAAGATCAAACTTCAAACGGTAAGTTCTCGTTTGATCTTTCCATTATAGTTGATAGATTCCTTTTGGCGGCATCAATGGTTCTTGTTCCTCTTCTTGCGTATGGCGTGCACAGCCTAAAGCTGTAGGACAACTTGTTCTATTTGATTTTATTTGATTGTGCACACCAGGTTTATTGCATTCGTCAAAAAAGTTGCAATCTCCCACCCCATCAATGGTTCTCACCTCGCCCACTCATTGCAATGATGAGTTACATGTTCTAACTATTCTTCTGAATCCCCTTTTGTCTTAATGCTGAGCATCTTATATTCATAGCCTCTGAAGTATTTGAAGTCATTTGAAGTATTCTTTCTGATTAAAGTTACTAAATAAAAGATGTTTGGCATTACATGAATGCAAAAAAAAATGTATTTGATTAATCTCTGGAACACATTTCAACCCTTTAACTTTGGGACCATGAATCAAACATGCATAATTAATAAGGAAGAATGTCACGTGAGGAATCCAACCTAATATGAAAGAAACTATAAATAAAGCGCCTTGTTTCTGAAATGAACTGTGTACTCAAAACTAGCTACAATTGTTCTCATGTGTACTTCTGCAGAATCAAGTGCTTATTCTTCCACTTGTTCAAAATAAGGTGTTATTCCACCATGAACCATGAGTTTGGCCACTTACTCACTGCTAAGTCCCTCTTTGTAAAGAAGATTTATC
The DNA here is from genome assembly GCA_038087875.1 of Malacoraja senta. Taxonomy (NCBI): domain Eukaryota; kingdom Metazoa; phylum Chordata; class Chondrichthyes; order Rajiformes; family Rajidae; genus Malacoraja; species Malacoraja senta. The sequence continues at coordinate 29,155,702 of CM075978.1, forward strand.
TGTAGATACTTGATGTGATGAAGGGTCTCGACCCGAAACGTCACCCATTCCTTCTCTGCAGAGATGCTGCCTGTCCCGCTGAGTTACTCCAGCTTTTTGTGTCTCTCTTGATCAGGTGTATTGGTTCCCCAGCTAAATGGTTAAATAATTGGCGATTTCCACTTTTTACTTGATATCTGCCAATTGCAAAACCAGAAATATGATTGATTAATTGAAAGAAACAGCATGAAAAAAGGCCCTTTGGCCCATCGAGTCCACACCGATCATCGATCACCTGTTCACACTAATTTTATTTTATCCCACTTTCTCATCCACTCCCTACACACCAGGGGCAAATTACAGAAGCCAACAAACCCACTCGACTTTGGGACGTGGGAGGTAACCGGAACACGAGGACAAAACATCGGGGTCACAGGAAAACATTCACGTTCCACACAGCCAGCCAAGGTCAGGATGAAACGTGGTCTCCGGCGCTGTCGGATAGTACCTCTACCAGCTGCAGTACTGTGCTGGTAGACACATTTTTCTTTAATGTTCATCTTTGGTTAGAAATTCACTGCAATTAACTAATTAATCAAGAGGCAGTAACTAGCTTTAGCATAGAAGATCATAATATTTATGGATTTGTTTTTGTTCTCTCATTCATCCAGCTTGATAAATAAACCACTTATACCAGTCTGTAACAGCAAGGTTGTTTTCTGCTTCCAATGTTCATTAATATTGTAGTCCATTTTCTGCCTTTGAAATATAGGTGTTGGCAGCACAAGTGTGCTTGCTGGCAATATTTAACAATATGAACATCCAGTATACATATATTGTTCCAATCATGATCTTTATGAAAATGTAGCGTTCAGTTCTATATATTGTGCACAGAAAATCAGTTAGGCTTATTGTAGTCGAATGAAAAATTATCAATTCTCAGAGCCAACATGATCTTATATTTCATAGATATTATGCACAATGTCAGTACTTTTTCTACATTGTCTGCAGATCAACTGTCTTGATGTTAGATTAATATATTAAGCAATTTTATTTCATAACATATAAATCATTGCATGACTGCCCTTCTTCAGGACTGAAGACAACACAAAGTTATTAGCTCATAAAAATGACACAGTTGATCTCAGCAGGTAGCTTATTATCAGTGTGCGCCTGTTCATTTGATCAGTTATAAGCTTTCCTGAACATCTCGTCATCCACACATTCAGAATTGCAAAGGGACATTAATCTGATGATAGCAATAAAATCTGAAGATCGACAGGAGTTAAAATTTGTACTTAGAAATGTTTTACATTTGCAATGTTTTAAAAGATTTAAGGAATAAAATAAAAAGGGCTACACTGCAGATGTCAATTCTGTTCCTTAAAGCCTTTACCAGAAGTGTAATAATGGCTAGTTTTCCTTGAGACAATTGTACTGTACTTAATCCTTTATTACATATTTTATGGCCAAGAAGGAATTATATAAATTGCTGACAGCTTTTTATTAAATTACCAAAAGCATTTTACTGCTTAACATTTGCAATAAAATTAAATACAAAAGTAAATTACTGAAATATTAAAACAGTTTTAAATATATTTCTGCTGAGCTTGCACTTCTGAAAGCACCAAACTAAATGTACAATTCTCAATCAACCGATTTCTGTTGTAGACAATAAAATACACCCATCCAGGATCCATAAAGGTTCCTTTCATTGGAAACAAGATTTTACAGCAAATTTTAATGTCTTAAATATTTTATTAATTCTCTTGCGTTTTATCAACATATCTTATCTTGACACTTCCTTATTTCGTTGTTCATTATCTGCTGACATCACTGACATGAGACTGCTGCTCACATGCTCAGTCTGTTCACCACCTTCCCAAACCTACTCTGGCCAGAACCAGGAAGCGGGTCTTAGAGAGTCATCATCATAGAGTGATACAGTGTGGAAACATGCCCTTTGGCCTTTGGCCCAACATGCCCACACCGGTCAACATGTCCCAGCTACACTAGTCCCACCTGCTTGCGCTTGGTCCATATACCTCCAAACCTGTCCTATCCATGTACCTGTCTAACTGTTTCTCAATCGTTGGGATAGTCCCAGCCTCAACTACTTCCTCTGGCAGCTTGTTCCATACACCCACCATCCTTTGTGTGAAAAAGTGACCCCTCAGATTCTTATTAAATCTTTTCCCCTTCACCTTGAACCCATGTCCTCTGGTCCTCGATTCCCTACTCTGGGCAAGAGACTGTGCATCTACTCGATCTATTCCTCTCATGATTTTATACACCTCAATAAGATCACCCCCTCATCCTCCAGAGCTCCACGGAATAGAGAACCAGTCTACTCAATCTCTCCCTATAGCTCACACCCTCTAGTCTGGCAACATCCTCGTTATTTTCTCTCAACCCTTTCAAGCTTCACAATATCTTTCCTATAACATCGTACCCAGAACTAAACACAATATTCTAAATGCGGTCTCACCGACGTCTTATACGTCTTGCTTGCTTAGACACTTCCAGAGCCAAGTGATGAAGCCTTGAGTCATGTTATGGCCTTGAATGATATAATGAAGACATGGAGACATCAAGGAACTGCTGGTATCTTGAGGAGGAAAAATAAGAGCTGGTGGAACTTTGTGGGTCAGGAGCATCTGTTAGGAGAATGGATAGGCAACGTTTTGGGTCAGGTCCCTACTGACTAATGGAGAAATGTTGGCTCAACAGAGTAATCTTTTATTAATGCTTTGACAGGTGTCACAGCCTAACACCCTGCTTTACCTACTGTCAAATATGCTAAGAAACATCTATGATGCTGAATGCTGCTGAAATTCATAGGCATGTAAACATATTAAAATGACATTATTAATGCATTTTAAGGGCCACGGTTTAAGAATAAGGAGTAAGCCATTCAGAACGGAGACGAGGTGAGTCTGTGGAATTCTCTGCCTCAGGTTCTCTGGATGCTTTCAAGAGAGAGCTAGATAGGGCTCTTAAAAATAGCGGAGTCAGGGGATATGGGGAGAAGGCAGGAACGGGGTACTGATTGGGGATGATCAGCCATGATCACATTGAATGGCGGTGCTGGCTCGAAAGGCCAAATGGCCTACTCCTGCACCTATTGTATATTGTCTATTGTCTAATGCAAATTAAAAAAGAGAAAATTAACTTATTTTGCTATTGGTTGAGGTCTATTATTGTCATGTGCACCAATGTACAGTCAAAATCTTTCTATTGCATGCTTTCCAATCAAATTAGACAATGCCAAATATACTCAAGAAAAAGATAGAGCAAAGGGGAAGATGCAGATTGATGAATATAATTCTCAGCATTGTAGCGCACCAATTTCATAGACAAAGTTCAATGTCTGCAATGGGAACAGGTGCTTCAGACAGTACCCTGGCTTAACGACGGTCCATTCAGAAGCCTGAAAACAGAGGGGAAGAAGATGGTCCTGAGTCTGGTGGTATGTACTTTCAAGCTTCTGTATCTTCTGCCTGATGGGAGCAGGGAGAAGAGGAATGACTGGGATGGGACAAATGTCTGATTATTTTGGCTGCTTTTTCGAGGCAGCCTGAAGTGTAGATGGAGTCAGTGGTAGGGAGTCTGATCTGTGTGATGGACTGGCCCACATCTACATATCTCTGCAATTTCTTGCCATCTTGGGCAGAGCCGTTCATAAACCAAGCTTTGACGCATCCCGACAATATGCTGTAAATGGTGCATTTGTAGAACATTGTAAGAATCATTGGAGACATGCTGACTTTCCTCAGTCTCCCGAGGTATTGGAGGATGGAACTCCAGATGCTGGTTTACATGGAAGATAGACACAAAATGCTGGAGTAACTCAGCGGGACAGGCAACATCTCTGGATATAAGGAATGGGTGATGTTTCTGGTTGAGACCCTTCTTGGAGGCATTGTTTTCCCTTGCATGGTTATATGGTTCTTGGCAGTCACTTCAACTTGGTTTTTCCATGACAAATTATTGTATAAATGTCAAAAAACTTGATGCGCTCAACTGTTACTATATATGAATAAAATCAAGCAATACCCAAGTAAATCAAATTCAGCATTTCCAGATATGTAACAACTTTTTTAAAATGAGAAACTTAAAGAATGTTTCTTCCGTTCAAGTAATATACCATGGAAAGAGGCCCTGAAGCTCAGCTTGTCAATGCGACCAACATTCCCCATCTAAGCTGGTCCTATTTATTTGTGTTTGCACCATATCCTTCTAAACCTTTCCGTTAGTGTACCTGTCCAAATATCTTATAAATGTTGTTAATCATCTAAATGACATTATTATCCAGTCAAGTCTGCACTCTGCCCTTGGCTTCCAGTTTTCTTTGCCCCCTTCCTCCTCTTCAATTCCTGTTCAATTCTGCTTGTGCAATCACAATTACAAGCAGCTCATAGTAAACTGGAGATTTCAACATTCATGCAGGAATCCTGAACCCAGCTTCACAAGGATCTATGATGCATGCCATGCACATTTCAATGATATGTCATTGCTGCATTGCAGGCATACTAAAGGGCCTGTCCCACTGCGGAGACCTAATTCGCGACTTTAGAAGAGTTTGCCCTCGACTCATACTCGCAGCATGGTCGACACGAGGTCCTAGGAGGTCTTTGTAACTCTCCCTCATGCTTGAGAGTAGTCCCCGCGTACTCAAGGCCTCAGTTAGGTTGTGGCATTTTTTTCAACATGCCGAAAAATGCCCGCGAGTAAATAAAGGTCGCCATGGAAAAAATCTATATTTTTTTACTTGTAGGTTTAGTCAAGGTAGGTCGTAGTAGGTCGTAATGCTATCGTAGGTAATCAAAGGCAATCAAAGATAATCGAAGGTAGTCAAAGGTAAAGCTCGTTGAGAAAAAAAAGGTAAGTAAACCGACCGGTAATGTTAAATGCCCGCTAAACTTTATTAAAAGTTGTCTGGCTTCTTAAAAGTGTCTCCACTCCTTCTCCCCCCCTTCTCCCCCCTTCTCCCCCCTTCTCCCCCCTTCTCCCCCCTTCTCCCCCCTTCTCCCCCCTTCTCCCCCCTTCTCCCCCCTTCTCCCCCCTTCTCCCCCCTTCTCCCCCCTTCTCCCCCCTTCTCCCCCCTTCTCCCCCCTTCTCTCCCCCTCTCTCCCCTTCTCTCCCCCCCATCTCCGCGCTCTCTAAAGGACTTACTGTAACTGTGGCAGCTGTCATTTACCTTCCTGTTCATCGTGGGTGTGAATTTAAGACAGCACTCCCCCGCTTTCCCTGGCCCCCGCCTTTGCAATGTGTTTGTGTGTGTGTGTGTGTGTGTGTGTGCAGACGGTCGATCTGGCTCGCGGTTTCATCGCTGAAGGTCGATCCAGCTCGAGGTTTTTCAGGCGAGTGCCCTCGAGCTTGAAGGTTGAAGACAGTCGCTGAAAAGTTGCATTAGTGGGACAGGCCCTTCACTAACCTCCTCTAATGAAGATCATATTCATCTGTGAATTCCTTAATCACTTCCGAGTTTCTCCAGAACTACAGAAATGTAATCTTACATTGCAACACACACAATAATGCAGCTGATAGAAATGCTGCTTCTCAGCACCAGAGACCAGGGTTTGATCCTGACTTTGCGTGCTGTCGGTGCAGAGTTTGCATGTTCTCCCTGTGACCACAGTTGTCTCGTCTGGTTGGCCCGGTTTCCTTCCACATCCCAAGGTGTGCAAATTTGTGGGTAAATTGGCCACTGTAATGTTTTTCCTGGAGTGTAAGGAGTGGATGCAGATGTTTAGAGAGATGAGACAGAGACGGATAGAGACAGAACATGTGTGAATGGGAACAATGGTCGGCCTAAACTTGGTGGATGAAAAGGCCTGTTTCCATGCTGTATTTCTAAACTAATCTAGACCCAAAATGTCCAAAATAATATTAAAAGATGTTCATTTATATTCTGCCTTGTCTGCCTTGTCTAGATCAGGGATTTGGTTTTTGTTTTAATTCAGACATCCAAAAGTCTCACTAAAATCCATGTAGACTACATAGAAGCCTGATAACAGAGGGGAAGTAGCTGTTCCTGAGTATGATGGTGTGCACTTTCAAGCTCTGTATCTTTTGCCCAAAAATAGCTGGGAGAAGAAGGAAGATAGGACAAGTATTTGATTATGTTGCCTATTTTCCGAGGCATCGTGCAGTGGAGATGGAGTCAATAATGAGGAGTCTGGTCCATGTGATAATGGACTGGGCTAGATCCACAACTCTTCGAAGTGTATACTGGCCTCCGATAATTAATCAGTGCCTTTCTAATTTAAGGTTTCATATTGTCCCTCAAGACTGACCCCAATAATTTGGCCAAATGCCAAAAATGCCAAAGTTAAATTTGTTGCCCCTTACATTGCTCAATTTAATCCCTTCCTTTTCAAACTAAAATACAGCATAAGCAGTCTTCCAATCCTTTGGCACAATTCCAGTGCCTGGGGATGATTTTGAAATTATGGACAAGGCATGCAATTTCTCCATGGTTTCCATTTATCAGACTTGGATAAACATCTTCAGGGTTTGATTTATCTGCATTCAAAAAGATGAACCCGTTAATACTTCCTCTTATACTATGCTTATCCCATCCAATGTTTAAAACTCTTACCCCTTAAGTACAATGGCCATTTGCTTCTTTGTGAAAGCAGCTACAAATAATTGATCAATAACCTCATCATTATTTTCCACCTCCATACCAGTCACCTTTTAGGTCCCTCAAGGATTTGAATGTTTCCGTAGTTTTGCTCTGTCTATTTATATAACACTTTTCGATTTTTCTTTGTAGATATTTCTATGCCCTTCACATTGCTTTGCAAATTTCACCTTTAAACTTTACCCCTACACTATCAATATTCTGCTGCTTTGAATTTTTTGTTGACTGACTCAGGCTTCTTTTCTGGTTTTGTTTAGTTTAGTGTAGAAATACAGAACGGAAACAGGCCCTTCGGCCCATCGAGTCTGCGCCGTCCAGCGACTCCCATACACGGACACTATCCGGTACATTAGGGGCAATTTACAATTTTTACTGATGCTAATTAATCTACAAACCTGTATATCTTTGGAGTGTGTGACGAAACTGGAGCATCCGAAGAAAACCCATGCGGTCACGGGAAGTACATACAAACTCTATACAGACAGCACCTGTATCCAAGGTCAAACCCAGGTCTCTGGCACTCTTAGGCAGCAACTCTACCTATGCGCCACCATACTGCTCAGTTAGTTTAGCGAGACAGCATAGAAACAAACCCTTTGGCCCACTGAGTGCATATTAATCATTGGTCACCCGTTCACACTAGTTCTATGTTAGTCCACTTTCTCATCCATACTAGGGGCAATTTGCAGAGGCCAATTAACCTACAAACACACACATCCTTGGGGCGTGGGAAGACACCGGAGCACACGGAGGAAAAATATATAGTCACAGGGAGAAGGTGCAAACTCCACACAGACAGCAACTGAGGTCAGGTTCGAACCCAGGTCTGTGGCACTGTGAGGTAGTAGCTCCACCAGTTGTATCACTATGCCAGCCTTATGTTACTACGTATACACTTCATTTTCAAGGGATTTAAGGTTTGGATGCCTCAATCTTTTTTTTTGTGTGAGGACATGTTGAATTTGAACTCCTTGGAGAGAATGCCATAGCTGTGAGATTGATTCAAGTAGCTACCTCTATGCTCCGCCCATCTGCCAATCAAACCTCTCCTCACCATTATCACTTGGCCAGGTTTTGTCCTGCTTCCACCTCTCTTTTCCAGCTTACTTCCCTCTCTTACACTCAGTGTGAAGAAGGGTCCCAACCCAAAACAGCACTTATCCATTCCTTCCTTAGATGTTGCCTGACCTACGTAGTTCCCCCAGAATTTTGCATTTTGCTTCTAGTAAATTACTGCCATATAACTTCACAACCTCATAGCATTGGCCTTTCATCAATTTAGAAGTTACTTGAAATATGATGAAAACCAGGTAATCTACTTATGCGATGCCTTTGATTAAGTGCTAAATATTCTGCTCTACACATGGATTTCCATTCATGGGTTCACTGTATTGACTTCTGTCACATGGGTTCAGTGTAATGATGTTGTATGCATGGTTTATAGCAATAACATGCTGGATTTTGCACACTAGATGTACACAGTGAATACTTTATACACTCTAACAATCGAATATTATGAATTTCTAAATATGAGATGGTCTGTCTAGACTAGATATGCATGAGACACTTTCTCTCATTGAGTTCACTGTAATAACATTTTACTCATGATCAGAATCAGAATCAGAATCAGAATCAGACTTTATTCACCAAGTATGTTTTGCAACATACGAGGAATTTCACTGGCCAGGTCAGTCATACAATTAAAAGCAACAGATTCAAAAACACATTTTAACATGAACATCCACTACAGTGACTCCTACACATTCCTCACTGTGATGGAAGGCGAAATAAAGTTCAAGGCCTTCCTTTTGTACTTTCTCGGTCGGGGGCCTCGAGCCCTCCGTTGACGGGACGGTCTTGACTCCCGTAGTCGGCGGCATTCGGGCCCTCCGCGTCAAGGCGTTCAGCTCCTGCATCGTAGGTTATCAACTCCGCCGCACCAGGCGATCAAACCTTGCGTCGGGGCTGGTCGAACCTTCTGCAGCGTTGGAGCTCCGACTAGCCTCTCCCGAGACTGCGAGCCCTTGATGATATGTCTGCAGGCTGCGGTGGGAGCAATCTCAGGCAAGGGATCTGCTCCGATGTTAAGTCCACGTCCCGCAGTGGGGCTCACGACAGTCCGAGGCGGCTCCCAGCTCCAGCGATGGTAGGCCGCAGAGCCCGGAGAATGTGATCCAAAAATCAATCACATCTCCGGGAAGGTAAGAATTTGAAAAAAAAAAGTTTCCCCGATCCCCCCCCCCCCCCCCTCACCCCACATAAAACAAACCGAAGTACATTAAAACAAACTCTTAACAGATGCTAAAAATAACAAAAGATGAAAAAATGAACGGACTGCTGGCAGGGCTGGCCATCTCCCCGGTGCCCCTGGTGTCTTCTCTGATGTTCAGAGCAATGACTTTTTGCACATGTGATTCCCTAAATATGAAAAGCTCAATACGAGTATTGTCTACACATGGAATTCACTTCACACTGAATGCTTTCTGCACATGGGGTTCTCTATTTATGATGACTTTCCACACTCGGGATTTCTCAGAATATTAATTTTCTACATGTGGTTCAAATGTAACAGTTTAGTTTCTTCTAAATGGGCATCATAATTTGTTTTAACTTTAGATAAATCATGAGAGATATTAAAGTATGTTTGTGGCACCAGATTTGCTCAGGATGTCACTGGCGCTGACAAGTTCTGTTTAATTGCTGCTCCTCTTGCGTTAGAAGAGCCTCACTTTACAAAATGGTCCACATCATCCTTACTCATGTGTGGACCAGAATCATAGAAGAAGCATCCAAGCTTGAGATGGAGGTTGTTGGAAGGCCCTGAACAAGCCAAACTACCTCAGTGAAGAGCAAACCAATGTCGGTGTGGACAATGTGAAAGGTACTCAATTTTGCTAACAACATTTTCTTTGGCAAAAATTAAATCACATAATTCACATAATCCATGAGCTATACAAAGCATTCTCTGGACACCCTGTGCACTATTCCTTGCATATTTGGCCTATTCCTATATTTAATTCCTTTCTGATTTCCAGAATGCATTTTGCACCACTGGAAGATTAATGCACCATTCGTCTAGAAGATATTGAAAGAAGAGAGATTGTTGCCTGTTGAATGATGAATGACTTTCCACACTTTCTGAGGGCAAAGTTTTTCATTTTCTTCCATCCTTTAGGGAAGTGACAGAAGACATGTACACTGCTTAAAAGATTGATAAAACAAGGCTGTGAACGCAGTTCGAAGGAGTACTGAGCAATAATGTCCTTCGGGAACTAGAATCACTTTCACAGATGTGGCTTGCAAATGTTTTCAGCCAAAGTCCTGAGATAAATGGAATGTTTCTTTTTTTAATTCACAACGAAAGAAACATTTTCACAATCAATATTTTTTTCTGACAGATGCCAATTGTCTATATCATAATTTAAAAAAATTTAATCACTTATTAAATTAAAAAGGCAATTTTTTTATTTTTGGTTAAAAATGTGTGTATTCTATCACACAGGAAGTTTATAGTTCAGAAAATGTACGATATAATTATTATAATTATGGGGGCATATGGTACATTCATTATTCAATATATAAAAAAAAAACAATTTGGTGAAGTATTTTTAACTTATAACCAAGGGACAGGTACAAAATTAGAATATAGAACACGGAGGGGAACACAGCAAAGGAACAGGCCCGCACGATGCCAAGATAAATTAATCTCTTCTGCTGGCACATAATCTATATCACCCCGTTCGCTGCATATCCATGTGCATATCTACGTCTCTTACATGCCACTGTTGCATCTGGTTCCATCACTATCACTATCACTATCCCTGGCAACACTACCTCAGGCACCCACCACACTCTTTAAAGGAGGGAGTGGGGGCTGGACAAAGCCAGGGAAGCGATAGATGGATATTGGTGATCAGAGTTTGCTTGGAAGATGGTGCAGTAAGTGACAGGCTGAATTGGTTGCATTGACTTTTCCATGGAATTTATTTGAGATCGGAAAAGAGAGCACTTCAGGGAGTACCATCTGCAAAATAGACCAACTGCAGGTTCCACTGCAAGCCATGCACTACCCTGATCTGGAAATAGATTTTAACTGTACCATTAAACTAAAGCAATCTATGGACCAGTATCCAGTCTATGGAATTGATGCACTACAATACTGAGAACTATATTCTGCATTATGTATCTTCCTCTTTACTCTATCCATTGTATTTGATTGTATTTATGCATAATAAGTCTGATTTGTTTGGATAACATGCAAAACAATGCTTTTCACTGTATCTTAGTAATACATAACAAATAATAAAACCTAAACCTAAACATAAATCTAAAAAGTGGCTCGCCATTATTTCTCGAGCAATTTGACGAGGACAATAAATGCTGGCCTTATCATCAATGCCCAAATCCCAGCAATTAAACAAATTAATAAAATCTATATAATGAAAAGTCTCATCTTGACCACTTCCTATCTGCGATCGTGAGGGAGAGGCCCTTAATGACAATACCATGAGTTGTTTGGCCTGCTGCCCTGCCTGTGCTTGAAACTGCAATGCTTTATTAGGTCTGACTGTGTTTGGAAGGAATAAATGCTTTATTAGGTCCGACTGTGTTTGGTTCAAAAGTCCCGCTCATTTCGTGACTTCCGCTTAGCGGACAGGTCGCGCTGTTTGCGTAATTTCCGGTGAGTGCAGAGGTCATGCTGATTGCAGAAGTGCCGCTGACTGCGGAAGCCCGAAAGTGGAGAGGCCACGCTCAGCCGTGTGAGGATTCAAGAAGGTTTACTGCCATATATATGGTGTGTGAGTCAGTGAGTGTGTGTGTGTGTGTGTTTGTGAGCGTATGTGCGTGTGAGTGTGTGTGTGTATGTGTGTGAATGTGTGTGAATGTCTATGTGTGTGTGTGTGTGCCTGTGAGTGTCTGTGTGTGTGTGTATGTGAGTGTATGTGTGTGTATGTATGTGTGTGTGTGTATGTATGTGTGTGTGTGTATGTTTGTGAGTGTATGTGTATGTCAGTGTGTGTGTGTCTGTGTGTTTGTGAGTGTATGTGTGTGTCAGTGTGTGTGTGTCTGTGTGTTTGTGAGTGTATGTGTGTGAGTGTGTGTGAGTGTATGTGTGTGCGAGTGTGTGTGCGTGAGTGTGCGCGCGAGTGTGTGTGTGTGTGTGAGTGTGCGCGCGAGTGTGTGTGTGTGAGTGTGAGTGTTTGTGTGTGTGTGTGAGTCTATGTGTGTGTGAGTGTGTGTTTGTGGGTGTATGTCTGTGGGAGTGTGTGAGTGTATGTCTGTGGGAGTGTGTGAGTGTGTGAGTGTGAGTGAGTGAGTGAGTGAGTGAGTGAGTGAGTGAGTGAGTGAGTGAGTGTGTGTGTGAGTGGTTTCAGTTACTGAGCTGCCAGCCCAAGAATCCATTCAGCCCACAATGTCCATAATAGCCCTCTGGAAACCAGTCCCTTCGGCCCACAACACCATGCTTGTGCTCCAGAAAGGCCTCCCCCCCCCCAATGGCCAGCAATATTGGATTGGTGGAGAGGTGGAATATTGTGTTGGGGGTACAGCCCTCCCGTGTGAAGCTGGGACCTAACAGGTCCCACTTAGACTAGTATATCTTATAATTACACACCATTGAGTAACCCATCAAATTATTTGGCATTTTATAATTGGAAATTGGTAGCACATTTTGATAACAAATAGCCGTCATGGTATAAGGCAGTAATTTTCCTTGAGAAAACAAATAAGTTGAGGGAATCAGACTTGAATTTTATTGAAGATTAAGCAGCTGGAATTATGGTTTAGAATGGCCACCCTAGCCTTGCTTAATGCTATTATTCTCAAACTGCATCTGCATCTTCATAACCAAACATTGTCATGCAATGTTGATCAATGGAGCATACAAGCTGAAAACTTGATTCCCTCGACAGGTAATGATTCAGTTAAATCCCTAGAAAGGTAAACAGACATACTGATTTGTTCAACTCTTTCTATAGTTGATCATTTGTGGGAAATGAGTTATATATGGCCCACAATACTATTGCCCTCGTTCAGACACTCTGCTGCCACTTAGAGAATAGTTTAGTTTAGAGATACAGCCTGGAAACAGGCCCTTCTGCCCACTGGGTTCACGCTGACCAACAATTACCTGTAGACTAGTTCTATCCTACACACTATGGACAATTTGCAGAAGCCAATTACCCTACAAACTTACACATCTTTAAAACGCAAGAGGAAATCAGAACACCTGGAGATAACCTATGCGGTCACAAGAAAAACATACAAACTCCATACAGAGAGCACTCATGAACAGGATTGAGCCCAGGTCTCTGGCATTGTAAGGTAGCAACTCTACCACCACTGTGCTGCCCCATGTCTGTCATTTAATCTCTCTTTCCAGCTCCCTTTTTCCAAATCTTCTCCATGTGTCCTTCTGTGTCCTTTCTACTTTCCCTATAGCACCAGCCTTGTTTAATCTCAGACTTCTCCCATTTCAGATGCTGGACTATTGATTTGAAATGTTAACTCTGTTTCCCTCGCTTCAGACATCTTGAGATGCTGTGTATTCTGTTTAGTGTCCATAATTTTGAATTTGTAATTTTGGAAGTCTGTTCGTGTTTGTGCAAGAAATGGTGAAGCATTGTAGAAACAGAGTGTGATGATAACCATTGCAGTAAAAAAAAGCCCTGTCTTACTAATTGAATGAACCACAGATACTATGGCAAAATATAAAGTTGGTTCATTGCAGAAGAATGAATCACCACTTTAATCACATCTCAATCTCCCCTTGGGATTCATATAGAGCAACACCCAATATCCTTGTTGTTGTTTTATACCAAAATAAAAAACAAGTTATATAACAAATACAAAACAAGGTAGGAAGCTCCCAGTCTACAGTGTGGCAGAAGCTCCCAACCCACCATGGCCTGCAGGGAGAAAGCCACCTAGCCAGCCCCTGCACGTCCCCCACGGCCTAACGCAGGACCCGGCAGACCATAGCCAGCATAGGGGAGGCCACCAAGCCAGCCCCTGATCTTGCCCCGAAGTCCAGAGACCGGGAGGATGGAGCCGGTGATGACAATGATGACTGACGCGATGGGCGAGGAACAAGGCCGCTAGGAAAGGAGAAGGAACCTGGGACTGGCCTACCACGTCTTTAAGGTGAACGGGCGAGGAGAGAGATGTTGGTTTGTATATCGACCCATACGTCCAAGGAAGGTGATGGGTGGAGGTTTCAAGTTTTCAAGGTTTCAAGGTCAGTTTATTGTCGCATGTACCAATTAAGGTACAGTGAAATTTGAATTACCATACAGTCATACTAAGAAAAAAAGCAATAAGACACACAACTACTTTAAAGTTAACATAAACATCCACCACAGTGGATTTCCCACGTTCCTCACTGTGATGGAAGGCAATAAGGTCCAATCTCCTTCCTCTTTATTCTCCCATGGCTTGAGGTTTGCCTGGAACAGGCACCACTCATAAGAACTATAGCACGGACTGGACTTTGAAAATGGCATCAAAAACCTGATGCCTCTAGCATGGGAGCTCAGTAGTCTATTTCTGTACACTTTGCTAATAGGGATGTGCTTAGTTATGGCAATACTTTACTGGACTGTATGTAAGAAAATAATTTCACTGTGCGTTTGCACTTGTGACAATAAAAGCACCATTGAACCATTCAACCTTCATTGAGGAAAGGATTTGAGCGATATGGCTAAACATGGGCAAATGGGACTAGTTTAGAGGGTGCATCTTGGTCAGCATGGATGAGTTGAGCTGAAGGGCCTGTTTCTGTGATGTATGACTCTATGACATGATGAATATGGGAAGGAGTAGGCCATATATAGCCTTTCAATCCCGTTCCCTCATTCATTAAGATCATGGCTGACCTGACATGGTCTCAGTTACACATTAATATGTTCTGCTTAATTTTCATATACTTTAGAAATCTCAGCCATACAATAACACCCATTCAATCTGTCATTACTCAAACCCCACAACATTTCACATCATCCATCATCATTTTGGTATAGATGGAAAAAACCTGTGGGAAATATTCTTCAGAGGGAAGACTAAAAATGAACTATTTTGCTGCCACACTTCCCGGAACCTCGATCAAACTAAATCAGCCCCATTGAGATTCATTATTCTTTTGCAAAGAGTAATTTTCAGATAGTTCCATTGGTTTTGTTGGGGACATGGTTATTTGCTAATTTAACACTGGGACTAGACTGTGAGATTATTGGGGAATTTTCACCTGGGTTGGACATCGGTGATAAAAAATTGGACAGATTCATATGTTAATTCTGTTCACAACGTTCTTTTGCAAAAAAAAATGCATAGTCTGACTTTCATCCACCCCAAGCTGAATTAATAGGTGGAAAATAATTGCTATTTTCAAAATCTGTTATCTTGCAATCTTTTGTTCCTGACCCCATTTTACAGGCATAATATGGACAATAAGTATCCAATATGGGCACGAAGAACCATTACTCCCCCATGCTGACAGGGTACAACCCATCATATTGGACTGGACAATGGCATCCAAAGGAAGTGTATGGTAAATTTTGGATGGTAATTATAATAGTTCAATAAAGATTGTGGTTGAAACATTGACTGAAGTTAAATTAGGATCTCATGGTACCAGGCATGCTAAAGGGGACTTCTGCACCATTATTTAAAAGGAATATCCAATATTAATCTATAGGGTTATCATTGTTGATAATTGTAGGATCTTAGTTAATATCTGGACATGTCACCTCTTTCCTACTGTTGATTTATAGTCACTATGCATTTTATCTGCTTTTAAAATGTGCCTGGGAATTTACTCATCCAATGAGATATTTTTCTATTTTAATGGGGCTAATGATATTGGTGTATCACCTTTGAAGCAAACCAAGTACCTACCAGTCACTGAACTTGCCAAATGTAGGGTTTAGTTGAGTTTAGTTTAGAGATGCAGCATGGAAAGAAGACCTTTGGCTCACCAAATGTGTACCAACCATCCATCATCCGTTCACACAAGTTCTATGTTATCCAATTTTAACATCAATTCCCTGCACATGAATGGCAATTTCCAGAGGCTAATTAACCTACAAGCCCACGTCTTTAGATGTGGGCAGAAATTGGAGCGCCTGGAGGAAATTCACAGGACCAAAGTGAGAACATTCAAACTCCACATGGACAGCACCTGAAATTAGAATCAAACCTGGGTTTCTGGAACTGTGTGGCCACTGTTCTATCAGCGGCTCTACTTTGCTGCACTAGGGGGAATGATAACATCTGCAATGGGAGGTTTAAGGTGACAGAGAGTTTCCCATGCCTTCAGCAATTGTTAGAAAAAATGGAAGCAACAGTTTGCTTTTGGAGGAAGGAAGGTCAGAGGAAGAAGAGACTGTGAAAGCAGCAGTGCATTTTTGACGTGAAATATGTGTTGAAAAGAAGAAAAAAAAAAATCACAACTTCTCCATCAATGTAAATGGGTCAGTTAGTACATTTTCAGAAGTGGCGGCGCTGTCCTAGCAGCTGCGGCTCCCCTGTAGTCCATTTGTTTTTTGTTTTTTTTTGTTTTCTCGTCCCGTTTTCACAGTTTGTTTCAGATTTATTTTAGTTGTGTGTGTGTGTGTGTGGGGGGGTGGGAGAAACAGTTTTAGTCTCTTCCTTCGGGGGGATGCGACCTTTTCATGTCGTATCCCCCGTCTCCGTCTCCGTCTGCGCTGAGGCCTAATGGCGGAGCTGGCGGCCTCCAACTGGGACCGACCTCGAGGCTCCGGAGGCAGAGCCAGCGAGGAATTACCATCGCGAGGCTGGCCGACTTCGGAGCTGTGGTGGCGTTGCGGCGGCGGCGACCCGACTTCGGGGCTGTGGCGGCTGGCGACCCGACTTTGGAGCCTCGGAGGCTCGGCCGCGGGCCCAGTGGATGATAACGTCGGGAGCTCACAGGTCACAGGTTGGTGACCTGTTCTCCAGAGCTCCCGCAACAACAGCTGCGTCCGCTGGACTGGAGGGTGGCAGCTTCGGCAGCTTCGACTTGCCCCAGCCGCGGAGTTTGAACCGGCCCATTTGCGGAGCTCGGATTCAGCCGCAGGACTTACCATCACCCAGTGGGGTCACAACATCGGAAGCTTGGATCGCCTCAATGCAGAGGGAGACAAGGAGGGAAGAGACAAGGACTTAAGACTTTTGCCTTCCATCACAGTGAGGAGGGCCTGGTGGACTCACTGTGGTGGATGTTAAATCTGTGTTTATTGTGTGTTTTGTTATTTTATTCTATGTTATGACTGCAAGACACAAAATTCCGTTCAGACTGAAAAGTCTGAATGACAATAAAGGATACTTGATACATTTGCAGATTAAACCAAGATTGCTAGACTGTGAGGAAGGCTGTCAAGGTATACAGCAAGATATGCTACATAAATGGGTGGATAAATGGCGGATGGAGCTTAATATGAGCAAGTGTTGATTGTTGTAACTTGAGAGGTCAAATGTAAGGGGAAAATATGTAATTAATGGGATGAGCTTTAACAGCAGTGATGTACATGGGGATCTTGGGGTTCAAACCCATACACCCTGAAAGTAGCAACACAAGTAGATTATTATGGAGGTACTAGTGGCCAGCGGATCTGGGGTGACGGAGGAACTGAAGGAAATCCACATTAGGCAGGAAATGGTATTGGGTAGACTGATGGGACTGACAGCTGATAAATGCCCAGGGCCTGATGTTCTGCATCTCAGGGTACTTAAGGAAGTGACTCTAGAAATCGTGGACATATTGGTGTACATTTTCCAATGTTCCTTTGATTCAGGATCAGTTCCTGTGGATTGGAGAGAACCGAATGTTATCCCACTTTTTAAGAAAGGCGGGAGAGAGAAAACAGGGAATTATAGACCAGTTAGCCTGACATCGGTGGTGGTGAAGATGCTGGAGTCAATCACAAAAGATGAAATAGCGGCACATTTGGATAGCAGTAACAAGATCGGTCCGAGTCAGCATTGATTTACGAAGGGGAAATCATGCTTGACTAATCTTCTGGAATTTTTTGAGGATGTAACTAGGAAAATGGACAAGGGAGAGCCAGTGGATGTAGTGTACCTGGACTTTCAGAAAGCATTTGATAAGGTCCCACATAGATTAGTGGGCAAAATTAGGGCACGTGATATTGGGGGTAGAGTGCTGACATGGATAGAAAATTGGTTGGCAGACAGGAAACAAAGTGTAGGGATTAACGGGTTCCTTTCATAATGCAGGCAGTGAATAGTGGGGTACCGCAAGGCTCGGTGCTGGGACTGCAGCTTTTTACAATATACATCAATGATTTAGATGAAGGGATTCAAAGTAACATTAGCAAATTTGCAGATGACACAAAGCTGGGTGGCAGTGTGAACTGTGAGGAGGATGCTATGAGAATGCAGGGTGACGAACAGGTTGGGTGAGTGGGCAGATGCATGGCAGATGCAGTTTAATGTGGATAAATGTGAGGTTATCCACTTTGGTAGCAAAAACAGGAAGGCAGATTATTATCTAAATGTTGTCAAGTTGGGAAAAGGGGAAGTACAACGGGATCTGGGGGTCCTTGTTCATCAGTCAATGAAAGTAAGCACGCAGGTACAGCAGGCAGTGAAGAAAGTGAATGGCATGTTGGCCTATAGGAGCAAAGATTCAGATTCAGATTCAGATTCAAACTTTATTGTCATTGTGCAGTGTACAAGTACAGAGAGAACGAAATGCAGTTAGCATCTCACCCAGAAGTGCGAACACAGAATAATGGAACAGTAATATATATATATATGTACATACAGTAGCAGTAGTGCAATTTTCAGGGGGGGGGGGAGGGGAGATCAGTCACTGGGGGAAGGAGTGTCTGAGGGGAGGATGACTGGCAATCACCAAGGCGTAGAGTTAAGTAGGTAACAACCGCAGGGAAGAAGCTGTTCCTGAACCTGCTGGTCCGGGAACGGAGAGACCAGTAGCGACTCCCAGATGGGAGGAGGGTAAACAGTCTGTGGTTGTGGTGAGAGCAGTCCTTGACAATGCTATGCGCCCTTCGCAGACATCACTTGCTCTGGACAGCCTCAATGGAGGGGAGTGAGGAACCGGTTATGCGTTGGGCAGTTTTCACCATCCTCTGCAGTGCTTTCCGGTCAGAGACAGAGCAGCTGAGATGACCAGCACATTTTCCTACTCCAAAGAGGGTATGTGCAGCCACCTACCTGAAGTAGGGGATGGCCCTGTCCTTACTTGGAGATGGCAGTGTGTTAGTGACATAAAATCTACCTGAAGAGAACAAATAATTTGCTACACGTTCTACAACTTGTAAATTTTGGGGAAGTGAATATTGCAAATATGAGCAAATATGAGGGGGATGGAGTTGATGGTTATTGAGGTGCGTGGATTGCAGGATTGGAAAGGGACTTAGAGAGAGGGTGTTAAGGATGCAAGCTGAAAGCAAGAGAGCAATGTTCTTACTTTGACAGCTTTGATGAGATCCCTGAAGTATATTTAACAAGATAGGTTAACATGATATGGGTAGGGTGGCACAGTGGCACAGCGGTAGAGTTGCTGCCTTACAGCACCAGAGACCCAGGTTCAATCCTGACTTTGTACATTCTCCCAGTGACCTGTGTGGGTTTTCTCCGGGAGCTCTGATTTCCTCACATACGCCAAAGATGTACAGGTTTGTAGGCTAATTGGCTTGGTAAATTTGTAAATTGTCCCTAGTGTGTAGGAGAGTGCGGGATCACTGGTCGGCACGGACTCGGTAGGCCAAAGGGCCTGTTTGCTCACTGTATCTCTAAACTACACTAAACTACACTAAACTAAACTAAAGCATCACATCCTTTCTGCTCATTTCCAGGCATTGCTCTCCTGTCACCCTGAAATTCCCTCCACTTTCTACACTGTAACTACCAAACATAGGAGAAAATCTCCACACAAAAGCTTAACATTATGTATGGCTTTAAAGATATTTTATTCTAGAATTCTGAGAATAAGTTCAATCATTTCAATCTCAGATTCTAAACAAATAAAACTATACTGTGTCCTGTTGCTGTTCAGTTCCACCAGCCAGACACTTTCCAGTATTTGGATGATTGGATAAGCACATAAATAATTACCCTGAGGATGTGCACAGCTTACTCACTTCCCCTCATAAACTACTGTGTTCATGAATATCTTGGTAAATATTTACCACATATGAACAGTAGCTGTTAGCAAATCAGCTTTAATTTTTTAACATTTTATTTTGGCAATTTCTGATAATAAAACAAACATTATCATTATTGTGATGAAATGACTTAAATGAAAGCAATAAATGTAATACTCGGATATCAACCCTAAACTATTACATTATCCACGGAACTACTTAAAATTTAATTTCAAATAAATGATTAATGCTTTAGTTTTGCTTGGCTTGCCTTTTTTTCCCCTTGTTATTACTTACTTTAATTTAATCTCCATATTCTAACTATTTTTCCATCTAAAAGACATTGTCAAGGACATTGCAATTTTGCTTCCTGTTGGCTTCAGTTTCTGCTACAATTGATTTGTAACAGAAGTATATCTATATGTATCTTCTTCCAAGAGTAGATGGAATCTGGGGTGAAAAAATGAGCGGCTTTTAATTGTTATCTTTACCAATAATTTTTTTTTAAATCAGTTATTTGAGTTCATTTGTTATCATATATTTTATCGGACTGCCAACCATCTTGATTTCCTCTCTGACAGTCTATTTACGGCTTGGCTAAGGATTACTAATGATATTGCTAATATACTTTTGCAATACAATGTAACTAATTGTGGAACAAAAAAAAATAGAAAGTGTCAAGGGAATACAATTTTGGAGTGATATTTACCTTTGACTCTATGTTTGATTGTACAATTAAGGTGAATGTACTCTGTAAGTTTTTTGTTTAATATCTTTAGCAGGATTTCACTATTACATTTAACTTATTACTCCCTTATTCACTGCAGCATGATTAAATCTCATAAACTATATGAATAATTGAAAGGATGAATAATAACCGGAGGGCAAAATAAATCTATTCAAAAACTAATGCAAGTGAAGGAAATTGTCTTTGTGGATGACTCATTTTGCAAATCTACCTAGTTTAGGACAAAATGACCAGTAAAATGGAACAGCAAAACAGTTCGTATCTCCCATAACTCAATGAAAATGGTACACAAGTAGATAGAAGGCATATGGTGTGCTTGCCTTCATTAGGAGAGTAGAAGAGTGAGGTTGTCATGATGCAGCTTTATAAGACTTTGGTTAGGCCTCATTTGGAATATTATGTGTAGTTCTGATTGTCCCATTAATGGGAGGATGTCGAGGCTTTGGTGGGGGTGGAGTGGCGGGTGCAGAGAAGGTTTACCAGAATGATGGCTGAATTAGAGGCTATTAGCTTCAGAAAGAGGTTGGACAGACTTGGATTGTTTTCTTTGGAATGCCAGAGGTTGTGGGGAGACCTGATAGAAGTGTATATATTTATGAGAGGCATAGATAGGAAGACAATCACAACCTATTTCCCAAGATGGAAATATCAAATACTCGAGGGCTTTAGGTGAGGGTTTAAAGGAAATGTGCAGGGCAAGTTTTTTACATAGCTGGTGGCAGGTGCTGGGAATGTCCTTCTATGGGTGGCGGTGGAGGCATATAATAATAATGGCATTTAAGAAACATTTGGATAGGCACATGGATATGAAGGGAATGGAGAGATATGGATTATGTGCAGGCAAATAGGGTTGGTCTTGAGTCATGTTTGGCACTGTCATTGTGAGTTGAAGGGCCTATAACAGTGCTGTACTGTTCTATATTAAAAGACTATAGTACAATAATACCTGACATTACAAAGCCCCTAGAATGAAAATAACTGCCTGTAGCGCAGTGGTAGAGTTGCTGCCTGACGACGCTTACAGCGCCAGAGACCCGGGTTGTGTAGGATAGTGTTCATGTGCGGGGATCACTGCTCGGTGCGGACACGGAGGGCTGAAGGGCCTGTTTTCATGCTGTATCTCTAAACTAAACTAGAAAAAACTAAACCAAACTGTTACAATAATGTCTGTTTTATACTTTCTTAAAAGTGTTAATGCTTGTTAAAGGCCTGTCTCACGAGTCTGCGGTCATTGGCGGCGAAACGGGAATGCCATAGACCGCGCAATCGGTCAAACGCACAATTCCGGGGCCGTGCGGCGTTGTTCCCAACACCGCACGGTGCTAAAATAAAACCAACACTGTTCAGAAATATGTCCCTACCGCACAGCCTCCGCCAGTGAGGCACGAGTGCGGCACGGCCGCCGCCACAGCCGGCGCCAATGTGGCTCGAGCGCCGTGCGTCGAACTTGCACCGCCACAGCCTCCGCCAGTGAGGCACGTGTGCGGCACGGCCGCCGCCACAGCCACCGCTACAGCGCCGCGATCAGGACGGCAGTCGCCACAGCCCCGCAGATCCAAATGGATGTCATCGCAGTCGGCCCGCCCTTTGTTTTACTTACCGTAAGCACGTGGGACCAGCCGTATTTAAATCACTCGGCCCCCGCGCAGCATCCGTGCGGCGCTCCCGTGGCATAGGCTCGGCGCTCTCGCCGTTGCCGTGCGGTCCACTCTACAGGCGAAGCTGCGCTTCACCGCCGATGACCGCAACACCGTAAGACAGAGCCTTTACTGTATTTTGTATCCCTGATACAAAATATAAATTGACACAACGCCTATTTTTATTAAGCAGCGTTGTGGCAATTTATATTTTGTATCAGACAATCAGCAAAAAGCTTCGAAAATCTCTTCCACACTGTTATTCAACGCTATTTTAATAAATGTCTTTGATCTTTTATTTATTAAATAAATGAATTAACTGTAGTGTTCAACAAACAGCTTTGCAGCAAATATGAAAACAGTGCGGCAGGTTACCAGGAAACCTATCTCATTGGAGGTGCTTGGTGAAAGATAGCTTGATGCAAGTGGGAGGAAATTTCATGTGGAGAATTTGCTACATTTGGTTAACACTGGAGACAATTTTCAAACAAGGATATAAGACTGCAGCTTCTGTGTGATTGCTATACTTTCGTTCGGTGACAAAGTTATTGCACAGAAGTCGTAGTTTAATTCAGAAGCTGCTTGTGTGTGGGTGGAGGAAGCCATGTACCGTTGCCATGGAGAAGGCAAGAGGCATCCATAGCCATTTAAAGGAACTGGAAAGTAAGGGTTCAGCTGAAGAGACATTTGTCTTCAGTCTGTATTGCTTTGATAGGTTTGAGCACCAACCACAATATACAGCACTTGCAGTTGCTCTGATTTCTCGCTCACGTTCATATGCACCTCTCACACACACATACACATCGCATACACTCACCACACGGCAGCACAGTGGTGCAGCTGGTAGAGCCACTGCCTTCTTCACCAGGGACATAGGTTTGATCCTAAACATGGGAGCTGTCTGTGTGGAGTTTGCACGTTCTCCCTCTGACTACATTGGTTTCCCCCGAGTGCTCTGATTTCCTCGCACATCCCAAAGACACACGTTGCAGGCTAATTAGCTTTTGTAAACTGCCGTGTGTGTGGAGCGCGGATGAGGAAATGGGATAACATAGAACTAGTGTGAATGGGTGATTGATGGTCGGCATAGACTTGATGGGCCAAAGGGCCTGTTTCCACACTGCACCTCCAAGCTGAACTAACCAAAACAATCTTCATGACATTCACATCACTGGAGAATCTGAGAGCCCTGATCTATAGGAAACGTATGCATTTCCAGATGCGTTGAGGCCATTGTGGAAAGAGGCAATTACTTTCCCCAGTTTGTTTTTAATGAAGACAAGATGGGACTATGTTGGAAATGTTTTCACCACCCACTTCTATCTGAAGAGAAGAGAAGCATAAACTAAGATTCAAAACTACCAAAGCCTGCCTTACAGTCATACTGGGTGGCAATGCTTTCATCACATTGAGATCACACATCTCAACACATCAAGAATTGTTAAATTCAAACCAATCTTTCCCTCCTAGTAAGAAACATCACAAACAATGATCTGTACGTTGAACAGACTAGGTGACTAGAGATATTGTACAGGTAAGATTCCTGTATATGTTTCTGAAAATAAGGGAGACTACAAAGTCCAAAGTTGCAACATCTCAACAAAGGACTGCCCGTAGGAATTAACATCACACCAGATTTCATCATCCGGAGATTTTGCTTGCTTTCCCCCTCTGCAGCCCAAGAACCAGGTATTTTACTGCGATTTTCAAGGCACATTTCCTCAGGTGCATCTTCAGGTCAAGCGAATGATGGGCACAAGTTGTCAATTGAGGGCCTCTGGAAGTCTTACTATGAAGGCATTCAACAATATCTGAGAATCCTTGTGGGAAATCATGACTGCTGATAAGTGCAATGTTCGGTTTTATGAAGCTAGTTCTGAGGAAGAGGCGTTAGTAGTCACCATTGTTACTGCCAAGATGGCACCCTCCACAAATTTATTTTCATTTTTAGCTGTAGAGATGCAGCATGGAAACAGGCCCTTTGGCCCATCAAGCCTAAACCGACCATTGATCACCCGTTCACACAAGTTCTATGTTATCTCACTGTCGCATCCACTCTCAACTCATTAGCGGCAATTTTATTGCGGCCAATTAACATATAAACCCGCACTCACATATGAAGTTTTACAAGATGCAAGTGTAGCCTTGTTGCTGTAAGAGGAACACCACAGGGAGAAGCCTGTTGACCAAGTTCCCGTCTCAGAATTTATCGAGGGTCTTTTCAGAGGATGATCCTGAGTGGAAGCACCAAAGGACCGTTCTGCGCACCATCCCATTCCCCACTCTGCCTGCCACCCTTAAACCACAATCTTCACCATCACACCATAAGGCTCAGCCAGATCTAACGACAGATTCCAAGAATCTCTATGGGTAGCTCCCGCCACGGTGGAGAATCGGGCTGGTATTGGAAGGAAGATTGGAGTTGTCAATGAGTGTGAAACACTGAGGGAGTCACTGCTATGTGTAATTTTATAAGATAGTTCAATTTAGAGATACAGCATGAAACAGACCCTTCAGCCCACTGAGTCCATGCCAATCATCGATCACCCATTCACATTAGTTCTCTGGGGCTATAACTCTACTAGCTGTGCCACAGCTTATATTTTATTTATTAACCATTGTTTCTTTCCAATGATTTAATGGCATACATTTTTTTGTAAAATCACTAACTCTCACTTTTAACCTAATGAAGATAGGGTACAAAGTGCTGGAGTAACTCAGCGAGTCAGGCAGCATCTCTGGAGAAAAATAAATGGTGGCGTTTCGGGTCGGAACCCTTCTTCTTCTCCAAAGATCTTGTGACCCATTGAGTTACTCTGGTATTGTGTGTCTATCTTAAGATGTACCAGTATTTGCAGTTCTTTCCTGCACATTCACCTAATGAAATTTGGTTAAAAATAACATATCTCCCCTTTTCAAAAATATATTATAACTTGCATCTGTATTGAAATTTCATATAATGTGATGTCCAGAAGCACAAATTTATTGTAATGTAAGTCTCCACATATTCAACTTTACAATACAATGAACTTTATTTTTCCCTTAAGAACTTTGGTTTCTGCAGCCATACAACAAAAAGAAACAATTATACAAGACACACAACCAACTCAACTCACACAGACATCCATCACAGTGAGTCTCCTCCTCACTGTGAAGGAAGGCAAAGTATTGTCTCTTCCCTGCTCTCCATCCTCTCCCGATGTTAAAGCTCCCGGTGGGCGATGGTAAGTCCCGTGGCCGCTAAGACCACGCCGGCGACGTAAGGCCCTGCTCCGGGTCTTAACGTTGGAGCCCCCGTCGGGCGATGGCAAGTCCCGCGGCCGTTAAAGCTGCGCTGGGCGATGTCAGGCCCTGCTCCGGGCCGTTTTCAACCCCGCAACTCGGGCGGGAGAAGCTGCCGCCACGGGAGCTCCTAAAAGCGGTCTCCCACCAGGGACCCACAAGCTCCTGATGTCACCATCCACAGGTCTGCAGCTGGAGCCCCCGAAGCCCCCGAAGCCCCGAAGACTGGTCGCAGCCGCACGCTACCACAGCTCCCCACGCTCTGAGGCCGTCCAGCCCCACGATGGCAAGTCCGCAGGCTCCGTGACTGGAGCCCCCAGGTCGTTCCGGCTGGAGGCCGCTCCATAGTGCTAGGCCCCAATGACAACGGAGACCGGACAGGGAAAAGGTCGGGTCTCCTGTGCAGGGAAGAGATTCAAAAGTTTCCCGCACCCCCCCCCCCCCCCCCACACCTGCCCCCCACATATACACAGTTTAAAACAATATATAAAACTTTGGCGGTCGCAAGAACGACAACTGAGTTTTCTTAACGATCTTTATTTCAGTAAATCACTTCTCAGTTAACAGGTTCTCTAGACACGTCTGGCCACAACGGTGGTCAGCGCTGAACTGCTGCGCGAAAGCAAAACCGCGCGAAAACAAGCAGTCCCTCCCAAGTCACGTGACCGCGGCTTCCGAACGGCGGGTTCGATATCTGCGTGCGCCAGCAGGCGCCGCTAAATGGCCCCCTCCCCCAGAATCCGCGGTACGGAAGCGCACGGGTAACCGGACGGTTCAACCGGAACGCGTAGTCCGAGGTCGCAGGGCGCGTGTAACAGTAGGGGCCGGCAAAACAGAACCAGAGGGATGCGAAACACGAGGGACGGGTGTAACAAAGGGGACCAGTGAAACATAACCGGGGTTAACAGGTGCAGAGGGCGGCAAAACGGCCGGTGGAAGACCTCTACGCCGCGGAGTGGCCACTGTCACCGGGCTATCCTCGTCGATGTGTGCTGGCTTAACGCGGCTCACGGAGACGAACTCCTCCTTGCCACCCATGTCCAACGTAAACGTCGAGGTACCAGTCCTCAGCACCCTGAACAGACCTTTGTACACCCGCTGTAACGGCGAGCGGTGAGCGTCCCTATGAAGGAAAACATAAGCACAATCCCGTAACATAGTAGGAACATGCACCGCAGACGAACCATGCCGGGAAGTAGGAACTGGGCCCAGAGCGCGCGCCCGCTCGCGAAGGTCAGCTAACACCACCGAAGCCGGGATCTCCTGATCCCGGGGGACGGGCAGGAAATCCCCAGGTACTCGCAAAACCGAGATGTAAACCAACTTGGCCGAGGAGGCTTTGAGGTCCTCCTTAGGCGTAGTTCTGATGCGGAGGAGGACCCAAGCCAACTGGTCGACCCAATTGAGGCTGGTGAGCCGAGCTTTCAACGCCGACTTGAGGTGCCTATGGAAACGCTCAACCAAACCGTTGAACTCTGGGTGATACGTGGTGGTCTGGTGCAGCTTTGCGCCATACCACTCCACAGGGAGGACATGAACTGGGCCCCCTGATCAGTAGTAATATCAGAGGGAACCCCGAAACGCGCGTTCCAATGCGAGACGATGGCCCGCACGCACGCCTCAGCGGAGGTATCCATTAACGGTATTGCCTCCGCCCACCGGGTAAACGTGTCCACGATGGTCAGTAGGTGAGTAGCCCCGCGCAAACACGGCAAGGGACCCACCAGGTCGACATGGCTGTGCAGGAACCTGCCATCCGGGACAGCAAAATCCTGCACAGGCGGGCGCACATGTCTCTGTACCTTGGAAGTCTGGCAAGGGATGCAGGAACGGGCCCATGCTGCGAACTGCTTCCTCAACCCATGCCAGACGAACTTGGCCGCGACCAAGGCAGAGGTGGCTCTAATGGATGGGTGCGCTAGGCTGTGGATAGTGTCGAAAATCCAACGCCTCCAAGCAACCGGGACAATGGGACAGGCTATGCCCGTGGAGATATCGCAAAGTACTCGCACGCTGGCGGCGCCGCAGGGCACCTTAGCCAGCTCGAGTCCTGATTCAGCATTGCGATAAACCTCCATGCCGGCATCTGCCTGTTGGGCAGCGGCCAGCTCTGCATAATCCACGCCTAGACTTAACGCTGAATCTTCGGGTGCGGCCAGGCGGGACAGCGCGTCAGCCACAACGTTCAGCTTCCCTGCCACATGCCGAATATCAGATGTGAATTCGGAAATGTAGGCGAGGTGCCTCTGCTGCCTGGCAGACCAGGGATCGGACACCTTGGTTAAAGCGAACGTGAGTGGCTTGTGGTCGGTGTATGCGGTAAACACGCTCCCCTCCAGGAAATAACGGAAATGGCAGATCGCTAGGTAGAGCGCGAGGAGTTCCCGGTCGAAAGCGCTGTACTTAACATCGGGGGCTCGCAGCTGCCTGCTGAAAAATGCCAGCGGCACCCAGCGGCTACCTACTCGTTGTTCGAGGACGGCGCCTACCGCGACGTCGGAGGCATCCACGGTGAGGGCCGTTTGGGCTGACGCCCTAGGGTGTTCCAGCATAGTGGGTTGGCCAATGTGGTCTTAGCCCCCTCGAACGCTTTCTCCGCCTCCTTGGACCAGACCAGGTCCTTAAAGGCCTGTCTCACGAGTCTGCGGTCATTGGCGGTAAAACAGGAACAATCTACCACTCCTGGGCCGCCAGAGACCGCGGGCTCGGTCAAACGCCCACCGCCAGGGACGTGCGGCGTTGTTCCCAACACCGCACGGTGCTAAAATAAAACCAACACTGTTCAAAAATATGTTCCTACCACACAGCCGTCGCCAGTGAGGCACGAGTGTGGCACGGTCACCGCCACAGCCGCCGCCACAGCCGCCGCCAGTGCGGCACGAGCGCCGTGCGTCGAACTTGCACCGCCACAGCCGCCGCTAGTGAGGCATGTGTGTGGCATGGCCGCCACCACAGCCGCCGCCACAGCGCCGCGTTCAGCACTGCCGCCGCCACAGCCCCGCAGATCCGAAATGACGTCATCGCAGTCGGCCCGCCCTTTTTTTTACTTACCGCAAGCTCGTGGGACCAGCTGTACTTAAATCACTCAGCCCCCGAGCAGCACCCGTGCAGCGCTCCCACGGCATAGGCTCGGCGCTCTCGCCGTTGCCGTGAGGTCCCCTCTACCGGCGACGCCGCGCTTCACCGCCGATGACCGCAACACCGTGAGACAGAGCCTTAAGGCTTACCGGCCAGGCATTGGAATAACGGCTGCATGATGGCGGCTGCTGATGGGATGAATCAGTGGTAGAAATTAACCATCCCGAAAAACTCCTGCAGGCCCTTGACATACAGGGGCCTCGGGAAGCGACGGATAGCGTTGACCTTCTCGGGCAGCGGCTGCGCGCCGTGGCAGGTAATGCTGTGACCTAAGAAAGAAATGGAACGCAATCCAAACTGGCACTTCACGGGGTTGATTACCAACCCGTGTTTGCGCAACTGTTCGAAAAGCAAGCGGAGGTGCATGACGTGCTCTGCCTGCGAGTTGCTGGCCACCAGAATATCATCGAGGTAGATGAATATGAACGGCAAACCCCGACCGACCTAATCCATTAACCTTTGGAACGCCTGAGCAGCGTTCTTCTGGCCAAAAGGCATTCTGAGCCATTCGAAAAGGCCGAAAGGGGTGATGGTGGCCGTTTTGGGGACGTCGTCGGGATGGACCGGAATTTGATTATACCTACGAATTAGGTCGACCTTCGAGAAAAAGGTTGCGCCTTCCAGATGAGCCGAGAAATCCTGGGTACCGATCTGCTGTGGTTACCGCGTTTAGACGCATGTAATCACCGCAAGGTCTCCAACCCCCGGACGTTTTGGGCACCATGTGCAGCGGGGAAGCCCAAGGGCTATCAGACTGCCGGACAATCCCCATGTCCTCCATGAGCTGGAACTCGTCTCGTGCGATGCGCAGTTTATCGGGCGGGAGGCGGCGCGCGCGGGCGTGAACCGGTGGGCCCTCGGTGGGAATGTGGTGGACCATGCCATGACGGGGCGTGGCCCCATCGAACCGGGGCGTGAGCAGGGCTGCGAAAGGTTGCTGGATCTCAGCTACCTCGTCGAGTTGCTGTAGGGGCGTGGACGGATTGCGCAGCTTGGCAGGGCACAGGTCCGACACAGGGACCCTGCGTCCGCCTCGCACATTGACTAACAAGGAGAACGCGCGCAAGAAATCGGCCCCCAGGATCGGTTGGGCGACGTCAGCAACGGTAAACTTCCACCTGTATGGGCAGGAGTCGAAATTTAAGTCCAGGGTCCGCGTACTGTAAGTGCAAATGTCGCTCCCATTAACAGCCGAGAGGACGGGTCCTACCTTACCGACACGAGTATCTCGGGCGCTCGGAGGCAGGATGCTGGCAATGGCACCGGAGTCCACCAAGAAACGATGGCCGGAATGGCGATCGGGGACGAAGAGGCATTCGTTTGGGCCGATTGCATTCGCCTCTATGGACGATCGGCCTAGGCATTTCCCTGGTACGAGCAGGGGCTCTGGAATCTTCGAGCTTCGGGTCCGTAGCGTTGAAGGTAGTAACACCAGCGACGTTGGCTCTAAACCACCAGCCGCGGCGATGCTTCTTCGGCGCTGGGCTGGGCTTCTTCTTCCTCCCGATGTCGTCTCGGTTGTACCCATGCCGTGACCAGGGGAGGGTGAAAGCACACACGTCCCACCGTCTGTGTGCCCACAATTCGTCAGCTCTCTCCGCGAGGTGTTGGGGGTCGCTGAAATCCCCTCCGGCGAGCATCAGTTGGACCATCAGGCATCTGCTCCAGGAACGCCTGTTCGAAGAGCAGACATGGGCGGTGCCCGTCCATCAGGGCTAACATCTTCGCCATGATGGTGGATGGCCGCCGATCGCCGACACTGTCCTTGTGCATCAGCATCGCCGCCCTGTCTCTGCGACTGAGACCGAAAGTGTGGAGCAGCAGGGCCTTCAGCCCTTCGTATTTGGCGATGGCCGGCGGGTCCCTGATGTAAGGCAACAGTCTCGAGGCAGTCTTGTGGCAAAGCTCCCACCACATGGAAGTACATGGTATCATCTGCTATGATATGGTGGAGGTGAAACTGTACCTCAACGTGGGTGAACCACACCTGAGGTTGATCGGGCCAAAACAATGCAATTTGAAGCCTGGTGAGCCCTGCCACGTGCCGGCCAATTCTGTGAGAACGTAATCCTCCTGCATGATCTGCTTGTCTAACGACGGCTAGACGGTTCGGGGTCACCAATTTGGCGTTACAAGAATGACAACTGAGCTTTCTTAATGATCTTTATTTCAGTAAATCACTTCTCAGTTAACAGGTTCTCTAGACACGTCTGGCCACAACGGTGCTCCGCGCTGAACAGCCGTGCGAAAGCAAAACCGCGCGAAAACAAGCAGCCCCTCCTGAGTCACGTGACCGCGGCTTCCGAACGCCGGGTTCGATATCTGCGTGCGCCAGCTGGCGCCGCTACAAAACAATATTTAAAAAACCACAGCAAACGGGACAAAAAAAAAGGACAGATGAACTGCAGGGACCGCGCCATAACAGCGCCGCCATTTTGTATTTTTACAGTTTAATTGTGTGCAATTCCAGTGACCCTGTTTTTGGAAGGATATCACTTTGCTGGAAAAAATGTAGTAAAGATTTACCAGTATGTTACTTTTTGGCCTGTCCCACTTAGGCGATTTTTCAGGCGACTGCTGGTGACTGTCAAGTTGCCGGCAGTCGCCTGAAAAAACGGCAACTGGAACGGCGACTGTCAGAGTGGAACACACACACAAACACACACACACACATCGCTTCCTTCATGAGCCCGTATTGCAGGCGGGGGACAGGGCAAGCGGGGGAAGTGCAGTCTGAGTGAAATTCACACAGTGCAAAGCCAATGTGATACAGTCACATACCGCGATGAACAGGAAGGTTGGCGCTGTAATTAAAAACAGTAGAGTAAGTCCTTTAAAAGAGGGGGGGAGAGGGGAGAGAGAGGGGAGAAGGGAGAGAGGGGGGAGAGAGGGGGGGAGAAGGAGTGGAGACAACTTTTAAGAAGCCAGAGATACACAGCTGTGAAGCTCAGCGGACATTAACATTACCGGTCGATAATCCTTGGTTCTGAAAAAACTGCTTACGTTTTTTTCCCCCAATGAGCCAATGAAATTCCCGGTCAGCACCGGCTACAACCTACGAGAACCTAAGAGAACCTTCGACCTCCTGTTGAAAAATTTGCGGCGACCATAATGAGGCTGCGAACAATTCCCAGAATGTGGGAACTCCTCACGACCATGAAGGGGACTCCCCAGCAACCACCCGTGAACATGTGGCGACCATGTGGTGACTGCATAGCTCCTGCAGTCACCTAAAATGTCGCCTAAGTGGGACAGGCCCATTCGGTTCAAGGGCTTGATTTATAAGGTGAGGCTGGATAAGCCTGGACTTTTTCCCCTGGAGCGCATGAAACTGATGGGTGACCTTATAGAGGTCTGCATAAGGTAAATAGTCAGTCAGTTTCCCATGGTAAAGTGGTGCAGAACTAGAGGGCATAGGTTTGAGGCATAAGGGGAAATATTGAAAAGGGACCTGACTGCAAAGGATGATGCGTCTGTGATTTAAAAGATATTTAAACAGGTACATGGGTAGGAATGGTTTACAACACGGGCAAATGATATTAGCCCAGTTGTAAAACCTGGTCAGCACGGACACATTAAGCCGAAGGGCCTGTTTCCAAGCTGCAGGAGTCTCTAACAAGGAACTTCAAACATAGATGATCACATTTTAACTTTGATCAGTTGACTGATCAGAGCAAAGCATTTTCATTTGAAAGCCGCTTGTGATTTCACCCTTTAATTCTGGTACTTAAGTGGACATTTAATCTCAATTTAATATACTGATTGGATGTTGGACTTTCAAGTGGAAAGATAGCTCTGGGAGATATATCCATTCATATTTATGGAGTTAGAAAATGCTTGAGTATTCATGTCGGCAACTTTCATCAGCAATTTTGTTGACTAATTGACTGAAAGTAATTTCAGTGGCTTGTAGTACTGCAAACATGCTGGTGTTTGATCGATTTTAACAAAGAATTGTTTTGTGCCCAAGGCACACTACAAGATACAAAGAAAGCCTCTGCTTGGACTTATCAATCAAGTTTGCAGACATCAATCGTTTACTAAGGCAATTTTATTGAGATTTTCCACTTTAATGCAGCATTTTAAATCAAACTTCATTAACAACCAAAATCGTGTTTATTCATCAATTGTTGAGCAAATATGAGCATCATATTAACATTTGCATTCTGCCTAAAGGGCCTGTCCCACTGTACGAGCTAATTCAAGAGTTCTCCCGAGTTTCCCCTGATTCGAACTCGGAAAATTACGGTAATAGCCGCTTGTAGGTACTCGGGGCTCTCGTGGACATTTTTCAACATGTTTCCCGAGTACTTGCCGTTAGCGTTACGAGCCGCTAAGAGACATCCCGAGCTCCGATGTACCCGCTACGTACATTCTACGTGCTTACCATGAGTTTGTTTGTATTTTTAAACTCGGGAGAGCTCTGGAATTACCTCGTACAGTGGGACAGGCCCTTCAGTTGATTTTTCCACTTGAACACTACAAATTTGATAAGAAGGAAAAATGCTAAAAAAAGTTTATTATAATTTTTATATAGTGTATTTACATACCAATTTCTCAATTGGTCCACTAATAATTAATTGTTGAATTTGTTAGGAAAATGTATAAGAGATGTTTTTCTATATCATTATGCTGAAGAAACGACAAGGGAACACATAACTTGTAATAAGAGAAAAATAATCTGGTAGATAAGGGGTCTTCAGGGAACATTGATCATAACATGATAGAATTTTATCTCAATATTGAAAGCGATTTATTTCAATCTGAAATTGGGATTTTAAATCAAAATAAAAAATACTTTTTAAGAATGAGGCATGAGTTAACTAGACAAATACTTATAAAGGTATTGCGATTAAAAAAACCAATGGCTAACATTTAAAGGATGAACACCACATGTATATTCCTTCAATGCATAAAACAAATTAAAAATAGCTCAGATCAAAAGAAGCAGGCTTATAATATTGCCAAAGGGAGGTATTAAACTAAGGATTGGGAAAATATCAGTTTGATTGATTGAAAGATACAGCATGGAGATAGGTCCGGACTACTAAGTCCTCGCCGACCATTCATTTTAGTTCTATGTTATCCCATTTTTACATCCACACACACAACACACTTGTGGCAATTTATAGCAATGTTACAAAATTTTGAGATTTTAAAAAACAAGTCTGCAATTTATCCCATCAGATAAAGCATAAAAATAAGTTTAATTTGACACCTAATTCACTTTCATATCTTCAGTATTAAAAAAGTTATGGCCATTTTCATACTCGGAAATTAGCATCTTGCTCCCTATTGCTTTTCCATTGACTTAACACAAAAACTGTGATGAAGGACAAACAAAAGCCCATAACTTTCTTAAAAATTAAGAGAACTGAATGAAATTTTCAGTTATTATAGATTGTAGCATTCTGAACCAAGTATAAAACAATCTTACTTGGATGACCTGAAATTAAAGCATATAATGAGTTGGTTACCTAATTGTAGCTAATTACAAAATTCAATTACGAGATCTAAACATCTATCCATTTCTTAAGAAAAGGTTAACATTTTTAAATAGCCTAAGTGTCCAAATAACATTCACACAAGAATTCACAATATAACATGATTTTTAAATCTCATTGTCATGAATTTATAGGCCAAATGGAAGGAATTTAGTGTTTAATTCCTGTAAATTAATGGCCATTTAAATCATCTTGCGAGTGAGATTTTGTGGAACTCGATCGATTGGAACATTGCATTTGCGGTGAATTTAAACCCCATATCGGCAGGAAAAACACTGCCTGTTCGTATGGGGCCTAAATCACCTTTTTGCAACGTGAAATTTTGATTAAAGGCATCCTAAGAAGCACCTTTATATGTAAAAATAAACGGCGTACCTTGCTTTGTCCCATACGTGAGATCCGTCCCGTTGTCGGCGATGACGGCTTTAGAAGACAATTTTAATTTTACTCCTGCTATTAAATTATCCAACGCTATTTTTAATAAACATGATAAAACGGCAGTTGGAGCGATTTTTCTTCAGCAACTAAACAGCCTGACAAAGATAGAGTTAAACAGGCTGGAGAAAATGGCATTTTATACCCGCCCCCCTCTCGAAGGCGCCAAAGTCGCGCACACGGCCAGTGACAGAACTGCAGCACCGCTGAAGGTAAGTTTTGTAACATACCTACAATTAACCTTCAAAGCCACATTTCTTTGTGAAGTGGGAGGAAACCAGAGCACCTGCAGGAAACCCACTCAGTCACAGGGTGAATGTGCAAACTCCACACAAACAGCAATCAAAGTCAGGGTTGAACCTGGGTCTCTCGCACTGTGAGGCAGCAGTGCCGCCCTTTCAGAAAGGAGAGCCAAGTAATTTATAAGGTAAAGGTACGTAAAATTGAGATTTCTAGTGAACAACATTGAAACAAGAGTGTAAAATCATCGTTGGAGCAGTAAAAAGGAAAATGGTAGAAAAAGTTAATCTTGGCCTCTTACAAACTGAGGAAAACATATTTTAACAGAGAATAAGGAAATGTCAAAGAAATTATACATGTTTGTCTTCACGAAAGAAAAAAACCCATCCAGAAATAACAGAGAATAATAGATCTGGAGTGAATGAGAAACTGAAAGAAATTAGCATCTGTGAAAGAAACATAGTAGAACAAAACGAAAATGAAAAGCAATAAATCTCTGAGACCTGATGGCTTGCAACCCAAGGTTTTGAAAGACATGACAATAACAATAAATGCCTCTATAGGTTGTCATCTTCCTCAGTTCTATAGATTCTAGAACGATTCCCACAGATTGGACGGTAGCAATCTGTGGGAATTTTTACTTTTACACTTTTACAAAGGAGGACATGGGGATCTACAGACCATTTAGCATGTCATCAGTTGTTGGGAAACTGTTAGGATCTATTATTAATTTTATGATTGTAGTGTACTTAGACTATATTAATAAAGTGAATGTACCTGAATTTATGTAAGGGACATCAATTTGACCAAAGTGTTAGAACTTGTGGATGTTGTAACCAGCACACAAGATAAAGGAGAAACCAATCTATGTGGCATATTTATGGGCCTGTCCCACTTAGGCCATTTTTCAGCGGACTGCAGGCAACTGGAACAGCGACTGTCAGAGTGGAACACACACAAAAACACATCACTTCCTTCACCAGCCCATTATGCAGGTGGGGGACAGAGCAAGCGGGGTGTGCGCTGTGTAAAAAATTCACACGCTGCAAAGCCAAGGTGAAACAGACACACACCACGATGAACAGGAAGGTAGGCGCTGTAAAAAGACGGCTAAAGCACAGTCCTTTAAAAGAGCGGGGGTGAGGGAGGGGTAGGGGGAGGGGGGAAAAGGGGGGAGAAGGAGTGGAGACAATTTTTAAGAAGCTTGAGATACATGTCTGTGAAGCTACACGGACATTTAACATTACCGGTCGGTTATCCTTGGTTCTGAAAACTACTGCTTACCTTTTATTTCCCAATGAGCCAATGAAATTCACCGTTCAGCACTTGCTACAACCTACGAGAACCGCCGAGAACCTTTGACCTCCTGGCAACCCATTAGGATCTCCTGGCGACCCACCTACGGCTCGAGAATTCTCGCTACACTCCATGGCGACTTCATTCTAGTCGCCGCTAATTTTTCAACATGTTGAAAAATTCACGGGGACCATAATGAGACCATGACTAGTTCCCAGAATGCGGGACCTCCTCACGACCATGAAGGCGACTCCCGGCAACCACCCACGAACATGTACCTACCATGTGGCGACTGCATATTCTCCTGCAGCCGCCTAAAACGTTGCCTAAGTGGGACAGGCCCATTAGACTATGGAGGGCCTGTGCTAAGACTAAAGAAATTTAGAGCATATGGGATTTGGGGTAAATCACAGAGTTAATTTGAAGATTGAAATTAAAGGGTAAAAATAAAGCAATAATATTTTGGGTTGAAAGGATGTTACAAGTGAGGTACCTTAGAGGTCAAGACTCTTCTTCACGCTGAGAAAAGTAGTGTGAATAATTCCAAAGAAGGGTTCAAAACCCAAAACATCGTCTGGCCATTCTCTTCACAGACACTGCCTGACCTGTCGAGTTCCTCCAGCACTTCATTTTGAGAAAGGGGAGAAGCAGTCAAGGGTGAGAAAGAGTCTGGAAACAACAAGGGGAGGTACATGAAATCTGCCTTTCAGGTGACAATTGACAGATCCTACAAACAAGTGAGAAATATTGCACATGAAAAAAATAATTTGTGCCATATTGTGGATAGCTCATACACAGAAATCCCATGCCACCCTGGCCACGCTCTCATTTCACTCCTGCCATTGGGAAGAAGGTCTGAAAATCATGACCTCCAGGTTCAAAACAGCTTCTTCCCAACTACTATCATGCTCTTGAACACAACAGAACACTAACTGAACTAAGGACATTGGACTATCTGGATTGCACTCAGGACTTTAGGCTTTTTTTGTACTAGTAATGGGGTTATTAATTTATTGATTTTATACTTGTTTATTATATGTTATTGTGTGTTTGCAGGCATATGAAGCTGTTGCAAGTAAGAATTCCATTGCCTCCTTTCAGTACATATGACAATTAAACACTCTTGACACTTGACTGATCCTCGATGTGAGAGGATTAAATCACCAGGAAAGAAACAAGCATTTTAATATTAGTATCAGGCAACAAAGAGGGTTTTGAAAAATGATGTACACAATATTACAACAAATATATAAAATAAATCTGGAGCACTGTGTCAAGCAAACCTAGGCAGTGAAACAACAGAATTTTGATTAAAAATGATTAAGGTATGATACAAGATTATTATCGGGATGGACCTTACCATTGAATGGGCTGAATTGTGGTGTCCCCAGTCCATTGCTCTGGGCTCACTGCTTTCTGCGTCCATGGCCTAAGGTGGCCTATTCTGGTTACAGAAGCTGAATGAGCTGTTTCTCCATAACATGGGAGAGCAAGAGCAGGTTCTGAGCAGTGCATGGCCCTCAGTGCCTAGCTGGAGGCCCAACATCAGTCCAGTGGTGGTGCCATCGAGTGTGACAGCCTCGCCTGCAGTTGTTCGTCCTTTCATCCTTTTTTTTATTTTTAGTCTGTCAAAAAGTTTTGTTCTGGAAGTCTTTTAGTCTTTTTATGTGGGGGATGGGGGGGGGGGAGGAAGGAAGGAAGGGGGAAACTGTTTTTCACTATCACTACCTGATCGAGGATGCGTCTTTCCTCCGAGCCGCATCTTCGCCCCCTCCTCGCGGCGAAGATGCAGCTCTGGAGCTTCCAGCCGCGGGCGGCACTGACTTTAACAACACGGGGCCCTGGAATCTTTCGCCGAGGTCGCCAGTGTTGGAGCTCCGCCCAGCTCGGCCTGTGGACTTCGGGAGCCGTGGTCTCCGGTAGGAAGTGGCCGATTCAGAACTCCAAGCCGCCGAGAGTGTTCTTCCGACGCCGGAGTTCCATCATCAGAGGGCCTGAAACATTGGGCCGCCATTGCGGCGACTGCGGAGGCCTCAATAGGCCCCGACCATGGGTGAACAAGAGGAAGAGGACTGAACTTTGTTGCCTTCCCGCACAGTGGGAATCGTTGATTCTGCTGTGGGTGGATGTTTTTATGTTTAATGTTAAATTCTATGGTGTTGTGTTTATCTTATTTGTGTGCTGCATGGTAACTCAAATTTCACTGCACCAATTGGTGTATGCAACAATAAATGTCCAAATGTCCTTTGTCCTTTGAACATCAGTGCTCTGATAACTCTTGATAGCTCACTACTATCAAACTCATTAAACAATGTCAGGGTTAGTGAACAAATATCCAATTAAATACCAGGAACTTAAAACAATGTATATAAAGAAATGAGTAAACTTCCTTTCAAGTGCCTTCAAATACTCATGTAGTTATAAGCATTAAGGGGTGGGAGATTGCAACCTTCACGTGGTCCGTCCTGTTTCAACGAATGCAATCAACCTGGCGTGCACAATCAAATAGAACAAGTTGTCCTACAACTATAGGCTGTGCACGCCATATGCAAGAGATAGAAGAAAAGCATTAAAATTTAGTTTTAGTTTTTGAGAAAGAACATGGAAACAGGCCTACCAAATCCCGAAAGACCATCGATCACCCATTCACACTAGTTCTGTTATCCCAGCTTTGTATACACTTCCAACACACGAGAGGCAATTAACAGTGACCAATTAACCTGCAAACCTTCACAAATTCAGAACATCCAGAGGAAAGCCATGCAGTCACAGATAGCACCCGAGGTGAGGATCGAACCCAAGCCTCTGGCGCCATGAGACAGAAGCTGTACTGGCTGCGTCATTGTGTTGCCCAGATAATTCAATGGAAGGCAAAGTTTTAAAAAATACCAGAGTTGGTGATACCACAAAAATACATAAGGGGATCACACACACACACATGCACACACACACAGACATACACCCACACACACACTCACGCACGCACATGCACATGCACACGCACACACACACACAATTAATTGCATTGTAACATTTTGTCAGCAAGGCATAACTTGCAAATAATGTTTCAAAAGTTGAAATTGAGGGCAAATTACTGGTTACTCACTCACTCACTTGCTCACTCACACTTAATGGAAACAAAGTTCATTCCACTCCATCCTGGAGGGAGTTACTCCCCACCACTCAGCCCAGCAGTGGGTCTGGTGGTGGAGCAAGAGGTCACAGGTATCAGCAGTTTGACAGGTCAGGGGTGGAGATCTGAAACATTGAGGCACCCAGGCATCTCAGCTCTGGGAGAATGTTCAGCAATCAGTCTGCACAAACCAGCCGACCATTGGAATAGTCTTGTAGGTTAATTAATAGAAACATAGAAACATAGAATATAGGTGCAGGAGTAGGTCATTCGGCCCTTCGAACCAGCACCTCCATTCAATATGATCATGGCTGATCATCCAAAATTAGTACCCTGTTCCAGCTTTTTCTCATATCCCTTGATTCCGTTAGCCCTAAAAGCTAAATCTAACTCTCTCTTGAAAACATCCAGTGAATTGGCCTCCACTGCCCTCCGTGGCAGAGAATTCCACAGATTCACAACTTTCTGGGTGAAAAAGTTTTTCCTCATCTTAGTCCTAAATGGCCTACCCCTTATTCTTAAACTGTAATTTCTGGTTCCGGACTCCCCCAACATCGGGAACATTTTTCCTGCATCTAGCCTGTCAATCTCTTAAGAATTTTATACGTTTCTATAAGATATCCTCTCATCCTTCTAAATTCCAGTGAATACAAGCCCATCCCGCCATGCCGGGAATTAACCTGGTGAACCTACGCTGCACTCCCTCAATTGCAAGAATGTCCTTCCCCAAATTAGGAGACCAAAACTGCACACAATACTCCAGGTGTGGTTTCATCAGGGCCCTGTACAACTGCAGTAGGACCTCCTTGCTCCTAAATTCAAATCCTCTCGCAATGAAGGCTAACATCCCATTAGTTTCTTCACTACCTGCTGTACCTGCATGTTTACTTTCAGTGACTGATGTACAAGGACATCCCGAGATGGCGGGGCTGTCAAATGCTGAGAGAATGGAGCAGCTGGGCTTGTATGCTCTAGAGTTTAGAACGATGAGAGGGGATCTTATTGAAACATATAAGATTATTAAAGGTTTGGACACGCTAGAGGCAGGAAACATGTTCCCGATGTTGGAGGAGTCCAGAACCAGGGGCCACAGTTTAAGAATAAGGGGTAAGCCATTTAGAACGGAGACGAGGAAACACTTTTTCTCACAGAGTTGCGAGTCTGTGGAATTCTCTGCCTCAGAGGGCGGTGGAGGCCGGTTTTCTGTATACTTTCAAGAGAGCTAGATAGAGGGGCTGTCCCACTGTGGCGACCTAATTGGCGAGTTTAGAAGCGTTTAGGAGAGTTTGCAAAAATGTCATGTTGAAGACCTCCTTCGACTATGTAGAAGACCTCCTTCAACCTCCTTCGACTATGATGAGGACTAGCTTCGACTAGCTTCGACTAGCTTTGGGAAAATTGGACACCGAATAGTGGAGAGTGAAGACGACCTCCTTCGACCTCCCTTCGACTATGTTGAAGACTATCTATGACTACCATCGACTACCTTTGATTACATTTGACTACCCTCGATTACCTACGAATAACATGCCGACCTACTACGACCTACTTCGACTAAACCTACGAGTAAAAAAAGTATAGATTTTTTCCATGGCGTCATTTTTTTACTCGCGGGCATTTTTCAACATGTTAAAAAAAAAGTCGCGACCCAGCTGAGGCCTCGAGTATACGGGGACTACTCTCGAGCGTGAAGGAGAGTTACAAAGACCTCCTAGGACCTCGTGTCAACCATGCTGCGAGTATGTCGAGGGCAAACTCGGCAGAACTCGCAGATTAGGTCGCCCCAGTGGGACAGCCCCTTTAGGCTCTTAAAGTAGAGGAGTCAGGGAATATGGGGAGAAGGCAGGAACGGGGTATTGTTTGGGATGATCAGCCATGATCACATTGAATGGCAGTGCTGGCTCGAAGGGCCAAATGGCCTACTCCTGCACCTATTTTCTATTGTCTATTGACACGCAGGTCTCGTTGCACCTCCCCCTTTCTTAATCTGACACCATTCAGATAATAATCTGCCTTCCTGTTCTTGCCACCAAAGTGGATAACCTTGCATTTATCCACATTATACAGCATCTGCCATGCATCTGCCCACTCAACCAACCTTTCCAAGTCACCCTGCAGCATCATAACATCCTTCTCGCAGCTCACACTGACACCTAGCTTTGTGTCATCCGCAAACTTGGAGATGTTACTTTTAATTCCCTCATTTAAATTGTTAATATATATTGTAAATAACTGGGGTCCCAGCACCGAGCCTTGTGGCACCCCACTAGTCACTGCCTGCCATTCTGAAAAGGACCCATTAATTCCTACTCTTTGCTTCCTGTCCATGTCAATACCATACCCCCAATACCATGTGCTCTAATTCTGCACATTAATCTCTTGTGTGGGACCTCGTCAAAGGCTCTTTGAAAGTCCAGATACACCACAGCCACTGGCCCTCTCTTATCCATTCTACTTGTTACATGCTCAAAAAATTCCAGAAGATTAGTCAAGCATGATTTTCCCTTCATAAATCCATGTTGACTTTGACTGATCCTGTCACTGCTTTCCAAATGCGCTGCTATTACATATTTAATAATCGACTCAAGGAATCTTCCCCACTACCGATGTAAGGCTAACTGGTCTATAATTTCCTGTTTTCTCTCTCCCTCCTTTCTCCCTCCAGTCCACAAGAACTGATCCAGAGTCTATAGAACATTGGAAAATGATCACCAATGCAACCATGATTTCTAGGGCCACCTCTAAGTACTCTGGGATGCGGACCATCAGGCCCTGGGGATTTATCTGCCTTGAGTCCCAACAGTTTACCAAACACCATTTTCTGACTGATGTGGATTCCCTTCATTTCCTCCCTCCCACTAGATCCTCGGTCCCCTAGTAGTTCTGGGAGATTGTTTGTGTCTTCCTTAGTGAAGACAGAACCAAAGTACTTGTTTAACTGTTCTGCCATTTCCTTGTTTCCCATTATAAATTCATCTGTTTCTGACTGTAAGGAACCACATTTGTCTTCACTTATCTTTTCCTATTTCACATATCTAAAGAAGCTTTTACAGTTAATTTTTATATTCCCACAAGCTTTATTTCATGCTTTTTATTCCCCTTCTTAATTAACCCCTTTGTCCTCTTCTGTCGAATTCTAAATTTCTCCCAGTCCTCTGGGTTGCTGCTTCCTCTGGCCAATTTATATACCTTCCTTGGATTTAACAATATCCTTAATTTCCCTCGTTAGCCACGGTTGAGACGCCATCCCCATTTTATTTATTCGCCAGACAGGGATGAACAATAATCAAGTTCAAGTTCACATTTATTTGTTGTTCATCCATGCGATCTTTAATTTTACTTCGGAGTCACGTGAGTGACTACGTGAAGAACCCCGTCAGGGCGCATGCGCATCATTACGTCTGACGTATTGGCGACAACGGCAGCGGGAGCTCGGAGCTCCTGCTGCAACGTGAGGAAATACAGTTCCACCAAAGTCGGGGAGACTTTGGAGGAGTTAGGAAAAAGTAAATAAATTGTTTCTGTCTGTTTTTTTCCCCATATACAGGAACAAGGAAAAGGTGCAGGCTGCTGCCGACAAGGAGAGAGAGAGCTGCGGGACGCAGTCTCTGAAAGGCAGCCTGTCACCTCGGGGGAGTCGCAAGCCGGTAGCGGTGCGGTGACAGACTTGGCAAAGTGCCCAGCCGGGTACACAGCCAACGCCAGTCGGGCGGTCGGCATAAGTTAAGTCAGTAAGGGCTATAGACTCCGCAGAGTCGGGCCACGAGAGTCCCGTTGGGGACAGGATACCGTTCCCCAGCGGTTATCCAAAAGGAGCAGCTCATACAGGGGCTGCTCCACAGAGACGCTCCAGGAGGAGTAGTGCAGGTGGGAAGCCATAGGGAAGGCTCCGCTGGCAGTGCCTAGGAGAGGTCTGCCTCATAAAGCCACACTCCAGGAGGAGTAGTGCAGGCGGGAAGCCTTAGGGAAGGCTCCGCTGGCAGTGCCTAGGAGAGGCCTGCTTCATAAAGCCATACTCCAGGAGGCGCTATTGTGGAGTGCCCACTTTGAGATCAACTGCCTCCGCAAGATGCGATTAGACCAACCATCAATGCTAAATATGCTTCACTCTGCCAGCCTGGCACAGTGCAACCGGCACAGCTGTTTGGCGAGGATTTCGCACAGCAGGTGAAGGAGCTGGAGGAGGAGGCTAAGGGAAACCTAATGTAGTACCAGATGGCAGCTCACGAAAATTCCATCATAACACAGAGTGGATGTGGAACCAGGATGTGTTCAAGAACATAGTACTTCTATATGGAAGGCCAAAATATGTTTCATAGGCACCAGATCCAGGGGCAGTGGCAATTGATGCTTTTTCACTAAATTGGGATGATATGTTTGTGTACATTTTCCCACCATTCTGCCTCATAGGTCGGTGTTTGAGAAAATCAAGCAGGATGCCGCTTCAGGGGTTTTGGTGATACCAAATTGCCTGATTCAACCATGGTTCCCTTTGATGTTACAGATAGCGATCCAACCTCTTTTTGCTGATTCCAAACAGTAGGAATTTGCTGGAGCATCCAGTAACGCATTAAGTTCATCCGTTATGTGACGGCATGGATCTGTTAGTTTGCAGGTTTCAAGAATGCCTTACATTGGTCGAGGACTTTCTAGGCCAATGGTGTATATACTCGCTGCAGTCTGGAGAAAGAGTACTCAAAAACAGTATATGACTTATGAAAAAAAAAAAAAAAAGGAACAATATTGTGTTCAAAAGAATATTCAATATGATACTGTACTTATTGAAAATGTGTTAGAGTTTATCTACACTTTATTATGATGAAGGTCTTAGCTATACTGCTATCAATACAGCTAGAAGTGCTTTGTCCGCATATCTTGTAATAGGTACACGGACACAAAGTATATGTTCTCACCCTCTCATATCTAGGTTGATGAAAGGAATCTAATTCCAAACCGCCTAAGCCTAGGTATATGGTAATCTGCGAGGTAAGCCTTGTTCGTAACATACTTCGTCATTGGGTCCCTGTCACGGCTATAACTTTGTTAAAATTAACCATGAAATTGGCTATGCT
Source organism: Malacoraja senta (assembly GCA_038087875.1). Taxonomy (NCBI): domain Eukaryota; kingdom Metazoa; phylum Chordata; class Chondrichthyes; order Rajiformes; family Rajidae; genus Malacoraja; species Malacoraja senta. The sequence continues at coordinate 29,199,942 of CM075978.1, forward strand.
AATGGCATTGGTGTCAGTACAGAGAGTGCAGACTTTCCAAAAAACTTCAGTTCGAGAGAATGGAAGTGAATACAGAGAATGTTCTGTTTTATATTTCTGACCTGCTCAAACAAAGCAGGCCAGGTGTGACAGGATTTAAGATTGTGTTCTCAGCATATCCTACAGCTCCATGTTTATGTGTAAGAACACATGTGTTACATTACATTGAAGCCACAAGGGCTTTAAGACAAGAAACAGGATTATTTGTCAGTTACAAAAAGCCAACATAAAAGAGTGGCAGTTCAGACTATCTCAAGGTGGTTAAAGCAAGAGTTGGTTCAGGCAGGAATTAACATTTATGTGTTTACATCTCATTCCACTAGCGCAGTAGCAACATCCGCGGCCAGGGCGATGGACGTTCCCATCGACCATATATTAAAAGCCGCAGGTTGGAAAAATGAACTTGTGTTTCAGCAATACTACCATCGGCCGATTGCCGATGGAGGGCTGTTTGCTAACTCAATATTGAGTGCTGTTGCTATTGTTTAAAGTCTGTTTTCAATACTGTTTCATTCTGTTTCGTTTGTTGCCCTACATTAAGAGGGTTTATTGGTTGTTTTATGACCAAAAATAAAACTGTTTTGTTTTTGCATGATATGCAATGTCATGTTTACAGCATTATTGATGATACTCAGTCAATCGATGCAGTGAGAAGCCAGGATTTTGATCTGCAGCATAAAAATCACAGAGCTTTAAAATCTTCACGTAGTCACTCACGTGACTCCGAAGTAAAATAGTAAGATTAAACGAGAACTTACCAGTTTGAAGTTTGATCTTTATTTTATGAGGAGTTACGTTGGTGATTACGTGCCCGCCACGCCCAACCCTCTCTCATAGAAAAAAGGTCATAATGGTAGTTCTCATGTTGATCATCTTAATATGTTACTTCAATTATGGTTTTGTCTGTGATTTCATACCGCTGCTTTGAAGATTGACGCGCATGCGCCCTGACGGGGTTCTTCACGTAATCACCAACGTAACTCCTCATAAAATAAAGATCAAACTTCAAACTGGTAAGTTCTCGTTTAATCTTACTAATCTTTGCTATCGCATCTCCACCGTCAACCCTTTAAGTATCATTTGCCAGTCTATCCTAGCCAATACCAATCTCATTCCATCAAAGTCTCCTTTATTTAAGTTCATGACCCTAGTCTCAAAATTAACCATGCACCCTCCATCTTAATGCAGATTTCCACCATATTATGGTCACTGTTGCCCAAGGGGCTTTGCACAACAAGATTGCTAACTAATTCTTCCTCATTACACAATACCTAGTCTAGGATGGCCTGCCCTCTAGTTGGTTCCTCTACATATTGGCTTAGAAAACCATCCCGTATACATTCCAGGGAATCATCCTCATCAGTGTTACCAATTTGGTTGGCTCAATCTGTATGTAGAGTGCTGACATACTTAGATTTTTCCAACATCCATCTAAATAACATAATGGCTAGCTGGCATTTTAATTGAGGCACAAGAATGCAGAAAAAACCCTGAAACTTGAGCAAAAACACAATGTGAGGGAGGAACAGAGGAGGCCAGGCAACATCTGTGGAGAGAATGGAAAGACGATGTTGTGAGGGAGCAGCTGTGCTGCTGTGCTGCCCATAAATGTAGTGTTGTTTCAAAATACAACGTAACTATAAACTACAGTTGTATTTTTACAATCTATTCATGCAAGTTACAATGATAAATGAAGAGAAGTCATGAGTTTGAATTACATTCACAACCAGGTATCACAGTCGGGGCCAGTCTGACCTCGTGCAGGATACAAAGAAAATCTATGTTCCTATTGTTCTAATTTCAGCACAGACAGTCCTAACTCGACAGTTTTCTGAATTAATCCATCTTCAAGAAGGGCAATTTCACGAGTGCTATCATCAGTAGAATCTAGTGGGTATTGATTGAAGCCATCCCTTGTCACAGTAGAGCTTATTAGCACACACTGCTGGTGGAGGTCAGTCTGATGAAGCTGGGAGAAAGTAAGGCTAGAGCAGATTATGACTGCCTTGACAAATTGTGACCTGTTATTGTGAACAGTTTGGGGCCCCATGTCTGAGGAAGGATGTGATGGCATTGGAGAGGGTCCAGAGGAGGCTTACGAGAATTATCCCAGGAATGATTGTGTGAGAAAGGGGTTAATAGGTATAAGTTGATTTAGACAAGAACCCTTTGTATAGTAGGGAGTATAGTAGGGAGGATAGGGGGAGTGAAGGACAAGTACAGATGGTGACTTTTTCAAGGATGAGAACAGAGAAGATAGCAACAGCCCAGCATAGAACTAGGGTAAGGGTCATAAGAAACACTCAGTGCGCATGGGCAATGAACTTACATGAATATGTACACACACCCACTGTGACAAGATGTCTCATTTAAATGCACATGCGATGCATGATATGGGAGGTGTCTTTGACGTCGGGTGGACGTTCCAGGACGTTCTCGTGGGAATGTGGGCTTTATGTTATGATTGGAAGAAGCACAATGGGGAGGGATGAGGGTGTGACAACGATACCCATGAAATGTATAAAGATAGAAGTCATCCCGATCCTCGGTGTGCCTCTAGGGGACATCAGAAAGGAGAGGCACCTATTCTGCAGAATATGATTTGAATAAAAAGCTTCTTTGCTGACTTTGTCTCTAAAAGCGTTTGTGATTTTGAATCTCACAATTGGGTCAACAATCATGAGTGTTTTACAACAATGGGCCTTTACTCGCTGGAGTTTAGAAGGATAAGGGGGGACCTCATTGAAACTTACTGAATAGTGAAAAGCCTGGATAGAGTGGATGTGGAGAGGATGTTTCCACCAGTGGTAGAGTCTAGGACCAGCAGGTACAGGCTCAGAATAAAACTACATATCTTTAGAAAGGGGTTGAGGAGGAATTTCTTTAGTCAGAGGGTGGTGAATCTGGAATTCATTGCCACAGACGGCTATGGAGGCCAAGTCAATGAATGATTAACAGATTCTTAATTAATACAGGTGTCAGGGGTTATGGGAAGAAGGTACGAGAATGGGGTTCAGAGGGAAAGGTAGATCAGCCATGATTGAATGGTGGAGTAGACTTGATGGGCCAAATGGCCTAATTCTGCCCCTATAATGTATGAACTTATAACTTATGAATGAAGAGGAGAGAAGAATGGAGATTCTGTTCTCGCAGGGGCTTTAGAAAACCACCATGTTCTTTGTCAACTGGCAATGTCAAGAGTCAAGAGTGTTTCATTGTCATATGTTCCAAAACGGAACAATGAAATTTATACTTGCAGCACAACAGATCTGCAGAGGCTATTCCTGAGACACAGAGGCCCAGGAACCGTTGGTGAGGGAGGAGCGGCGTCCGGGCGGTAGGTTTAAAACCCGATCGCGGGGCTTGTTTCCACAGAGGCCCAGGAACCGTTGGTGAGGGAGGAGCGGCGTCCGGGCGGTAGGTTTAAAACTCGATTGCGGAGCTTGTTTCCACAGAGGCCCAGGAACCATTGGTGAGGGAGGAGCATCCAAATCTGTAACGTTCCACTCGCATTTCACAGTTCAAACCAAGTGGGCTTGAGGAAGCCGCTGATTGGTGGAAGCGGCGGTGAGTGGAGAAAGCCGCTGATTGGTGGAAGCGGACTAGAGGAAGCAGCTGATTGGGAGTCAGATCCCTGCTGATTTCTTCCAGCAGTTTGTATTGTATTGTATTGTACTTTGTATTGTATCCAGGGTAAGGGGGAGAATGATGGCCAGGGCAGTTTACTGTTCTGGATGTCAGATGTGGGAGGTCATGGAGTCTGATAGCCCTCCAGACGTCCACATCTGCGCCAGGTGCGTCGAGATGGGGCTCCTAAGGTACCATATTAGGAACCTGGAGCAGCAGCTCAATGACCTCCGTCTGGTCAGGGAGAGCGAGGAGGTCATAGAGAGGAGTTACAGAGAGGTGGTCACTCCAAGACCACGGGAGACAGACAAGTGGGTCACAGGAGGGGCAAGGGTCAGAGGCAGGTACTAGAGAGTACCCCGGTGGCTGTACACTTTGACAATAAGTACTCCTGTTTGAGTACTGTTGAGGGGAACAGCTTACCTCGGGGTAGCGACAGCAGCCGGGCCTCCGGTACAGAGACTGGCCCTGTTGCTCAGAGGGGTAAGGAAAAGAAGAGGAGGGCAGTAGTAATAGGGGACTCTATAGTTAGGGGGTCAGACAGGCGATTCTGTGGATGCAGTCTGGAGACCTGGATGGTAGTTTGCCTCCCTGGTGCCAGGGTCTGGGATGTGTCTGAACGTGTCCAAGATATCCTGAAATGGGAGGGAGAGGAGCCCGAGGTCGTGGTACATATAGGTACCAATGACATTGGTAGAAAAAGGGAAGAGGTCCTGAAAGGAGAATTTAGGGAGTTAGGAAGAGAGTTAAGGAAAAGGACCCCAAAGGTAACAATCTCAGGATTACTGCCTGTGCCACGCGACAGTGAGAGTAGGAATGGAGCGAGGTGGAGGATAAATGCGTGGCTGAAGGACTGGTGCAGTGGGCAGGGATTCAAGTTTCTAGATCATTGGAACCTCTTTTGGGGAAGATGTGTCCTGTACAAAAAGGACGGGTTGCACTTGAACCCGAGGGGGACCAATATCCTGGCGGGGAGATCTGCAAAGGCTACTGGGGAGACTCTAAACTAGAACGGTTGGGGGGAGGGACTCAAATAGAGAAAGCTAGTAGACAGTGTAGGAGGCAGAGAAGGGAAGCACTCAGACCCAACATGTAGGGACGAAAGAAGAAAAAGATAATAAACAGAGAATAAGAGGTGGTGGGTTTCTTAAATGTGAACATCCAGGTATATTCAATATTTAGGAGGGATAGACAGAAAGCAAAAGGAGGTGGGAAAGCGTTGCTGGTTAGAGAGGAGATTAATGCAATAGAAAGGAAGGACATTAGCTTGGAGGATGTGGAATCAATATGGGTAGAGCTGCGAAACACTAAGGGGCAGAAAACGCTAGTGGGAGTTGTGTACAGGCAATCTAACAATAGTAGTGGAGTTGGGGATGGCATCAAACAGGAAATTAGAAATGCATGCAACAAAGGCAAAACAGTTATAATGGGTGACTTCAATCTACATATAGATTGGGTGAATCAAATTGGCAGGGGTGCTGAGGAAGAGGATTTCTTGGAACGTATGCGGGATAGTTATCTAAACCAACATGTAGAGGAACCAACGAGAGAGCAGGCTATTCTAGACTGGGTACTGAGTAATGAGGAAGGGTTAGTTAGCAGTCTTGTTGTGTGTGCCCCCTTGGGCAAGAGTGACCATAATATGGTTGAGTTCTTCATTAGGATGGAGAGTGACATTGTTAATTCAGAAACAATGGTTCTGAACTTAAAGAAAGGTAACTTTGAGGGTATGAGACGTGAATTGGCCAAGATTGACTGGCAATTAGTTCTAAAAGGGTTGATGGTGGATATGCAATGGAAGGCATTTAAAGACTGCATGGATGAACTACAAAAATTGTTCATCCCAGTTTGGCAAAAGAATAAATCAGGGAATGTAGTGCATCCGTGGTTAACAAGGGAAATCAGAGATAGTATCAAAACAAAAGATGAAGCATACAAATTAGCCAGAAAAAGCCGCCTACCAGAGGACTGGGAGAAATTCGGAGTCCAGCAGAGGAGGACAAAGTGTTTAATTAGGAAAGGGAAAATAGATTATGAAAGAAAACTGGCAGGGAATATAAAAACTGACTGCAAAAGATTTTATAGATATGTGAAGAGAAAAAGATTAGTTAAAACAAATGTAGGTGCCTTGCAGTCAGAAACAGGTGAATTGATCATGGGAACAAGGACATGGCAGACCAATTAAATAACTACTTTGTTTCTGTCTTCACTAAGGAAGTCTTAATTAAGCTGCCGGAAATAGCAGGGGACCGGTGGTCAAATGAGATGGAGGAACTGAGTGAAATCCAGGTTAGCCGTGAAGTGGTGTTAGGAAAATTGAATGGATTAAAGGCCGATAAATCACCAGGGCCGGATAAGTTGCATCCCAGAGTACTTAAGGAAGTAGCCGCAGAAATAGTGGATGCATTAGTGATAATTTTTCAAAACTCTTTAGATTCTGGAGTAGTTCCTGAGGACTGGAGGGTAGCTAATGTAACCCCACTTTTTAAAAAGGGAGGGAGAGAGAAAACGGGGAATTACAGACCAGTTAGTCTAACATCGGTGGTGGGGAAAATTCTGGAGTCAGTTATTAAAGATGGGATAGCAGCACATTTGGAAAGTGGTGAGTTCATTGGACAAAGTCAGCATGGATTTATGAAATGTAAATCATGCCTGACGAATCTTATAGAATTTTTCGAGGACGTAACTAGTAGAGTGGATAAGGGAGAACCAGTGGATGTGTTATATCTGGACTTTCAGAAGGCTTTCGACAAGGTCCCACATAAGAGATTAGCATACAAACTTAAAGCACATGGTATTGGGGGTTCAGTATTGATGTGGATAGAGAACTGGCTGGCAGACAGGAATCAAAGAGTAGGAGTAAACGGGTCCTTTTCAGAATGGCAGGTAGTGACTAGTGGGGTACCGCAAGGCTCAGTGCTGGGACCCCAGCTATTTACAATATATATTAATGATTTGGACGAGGGAATTGAATGCAACATCTCCAAGTTTGCGGATGACACGAAGCTGGGGGGCAGTGTTAGCTGTGAGGAGGATGCTAGGAGGCTGCAAGGTGACTTGGATAGGCTGGGTGAGTGGGCAAATGCATGGCAGATGCAGTATAATGTGGATAAATGTGAGGTTATCCCCTTTGGTGACAAAAACAGGAAAGTAGACTATTATCTGAATGGTGGCCGATTAGGAAAAGGGGAGATGCAACGAGACCTGGGTGTCATGGTACACCAGTCATTGAAAGTAGGCACGCAGGTGCAGCAGGCAGTGAAGAAAGCGAATGGTATGTTAGCATTCATAGCAAAAGGATTTGAGTATAGGAGCAGGGAGGTTCTACTGCAGTTGTACAGGGTCTTGGTGAGACCACACCTGGAGTATTGCGTACAGTTTTGGTCTCCAAATCTGAGGAAGGACATTATAGCCATAGAGGGAGTGCAGAGAAGGTTTCTTAAGGGGTTGGGCAGGCTAGATGCAGGAAGATTGTTCCCGATGTTGGGGAAGTCCAGAACAAGGGGTCACCATTTAAGGATAAAGGGGAAATCTTTTAGGACTGAGATGAGAAAAACATTTTTTACACAGAGAGTGGTGAATCTCTGGAATTCTCTGCCACATAATGTAGTTGAGGCCAGTTCATTGGCTATATATAAGAGGGAGTTAGATGTGTCCCTTGTGGCTAAAGGGATCAGGGGGTATGGAGAGAAAGCAGGTACAGGATACTGAGTTGGATGATCAGCCATGATCATATTGAATGGCAGTGCAGGCTCGAAGGGCCAAATGGCGTACTCCTGCACCTATTTTCTATGTTTCTATGTTTCTAAAGCATGAAGTGGATCTTACGATGGGGATGTGGTGTTTAATTTTATCTTGAAGTTACGTCAGTGACTACGTGAAGAGCCCGCCAGCCCGCATGCGCGTCAATACATCGATGCATGGCGCGGGAATTGGAGCAGTTCGAAACAGCTCCGGCAGGTAAGCCAATTTTAGTTTCAGGAACGGGCCGCTGAGGTGCAGCTGGCCCGGAGTAGCTGAGGAGCTCCAAACGGGAGAAGGCGGCCGGACTTGGACAGGTGGCCGGACTTGGAGATGCCGCCAGTGAGGCTCGAACGGGAGGAGGCGGCCGGAATTGTAGAGGCCACCGTGGAGGCTCCGGAAGGAGCTGGCGGGATGGAAAATTGCGGCTGTCAGCGCGGCCAGGTCAGCGTCCGCTGCAGAGGCTCAGCAGGAGCTGGCGGTTTAAAAATAGCGGCTGCCGGCTTCGGCCTGGACAGTGACCGCCATGGAAGCTCAGCTGCAGCTGGCGGGTTTTTAAAAATAGCGGCTGCCAGCTCTGCCGCAACAGCGACTGCTGTGGCAGAATGGGGCACCACTGGAGCAGGTGGCTGTTCGGAGCATCTGACGGGCAATGCCTGTGCAGATTGGAGCTCCGAAAGGGAGTCAGCCAGAGGCCTGAGGAGGCAACACCTGGTTCAGGGTTGCATTCTATTTCCTCCCCAAAGAAGCTCCGTTGAGGCTCCAGAAGGGAGCATGGACTTGGAGTCACTAGCAGGCACAACCTGTCTAGTGAGTAAATAAATAAATAAACAAATAAACAAATAAATAAAGAGAAAATAAATTGATGAATAAATAAATAAAATGGAAAAAAGGAAATGTGCTCCTAGCCCAGGAGACATTTACAGGCTGTGTCCATCAGATGACTGTGGGAGCATCACCTGGTTCAGGGTTGCGTTATAATATCTCCCGCTCAGCAGAAGGGAAACAATACCTGGCTCAGGGTTGCGTTATAATATTTCCCGCTCAGAAGAGGGGAGTGTTGGAGATTCTTACATAGGTGACTCCAACTATGTGGATATCGATAAGTAAATCGAATCCCTGAACTAATGGGGGATATGCTTCATTTTAAATCATATGAAGGAGCTACCGGCTCTTGTCACATATTTGCCATCCCTTTGGGCATAGGAGATTCACTGGAGGAAGATCTGGCTAAAAGTATCCGGGAAATATGCCAGTCCAGATAACTGCCAGATTTTTTGATGTTCCATATGTCAATTTCATCAGTTGAGATATCCCAGTGATGATATGTAGGCAAGAATTATGCCAGCAAGTCCAAAAACGGCTCTGGAGTCTTTACGGCCTTTTGCAAGTCAGTAGATGGGTCTCAACTCTCCGAAGTGCAGAAAGCTGCATTATCACTTCTCTGTAATACACAGTTGGGGCTATTGCCTTCGCAAGATGTTATAAGGCATGAGATAATTCCCAAAATGGCTCATTTTTACAGGGCCAGTAATGTGCAGCCTGCATAGTATCTCTTCAGAGAGGACTTATGTAGCAAGTTTAAGACTTGCAGGGGGAATTTAAGGTGGCTGCGGGGGTGGAGTACCATTCTATGTGGGTAAAGCTCCAGTATTCCGCCGGGTTTTCACCCTGTATTCAAGGAGCAAGAAGCGCAGTTGAAGCTCCGGAAAGGAGCAGTCGGGAGTCACTAGCTGGCCTCACAAGAACAGCTTGTTGAACCAGCTTGCAGTAATGGCAGGCGTGACCTGTCCAGTGAGCCCCGCTGAGGCTCTGAAGGAGCAGCTGGCCAAAGGAGCAGCCTGTCGATTCCAGGCTGGGAGAAACTGGCAGCGCGGTCTGCACAGTCAGCTCCAGCAAAGGCTTCAAAAAATGCAGAAGGCCGCAGGAGTAGCCTGTCGAGGCAGGCTTGGAGTTATGGCAGGCGTGGCCTGTTCAGTGAGCTCTGCTAAGGCTCCGAAGGAGCAGAAGGAGTCGAAGGAACAGACTGTCAAACCAGGCTGGGAATAACTGATAGCATGACCTGCACAGTAAAGCTCCAGCAAGGCTCTAAAGAGGCTGTAGGCCGAAGAAGTAGTTTGTCCCATTGGGCTCAGAAATGCTGGCAGGTGTGCCTTGCACAGCAATATCGCTTTTGAGCTCTGGAAACGAGCTGTTTGACAAGCGTGGGGCTGAAGTGGTCAGACAAGGTCTGCAATGGAACTTCGCTGAAGCTCCAACAAGCAGGTCGACCTGGGCTTAGAGACGCTGGCATGTAAGGTATCTTTGTTAACCTCCGTCTAACTCCGAAATGGAGCAGTCTGTCGCCCCGCGTTTGGATTTACTGGCAGCCTGGGCTGTCTAGTACCTTTCACTGTCTCTGGAGAAGATCAGGTGGATGCAGAGACATTGGTAGGGTGCCTTGCATAGCAACCTCTGCAGTTCCAAGTAGGAACAGCTTGGCTACCCTGGTTCAGGGTAGATCATCTCGGAACTGGCTGGCCATATGGAACATATTGACCAGGGAATTACTGCCTCAACATCTGTGATTGAGGTTATCAGACTGCTCAGTAGAGTGAGGTAGTTTGAGGTTTCCCTCAACACATGCTTAATTCTTTCAGCTCAGTTAGTAGAGTTGCCAGTTCATTGGAAACATCTTTGCCATCCTCTCTGGGATAGGTAGCTACCAGCAGAAAGCCGGTCTGGCATTTAGCATTTTTTAATCTGACCTGCAGGTTCATGTTGTGAATTAAAAAAATATATATAATAATCTGTAGGCTCTCAATACCAGTATTCCTGATTGAGTGGCTGGTCGAAGAGTGTGTTGCACACACTGGCGACTGAGACAGGTGGTTTCAGTCAGAGGACTGTGGAGCAATTCCTGGTTCAGGGTTGCATTATGCTATTTTTCCACTCTGAGGAAGAAGGCTGAGGATTCGTGGTGACTCTGACAGTCAAGAGTTGACTGTCTCCTATTCTTCCTTCCTATTCCCACGTTCAAGTGGATGTTGTGTTTCAGCTCTAGTTTTACGGATCTGATTATATGTTATGAGCGAAATAAATAAATAGATAAATGAATCTTCCGCGGCAAGAGAAGCCAAAAAAAATCAGTCCGTACGGTCTATAGAGGAAACGATGGTTCTCCAAGTGGAATCAGAGACGTCTCACAAAGGATGAGTAGTCTGCCCAAGAACAAGAGGGGTATATTTCCAATATTTCTCAAGATTGCAGAAACGTGGAGCATGCCAAATCAGGTTAGGATTTGGCTAGTCTGATCATGTGTTTGGTTACCCAGTTTAAGATGGATGATTGGCTTTCAGCAATTTAGCTGATTCAGAGGATTAGGGCCTCAATCGATCTTGAAGATGCATACTTTGCCATATCTATACACGAGAGGCACAGATATATCTGGTGTTTTGATAACAAAGCCAGTGGTGGAAAGTTTAGGCTCTACCTGGGGGTTGTCTTCAGGCCTAGGCTATTTACAAAGATTCTAAAGCTAATGCTGCCCTACTCAGATCAAAAGAGCATTGTGTCATGGAGTTTATAGACGACATGCAAATTTGTAGCTGATAAAACTCAGGGGTTTTATCAGTAGATGCCTCTTACGATATTAAGTATGAGGCAACATGAAATGTAATAGTGCCAACTTTGCCTACTTATTCAGGGTGAAAGAAGCTCCTATTTACTCGGTCACAAGTGATGGCTAGTTTAGCATTTTTCTCGAGCAGCTAGTTCTGCATGATTGTATGGGAAGTTGTGAACAAGACATGTGAGCTACTTTTAAACGGAAGTAGCAGAGGTTTGTGTTTCTTTCAGTTGGGCTTAGAGAAGCAATTATGTTATAGCACAATTGACACTGCTTGTGCTGCTTTGTCATTCTCTATGTGGGACAATAAATGATTGGTTATTCACTCGCTGTTGTCTATCGTTATGCAAGGTGTCTTTTATATGACCGCTCTAAAAGCCTAGACTCAAAGTACTGTGGAATGTATATCAGTACATTATTATGCAGATATTCCTAATGGGAGCAGTATCTTTTAAGTTGATTATGCTTTTAGCAACTGATTTCAGCACAAAGAACACAGTCTTTACTCAATCTTTGGCTTGGTCTCTGGGTCATAACTGACATGAGGGTAGCTTGTTATGGGAATGATCTCATAAAGCAAATCGGGCATGGTTGCATACAATTTGGAGTTGACAGCATACCCACCAGATCGGAGATTGGGGTGTTATTATGTATACAGGTAAACTGAGCTTGCTAGTACCTATGAGATGAAGGATAGTTTCTTCATTGTTATTTAATAGTTTTCTCAAGAGATTGTTGATGGCTCATTAGCAGCCAATAGAATGGATATTCCCATTTGATCATCTTCTTGCAACAGCTGGAGGCTTACATAGTGCACTTTCAGAAGTTATAAAATTTGGTTGAATATGACTGGATGTTTGCAGATAGAATTCTGAACAGTGTTGCATGAGTTATTGGCTAAATCAAAGCCAATTGGGACTGTGGTCCGATTCAGGGCAATGGCCATGTATGCAAGTTATCATCATGTTGTTAATAACCCATGTCTTTCTACCATTTATGGTTTAATCTGTTTAAGTGTTTCACACACAGATTGGGTACTGCATGAAACCACAGAGCTTTGAAGGCTTCATGTAGTCACTCACGTGACCGAAATAAAATAGAAAGATTAAACGAAAACTTACCGTTTGAAGTTTGATCTTTATTTTATGAGAAGTTGGAGTGAGAGACTACGTGCCCTCCACTCCCAACCCTGAATCTCATAAAGATCATTCGGTAACTCAACGGTTATTAATCTTTCTATAGTTTAAGTTTGTGCAAGTGGTCTGTGGTTCATACAGTTGCTCTGAAGATTGACGCGCATGCAGGCTGGCGGGCTCTTCACGTAATCCCTCAATTCAACTGCTCATAAAATAAAGATCAAACTTCAAACGGTAAGTTTTGTTTTAATCTTTCTATTAAATTTGATAGTCACATAGTTGTGGTCAAGAAAAAAGGAATGCATCGTTGAATTTTTTCCACCAATTAGGGCGGTACCATGATGCAGCTGGTAGAGCACCTGCCTCACTGCACCAGAGACCCGGGTTCAATCCTGAACTCAGGTGCTGATTATGTGGAGTTTGCACATTCTCCCTGCGATTAATTAACACTCAAGAGCGATACCGTGCTCTCAAACACTTTACACTCATCGAAGATTTTCATCCACATCACAGCGCATACATACACACTGCCAGCCATACAGTCGTGGATGAGATATTGCATTGCAAGACACGTAAACACTTCCCTCCTCCTTAAAGGAGAAGGAGATGTGTAATTGGTGGCAAGATCTGAGAGGCGGGGGGGGGGGGGGGGGTGGATGACCATTTATTCATCAACTCAGGGCATTACAATTGTTTATGCCAGCATTAATGTGGCTGCCACAGAACTTGTGTCCAACAGTGGGGCAAAGGTATTAACGGCAGCAATATTAACTGCAGCTAGTCATTTTTCTCATCCCATTTCCGCTCATCACAGATTAACAGACGATGTAACCCCCTGTGTCCTATCCTTGAATAGAAGTGTTCATTTCCTCTCAGAGAGATAAGAGCTTTTACTGGGTCAGGTGTTGGCTATTGAGCTGGAGAGCACTAAGTGGGTGATCCCATCACTTAATCTTGCAATCACATCCACCGGCTCTGACACTGGCATTTTGCTTGGTGTAGAGCGCAGGATGTAGTGGAGACTTTTGTGAAATGAGTCAGTGGGCACAAGTGGCCTAGATACAAACTAGCGGGGAGGAAAGCCGGATGCCACCTTGGTATTTGGTTATTATTGTCACATGTGCCAAGATACAGTGAAAAACTTTTATTTGTGTGCTGCCTAATCAAATCAAATCAGATAATACTATGCATGAGTACATCCAAGTGAAACAGAAAGCACAGTAGGCAGAGCAGAGAGAAAACAAAGAGAGGACAAAATATAGTTTTGCAGCGTTACAGATCCAGGTAAAAAGTCCAATGTCCGCAATAAAGGTAGGTTGAAGGTTGGGACGATATAGAAGGACTGTTCGGAAGTCTGATAACACAAGGAAGAGTCTGTTCCTGAGTCTGGTGGTGTGTCCTTTCAAGCATTCTTCCCACCTTCCCATCTTTCCAAGGAGTGAGGTCAGAGATGGGGATTTTATGGCCTCAGTATTAATGGCCTGTAGATAAAGGACGTAAATAAAGATAAAGGGATGACCAACAAAGTTTGTGGGGCATTGGACTGATAATGGCTCATCCTTTCCAGAACTGGCCAACTCACTTTCAACACTCGCACTAGGCATCACTAGGCTGTATCTCAACCCCCAATGCAGCCCATCAGGAGAATCCCAATGTCTGAATGCTGCAGTGGAAACTGGTGAACCTCTTTTTCTCAAATGGCCAACTTCATTGTCACCGAAAAGTAGTAGTTTGTATTCAAGCACTATTAAACCATTGATCACATGAGTCAAGAGAGTTAGTACCGACAACAAAACAATTAAATTGCAGCATGGAAACAGGCTTTTGGCCCACTGTGTTCATGCCCACCATTGATCCTCCGTTCACACTAGTTCTATGTTATCCCACTCTCTCATCCACTCCCTATAAACTGGGGACGGGGACAATTTATAGTGACCTATTCACCCACAAATCTGAATGTCTTTGGGTGTGGGAGGAAACTGGAACACCCAGAGGGAACCAACACAGGCACATGGAGAACGTATAAACTCCACACATATAGCAGCCAAGGTCAGGATCGAACCCAGATCTATGGCGCTGTGAGACAATGGTTCCATTGGTAGAGCTGCTGTCTCACAGCGCCTGTTTCCATGCTGCAGCGAGGAACTGAAAGGAACAGATTATTTGTACATTTATCACCTTGCAGTTCATGGGAGCTTATGCTGTGAAACTGGTTGCCATGTTTCCTACAACAATTATCACCCAAATGCCTGTGAAGTGCTTGGAAATGTCTTGAAAGGGTACAAAAGGCTTCATATATAATTATGCCTTTTATTTACATAAATAAATGGGGTACAAATGAATTATAAATAATTGTAGGTCTTGGATTGTGAATCCAGAACAAAAATGCCCATGACAAAGTTTTAACCTTTCATTACTCTTCAGTGAAGGAAACACACTGTATTTATCCAATCCAATCTATACGTGATTCTAGATGTACCAATGCAGTTGACAGTTAAGGGATGCCAATAGAAGAACAGCAGAACTGCTGGTAGAGTTGCTGCCTCCCAGCACCAGATACCCTGGTTCGATCTGACCTTGTGCTGCCTACCTGCAGTTTGCACGTTATCCCTGTGCTTGCCGGGGTTTCCTCTGGGTGCTCCGGTTTCATCCCACATTTGAATGGTTTTGTAGGTTAATTGCTTCGGTAAAATTGCCCCAAATGTACAGGGAGTGAATGTGAAAGTGGTTAATACAGAACTATTGTGAACGGGTGATCGATGGTCGGCGAGAAAGAAAGGGCCAGTTTTCTTGCTGTGTCCCTAAACTAAACCAAATAAGTGTTGACATGAGGAACTGCAAATACTGGTTTACAAACAAAGTCACAAAGTGCCAGACTAACCCAATGGTCAGGCAACATCTCTGGAGAACATGGACATCCATGCATTCCAGAGATGCTGACTTACTCCAGCAGTTTGTGTCTTTTTAGAGAAGTGCTGACATGGCCACATCCTAGAAATGAATAAATAAAGGAAAGAATAACCCAAAGCAAATTTTTGAACAAGATTTTTTCGGGTCACGTAACATCACAATCTGCCAATCTATTGATAACACTGGCACATATATTGTGACTGTGCATATTACTGACAAGTTTGGAAGACCTTTGAATAAAGAGGGATTAATTTACAAATGAGTCCATTATTTTGGTCTTTTGCATGAGTGAGTAATCTGGGGACAGAGTTTGATTAAACACTAAGAGGGGCAGAGAGCTCGGGAACAGCTGAAGTGTGCAGAGCCAAACAAAACCCCAGACACCCTTGTAGCAGTTACTCTGCTTACATATCATGGCACCCTTGACAAAATCCAAATGAAAATGTGAATCAGCTCCCAGATAGAAATAGTATAAGGTGAAGAAGGTAATGAACACAGCGTGAAGAATGCTGTGAAGCAGCAAACTGATTTTTACAGAGAGACAAGAGATTGGTAAGCAGCTGTTTGAGTACCAAATTGGATTGCATAAATTTTAATTAATTTTGATTCATAACATTGTGATTTTGATATGGTACTTGTGGTGCAGAAAGACACTGCATTTCTGCAGGAAAGGGAAGTGGTTGGCTGACTGATTCACAGCACCCGAGTGACTGCCAACCACCAGTGAATCACTTAAAGGGGCTGTCCCACTTTGGCGATCTAATCCGCGAGTTAAGAAGAGTGTCTTCGACCTTCAAGCTCGAGGGCACTCGCCTGGAAAACCTCGAGCTGGATCGACCGTCAGCGATGAAACCGCGAGCTGGATCGACCGACCGCACACACACACACACAAACACATCGCAACGGCGGGGGCCAGGGAAAGCGGGGGAGCGGTCTGAAATTCAGACCCGCGATGAAGAGGAAGGTAAAAGACGGCTGCACAGTAAGTCTTTAGAGAGCGCAGAGAGGGGGGGGAGAGAAGGGGGGAGATGGGCAGAGAGGGGAGAGAAGAAGAGAGAAAGGGAGAGAAGGGGAGAGAAGGGGGGAGAAGGAGTGGAGACAATTTTAAGAAGTATAATAAAGTTTAGCGGGCATTTTACCTACCGGTCGGTTTTCCTTGTTCCTGAAAACTCCCAATGAGCCAATCAAAATGCCTGGTCAGCGAAGGAGTTTTCCTACGGCTGCCCTCGACTGCCTATAACTACGTAGCGACCCCACCCACTGCACTCCGAGTTAAAAAGAACCATGCCATCCAAATTTTACTCGCGGAAATTTTTTCAACATGCTGAAAAATTTTCCTGGACCAAACTGAGGCCGCGAGTATTCGGGAACTTCCCTCGAGCATGAAGGAGACTTCCAGTGACCTCATAGGACCTCCTAGGACCACGTGTCAACCATGCTGTGAGTTTGAGTCAAGGGCAAACTCATCTAAACTCACAGATTAGGTCGCCGCTTAAGTAGGCTCTCTCCAATGTTTAAAATTCAGCTGACATTTCTACTGAAGACAAATACCATGCTGCTTATTTGCTAACTATTTTATCAAACGTACCCATTTTGCAGTTTTGTATGATATTGAATGCTTTCATTTTAGCTATTTATGGGAAAATTTCAGAATCTCTCAGCAGGGGTTGAGCTTGACTTTCAATATTGAATGAAAATATTGCACTAAATTCACCCGCCTGGACAAGATTCTGGCCAATCTCCATCATATTCAAATTGACCCGCGGTACCACATTACTACTTAAGTATCCAGAGACCGCAGTAGTCTTTCCAGGTGAAGCAGACGGTCACATTCACCTCCTCTAACCGCATCTACTGCATTTAGTGCTCCCGATGTGGTCTTCTTTACATCATCTAGCGTAGATTAGGCAACTATTTTGCCAAACACTTGCACTCGATCCACCAAGGGCTGCTAGATCTCCTGATTGCCATCCATTTTAACTCCCCTTCCCATTCCCACACTGACCTTTCTGCCCTGGGCTTCTTCCATTGCAGGAGTGAGGCCACACGCAAACTGGATGATGAGCATCTCATATTGCATTTAGGTAGCTTACAAGTGACAACTTTGAAAAAGAAGATTTTTTTACTTCAGTGGGAGAGGTAGTTAGAAATGTTTGGAATGGCTAGCAGCTTTTGAGAGAAGAGCTCAGAGGTCAAAGCTCAGAGGAGAGTGAAAAGTAATTTTATTTGAATCCTTGACTATTTCGCCAGCAGACCTCAATCATTACGAATCGACAACAACATTCCTCCTTGATAACCATCAACACAGTAGCACCCCAAGGCTGGTTGCTCAGTCCAATGCTCTATTCTCTCCATGCCCATGACTGTGTAGCCAGACACATATCCAACGGCATCACTAGAGTTGCCGATGATACCACCGTTGTTGGACAAATCATAAGTAACCACGAGTCAGAGTACACAAAGGAGATTAATAATCTGGTTGAGTGGTGCCAGAGCAACAATCTTGCTCGCGGCATCAGTAAGATGAAGGAGCTCATCATTGTCTTCAAGAAGGCAAAGTCTTCATTAATATGACTGACGTGGAGTCAACAGCTTAAAGTTCCTGGGGGTGCATATCTATGAAGCTCTATCCTGGGGCCAGCACATCACTGCAATCACAAAGAAAGCTCTTCAATGTACTTGAGGATATTGCGTATGTCTATTGAACCTCTATATGTAAACAGTAGAGCATGCCAATGGGTTGTCTCATGGCCAGATATGGCAATTTGAGCACCCAGAGAGTGATAGACACTTCACAATCCATCACATGTAATGATTTCCCCTTCATCGAAGGGATTTATAAGGGGCTCTGGATCAAAAAAATAACTGATTTCATCACAGGCCCACAGCTTCTTCACCATCTTCTCATTTCCTGGAACAGCTTCTTCCAGTAACTATCACAATCTTGATCACAGCACAACACTATCCACAGCAACTATGATCTTCTATCTGTCTTTGGTTGCACCACGGACTTTGATTTTACACTAATATTGGTACAAAATAGTGTAAAACCTTTGTTAAAGAAGGAACTGCAGATGCTGGAAAATCGAAGGTACACAAAAAATGCTGGAGAAACTCAGCGGGTGCAGCAGCATCTATGGAGCGAAGGAAATAGGTAACGTTTCGGGCCGAAACCCTTCTTCAGACTGATAGGGGGTGGGGAGAAGAAAGGAAAAAAGGAAAAGGAGGAGGAGGAGCCCGAGGGTTGGGGGAGGGGAGGAGACAACCAGATGGCTGATGAAGGGGAGGGGACAGCCAGGGCTAGCAGAATTGGGAGAATTCAACGTTCAGGCCACCAGGGTGTAGACTGCCCAAGCGGAATATGAGGTGCATTTCCTCCAATTTACGGTGTTGCTCGCTGTGGCCATGGAGGAGACCCAGGACAGAGAGGTCAGATACGGAATGGGAGGGGGAGTTGAAGTGCTGAGCCACCGGGAGTTCAGGTTGGTTATTGCGGACCGACCGGAGGTGTTCGGCGAAACGATCGCCAAGCCTCCGCTTGGTCTCACCGATGTAGATCAGCTGGCATCTAGAGCAGCGAATGCAATAGATGAGGTTGGAGGAGATGCAGGTGAACCTCTGTCGCACCTGGAACGACTGCTTGGGTCCTGGAATGGAGTGGAGGGGGGAAGTGAAGGGACAAGTGTTGCATCTCTTGCGGTTGCAAGGGAAAGTACCAGGGGAGGGGGTGGTATGGGAGGGAAGGGAAGAATTGACAAGGGAGTTACGGAGGGAGCGGTCTTTGCGGAAAGCAGACATAGGGGGAGATGGGAAGATGTGGCGAGTGGTGGGGTCACGTTGGAGGTGGCGAAACTGACGGAGGATCACTTGTTATATGTGACGGCTGGTGGGGTGAAAGGTGAGGACTAGGGGGACTCTGCCTTTGTTGTGAGTGGGGGGATGGGGAGAGAGAGCAGTGTTGCGGGGTATGGCAGAGACCCTGGTGCGAGCCTCATCTATGGTGGAGGAGGGGAACCCCCGTTCCCTGAAGAATGAGGACATTTCAGATGCCCTGGTGTGGAACGCCTCATCCTGGGAGCAGATGCGGCGTAGACGGAGGAATTGGGAGTGGGGGATGGAGTCCTTACAGGAAGCAGGGTGGGAAGAAGTGTAGTCCAGATAGCCATGGGAGTCGGTAGGTTTGTAGTGAATGTCGGTAAGGAGTCTATCACCTGCGATGGAGATAGTGAGGTCAAGGAATGGTAGGGAAGTGTCGGAAATGGTCCAGGTGTATTTAAGTGCCGGATGGAAGTTGGTGGTGAAGCGGATGAAGTCAGTCAGTTGTGTGTGGGTGCAGGATGTGGCACCAAAACAATCATCGATGTAGCGGAGGTAGAGGTCGGGATGGGGCCCTGGTACGCATTGAACAGGGATTGTTCTACGTACCCGACAAAGAGGCAGGCGTAGCTGGGGCCCATGCGTGTGCCCATAGCTACGCCTTGTATTTGGAGGAAATGGGAGGAGTCGAATGAAAAGTTATTAAGTGTAAGTACCAGCTCCGCTAGGCGGAGGAGGGTGTCAGTGGCCGGGTATAGATTGCTTCTACGGTCGAGGAAAAAACGGAGGGCTTTGAGACCATCCTGGTGGGGGATGGAGGTGTACAGTGACTGGACGTCCATGGTGAAGATGAGGGGGTGGGGGCCTAGAGAGTGGAATGCGCGGAGATGACGGAGAGTGTCTGAGGTGTCTTGAACATAGGTGGGGAGGGATTTAACCAAGGGGGATAGTATGGAGTCGAGGTAGGTGGAGATGAGTTCGGTGGGGCAAGAACAGGCAGAGACAATGGGTCTACCGGGACAGTCAGGTTTGTGGATTTTGGGGAGAAGGTAAAAGCGGGCTGTGCGGGGCTGGGGAACGATGAGGTTGGAGGCTCGTTCGGGCAGGGCGTGGGAGTGGATGAAGTTGGTGATGGTGCTGGAGATGGTGGCCTGGTGCTCGTCAGTGGGGTCATGGTCCAGGGGTAAGTAGGAAGAGGTGTCCGAGAGTTGGCGCGTGGCCTCAGCTTTGTAGAGGTCGACGCGCTGCCATCGACTCACTCCGCAACAACCTAGATTGGGTTATCAAACCCGCCGACAAGGGAGGTGCCGTGGTAGTCTGGCGCGTCGACCTCTACAAAGCTGAGGCCACGCGCCAACTCTCGGACACCTCTTCCTACTTACCCCTGGACCATGACCCCACTGACGAGCACCAGGCCACCATCTCCAGCACCATCACCAACTTCATCCACTCCCACGCCCTGCCCGAACGAGCCTCCAACCTCATCGTTCCCCAGCCCCGCACAGCCCGCTTTTACCTTCTCCCCAAAATCCACAAACCTGACTGTCCCGGTAGACCCATTGTCTCTGCCTGTTCTTGCCCCACCGAACTCATCTCCACCTACCTCGACTCCATACTATCCCCCTTGGTTAAATCCCTCCCCACCTATGTTCAAGACACCTCAGACACTCTCCGTCATCTCCGCGCATTCCACTCTCTAGGCCCCCACCCCCTCATCTTCACCATGGACGTCCAGTCACTGTACACCTCCATCCCCCACCAGGATGGTCTCAAAGCCCTCCGTATTTTCCTCGACCGTAGAAGCAATCTATACCCGGCCACTGACACCCTCCTCCGCCTAGCGGAGCTGGTACTTACACTTAATAACTTTTCATTCGACTCCTCCCATTTCCTCCAAATACAAGGCGTAGCTATGGGCACACGCATGGGCCCCAGCTACGCCTGCCTCTTTGTCGGGTACGTAGAACAATCCCTGTTCAATGCGTACCAGGGCCCCATCCCCGACCTCTACCTCCGCTACATCGATGATTGTTTTGGTGCCACATCCTGCACCCACACACAACTGACTGACTTCATCCGCTTCACCACCAACTTCCATCCGGCACTTAAATACACCTGGACCATTTCCGACACTTCCCTACCATTCCTTGACCTCACTATCTCCATCGCAGGTGATAGACTCCTTACCGACATCCACTACAAACCTACCGACTCCCATGGCTATCTGGACTACACTTCTTCCCACCCTGCTTCCTGTAAGGACTCCATCCCCCACTCCCAATTCCTCCGTCTACGCCGCATCTGCTCCCAGGATGAGGCGTTCCACACCAGGGCATCTGAAATGTCCTCATTCTTCAGGGAACGGGGGTTCCCCTCCTCCACCATAGATGAGGCTCGCACCAGGGTCTCTGCCATACCCCGCAACACTGCTCTCTCTCCCCATCCCCCCACTCACAACAAAGGCAGAGTCCCCCTAGTCCTCACCTTTCACCCCACCAGCCGTCACATACAACAAGTGATCCTCCGTCAGTTTCGCCACCTCCAACGTGACCCCACCACTCGCCACATCTTCCCATCTCCCCCTATGTCTGCTTTCCGCAAAGACCGCTCCCTCCGTAACTCCCTTGTCAATTCTTCCCTTCCCTCCCATACCACCCCCTCCCCTGGTACTTTCCCTTGCAACCGCAAGAGATGCAACACTTGTCCCTTCACTTCCCCCCTCCACTCCATTCCAGGACCCAAGCAGTCGTTCCAGGTGCGACAGAGGTTCACCTGCATCTCCTCCAACCTCATCTATTGCATTCGCTGCTCTAGATGCCAGCTGATCTACATCGGTGAGACCAAGCGGAGGCTTGGCGATCGTTTCGCCGAACACCTCCGGTCGGTCCGCAATAACCAACCTGAACTCCCGGTGGCTCAGCACTTCAACTCCCCCTCCCATTCCGTATCTGACCTCTCTGTCCTGGGTCTCCTCCATGGCCACAGCGAGCAACACCGTAAATTGGAGGAAATGCACCTCATATTCCGCTTGGGCAGTCTACACCCTGGTGGCCTGAACGTTGAATTCTCCCAATTCTGCTAGCCCTGGCTGTCCCCTCCCCTTCATCAGCCATCTGGTTGTCTCCTCCCCTCCCCCAACCCTCGGGCTCCTCCTCCTCCTTTTCCTTTTTTCCTTTCTTCTCCCCACCCCCTATCAGTCTGAAGAAGGGTTTCGGCCCGAAACGTTACCTATTTCCTTCGCTCCATAGATGCTGCTGCACCCGCTGAGTTTCTCCAGCATTTTTGTGTACCAGTGTAAAACCTTTGCTCTCTTGACTTAACTCTCTTGAAAAGATAAATGCCTACTGAAGCCAGGCTGGATCTCTGTGGCTCTGCAGGAAAGCACATCATTGTTATTGTACAATTTGTGTCTAATCAATTGAGACTGATCCGTGAAGGATCAATTATTTTTTAAAGAGAATCCCGTTGATTGCCGTATTTATTTCTATAGTGACTATTTACTGAGAAATTTTCTACATTGTAAATTTGTTAAATATGTACACTTTTCCACAATCAATCAAATAAGAGAACACATGTCCATCTAATTGATTTAAAACAAAATTATTTAAAACAAAGCCATGGTGCTTGACAGCAATATCAATGATTTGGATGAGAATGTACAAGGCTTGATCAGTAGGTTTGCAGATGACAGTAAAAGAGGTGGTGTCATAGACAATGATGATGGTTATCAAGAATTAGTAAGGCATTTGATAATGTTCCTATAGTAGGCTAATCCAGAGATTAAGATGCACGGGATTAACAGTGATTTCGTCGTATTGGATTCAGAGCTGGTTAACTGATAGAAGGCAGAGGGTTGTGGTGGAAGAACAATATTCAGGATGGAGATCTGTGACCAGTGGAGTTTTACAGTGATCTGTTCTGGGAGGTAGACAAAAGTGCTGGAGAAACTCAGCGGGTGCGACAGCAACTATGGAGCGAAGGATATAGGCAACGTTTTGGGCCGAAACCCTTCTGCAGACTGTTCTGGGACCTCTGTTGTTTGAGATATATATATATACTAGACCAAGTGCAGACCCGTTGGGTCTGGTCCCCGAAAGTGCTTGACACCCCGGGGTGTTGTTCCCGAACGTGCTTCAGACCCCGGGGTGAAAATGTGCTGAAAAAAAGATGGCGTCGTTTTCGGAAAAAATCGGAGAAAATCGGCGAAAAAAAGATGGCGTCGTTTTCGGAGAAAATCGGGGAAAAAAAGATGGCGTCGTTTTCGGAGAAAATCGGAGACAATCGGAGAAAATCACATTGGGGTTGGGGGGGGATGGATTTTATTAAAAAACGTGTACATAAACAGGACCGAATTTAATCAGGAGTGGCTATTCGTAAAGATAAATGTCATCTCTTATATATATAAGTCTCATCTTGACCACTTCCTGTCTGCGCTGTATATTGATTTTAGAAAAATGCTTCCATATATCGCTATGATTTTTGGCCATCTTACTCACAGTCCTCCTCCGCTGAGGAAGCCCCGAGGATTTTTCCAATCGATGAAAAATAAAAAATGTTATGAGTGTTTAAAAATTCTTGAGATCAGCTGATTGGTCCTCTCGCCAGAAAATCACCACAATGAAGGTAAGGCCCCATCCGGGGGGGGGGGGGGGGGCAGGACTATAAAAACTCCGGATGCCTGGACATGAGTAAGTCACTCTAGAAAATCGTGAGGGAGAGTCCACAACTGTCATTCTAATCTGTGAATCAACTGAACTGTGAGTCTGCAATGAACAATGCACTGAGTTGTTGGGCAATTTGGTGGCCTGCACTCTGCTTGAGATGCTATGAAATTGAATTTGGTGGCCTGCACTCTGCTTGAAATCCTATGAAATTGAATGTGGTGGCCTGCACTCTGCTTTAAATGCTATGAAATTGAATGTGGTGGCCTACACTCTGCTTAAAATGCTATGAAATTGAATGCGGTGGCCTGCACTCTGCTTGAAATGCTATGAAATTGAATTTGGTGGCCTGTACTCTGCTTGAAATCCTATGGACTTGAATGTGATGGCCTGCACTCTGCTTGAAATGCTATGAAATTTAATGTGGTGGCCTGCACTCTGCTCGAAATGCTATGAAATTTAATGTGGTGGCCTGCACTCTGCGTGAAATGCTATGAAATTATATGTGGTGGCCTGCACTCTGCTTGAAATGCTATGAAATTGAATGTGGTGGCCTGCACCTTGCTTGAAATGCTATGAAATTGAATGTGGTGGCCTGCACTCTGCTTGAAATGGAATTTCAAGGAATAGCTGTGAGTGAACTGCCAGCCCACCAGCCCTGAGTGACTGATCTGCCAGCCCACCAGCCCTGACTGACTGAGCTGCCAGCCCACCAGCCCTGAATGACTGAGCTGCCATATAATATATTGACTTGGATGCAAATGTACATAAGTTGGTTCGTATGTTTCCAGATGACACCAAGATTACTGAGGCTGCGGACTGTGTGGAAGGCTATCAAAGTATGTAGCAGGATATAGATCAGTTACGGAAAAGGCCGGGGAAATGTCAGATGGAGTTAAATCTAAGCAGGTGCGAGGGGTTGCACTTTGGCATGATCCTTTGATGTACAGAGGGATCTTGGGCCCATAACTTCCTGATCGCGGTGGCACGTGGATAGAGTGGTAAAGAAGGCATACGGTAAGGTAGCTTTCATTATTCAGGGCATTGAGTAAAAGAGTTAGGAAGCCATGATGCAGCTTTATAGGACTTTGATTAGGCTGCATTTGGGAATTTGTGTGCAATTCTGTTTGTCCTATTGCAGGAATGATGTGGGGGCTTTGAGGAGGGTGCAGAAGAGGTTTATCAGAATGATGGCTGGATTACAGGGCTATAAGAGAGGTTGGACAAACATGGATTGTTTTCTCTGGAGACTTGTGGACTGAGAGGAGAGCTGATAATAGTATATAACATTATGAGAGGCATAGAAATAGTAGACAGTTAGAACCTTTTCACCAGGGTGAAAACCTTTTAGAAACTTTTAGAACCAGTTAGAACCTTTTCCCCTGGCTAGAGACCATAGGTTTGAAGGAGATATGTGGGACAAGGTTTTTACACTGATAGTGGTGGATGCCCGAAATGTACTGCTGAGGGTGGTGGTGGAGGCAAATATACTTAATGCATTTAAGGCACTTTCAGATAGGCACATGGATATACAAGGGATATGGATCACATGCAGGCAGAGGTGATTAGTTTAACTTGGTAGCATGTTTGGCACAGGCATTGTGCGCTGAAGGGCCACTTGCTGTCTGTATTGTTCTATGTTCTACTTTCTTGAGATTTGAGATCAGACTTGAACACAGTCTTAGTAAAGGGCAGGGATGAGAAACTGCAGATGCTGCAATCTAGAGAAAAAAAAAAAGCCTGGAGGAACTCAACGGGTGGGAGAGAATGCACCGATGCTAGTTCGGGTCAGGGCCCTTCTTCAGATGATGGAATGGGTGGGAAAAAGCTGGAAAAGAAAGGTGGTGTGGAGAAAAGTCTGGCAAGTGAGATAGATACAGGTGCGGGGGAGTTGGCAGATTGGTGGAGTAAGTGACAGATGCCAGAGATGAAAAGGAATCAAATGGGTAGTAAGCTCTGCCGGGTATAAGACTTGCAACTTGTAACTGCTAATGAAGAAAGCAGGAATGGTGCATCTTAACAGCACAGGTCAAATCCATTTGTTTCAGGAACCATGAAATGTTTGATCGGACATGTGAGCCTTTCAGTTTTTATGTAGAATGGATGGAGATGGTGTACAGAAGCCCCCGGCGGGATAATCACCATCGCCCGCCGGTGGCTTTGACTTTGACTCTGACATCGGGGGGGGGGGGGGGGGAGTGCAGTGGAGAGATATGTTTTTTTGCCTTCCATCACAGCGCTGTGATGGATGTATGTGTAAATTGTGTTGTGTCTCGGGTCTTCTTCATTTTGTAATGTATGGCTGCAGAAACGATATTTTGTTTGGACCTCAACGGGGTCCAAATGACAAATTTGTCCAAATGACAAATAAATAATAATAATAATAAATACAGGGTAATCATTGTTCTGAAATTAGAGTGGTCAATGACACGTCAGCTCAAAACAAGGAGAATTGAGAGTGCTAGAAAGCAGACAGTGCCTGGAGCTGCCAGTGCTACTGACAGAGATCGGCTCTGCTGAAAGAGCCACTTTGGGAAACTTCACATCACCATGCAAGATGTTTCCGTCAGGGAGGTGATAAAGAGATAACAGTATCACTTTACCACCAGTTCTGAACCAGAAACCCGAGGTTAGGTGAGATCCCTCAGTGATTATAGAGCTTGCTGAAGTATCTGTCTTAACACTGTCATTTTCGTGCCTTTCCAAATAGATCCCTGTGGGACAAGTTTATGGGTGGCTTAGCAGACAAGTTAATTTAATCTAAATTACTACATGCACAAGATTCAGTGTTTGAGTGTGCATGAAAAACTATCATAGTCATGCAAATGAGTTTCTAAAACATTCCAAGACACATTGGCCAAGGTCTTCTTCTTATCGAGTCCACAGCCAGAGCTGAACACACTTCTCGGCATCTGCATAAAATGGTGTCTGTCTTACGCTTCTTGTGCGTGGTGCTGGTTAGATTGGTGGAAACAGGGCCGCGACGCGAACGCTCTTTCCTTGACCCCCATTGGCCAAGGTAAAATTGCCAGCATTAATATAGCAAACAGCAGAAAAAATGGTGAAGGAGTGGGGTGAATATTTGCATTCTCTTCCCAGAGAAGGATCTACTATCATCCGATACTATAGCTCTGAAACTAAGCCAAGCCAGGTGTCTTGGTATTTGGTGCAAGGCACAGTACAAGGGAAAAGCTGGTATTACTCTAATTTCATCACTGATATGTTAGTTTGGAACAATGAAATATTTTATCTTGAAATACAGGTGCACCGCCAACTTTCTGGCACCCTTGGTTTCAAAGCCTTGCCAGATTATCACGTAACAAAGGTCACGTAAAAATAATACATCATAATAATAATGCGGGCCATTGTCCCTGCTCGATATGTTGAGAACAAAAAGGAGGAAGACGGAAGATGTGAGAGCATAGTCACTGACACACAACATTATTTTTCACACAAAGAGTTGTGAGTCTGTGGAATTCTCTGCCTCAGAGGGCGGTGGAGGTCGGTTCTCTGGATACTTTCAAGAGAAAGCTTGATAGGGCTCTTAAAGATAGCGGAGTCAGGGGATATGGGGAGAAGGCAGGATCGGGGTACTGATTGTGGATGATCAGCCATGATCACATTGAATGGCGGTGCTGGCTCGAAAGGCCGAATGCCCTACTCCTGTACCTATTGTCTATTGTCTATTGTCTAAAGCAAAAGCGCACAGCAAACCAAGCTCGGATGTTGTTCAGGGATTGCTTTGACTGGAGTATGGCCAGTCTCAGGTCTCTTGTCCTGCGAGGCAAAGGTTCCACTAGACACATCACTGTACCGCTTGTAAGTTGTTAAGTTCTTCATTTAAAAGAATGAGGGGGTGGGGGTCCTCATTGAAACATACAGAATAGTGAAAGGCTTGGATAGAGTGGATGTGTAGAGGATGTTTCCACTAGTGGGAGAGTCTAGGACTGGAGGTCATAGCCTCAAGATTAAAGGACATTCTTTTAGGAAACAGATGAGGAGAAATTTCTTTAGTCACAGGGTGGTGAATTGGTGGTATTCTTTACCACAGAAGGATGTGGAGGCCAAGTCAGTGGATATTTTTATGGCAGAGATAGATAGATTCTTGCTTAGTACAGGTGTCAGAAGATATAGGGAGAAGCCAGGAGAATGGGGTTAGGAGGGAGAGATAGATCAGCCATGATTGAATGGCAGAGTAGACTTGATGGGCCAAATGGCCTAATTTTACTCCTATCCCTTATGACATGACCTTTAGAAGGGGCTTCAATCTGAAAAGTTAATTCTGTTATTTTCAGTTACGTTTTTTTTAAATTATTATTTTTTAAATTAATATTTTTATTAGAAGCAGTGTATAAACCGCGGCATATGACAAAATACATTTATTGCACATCTTCCATTTAAAATTTAACAAAAAGAAAGTAGAACAAGAGAGAAAAAGCGAGAAAGAGAGAAAGTGAAATAAATAGTGAATGTGTAAACCCCTAAACTACCAGATAGTGCAGTCCAGGAGTGAATAAGTAAAAGCCTATGGAAACATAAGAAGACAATAACGAAAAATAATAAAGGAAAAGAAAAAAGGGACCATTACGTATTGATATACCTGCTTCATTTCTCACCACACCCATCACCCTGTCCGTGAATCGGTTTAATTCCAGAGTTGTGTTGCACCATACTGTACTTGTAATGAATCAATGAAAGGAGACCATATCTTCAAAAATTGCTCAGATTTTCCTGCTCAGACGAGTCTCATATCTTCAAGATGTAGCGTCTCAGACATGCTTGTAATCCACAGTTGGGGTAGAAGCATTTTTCCAAAATTTAAGTACACGTTTTTTTGCAATTATCAGGCCATAATTAAGGAAACGTCTTTGAAATATTGATAGCTCAGCGCAGACTCCTGTTATTCTAAAAATAATCAATTCTATGTTGGGGTCCAGTTTTGTTTTTAATAATTTTGAGAAGATTTCAAAGATTCCTTTCCAAAATTTATGAAGTTTTATACAAGAGGCAAAGGAGTGTGTTATAGTTGCTTCTTGAGATAAGCATTTGTCGCAGATGGGAGATACATTTGGAAAAATTTTGTTCAGTTTAGTTTTTGAGTAATATAGTCTGTGTAGTATTTTAAATTAGATTAGAATATGTCTTACATTAATCAAACAATTATGTACATGTAGAAGATATTTTTCCCATCTGTCTTTGGGAATTTTTAAGCTTAATTCCTGTTCCCACTCTCTTCTAATTACATCTGACGGTGGAATTTCTATATTTAAAAGGATATTGTACAAGTAAGATATTATTTTTTTTTTATTTTTTTTATTTTTTATTTATTAGAAGTACATTACATTTCAACCACATACATTAGTACTCGTCACTTATATCTTCTTACAATTAATGTACTCCGTTTGTTTTTTACACTAGTAAAAGGAAAGGATAAGATTGAAAGAAAGAAGAAAGTGAAGGAAAAAGTGAAAGTGTAGAAAGTGTGACAACAAGACAGAACGAAGACCCTATAAAAACAAAATTAAAAACAAAAGAAAAAGAGTTAAGAAATAGACCCTAGAAAAGAAGGAGAAGAGAAAGAGGAGAAAGAGAAAAAACAAATAGTTATTATGAGCATTACGCAAATGGGACATAGCAACTTTCCAGCTATCATCACCCTTTACCTGACCTCAGTTTTTTTTTTTTTAAGGTACCTTTGCACCCTATATTTGTAATAATTCTATAAATGCAGAACACGTCAGATGGAAGTGATCTGGTTTACCTGCCAGGAGGAGTCTTATCTCTTCTAGGTGTAATGTTTCGAACATATTTGAAATCCACATGTTTATAGTTGGTATTGGAGCTTTCTTCCAAAATTTTAGGATTAGCTTTTTTCCAGTTATTAACCCATAGTCTATTAGTTTCTTTTGAAACACATTTAGTTCTGGACCATCTTCCGTTATTCCGAAGATAATCCATTCTGCTTTGGGTATCAGTTTTATTTTAAATAATTTTGTAAAGATTTCGAAAATTTCATTCCAAAATTTTTGAATTTTTGTACAGAAAACAAATGAGTGCGCTATAGTAGCTTCTTGGGATTGACATTTATCACAAATGGATGATACATTTGGGGAAATGTTATGGATTTTAGTTTTGGAATAATATAATGTATGTAAAATTTTAAATTGTATTAAAGTGTGTCTTACATTAATCGAACATTTATGCATGTTTAATAAGTGTTCATTCCACCTTTCCTTTGAAATTTTAATAGCTAACTCTTGTTCCCAGTCTCTTCTGATACCCTCCATAGATGGTATTTCTACATTTAAGATAATATTATACAAATATGATATTAAGTTTGCTGATTCAGCTTTTATCTGCATTGCCTCATCCAATACATCTGCTGGGCTATTATAATGATCTTTTGTATATTTTTTCAAATAGTCGCATATTTGAAAATATTTAAAATATTGATTATTTCCGAGTTTATATTTTATTTGTAATTGTTGAAATGAAAGTAATTTTCCAGTTTCATATAGGTCACCGAACATTTTAATTCCTAGTCTATCCCAATGTATAAAAGATTTATCTATAATAGAGGGATTAAACAAAGGGTTATTAACTATGGGAGATAATAGTGATACATGTCTTAATTTTAAATTTTGTTTTATTTGTTTCCAAATTCGGATTGTACTATGGATAATTGGGTTCTTATTATAATTTATATTATTCAGTTTCATTGGTGAGAGGAGGATCGCTCCAATGTTTCCAGAGGAGCAATCCTCTTTCTCCATTACAATTCAGTCCACTTGCTGGGCGGAGTTATCCATCAGTTGAATCATAATTTTAATATTTACTGACCAATAATAATACATGAAATTAGGTAGTGCTAAACCCCCTAATACTTTAGGTTTATTCAAGTGAGTTTTTTGTATTCTATGTGATTTATAGTCCCATATAAAATTAGTGATATCTGAGTCCATTTAAAAAAAAAACTTCTTTGGTAAGTATATAGGAATCGATTGAAATAGGTATAAAATTTGTGGTAAAAAGATCATTTTTATTGCATTTATTCGGCCTATTAAAGACATCGGGAGCGTTTTCCAAAATTTAATTAGTGTGTTTAATTTATTAAGTAGTGGATCAAAATTTGCCTTAAACATACCTTGATATGTTCTAGTAATTTCAATTCCCAAGTATTTAAATTTTTCTGTAGCTATTTTAAAAGGGAATTTTATAAGATGTGTTGAATCTTTCGGTTTTATTGACATAATTTCACTCTTATTCCAATTTATTCTATATCCAGAAAAGGATCCAAAGTCTTCAATTAAATTTAATATATTTGGTATAGTGATTTGAGGTTTTGTAATGTACAGTAATATATCATCTGCGTATAAAGATATTTTATTATATGAATCTTTAGTATTATACCCATGGATATCAGGGTGTATTCTAATTTTTTCTGCTAGCGGTTCAATAATAAGTGCAAACAACTGTGGTGATAATGAGCATCCTTGTCTATTTCCCCTTGATAGTTGGAATTTCGAGGATAATATATTATTAGTTACTATTCTAGCTGTAGGTTTATTATATAATAATTTTATCCATAGAATAAAATTCACTCCCAGTTGGAATTTTTGTAATACTTTATCCATATAATTCCATTCTACTTGGTCAAATGCTTTTTCAGCATCCAGCGAAATAATTGATAATTCTTGTTCTTCAGATTTGTATGAGTGCATTATGTTGAGTAAACATCTCATATTGTTAGAAGAGTATCTCTTAGGGATAAATCCCGTCTGATCTGGGTTTATTAATTTACTAATCTATTTACTTAATCTTCTTGCTAATATTTTTGCTAATATTTTTTGATCTGTGTTTAACAATGCTATAGCTCTATACGAACCCGGTTCTTCTAAATCTTTGTCTTTCTTAAGTATTAGTGTAATCGTTGATTCCGCTAATGTATCAGGTAGTATTTGTTTTTTTAAAGCATATTGGTACATTTTTTGTAATCTTGGTATAATTTTATCATAAAAGCTTTTATAAAATTCATTAGTAAATCCATCTGGACCTGGTGTTTTTCCATTCTTTAGTGAGTTTATTGTATCTTCTAATTCCTTAATTGAGATTTGTGCACCCAATTCCTCTTGTTCCTTCAACTCTAACTTTGGAAGATTACAATTATCCAAAAACGTTGTGATTTTATTGGAATCATTTGTCGTTTTAGATGTATACAAATTCTCATAAAATTGCGCAAATCTTTTATTAATATCCTTCGGTGTTGTTAATAATTCCCCTTTATCTGATTTAATCTTTGGGATAGTATGTTCCTTTTCTCGTTTTTTTAGCTGGCGAGCCAAGAGTTTATGCGGTTTATCCCCAAATTCAAAGTGCTCTTGTTTTGTAATTTGAAAAAGTCTTATAAGTTTGGCTGATAATAGTTTATTTAATTTTAATTTCAAAATTATTATTTTGTTATGTTTGTCTATTGATGGATCTTTAGCATTATCTATATCCATTTGTCTAATAAGTTCTTCTAACTGTCTTTGTTCATTCTTATTCTTTTTATTTTGAAAATCTTGATATGAAATTATAATACCCCTAATGTATGCTTTAAAAGATTCCCATAATACAGTAGCCGATATATCTGGAGTATCATTTATTTGAAAAAAGGCATCCATTTGTTCTTTTAAATATATACTCGCTTGTGGATCTTTAAATATTAAATTATTTGACTGCGTTTCTATTCATACCTTCATCTAATATATCTGGCAAGAGAGTTTGATATTCATGGGTATATGTTTTCAAATAATCTCTAATTTGATATCTAAAATATTGATTACCTTTCAGACTGTATTTCGACTGTAATTTCTGGAATGATAAGAGGTTTCCCATTTCGTACAAATCTCCAACCTTTTAAATTCCTAGTCTTTCCCAATGAATAAACGTTTTATCTATAAAGGATGGTTTGAACGACGGGTTATTAGCTATTGGGGAGAGAAGAGATAGATTTGTTAATTTAAAAGTAAATTTTACTTGTCTCCAAATTCGTAAAGTACTATGAATAATCAGGTTTTTCTTGTATATTGTGTTCTTCAACTTTATCGGGGAGTGAAGGATCGCGCCTATATTAAAAGGCAGGCAATCCTCTCTCTCCATTACTAGCCAATCTATCTGTTGACATGAATTATCCAGCCAGTAAATTACAGTTTTAATGTTTGCTGCCCAATAATAGTATAAGAAATTGGGGAGCGCCAATCCACCAATTTCTTTGGGTTTACATAGATGTCGTTTATGAATTCTATGTGACTTATAATCCCAAATAAAATTTGTAATCTGGGAATCAAGTTTAAAAAAAAAAATTTAGGTAGATATATCGGTATTGATTGAAATAAGTAGAGAATTTGTGGGAGAAAAATCATTTTTATGGCATTTATTCTGCCTATTAGAGACATTGGAAGTGTTTTCCAGAATTGTATCAGAGCGTTTAGTTAAGTTTAGTTTAGTTTAGTTTAGAAATACAGTGCGAAACAGGCCCTTCGGCATACCGAGTTCACGCTGACCAGCGATCCCCACACTCTTACACAATCCTACACACACTAGGCACAATTTTCAATTGTACCAAGCCAATTAGCTATATGTCTTTGGAGTGTGGGAGGAAACCGGAGATCCCAGAGAAAATCCACACAGGTCACAGGAGAGCGTACAATCTCGGTACAGACAGGAGCCCATAGTCAGGATCTAACCCAGGTCGCTGGCGCTGTAAGGTAGCGACTCAACCGCTGCACCGCCATGCCACCCACTTTTCACATATTATATGCTGCCTGACCAGATTACCATGAAATAGTTTGACAAATTTCATAAATTAGTTTAGCTCAAAACATCTGGAACAGACAGTAAATAATAGGGTGTTTAAGCAATTTCCAGTGCATTAGCCCACTATCTTGACAAAAGACCAGAGCAAGCTAGCAAATGTTGTGACAATTTCAATTCATAGTCAGGAAACTGAGCAATTGGCTTCATATTTCATAGGAGAACAGTGCAGTAGCCCACAACATCTCCAGGGTATGCTCAATATAAATCCCAGCTGGTATTGCAAACAATGGATTATTGTAGTGAACTGTTAAATTGCTTATACACCATTAATATTGGAGACAAATTCTCAGCTTTGATGAACAAGCATGTAATCTCACCTATGCTACGATCAATTCAATAATCTATTGTGTGTTCTCAAATACACTTTTTTGTTTTTTTTAGACATGGTGGTTAATTCTCATGCGGAAAAGCAGATAATGGCCAAATGACTGGTGACAGGTGGAGACATAATTGGATATAGGTTTAGACAAATGAGATATAGTCTTTAGCGCTTAAATGTTCCAGTCAATAGCTGTCAAGAGTGCCCCTGTGTAATATTAACCATACCCATCGCAGCTGTAACATTGCAAAGCCTAATTCACTTTCAAATATGATTCTTAAAAGGTGAGAAATTGGCTGGAAACATGAATCCAAGTTGACAATGTTTTGTTCAGAAGTTGGATCACTCCTAAATTGAAACGTTAATCCCGTATAGCACTGATATAGATAGAGTCATAGAGTCATACAGCGTGGACATAGGTCCCTCAGCCCAACTTGCCCATGCAAGTGATCAGAGGATGTTTCGGATCACCAGTGTGGCGAAAATGTGCAGCAGCAGTTGCAATGGTCAATGAGAAGTTGTCAACAGCTGCTACTTGACCTCTGCATTCCTGTCAGCACCTTCCAACGCTAATTCTTCATATGGTCCTATCCTTTAAGCAGAGCTCTCCACTAAGTCACTGGACTCCTGGAAGTATGTTGTGAGCAAAACACAAAGTGCTGGAGGAAATCAGAGGGTCAGGCAGAATCTGTGGAGGGGAAGGACAGGCAATATTTAGGGTCGGGACCTTTCTTCATACTGATTGTAGTAGGGGGAAAAAAACTGGAATAGTGGTGGGGGCAGGATAAAGTGTAGGAAGTGATGGGTGGATACAGGTGAAGGGGGGATTTGATTGTATATTGTGATGTTGGTTTCTCTGCACAGTTGGGAAAAATAGTTTATTGTCATGTTCCCCACTGCAGTGAGGTGACTGTACAGTTAAAGTCTTTCTTGCAGCACTATCACTGACTCATTGACTCAGACAACAAAAAACCCAGAAATTATATATAAATTACAGAAATTCAATAGGACAGTGAAGAAGACTGTGTAAAAAACAAGATATTAGTGCCAAACACAATTAGAAAACAAGTCCGTGATAGCACCTAAGGTTGTCCATAGTGTTCTGTTGCCGAGGCTGGATTACAGTTATGCAGACAAAATGTTTAGGAAGGAACTGCAGATGCTGGTTTATACTGGAGATAGACACAACATGCTGGAGTAACTCAACGGTTCAGACAGCATCTCTGGAGAAAAGGAATAGGTGACGCTGGCTGACCCGCTGATTTACTCCAGGATTTTGTGCCTATGTACCTTGTTCAGGTTGGCTCAAGAACCTAATGGTGGTAGGAAAGTAGCTGTTCCAGAAGCCTATGTGGGAAATGTCAGTCTTCTGTACCTCCTGATCAATGGTGGCAGTGAGAAGAGGGCATATGGTGGGGATCTTTGATGATCGCTGCCATCTTCACTTTTGTCTACCTCATGTAGATACGTTCAGTGGTGAGGGTGGCTGCGCCCCAGGAGCATGGAGGACTCATCACCACCAACAACAATGGGGTCATCGGTACATTTATCAATGGTATTGGAGCTGCGCTCAGCCACACAGTCAGGAGTGTAAAGAGAGCAAAGCAGGGGGCTGAACACCCAACCTTTAAAGGCCTGTCTCACGAGTCTGCGGTCTATGGCGGCGAAACGGGAGGAATCTGCCGCCATAGACCGCGCACTCGTGAGAAAGTACAATTCCCGGGCCGTGCGTCGGTGTTCCCAACACACGGTGCTAAAATAAAATCGACAATGTCCAAAACTTAATACTCACCGCACAACCTCCACCAGTGATGCACGAGTGCGGCACGGCCGCTCGCACGGGCCGCCGCCAGTATGGCTCGAGCGCCGTGCGTCAAACCTCCACTGCCACAGCCTCCGCCAGTGACGCACGTGCCGCCGCCAGTGAGGCACGTGTGCTGCACGGCCGCAGGCACAGCCACTGCTACAGTGCCGCGATCAGGATGGCCGCCGCCACAGCCGCCGCTGGTGAGTCACGTGCGGCGGGCCGACGTCATCGCAGTCGGCCCGCCCTTTTTTTACTTACCGCAAGCACGTGGGACCCGCCGTGTTTGAATTAACTCGGCCCCGCGCAGCATCCATGCGGCGCTCCGGTGGATAGGCTCGACGCTATCGCCGTTGCCGCGCGGTCCTCGCTACCGGCGACGCCGCGCTTCACCGCCGATGACCGCAAACAGGTAAAACAGAGCCTTTAGGTGCACTTGTGTCGGTGGTCAGCGAGGAGATGTTTTTACTGATCCACACTGATTGAAGTCTGCCTATGATGAAGTCAAGGATCCAGTTGCAAAGGGAGGTACAGAGACCCAGGTCTTGGAGCTTGCTGATGAGTTTGGAGGAGATGATCGTGTTGAATGCCAAGCTCCGTTGATTAATAACAGCCAGGCATGTGTGTTCTTGTTAACCAGATGGTCCAGAGTGGAATGGGGAGCCAGTGAAATGGCATCTGCTGTCGACCTGTCGTTCCTGAAGTAAGAGTTGATTTGTGCCGTGACTGGCCTCTCCAAGCACTTCATTACATTGGATGTAAGTGCTACTGAACAGTAGTGATTGAGAGGTCACTATGCTCTTCTGGGGTCACTGTTAAGGTAAATGCCTTTTGAAGCAGGTGGAAAACTTGGAGCACAGAAATGAAAGGTTGAAGATGTCTGTGAACTGGAGAGTTCAGGAGGAGAGGACATCCAACCTGATATGCCGGGCAAATTTGCCAACATAACTGCGGAGAAATTGCAGAGGTGTGCATGCCACTTCTAGCCTTTGTAAATCAATTTCGTAATTTTTTTTTTGTGTAGACAGGATGAGGCATGTTACTAGCATGTGGGACATTTGGTACCATCCCTTAAGAGCAACAAGGAATGGGCATTAAAATTTGGAATTGACACTGAGGCACACATCCAGTGAATTGAATAATAAATTCAGTTTCTCTGGGTCTATGTTTAAGGCAGAAATGGCATTACAGACTGATTCAGCTTAGTTTACTGAAGACCCTAGGTTCCCATATGGCACACAATAAGCCTCTGTTTCAGCAAATATCCCACTCTGTGTAATATCTGTGAGCTGTGTGAATAGGAAAAGCAGCATGTTGCTTCCTCAGACAGTCAGGCTGTAAGGACCTCAAAGATGCATTCAGAATCTAAACCCGGTAAACATAAAGTATAGTAATTAACAAGTCAGTGAACTAATGAGAATGGGTGATAGATGGTCAGTGTCAGTGGGCCAAAGTGCCTGTTTCCATGATGTATCTCTAAACCAAACTAGTTACTATTCTCTCCCATTCATTAACATTGAGGTAGATTGTAGTGCCAGTATAGTGCACTTAATGGGAAGGCTCGGCAAACTAGTCACTTTAACCAGATGGCAGGTGAGTAGAGGAGAGTTTTATTGAGATTCTAAAGCAGTGGGTTTGTCACCTAATAATAACCTTGGTATTATTTTACTTTTATATCACAAAGTCCCGGTGTTATCAGGCTTCACCCTCCATTATCAGGTTTCTGGTTGGTCATTCCATAAGTTAGTGTACTGTCCAATTCACCCCTACCCCATTAATACATTGGACTTTGTGCATGGAATTGATGCGCTGCAATGCTGAGAAATATATTCTGCATTCCTCCCCTTTGCTCTAGCTGTTGCACTTGAGTTTGATTTGATTGTATTTACATAGTCTTATCCAATCTGATTGAATAGCATGCAAAACAAATAATTTCACTGCACCTCGGTACACGTAACAATGATAAACCTAAACCTAAATCTAGGTCTGTGCCTGTGCTTACTTTACTGTGGAAATTCACTGTCAAGGGATATTAGGTTTTAGATGACTGGAATACTCTACTGATATAGTTAATAAAAAGAACAGAAGGGGAACCGCTGTTGAAATAATTTACAGTATGATGCCCTGACTGTGGGCTGAGAGGAATGCAGCCAGCCTGTTTCAGCGCATTCAGAGCATCCCAGTCAAGCACAGTTCCAGGTGTGTCTAACCATGTGATGTTGATGGTTTGTGAAATGATTCCAAGAATGTCTATTGCAAGAGAATTGCGGACTCTACAGACTCTGAGCTGTCAGTACCGAAGACTATAAATAGGCATAAACATAGAAACATAGTAAAAAAGGTGCAGGAGTAGGCCATTCGGCCCTTTGAGCCAGCACCACCATTCAATATGATCATGGCTGATCATCCATAATCAGTACCCCGTTCCTACTTTCTCCCCATATCCCTTGATTCTGTTAGCCCAAAGAGCTAAATCTAACTCTCTCTTGAATAATCTTGATATGGATACACTGGGGTTGCTTCACAAGAAGTATCGGGGTGGGAGATTGTAACCTTCACGTGGTCCACCCTGTTTCGACGAATGCAATCAACTTGGCGTGTACAAACAGAAGATCAAACAGAACAAGTTGTATTACAACTTTAGGCTGTGCACGCCATACACAAGAAGAAGACAAGAAGTATCACACAGTATGAAGTGGTTTACAGAGATAATATGACTTAATTAAAAAATCCTGGATTTATTACATGATTTAATATATTGCATCCTTGTTGATCAGGATAAGAGAAAAAAATAGCCGAATGTCATATTATGCAATTACACCTTGCAGCGTGATGCTTTATGCAAACAGTTTTCTGGAGTGAGATGCCAGCCTTCCCTTTTATAACAAAAGAGCAGCACAGTGGTGCAGCTGGTGGAGCTGCTGCCTCACTGTGCCAGAGACCCGAGATCAATGCTTACCTCAGATGCTGTCTGTGTGGAGTTTGCACATTCGCCCTGTGACCACATGGGTTTCCTCTGTCCGGTTTCCTCCCTCATCGCAAAGACGTGCGAGTGTGTAGGGTCATCGGCCTCTGTAAATTGCTCCAAATGTGAAGGGAGTGGATGAGAAAGTGGGATAATATAGAACTAGTGTGAAAGGGTGACCAATGGTCAATGTCGACAGTGGGATGAAGAGCCCGTTTCCATGCTGTATCTTTAACTTTGTATTTAAACTAAACTAATTAAGGTTTCTTGATGCAATTTATCCAACGTCGTAACAAATACAAATTTCCTGGCTTGGAATTTGGTTCAGTGGTAAGAGTGATAATCTCCCTGTAATATTGGCCTTTTTCAGGCAACTAATATATTCTTAGTACAGGAACAGGCTCTTTGTCCCACAATGTCTGTGCCAAACTTGATTAAATTAATCTCCTCCTGCATGTCATCCATTTCCTGCTCTCCTTGTGTCGATCTAAAAGGTGCTTAAACACTGCTATTGTGTCAGCCTCCACCACAACCTACGACAGCACATTCCCACCAAGTGTATAAACAACGCCCCTCCATCTGCTTTAAATGTTGCCACTCTTATCTTAAAACTAAGTGCATTAATTCATCTGTGAGGTGTACAAATTTTGAAACAAAGAGGTGCATATATTTTACCCAGTTGCTTTGCTAATCCGCAATACATTAGTTGCTGCCTCTGAATTCTGAGCTATTGAAGTTAATAGAACCAATTTCAAAAAGATGCACAATATGCAGCAACTGGTAACAGCAACTGGTAACAGAGGACAGATTACATATACAAGTTTCCTAAATATCAAATTTCAGTAAAAGTTCTTACGACTAATGGTAGAATTTTTAATTCATAATAGGACAATAGAATCACAGAGTCATACAGCATGGAAAGAGGCCCTTCAGCCCAACTTGAAAATGCCGACCAAGATGCACCATCTGCTCTAGCCCCAGCTGCCCATGTTTGGCCAATATCCCTGGAAACCTTTCCTATCCATGTACCTATGAAATGTCTTTTAAATGTTGTTATTGTATCTGCAAAACTACT
The DNA here is from genome assembly GCA_038087875.1 of Malacoraja senta. Lineage (NCBI taxonomy): Eukaryota > Metazoa > Chordata > Chondrichthyes > Rajiformes > Rajidae > Malacoraja > Malacoraja senta. The sequence goes on from CM075978.1 coordinate 29,239,500, forward strand.
GTACCTCCTCTGGAAGCTCATTCCATACACCCTCCACCCTCCATGTGAAAAGGTCATCCCTCAGATTCCTATTACATCTTTCCTCTCTTCAACTTAAACCTCTGTCCCCTTGTTCTTGATTGTTCATTCACCCTATCTATTTCCTTCATGATTTTATACACGTCTATAAGGCACGCCTCAGTCTCGTGAGCTCAAAGGAATACAATCTTAGTCCTCCCAAACTCTTTCTATAGCTCAGGTCCTTCAATTCTGGTAGCATCCTCATAACTTTTATCTTCATCCTTTCCAAATAATGGGCATTTTGTTGGAAAGAATTGGTCTCAAATCTATAATAAAAACAATTATGCTTTTGGCTGATATCCAAAGGATGGAAAATGCTTATTTTTGTGTTCTTTTATTTTATATTTACTGGCCTTCTTGAGCAGTAAAAATATTTAAACAGGGCCAACACTAAGGGTGGAGGAAGGTTTGTCTGACCCCCCACCCCGGCTGCTGTAACTGCAGTAGACTTCCCAGAGAGATCAGTGAATATCCAGATGCTCCAATGAAAGGTCATTGGAAAGACAGTGGCATCTCTGAAGAAACTCCAGCTGCCTTGTTTATTAACATAGAATATAAAACATGAAATAGTACTGTGTAGGAAGGGACTGCAGATGCTGGGTTAAACCGAAGATAGTCACTAAAAGCTGGCGTAACTCAGCAGGACAGGCAGCATATCTGGAGAGAAGGAATGGGTGACGTTTTGGGTCGAGACCCCTTTTCAGTAGAAACAGGCCCACAATGTCTGTGTCAAATATGATGCCAAATCTCAGCTGCCTGTACATGATCTATATCCTTCCATTCCCTGCATATTCAAGTACCTATCTGCTCACATCTACAATTTTAATAAGATTATTGAAGCTCATAATGAATTGTAGCATGTCTCGATCATGGTAAGGAAATACTTCAGCAAAACAGCATTTCATATTTTTGCATGTGTTAAGCAATTATAAAATAGGATTAATGTCCTTGCCTTTATTCAGCCAAATAAATGGAAAAAAAAGAGGGGAAGCTAATGACAAATTTCATGCATCCAACCTGTCACTTCATATATTATTATTCTTCAGTGCAGAGTACAGCTAAGACTGCAATTGCGTTTTATTTATTACTTATCTCAGAATGGGTTTAAGAGATTATACAGCTACTGATAAGTACTAACATGACGCTCAGTACTCTGAAGAACATTACCATTTGGGGAGAGATGATCCTGAATGAACCAAAAAACCTACTAAAAATCATCTGGACCTTTCTGACACAAAGTTCTCTGAGGCAGGAAGAGGTTTCTGGCTCTTGTAATTTGTTTTTTATTTGCCTACTAGGTGGCTGTGAGTTCAAATCCCAACACCACTGGTCTCTCTGACTTGCCTTGATCTAGCCAGAATTTAACCGGATGCCGGTGGCCTAATAGACAATCCACAGGATGCTCATTTTGGTGATGGGAGAGAGCTTTTTTTTCTAGTTCATTTCTATTGAATGTGTTCTCCTGATAGTTACTAACCAGAATGAGGGGCAAAGGATAAAATGAGGCCATACTAGAAGGAGCATATACTAAACCACATAATTGGTCATCTAGTTAATCTGCAGAATCTGTAAGGGATTTGTAATACTCAAAACAGATAGAAGACTATGAGTTGGACATAAATGTAGATGGGTTGGTTAGTAAATTTGCAGATGGCACCAAGATTGCCAGGGACACAGACTGCGAAGATGGCTGTCATAGTGTACAAACTGTAAAACAGAGCTTAAAATCCTATTGTATCGTTAAGGTTCGTTTTACTTAAAACAGACAAAAACACAATAAAGTTAGTAATAAAGTAGGAAAATCTTTGTTTCGCCCAGGCGGGTGTGGCAGTCAACTCTCACAGTATGTAACATACAGACTATAGAGTCACTCTATCCCCACACAAAGAGGTAATGTTCAATCAGATATATTTATACTCCAATAATCAGCAATTCAGTCATTCTTTATGTTACAGAGCATTGTACAGCATCTTGCCTGTTAGGATTGACAGGTTCTTCTGATAGAGGAAAGGTTAGCCCATATATGGTTATGCTGAAGAAGCTATTTTTTTGCAGATTCAAGCACTTGTTTTTTTTACCTTGTTGACGCACATTACAATCTTGTAGAGTAAAGGGTAAGAGCCAAGTGTCTGAACATTCTCCTGATTGTTTATATCATAGAGAAAAACATTCATGTATTTGTGCTGTTATCTCGCTAGTCTTATGGAAGAAGGGTGAAAACATTTCTGTTATAGTGCTGTAGCCTTGCTAGTGTAATAGACGAAAGGTGAAAACATTTCTGTTATAGTGCTGTAGCATTGTTAGTGTTAATAGGAGAAAGGTTAAGTATCAATTTTATTGCTTCTAAATCTACAGCTGAATCTACTTTGTAACTTTTAAACTTTTAAACTTTCTCAGTATGAACATTGAATTCTCCACTTTCAAGGAATACCCCTCCCCTTTCTTTTGTGCCTCCACCCACAGATATACACCCATTTGTCTCACCAAGTTCCCCTTCCCCCATGAATCCTTTTCGACCCTTTCTATACCCTGTTTGCCCTGGCTTTCAATTTCACTCCTCTCCTTATCTGACCCCCCTTTTGTCTCCTTTTCACCTCTAGTCTTAGTCACACATTTCATCCATCTGCAAATCAACATCCCCCCCACCCCTAACTCATGTGTATCCACCGATCATGTGGTAGGATTTGTCCTGCCCCTACCTCCCACCTCTCTTTTCCAACTTTCTCCCACCCCCACTCCCCCACTACAATCTGTTCAAAGAAGCATCGCAACTCAAAGCATCGCCTGTACATTCCTTCAATCGGTGCTACCTAACCGGCTGCGTTCCTTCAGCACTTTGTGCTTGTCACTTGTTTTGATATTGCCATTGATGGGATCGGGTGATATGCAGCACTCTCAGAAGCTGGCAACAGGAGTTATGTCATTGGGCCTGCAATCCAGAGACCTGGACTAATGATCAGTTTGAATTCACAGCAGCCGGGGAAATTAAATTCACTTAATTAAATAATCTGGAACAAAAGGCGAGTATCAATAATGGTGATCATAAAATTAACAGATTGTTGTAAAAACACATCTGTTTCAATGTTATCTCCGAGCGAAGAAAGTGTTTCTACGCCATTCATACCATCATTAACAATGTGTGACTCCCAACTCACAGGCAACACGGTTGACTCTTAATTGCCTCTGAGCTGAACTAACAAGCCACCCATTTGTACCAAATGCTTTCATTGGGATTATAAAAATAAATCTATCTGCCTCTGATTTGATTAATCGATTCGGATGCATAAAATATACAATAGACAATAAACAATAGACAATAGGTGCAGGAGTAGGCTATTCGGCCCTTCGAGTCAGCACCGCCATTCAATATGATCATGGCTGATCTTCCACAATCAGTACCCGGTTCCTGCCTTCTCCCCATATCGCCTGACTGCTATCTTTAAGAGCTCTATCTAACTCTCTCTTGAAAGCATCCAGAGAATTGGCCTCCACTGCCTTCTGAGGCAGAGAATTCCACAGATTCACAACTCTCTGGGTGAAAATGTTTTTCCACATCTCCGTTCTAAATGGCCTACCCCTTATTCTTATATGCCCAGACCAACAAACCCTTCAAACCATTTTGTATCAAAGCAGATATGTGGTATGCTTGCATTCATTGGTCGGAGAATTGGGCATGAGTCAGAAAGTCATGATGCAGCATTATATAGGACTTTGGTTAGGCCGTTCTGGAGTATTGCATGCAGTTCTGGTCTCCCCGCTAGAGGAAATTTGGAGGATTTGACGAGGGAGTAGAAGAGGTTTGCTGCCAGGATTAGATAGAATTAGCTGAGAGGTTGGACAGACTTAGATTATTTTATCTGTAATGCCAGAAGTTGAGGGGAGACCTGACTGAAGCACATATAATTATGATGGGCTTAGATAGGGTAGACAATCAGAACATTTTTTCCCAGGCTGGAAATATTGAAGACGAGAGGGCATTGTTTTAAGGTGAAGGGGGCAACGTTTAATGATGTGCAGGGCATTTTTTTTACCCAGAGGGTAGTGGATGCAAGGAATGCCCTGCCAGTGGTTCTGTTGGAGGCAGATTCAAGATACAACCAACTGTTTCACAGTCTTTCTCTTGATTGATGGAGTCAAATGCTTCAGTGAGCTGATAGGAAGTCATGTATCATGTTTGGCACTGCTGGATGTACTGTACTTATCTTGAAACGCTTGTGTAATGAAGATCACATCCAATGCGCCTCTTGATGCTTAGAATCCACACTGTAATTCGCAGAGCAGTTCTCAGGGGAGTCTGATGAGAAGGATGACCTTCAACAGACATCACAGACATCACAGTTTCTCATGCAACTATCGAATTTGTCCTCTTTCTTGATCACAGTTTCCATTTAAACTTTAGACTTTAGAATTACAGTGTGGAAACAGGCCTTTGACACACTGAGTCGGGCTGCTGGGAACAAAGAGGGACCTGGCGATGGGAGGGGGGAGGGCCGCCGAGAACAAAGAGGGACCATCGGGACTCTATTGAGCACTTTGTAACTTTGTCAGCATCAAATATGTGGTGACTCTTTGCGTACTTTGTGTATTGTATGCAAAACAAAGAATTTCACTGTACCTAGGTGCACGTGACAATAAAGAAACGTTGAATTGAAGCATTGTAAGTCCAGAAATCTGCACATTCTGTGAAATGCCATTTTAACCAGGTGTACATTATGTGCACTACGTAAACCTTCCTATTTGACCTAATTAATTTTGAACGTCTGATGTCAAGTTTTGTTTGCTAACACCTCAAGAACATGTTGTCAGCTTGTGCCTTCTCATTATATATATATTTTTAATGTGCTTTATCCCTCTGAACATTGAGTCAAACTTCCAACAGAATACAGTTACCATGAGAAAATAAGACTTGGAAAAGTGAGTATCAACTTTTAAGAAGTGATAAAAGTTATAATTCACTCATTGTGGGGTACATTTTCTATACTTGCGTCTAGAAATGTTATTCATTACATAGATTTTTCTTGTTCTGGTCTTTTGGGAAGGCAGTGGAAAATCTACTCAACATTGGTGTTTGTGTTGGTTTATTACTGTCATATGTACTTACTGTAGATACAATGAAAATAATTGTGTGCTATCTATGCAGGCATGCCAATAGTTAAGAGAAAATAAACAGTGTGCAGATAACAATGTTAAATAGAGTTCAGTGATAGAGCATGGAATAGATCAATCAATGCACCAAGTCCATCAATCGCCCCGTTCACTCTGGTTCTATATTATCCCATTTCTCATCCACTCTCTACACTCGGGGCAACTTTACAGAGTCTTTACGTCTTTGGGATGTGGGAGGATACCAGAGCACCCGAAAGAAACCCATGCTGTCACAGGGGTGGAAGATTGCAACTTTCACGTGGTCCGCCCTGCTTCGACGAATGGAATCAACCTGGCGTGCACAATCAAATAAGATCAAATAGAACAAGTTGTCCTACAACTTTAGGCTGTGCACACCATACGCAAGAAGAAGAAGACAGTGAGAACATGCAAACTCCACATAGACAGATCAGGATCGAATCCAATTCTTTGCTGTGAGTCATCAGCTCTATCATCTCCGCCTTGGTATTTAATAAAACAAGATATTGTGGACCTCAGTCTTTTTTTCTGTACCTCTAATGCTACGATGTCTCAACACTATATTCTGCACTCTGGTATTTTTCTAATTGCACTACCTGCTCTACTTGCCTATGGCTCAATTGTTTTCATGCAGAATATAATTTGACGAGATGGTACGCAAATAAATAATTTCACTGTATCTCGCTGCACATGACAATAATAAACCAATACCCACAGCAAGGTGGTGCCAGAGTGAGGTGACTCTTTGTGTCAGTGAATCTACATTCATCTATTACAATCGCTCCATACTGAGTATGTGGAGTGGTCAATTTTCATGGCAGGATAATTTGAAAAGATAACCTGCTGGGGCTAATCGACATGTTTAAGGACAGGAAATCTAAGGAGGGAACCAGAAATAGCCATCTCACTCTTTGAGAATGGAGTATGTTATCGAAGAAAAAGGGATTGTCTACACATTTCCTGATAATAATCATGGAGGTGCTTCAAGATCAAATGTAGAACTGGGAACAGGTCCTGTTATCCTCCAATATGTCATGGGGGTTCCGGCAGTAATCGATAGAGGTATCAATCTAAGAAGTTTACCTAAAAGATCTAGATGCTGATCAGGGAATAATTTAATGATTTCAGGCATGTTTCCAAGATGTTTCATCTCTTCATATCTCTTGTATTTTTGTTACTGCCTACCACAATCCCACTTTAGCCCTTTTACTACAGATCCTTTCTTTCCTATTTACATTTCTCTTCCCTAATCACAAGAGGCACAATAATTCCTGCTACTTGTAGCAATCCACTCAGCTTTGACTGTTCTCTTCATGTCTCTTGCCCATATTGGATGCTTCTTTTCCCATCTTGTCGCATAGGTCCCTTATATCTTAAAACAAAATCCCTCCAGCAGATGCAAAGTCCTTACAAAAGGAAGACAATAGGCAATTGACAGGAGAATTCAAGAACATAACTGGAGAGAGACCTTGGAGTATTAGCCATGTCCTTCATGTACAGTAGCTTGTTGGGGCGTTGTAAGCCATTCATCTGAAACTGCTCGCCTCTACTGTTGAGTGATCATCTTTCTTTCCACTGCCATCCTCCTGCAAAGAAAATCTCAACAGCAGATGCAATCTTGCACGGGACCACTCTGTACCAGATCATTCGGAATGTAAAAATATCAAGTCAGACTATTATTCATCGAATACAGCTCAGTGTTCAACACAATCATCTTCTCTAAACTTATCATCAAACTCACGGAACTGAGTCCCTGTTCATCCTGATGTTTAATAGATCCTTGACATCCTCATCAATAGACTTCAGCAAAGGGCCACCTCAAAGTTATTTGCTCAGTTATTTGCTCTACTCTCTCCATAATAATGATGAGATGGAGTACAGGAAGTAGATTGAGAACCTCGTGACCTGGTATAGAGACAACAATCTTTCTCTCAATGTCAGCAAGATGGAGATAGTGATCGACTTCAGGAAGCAAAGCGGAGATGTTTGAAAGATTTATATTCCTGGGAGTAAATCATAATCATAATCATAATCATACTTTATTATCCAAGTATGTTTTGCAACATACGAGGAATTTGATTTGCCATACAGTCATACCAATAAAAAGCAACAAAACACACAAAATACATTTTAACATAAACATCCACCACAGTGACTCCTCCACATTCTTCACTGTGATGGAAGGTGAAAAATAAGTTCAATCTTCTTCCATTCTTTGTCTTCCAGCGGTTGGGGGCCTCGAGCCTTCCGTTGACAGGACGATCTTGGCTCCCGTAGCCGGCAGTCGAGCCCTCCGCATCGGGGCGATCAAGCTCCCGCATCGGGGGGATCTCAGCTCACCCCACCGGACGATCGGATCCAGGTTCAGGGCTGGTCGGACCTCCTGTAAATTTGGGGCTTCCCGAACATCAGTCTCTACCCGAGACTGCGAGCTCCTCGATGTTGGAATCCGCCAGTTGGAGCATCGATCATCTTTACATTTGCTGACAATAGCACCATTATTGGACCAATGTAATGGGTAACAATGTGTCAGAGAATAGGAGGAAGGCTGTGGAGGTCGTCAGTGGATATTTTTAAGGCAGAGATAGATAGATTCTTGATTAGTACAGGTGTCAGGGGTTATGGGGAGAAGGCAAGAGAATGGGGTTAGGAGGGAGAGATAGATAAGCCATGATTGAATGGTGGAGTAGACCTGATGGGCTGAATAGTTATGACCTTACGAGATTGATAATCTGATTGAATGGTGCTGGAACACCAATCTTGTTTTCAACAACAGCAAGACCAAGGAGGGAAAGGTGAGGATCCACAAACCTGTCAACATCTTCAAGTTCCTGGGTGTGCATATCCCTGAAAATCTTTCCTGCATTCAGCACATCGATGTAATCACATAAAAAGCTCATTAACACTTATAACTTCTGAGAAGATGGAAGAGAATTGGCAATCGCCTAATACTCAATAGAATTTCTACAAATGAACAGTAGAAAAAGTAATGATTACAGCAACAACAGGTTCCTCCCATCAATAATCATGATCTGAAACATGACATAACGCAACCATAACACTACCTCAGCATTGATATACTTTTATTTTGCATGACATGCTTCTATTTGCACTATTATGGGTCCTAGTTACCTAGTATTATTGATGATTTCTTGTATTATTGATTATATTTATTTGTTGCATTATTGCATTAATGGCTCTGTTAATCTGCAGCAAGTATGAATTTTGTTGTAATGTTCCCGGTGCGTATGACAATTAAACACTCTTGACTCTCTTGAAAATGCATAATGTCTCACTCTTACGCCTTTCAAAAACCAACACTGAATGTAACATTGTGTGGTGTGGATGGTGAATTTGAGGTGTCTGCAGCTGTTGACTCAAGTATCGATGAACAGGTCAATCCAGGAAACCGCATTGCAAGTGTCAGTTCACCTCTTATCCATGCAGAAGTGTAGAGGGAAAGGCTGCAAAGACACAACCTTAAAGGAACAGTTTCAATGTTTTTAGCTTAGTTTAGAGATACAGCGCAGAAACAGGCCCTTCAGCCCACCAGGTCCATGCCGAACTGCACATTAACACGATCCTACACACACTAGGGACAATTAATATTTCTATTAAGCCAATTAACCTACAAACTTGTACATGTTTGGAGTGTGGGAAGAAAACAAAGATCTCGGAGAAAACCCACACGGTCATAGGGAGAACGTACAAACTCTGTACAGACAGCATCCGTAGTTGGGATCGAACCTGGGTCTTTGACGCTGCAAGCACTGTAAGGCAGCAACACTCCCACTGCGACACGGTGCCTCCCCTTTGTACTGTTGTAAGCCTTGGTTTACCTGTCAAGTAACCATGTTCTGGCCTTAGAACATAAGACATAGACATAGGACTAGCCCAGTATGCCAATGTGGTCAGCATGAACAAGATGGGCTGAAAGCTCAGACTCTGTGCTGGATAGCTCTATGAATCTATTAGCCTAAGTGGGACCTGTTGGGTCCCATGTTCACACGGGAGGGCTGGTCCCCCAACGCAATATTCCACCTCTCCAACAATTCCAATATTGGAGGCCAGTGGGGGGAGGGGGGGGCTTTCTGGAGCGCTAGTATGGGTATTGTGGGCTGAAGGGACTGGTTTCCATAGGGCTAGTATGGACAGTGAGGGGCAAATAGATTCTTGGGGTGACAGCTCAGTCACTCAAGCCTGATGTGCTGGCAGCTCACTCACGGCTCGTGGGCGATCAGTTGACTCACAGTTATTCCTTGAAATTCCATTTCAAGCAGGGTGCAAGGTCTCCAAATTCAAATGCAGTTTCCCACCACTTCAAGCAGGGTGCAAGGCCACCAAATTCAGGTGCAGTTTCCTACCACTTCAAGCAGGGTGCAAGGCCACCAAATTCAGGTGCAGTTTCCTACCACTTCAAGCAGGGTGCAAGGCCACCGAAAACCAGTGCAATTTCCGACCACTTGAAGCAGGGTGCAAGGCCACCGAATTCAAGTGCAGTTTCATACCACTTCAAGCAGGGTGCAGGGCCACCAAACTCAAGTGCAGATTCCTACCACTTCAAGCAGGGTGAAACGACCATAAAACCACCAGAAAACCACACAAAACACCACATAAACACCACACTCACAGTTCAATAGACATTCAGTGTGTTCAGTTGATTCACAGCTCAGACAGAGTCATGACCTCTCCCTCCACCATTTTGCAAGACTGAGCCACACCCACACTTCCGGGTTTTATAATCCCTCCCCCATCCCACCGGAAGGGGGTGGCTTTCATGGCGTGATTGACAGGAGAGAGATTCTCAACATTTTTTAAAACACTAATAACACTTCCATTTTTCATTGATAGGAAGAATCCTCTGCACCTGATGAGCGGAGGTACACTGAGTAAGATGGCCAAAAATCACAGCCGTAAGTGGTAGCATTTTATCTAAAAACAATATACAATGCAAACAGGAAGTTGAGCAGTTACCACCTCCAACAACCATTTGCAGTGCAGCATTTCAAAGCAGTTACCACCACCAACAACCATTTGCAGTGCAGCATTTCAAAGCAGTTACCACCATCAAAAACATTTGCAGTGCAGCATTTCAAAGCAGTTACCACCACCAACAACCATTTGCAGTGCAGCATTTCAAAGCAGTTACCACCACCAACAACCATTTGCAGTGCAGCATTTCAAAGCAGTTACCACCACCAACAACCATTTGCAGTGCAGCATTTCAAAGCAGTTACCACCACCAACAATCATTTGCAGTGCAGCACATTTTCATTGCAAATTGCTTCAGTGCAATGCAACCACATTTTCATTTTCAAACCACATTAAGGGCACTCAGAGTTGAGTAGACATTTGTTCAGTGTTATTCACAGCTCAGATAGACGTGACCCTCTTGCTTCCTCCATCTTGCAGGGACTGAGTGAGGCACAACACTTCCGGGTTTTATAGTCCCTCCCCCTCCCACCAGCAAAGGCAGCAGAGAGAATGTCAACATTTTAAAAACATTAATAAGTCTTTTATTTTTCATCGATGGGAAAAATCCTCTTCTCCAGCGCAGCGGATGGGGACTCTGTGTAAGCTGGCCATAAGTGGCAGCGTTTTATGAAAAATCATGAAACAGGAAAACAGGATGTGGTCTAGATCTTACTTTTAGTAATATAGATAACTGTCAGGCAGATACAGGTGTAGTTAGCCATTCAATAGCAACTCTTGAGCATGAGCTAGATAATTCAGTCTCTCGCAAAGGTTGAGGTCACTTAAGTGGGAGCTCTTTAGGATATTAGTGAACCTGGGGAATACAAAGGACCAAATTAATCCTGACGTCAACATTCCTGATAATGGAAAGGATAAGAAACTAAGCAGTTAGAGGCTTTAGGTGCTTTACAACTCTCTTACAGTCTACTCTGCTGGATGTTTATGACAATGCTGAGCCACAGCTTGATAACAGTCAGGCAATAGCAGTGGACTCCATATTAATTTGTTGCATATTAATAGAAGCTGTAGGTTGAAAAAACTTGGAGAGTAAAGCCCCTTTCCCACTTACGTGCCCTTGGCACGCTAATTACGTGACCTCGTGGTCGCGTTGAGGCGTGACTGTCCCCCGAAGGTCACGTGCGACTTCATGCATGCGCACAGCCGTCTGGAGCACGTGACGTCATTTGAAGATGGACACAAAATGCTGGAGTAACTCAGCGGGACCGGCAGCATCTCTGGAGAGAAACAATGGTTGATGTTTCGGGTCTAGACTCTTCTTCAGTCTGAAAGAAGGGTCTTGACCCAAAACGTCACCCATTCCTTCTCTCCAGAGATGCTGCCGGTCCCGCTGAGTTACTCCTGCATTTTGTGTCTATCTTCAATTTTCTTGGCACCGCTCTGGGAGTAGAAGTGGGCGCGGATCAGGACCGCAATGGCCGTGAGCCCCAGGCCAAGCTCGGCGATCGTTTGCCTGCTTCTGCTGCTGTTGGAGGTGAGACGTTGCATCGCGCCAGTGTCTTGGGCCTGTACCACTTTGGCCATCAGTTACGCGACAGGCCGGTGGCGCGCGAAGATTTCGTTCGCTACAAAATTTTGGAGCGCCGCGTGATATTGCGCACAACTACATACCCCTCCACGCTTGTCAGTGGGACCGTCCCCACGTGGCCATATGTTGCCCGTGCGCCTCAACGCGATGACGAGGTCGCGTAATTTGCGTTCCAAGGACACGTAAGTGGGACAGGGCCTTAAGATGGTACTCTCAATGACTCTCTAGAATCGGGATATGTCTACAATATGACAATCAAACCTGGCAATACAGAATATCATCATATCTGAGGAAGTGTCCCAAACTGAAATATTACCTGTCCATTTCCTCCAGAGATGCTGCCTGACCCATCGAAGTTATTCCAGTAGCTGCAGTTTCTTGTGACACTACCGTGTTACTTTCGATTGCTACGGGGAGGGCAGTGAAAGTTTTTCATTTGTTAGACCAGCATGGAAAAATAATATGGGAATCATAAAGCTTCAAGTTCTGGTCCCATTGCATGGAAAGGATTTGGCCACGGTTCCAAATGATTGATCCACACAAAATATATTAAAGACGTCCCTACAGATTGTCCCAATAACATGGGCATCTCAATTACTCATACCTTTTCTTTAGAGATACAGTGCGGAAACAGGCCCTTCGGCCCACCAGGTCCGCGCCGACCAGCGATCCCCGCACATTAACACCATCCTACAACCACTAGGGACAATTTTTACATTTACCAAGCCAATTAACCTACAAACCTGTACATCTTTGGAGTGTGGGAGGAAACGGAAGATCTCGGAGAAAACCCAGGCAGGTCACGGGGAGAACGTACAAACCCTGTACAGACCGCACCCATAGTCGGGATCGAACCCGGGTCTCTGGCGCTGTATTTGCTGTAAGGTAGCAACTCTACCACTGCGCCAGTATGTCCTCCTAACTAGTTCTTATTCTAGCAGAAAAGTAAAACAGTTTTGACAATTTTATGCTAAATTTCACTTCATTGAAATACCATTTTGTTGTCAGGCTTCATGAACACGACATATGTGGATCCTTAAAAAATGATATTCAACCTCTTGGTTTTTGTCTTAAGGGAGTCACACAAGTATAATTCCTTTCTATTCTGTCAAGTTTTGATGAGTAGCTTTGTCCTGACATGAATGTAATCATTCAGTCTCACTCCATTTCTAATAGCATCATATTTCATACTTATCTTTAAACTCTCCACACTACTCTGGAACCTCCTCATCTCTCTGCTGTTTACTCAATAATACTCTGTACATTTTACATGGATAAAGGAACTAGATTGTTCCATTTTCCCTGAGAATGAATTAAATTCTAAATACATGTTTTTGGGCAGGGTAGGCATTACGGTTAAAACTCTGATAATAAACACTACATATTGACCAGGATGGATCTTATTAGGAAGTGTTGACAGAATTTACCATCTAAAAATATATCATGAAGTTTGGGATTCCCAGGAGAAAGTATATGCATTAAACATGCAGGCTGAGCTCCATATCGTAATATCACAGCTGTGTTCTGATGTCAAATTCCATTCAAAATTCCCCACCGGTTGCACTGATAAACCATGCACAGGAAAAGTGAACATTGGATTCGGATTCAGATTTCACGTTCACAAGTTATAGGTGTAGAATTTGGCCATTCGGCCCATAGAGTCTACTCCGCCATTCAATTATTGTTGATCTAATCCCACTTTCCTGCCTTCTCCCCATAACCCTTGACACCTGTTCTAATCAAGAATTTGTCTTAAAAATATGCACTGACTTGGCCTCCACAGCCCTCTGTGCGAACGAGTTCCACAGATTAACAACCCTCTGACTAAAGAAGTTCCTCCTCACCTCCATTCTAAAAGAGCACCCATTAATTCTGTGGCTATGACATCTGGTCCTAGACTCTCCCACTAGTGAAAACATCCTTTCCACATCCACTCTATGTATGCCTTTCATTATTCTATAAGTTTCAATTTGTGATGAAATTCCTTGTTCACATGTAGAACATAGGATAAACAGTGTAAACAGTAGTGATGAATACAATAATTAACACGAGTGCAAAACAATGGAATGGTACAAGATTGTAGTGCAATCTGAGGTAGTGCAAAAAATAATAAATACACAATAACGGAGTAGGTGAATGGGATGGTGTTAAGAGGATCAGTACCTCTGCGAAGAGGGTTGAAAAAGATGATTGGTTCAGGAGTTTCTTAGCAGAGGAAGAAACTGCTCTTAATTCTGGACAAGTGGGCTTTCAAGCTCCTGTATCTAGCAATGTTACAAAATTTTGAGATTTAAAAAATCAAGCCTGCAATTTATCCAATCAGATAAAGCATAAAAAGAAGTTTAATTTGACACTTTATTCACTTTCATATCTTCAGTATTAAAAAAGTTATGGCCATTTTCATACTCGGAAATTAGCATCTTCTTCCCTATTGCTTTTCCATTGACTTAATACAAAAGCTGTCAAGGACAGTCAAAAGCCCATAACTTTCTTAAAAATTAAGAGAACTGAAAGAAATGTTCAGTTATTATAGATTGAAGTATTCTGAAACAAATATGAAACAATCTTACTTGGATGACCTGAAATTAAAGCATATAATTAAGTTACCCAATTGTAGCTAATTGTAGCTAAAGGAATCTAAGTCTAATTACAAAATTCAATTACTAGATCTAAACATCTATCAATTTCTTAAGAAAAGATGAACATTTTTAAATAGCCTGTGTCCAAATAACATTCACACAAGAATTCACACTATAACATGATTTTAAAATCTCATTGTCATTAATTTATAGGCCAAATGGAAGGAATTTAATGTTTAATTCCCGTAAATTAATGGCCATTTAAATCATCTTGCGAGTGGGTTTTTGTGGAACGCGATCAATTGGAACGTTGCATTTGCGGTGAATTTAAACCCCATGTTGGCAGGAAAAATACTGCCGGTTCGTATGGGGAGTAAGTCACCTTCTCGCAACGTGAAATTTTGATTAAAGGTATCCTAAGAAGCACTTTTTAATGAAAAAATAAACTGTGTACCTTGCCTTGTCCCCTACGTGAGGTCCGTCCCGTTGTCGGCGTTCATGGCTTTAGAAGATGATTTTAAATTTACTACAGTAATTCAATTGGTAAGCGCAGTTTAAAAATAATTCCAGAGAACGGCAGTCAAAGCGATTTTTCTTCATCAACTATTTAGCCTGTTCAAAATCGATTTGAATAGGCTTCCGAAATACCGCATTTTAAACCCGCCCCCCTCTCAACAGCAGCAAAGTCGCGCACACGGGCAGTGACAGAACTGCAGCGCCGCTTAAGGTAAGTTTTGTAACATACCTACTGTATCTTCTTCCAGAAGGTAGAAGATACAAAAGGGCATGGCGAAAGTGGCAGGAATCCTTGATGATACTTCTAGCCTTCATGATGCAACACATGGTGAAGGTGGACTCGATGAAGCAAGTGGCAAGCTTGAGATGGACTGGTACAAAAAGTTGGAGTAAACCAGCGGGTTCAGGCACTATCTCTGGAGAAAAGGAATAATTTTCTCCAGAGATGCTGCCTGAACCCGCTGAGTTACTCCAGCTTTTTGTGTCTTTAAACCAGCATCTGCAGTTCCTTCCTGCACATGGACTGGGCTGTGTTCACCACTCTACAGGTTCTGGCAGTCAAGAGCAGAGGAGTTGTCACACCTATCAGAGTACTTTCTACATCTGTAGAAATACAAGAGAATCGCGTGGACATGCCAAATCTTCTCAGACACCTTAGAAAGTAAATATGCTGATGTGTTGATTAGATTCATCTGATCTGAAAGAAACAGCTGTGACAGGAAGCAGCATAAATATGAAGTTGTTTATATTTGCTCTTCATTAATTACATTTGTTTTAATGTATTTAGCTATTATGTTTTCTTAAATTTTCATAGTTTAAAAAGAGTTAATTGTTTAATTGGTTTCTCAATGTATTTCAATGCCTCCAAATTTTATAGAGCCTTTAAGATCCTTGACCCACAGCTTGGCTTTGCTTGCTATGAATTTTTTTAGAGGATGCTTGGGTAGATTGATTCTTCTGAAAATGAATGAGAAGTAAAGCTATGTGAAAAGAAGTGAAAGACAGGAGGAGAATAGAAAGACTACAGGCATCTGTTGTGGGTCATCAAGTCGGGGAGAGAGCCTGGATTTCCATAATCACATAATTAAGGTGGATACAGGGACAAATACAGATGTGGCAGGTGACTTTAATTTGCCACCGATTGATTAGGACATTTATAAAATGTGTAACACAAATAGAAACATAATTCCGGACTCAGGTTTTGATTATCACAAATTGAAGCAAGATTTAAAAGAGATGGCAATGAGTCTGCTGATTTGTTAATGCATAAATCACACAAAGTCTCTGTACTTGCAGATGCAAGAGACTGCAGATGTTGCAATCCTGAGCAAAAAATGCTGGAGGAACTCAGCAAGTCAGCCAGCATCTGAGGATGGAAAAGGACCTCCTTCAGACCAATGAGACAGATGGGAGATGGCTGGTTAAACGAGGTGAAGGGAAGCAATTGGGGTGGGACAAGAATTTGCATGGTGGGACGACCCAAAATATTGTCTGTCCATTTCTCTCTATCGATGCTGCCTGACCTGTTGAATTCCTCCTGCGCTTTATTCCTTGTTTCTGTCTTTGTACCCAACATCAAAATTGCCGGTTAGAGAGAAACATAAATGTTTGGAAATGTATAATTTTGGAAGTAAAATTGTGCATCAGCAATAAAACTGCAGTGTTCCTATCTGATTAATGATTTCACACAGCAGTGTGTATAGATATAATTCAAATTAATTTCTCTGCATTCAAAAATTTTAATTTACTTCATGAGACATCTTCACTACAAAGCTTTGTTAAATAATTGTCTATAAATGAGTGTTGGTGCGTATGACAATAAACTCGACTTGACTTGACGCGGCTTGGATTGGTAGCAGTTGATCAGAATATTAAATGCAAACATATCTGAATTTGTGGCACCCCTGATCAGTAAAGGGAAACCTCAAAATACCTTGTGAAATTTCCTTGCCCCTCCCACCTTTATGCCAAACCCTCCAGTCTTTGACTACCCCTAGTGGTGGCACGTTCCAGGAACCCACCACACTCTATGTAAAAATACTTGCCCTGCACATCTCCTTTAAACATTGCCCCTTACACCTTGAAGATGTGTCATCTAGTCTTCGATATTAGGTAGACACAAAATGCTGGGGGAGCTCAGCGGGTGAGGCAGCATCTCTGGAGAGAAGGAATGGGTGATGTTTCGGGTCAAGACCCTTCTTCAGACTGATATTTCTACCCTGGGAGAATGATTCTGACTGTCTACCCGATGTATGCCTCGAGAAGTTACCGAAACTGACATTATTTCCATTCCATTGAAATCAATAGAAGCAATCTGCCTACTCACTTTATCACTCAGATAATGAATGGAAAACAGCAACGTCTCTCACCAGTTGTAAGCAGTATAATGACCGCTACCTTTTGTCAATTTTGCATTTGAACTTGTGATGCGCACGGACTGTGTCACATCTTGTTCCTGTGCTGAATCACGTTCAGGTCCAGGGACGAACGCTTGAGGTTCCTTCACACATTACATTGTATTACACATCCCAATTCACAGCAGCAGCGCTCCAACGATATTACCGCATAACAGCACACAAACCCTCAATGACCAGCAATCAGTCAGCAACAAATCTGATCAGCATTTCAGTTTGACTCTGAATGAGATCATCAACGAATGTATCAATTTTCATTGTTTCTTAGTTAATCTTCATTATGGTGAGGTTGACTTGTAATATGCTGTTGAATTTTGCATTTGAGTCCATTCCTTGCAAATGCCTGGTGATTCCACATTTGCAAAGTTATTGCTTCTTCCCTTGCAAATGTGTGTTTCTATTTTCCCCTAATTGCCCACATTTCTTTGAGTTTGAATTGAGACTGTAAAACACATTCAGATTGGTAGGTGATACTGTTTCATGCGTCAACATTATTGGCCAGCTTCCCTTTACCAAAATGCACAATTTATTAAAAATTCTCACCCCTTCATTGTTCAGTGAAACACTAGAGTGAAGGTGAAACTGCCTAGTGAATTCTAATTCCCTCAGTAAGTCAAGGCAGCATAACCTCAGGGCTCTAAATTGACCATATCAGAGGAATGTAGCAATGTATAACTGACTGCTCCCAATTAATGGCAAAGAAAGGATTTGTCTTGAATAATTCAAGACAGTCTGAGAGGTTGTCAAGGTTGCATTATAGATGAGAATGGAAATGCACTGCTCTTTGGACACTGTTGTCCAGCCACTGCTGAGGTTTAGAGACAAGACTGGGTGGCAGAAGCTCCGTGAGGGAACTGTAAGAGAAAGAGGAAGCATGAGTCAGACCCCCATGGACAAGATAATTTGTGATGAACGTTCGACCGCACTTGCCCTGTGCTTGCTGGAGTTTAGAAGGATGACGGGGAACTTACCCAACAGTGGAAGGCCGGGATAGAATGGATGTGGAGAGGATGTTTCCACTAACGGAAGAGTCTGGGACCAGAGACTATAGCCTCAGAATAAAAGTATGCAGCTTTAGGAAGGAGATGAGAAGGAATTTCTTTATTCAGAGTATGATGAGTCTGTGGAATTCATTGCCACAGAAGGTTGTGGAGGCCAAGACAATGGATATTTTTATTCTTGATTACTATGTGTGTCAGGGGTTATGGAGAATAGGCAGGAGAATGGGGTTGAGAGGAAATTAATGATTGAAAAGTGGAGTAGACTTGATGGGCCAAATAGTTCAAATCTGCTCCTATCACTTATGAACATGAACTTATTATGTGCATGTGTGGTCAGCATGCATTTGTATGCGTGTGTGTGCATCCTTGTGCATATGTGTGGTCATACATGCATGCTAACAACAGAGCAAATGGTCTGTTTTGAACCTTTCCATTGGACTGGCCTTGTGGTAGCCACTGGGCAATGACCATACCACATTAAAAACATTCAGCCTCAGGCATCCTCTACACCTCACAAAATCCTCCACTCCAAGAGTCTACTCATGTAGCGTGTAAATATATGTAATCAGACTGAAGAAAGATCCAGATCCGAAACATTGCCTATCCATGTTATCCCAAGATGCTGCCTGACCCGTTGAGTTACTCCAGACTTTCTATCTATTTTGTAAACCAGCATCTGCAGCTCTTTGTGTCTAAATATATTGTTGTTCTTGAAGAACATGTTAATTTATAGCTTTTGGCTTTTCATACTCACTGATGAAATCTCTCAAAGTGCCTGTATTTTTTGCATCCTGACAGATTCTGGTGATGAATTGCTATCCTAGGCAGTAAATTCCGAGGTGCTGTTTACAAGATTAGTGCATAAATGCTTAACAAGTTCATTCGACATCCTGTCGGCTCCACTATTTGATTTGATGAGTTAATACCTTAATGAAAATCCAGAGATGTATCATGAAGAGAATTAGTAAATGAATTTCACTATTAATCGCAGGAAGAACTGAATCCATCTTATGGTGCATCATCACAACAATTGTGCTTCCCATTCATCAGGCCACATACTCACACTACTAAGGGAGCAGTAATGGTGATATTCAGGCTTTCACACGGACACTCATGTTTCAACAGAGACATAGACCATATGGTGGAGAATGTGTGAAGACATTGGATCAGATGATACACTCCCCCAACTCACTCTACATGAATACATGAAGGGCTGGAGTAACTCAAGGCAGCATCTCCGGAGAAAATGAATTGGTGACTTTTTGGATCAGGATCCGAAAAAGTCTAAGGAAGAGTGACAACCCCAAATGTTGCTTATCCATATTCTTCAAAGTTGCTACAAGGCCTGTTGAATATTTTCAGCACTGTGTCTTTTTGGTAAACCAGTATCTGGCATTCCTTGGGTCTACTTGAATATACTGTACGCTGGGAGCTCGATAAAAAGATGCTCAAAGGGCTAAAGTTCTGCTGGTATGTAGCTATGTTTCTACATGCTTTCCACAAACCCTTCATGATCGGTAGGGAAGATATCTAATGTGTGCACTGGGTATTATTGCCTGATATTTAATGAAATACATAAATTGTCTTAGTTGCAAAGGCAAAGAAAACTGTATGTGGTTGAATTTGAATTCATTAAAGCATCATAGTGATTGATTGATTAATTAATTTGTCCCATGACAACTTGCTGGTAAGAAAGCAAACTAGGGTGGCACAATAGCAAAGCGGTAGATTTGCTGCCATAGGGCACCACAGACCCAGCTTTGATCCTGATTCCAGGTGCTGTATCAAGTTTGTATTGTACATTCTCCTTGTGACCATGTGGGTTTCCTCCAGGTGCCCTGGTTTCCTCCCACATTCCAAAGGCGTGGAGGTTTGTAGATTAATTGGGTTTTGAAAATTTCCCCTAGTATACTGAAGGATAAAAGAAGATGACATAAGTTCAAGGTGATAGGTTGGGGGCAGGGGGAATTTAAAGGAAACCTGAACAGTAAGTTTCTCATACAGAGGATGGTTGGAACGAGTGACCAGAGGAACATTAGAAATGGTTGCAAATGCAATGTTTATAAAAACATTTGGGCAGGTACCTGGAGAGGAGAGACATATGGACCTAATGCAGGCAAATGGGATTTTCAAAGATAAGCATCTTGTTCGACATGGATAAGGTGGGCTGAATGTTTTTATTCTCTGATGTACTGCCCTATACAACTCTAAAATGTTGTTTAATCAAGCGTCTACATTGAACAACCAACATCCAAGTGTTGATCGAAATGGCCTTGGCAGGGAACTATGATTATGAGCAGTTAAAACAATCTTAGGTTTATGAAGAGCAGGATTTGTTGAGACTGTCAGGTTGAGTGATTGAGGATTGCAGCAGCTGAGGCAATGGAGGAGTTGAGGTATATTACTCTAGAGGTACAAGACAGCGTGAGTGATGGGATGGAAATGCCTGAGTTTCAGAGAGGTGGAGTCAGCGGCCAAGGGATGGAGAACGTGGCTGCGGTCCAGATTTTACTGCAAATGGTTGACAGCCTTGTGTCATTCCCGCTATGCTCTGATGTTGGCTCCTCATGGAGTCCGGCAGTTAAATGTCAGCTTTCTGCGGTTTGCCTGCTTTCAGCCTGCACAACCAGGTCAGACCTAACGCAGCTTACATGATTCTGTTCATCTTTGTAGTCAGGAATGCCTTTGAAGGAAAGAGATCAGGTGAAAATAATTTCCATTTTAAAATTCATTTTGTGTCAACATATCTACTTATTTGTTCAGATATTTTATAATGTTTTAACTATTTTCATTTTGAAGAAATCGAATGTTTGTAATGAAAATATAATGAAAATTGAGTTCTCTAATTTTAGGTAACTAACGTGCACCTGTATACGCACTCATTTCTCCCTGTCCCCTTCTCCCATCCCATTCCACCTATATTCCTTCCTCTAGCTTCACATTTCATGCCACTTGTTTCTTTATCTCCTTATTTCAATGTCCTTTGTCTTTTAATCTCTGGCCTTTGTCCACCCATTTGCTAATCAACACCCCCCTCGCTATCCACCTATCATTTGCTGATGTTGTATCCCCCACATGCAGCGTTCTCCACTCCCCCCTCCCCCGATCACAATGAGTCTGGAGAAGGTGTAGATGAGATATGCATGTGCCTTTAACATAGTGACCTCATACCTACTAACCACTCCCCATATCACAAGTATATCTACAACCTCCCCACCCACAGATCGCTCTCTAGTTCCTGTGACAGACCACGTACAGCTAGTGCTATGTGTAATGCTCCAGTATGAATAAAGATAGTAAAGTAACGACGCCTCGTTATGAAGCCTTTACATGGTGTCAAATAACTTACCTTGCGCCTCCTGTTTATCGGTTTATCATTTAATTTTGTCCCAGTTTTTTGTTTCCTCCGCCCTCCTGTTTCTTTGTCATGGCCTCTTCTGCCCGTAAGCCCGATGTGCTCGTTTTTGATTTAGACATCGCCCTTCGATGGGACATATTCAAACGTGACTTTAAACACTATTTCACGATTGCTCATCCTGACGCCACCCCCGCTCTCAAAGCCTCCCTGCTTCTCAACTTGGCTGGTCCCGAGGCACTGACTGGCTCCGACTTCTTCGTCTACGCTGCGGGAGAATCAGCTCGGGACCCGGTATGTCTGTTGGCTAAGTTTGACGCTATTTGTGACATTCCGACTAATTGCATCTTAGAACGTTTTAAACTGTTCGCGCGGCGTCAGCTCCCTGGGGAATCTGCTGAGAACTATGTCATTGCGCTGTGGCACCTCGGTAGGCGCTGCCGCCTCCGAACGTGGAACCCCGATGAGATTATCAGGGACCTACTGGTTTACGGTCTCCGTGATGAGAAGCTCAGGGCCGAACTTCTGCGCAAGCCGGATCTGACTTTGGCCGATGCCATGCACGCTACTCGCTTAGCTGACGCTGTTTCCTCGGCGGCGCCGCCGGCCGAGCAGGCGATCAACTTTGCCAGCACTCCCAGTCATCTCATGAACACACCCCAGTCGCGACCCCCAGGGTCGCTCGCTGCTCGAGGGGGACGCGCCCCGGGGTTCGGTGCTGCTACAAGGGGAGGTACCCAGCAAAGGTGCCCTAATTGCAACTTCACAACTCATCAATTCAATGTGTGCCCTGCTTTAGGAAAGACTTGCAATGTCTGCAATAAATTGAACCATTTTGCTGCGGCTTGTCGTTCCCGTGGGAAGCCTGTCGCTGCTCGAAGGGGAAATTTAAACAACCTTCTACAAGCTGACAACGAGCTCAGCTCCCAGTGCTATTCCGATGAACATTCTGTTTCTACATCTGACTCCTCTCAGGGGGAGACCAACTTGTTTACCGTGTTGGACGCACCTGCTATGATAACGGATCCTTCTGTGCAAGTCACTGTGAACAACTCGACCTTCACTGCTAAAATCGACACGGGGGCGGTGACCAATGTAATGTCAACATCCCTTTTCAACCAGATAAGAACTAATGAGCAGATATTTTCTCAGAGCTCAACCTTGCATGCCTACGGTGGGGAGATTCTTACTCCTGTGGGCAAGGCCACGCTACACTGTAAGATACTAGAGACCATTCGGCCCCTCACCTTCTATCTCCTCGATCGAAAATGCATTCCCCTGCTGGGGATCCAGGCATGCCAGGAAATGGGACTGGTGTACTTCCACCGGGACATCCACCAGGTGCAGACTCTTATGGACCCGCTGGCCGATTATCCCGACCGCTTTGATAATAAGCTAGGCAAACTACCCTGCAGCTACAAGATTGTAGTTGACCACAAGATCGTTCCCGTGGTCCATGCTCCTCACCGTGTCTCCTTCGCCATGAGGGACAGAGTGGAGGCGACCCTACACAGTATGGTACAAATGGGCGTCCTAAAGGCGGTCGTCGAGCCCACCAGCTGGGTCTCTTCCATGGTTGTTGCTGCTAAAAAGGACATGAGCGAGATACGCATCTGCATCAACCCCAAAGACCTCAACCTGGCCATTCGACGCCCTCACTACCCTATGAGAACGGTGGAAGACGTCGCTGCACAGGTTGGTCCAGCAACGGTTTTTTCTGTCCTCGATGCCAAAAGCTCCTTCTGGCAGATACCACTGGACGAGCGGTCGTCCATTTTGACAACTTTCGCCACCCCCTACGGAAGGTTTCGGTTCCTCCGAATGCCATTCGGGATCAACTCTGCCAGCGAGGTATTTCAGCGGACCATGGAGCAGTTGTTTTCAGATCTGCCTTGCGCCATAATTGTTGAAGACATCCTCGTTTACGGTAAGGACGTTGCCGAACACGATGTCAACCTCCGCCTGGTCCTGGACCGGGCCCGGCAGATCAACTTGAAACTGAACCCCAAGAAGTGCCGATTCCGCGTCTCGGAGGTCACCTATGTTGGACATGTATTCACCGCTGAGGGGCTAAAGCCAGACCCGCAGAAAACGGCTGCCATCTCAGGGATGCCCCCTCCTACCAATGTGGCAGGCCTGCAACGCTTCCTCGGCTTGGTAAACTACCTGGGGAAGTTCATCCCCGACCTCAGCGAGCTCAGCGCTCCCCTGAGGGATCTGATCAAAAAGGACACGTCCTGGCTTTGGTTACCCAACCATCAGAAGGCATTTGACATTCTTAAGTCTAAGCTGATCAGCACCCCCACGCTCAAGTTCTTTGACCTGCAGCGTCCCATTGTCCTCACCTGCGACGCCTCTCAATTCGGACTCGGTGCCGCCTGCCTCCAGGTCCATGACGGCCTGCAGCTACCTGTCTCCTTCGCGTCCCGCACCATGACCTCCACCGAACAGCACTACGCGCAGATTGAGAAGGAGCTACTGGCCGTGGTGTTTGCCTGCTCCAAATTCCGGGACTACATCGTGGGCAACACTTTCACCGTTGAAACTGACCATCAGCCACTTGTCACCATCCTCAACAAATCGATCCATGTGGCCTCATCACGCCTGCAGCGCATGATGCTGCAGCTCCAGCGCTTCACGTTCACGGTGGTTTATCGTAAGGGCAAGGACATGTTCGTGGCCGACACGTTGTCTCGCGCCCCGCTGACGTCCACCGCTCGCCACCAATACGAAATGTCTGAGTTATTGGTGCTACGATTGAACATCGTCCCCTCGCAGCAGATGAAGTCCCTGGTTGAACACACTACCAATGACCCTGCCCTGCAACAGTTGTCTGCCGTCATCCGGCAGGGCTGGCCTGACCATCGTTCGGCACTGCCGGCTGGTGCCGTGCCCTACTTCCTGATTCGGGACGAGCTCGTACTGCACGACGGCGTGGTGGTGAAGGGTCACAAGGTGGTCGTGCCCGCGGCGCTGCACGACCAATATTTTCAAGTCGCTCACCGCGGTCACCCTGGGGCCGAAGCCACCGTGTCTCTCGCCAGGAGCCAGTTCTATTGGCCGGATATGGCCAAATACATCCGGGAGAGGGTCTCCTCGTGTTCCACCTGCGACAGCCGCGCCCCCCACCAGCAGCGTCAGCCGCTTCTACAGCAGCCCGCGCCCGAACTGCCCTGGATGGCGCTTGCCGCTGACATTTTCGAGTGGCGGGGCAAACATTTCCTGGTTCTCGTTGACTCCTACTCCAGCTGGTTTGTGGTCGACCGGCTGCATTCCGTGACCTCTTCGGCCGTCATCGACAGGTTGTACCCTCATTTTGGCACTTTTGGCCCCCCGGCAAGCCTGCAGTCGGACAATGGCAGCCAGTTCACGAGCTCCGAGTTTAAAGCGTTCGCTTCCAGATGGAACTTCCGCCATTTCACCAGCAGCCCGGAGTACCCGCAAAGCAACGGTTTGGCCGAGCGCGCAGTCCGCAGTGCTAAGCACCTGTTGGAACAGTGTGGCGGCATTAACTCCGACTTCCATCTGGCCCTCCTCAACCTTCGGAACATTTCCCGCGACTCTGCCATGGGTTCACCTGCTCAGCGGCTCATGTCTCGCGCTACCAGACTCCCGCTCCCTGTGGCCCAGCGCTCCCTCATACCCTCCATCCTCCCACCTGCGGCGGTTCAGAAACGCATTGCCTTCAGGCACGACGTCCAAAAGCGTTCACATGACAGGTCCTGCCACCCGCTGCCGCGCCTCTTCCCCGGTCAAGTTGTCCGTATGCAGACCACTCCCGGTCACTCCAAGCTCGCTACTGTCGTCGGCTCTGCGGGGTCGCCCAGGTCCTATTTCGTCGACCACGCTGGGGCCATTTACCGACGGTCCCGCCAGCACCTTCGGCTCGTCAACGAGCCGCGTCCTCCTGCCGCGGACCCCTTTGCTCCCCCACTGCCGGTTTCGCGTCAGGGCGTTGCTCTGCCCGTCCGTCCTGACATGCAACGTTCTGCTCCTCCTCCGCCCCTTCCGTTCCATCCCACTCCGACTAGTCCTCGCTCGCCTGCCCGCGCTCGTCCCGGTCCCGACCCCGCATCCCCTCCGGGTTCGGTGCCGCGGTCTCTTCCGTCTCCTCCCGTTTCTCCCTTTCAAGTTCGTCTTTCCCCGCCGGTGCCTCTTCCTCCTGCAGGAAGGGTGGATGGCGAGACGCGAACCCGGGCGGGACGTCTTGTCAAACCGCCTGACCGCTATGGCGATTTTGTTTAACTATCCTAGCGCATGAGCCGTGGTCGCCATGTCACCATTGTATTTGCCTGTCGTTTCGAAGAGGAAAGATGTAGATGAGATATGCATGTGCCTTTAACATAGTGACCTCATACCTACTAACCACTCCCCATATCACAAGTATATCTACAACCTCCCCACCCACAGATCGCTCTCTAGTTCCTGTGACAGACCACGTACAGCTAGTGCTATGTGTAATGCTCCAGTATGAATAAAGATAGTAAAGTAACGATGCCTCGTTATGAAGCCTTTACAGAAGGGTCCTAAAATATCACCTATCCATGCTATATAAAATATCACCTATCCAAAGATACTGCCTGATCTGTTGAGTTACTCCAGGTGTTTGTGTCTTTATTTTTTTTAAACCAGCATCTGTAGTTTTTTGTGTCTAATTTTCTTTTTTCATTGTGTGGTTAATTTTTGAAGTCTTGTGAACGTAGGAAATATTTGCAAGTCTTCAGAATATCTGAGAGTTATGATGATTGGTTGACCCATTGTCCATTTTTTTTTGGACGTGATAAGCAGTCGAAGGGGGTCAGTTTTGGACCTTTATATTTAGGTTGGTTTTGGCATTAAGAATTAAGATGAAGATCTACATGGACCCTCCTGGCTGGACAGTAGTGAGAAAAATAGTTAGTCAACGACGTCAAAATCTGCAGATGTGTGGAGAAGATGCAAGACAGTGGATAACTTGGGTCAGAATTATCAAGGCTGCCACTGATGATTCTGTTCAGTTGCTTCATCCCTGTGACAATTGTGGGAGAAATCTGAAGATAGGTTTCAGAGAAAGACAAAAGATAATTTGTGAGGCTTTATCTCGTTCATGGACAATAAAGAGGAAAAGTGAGTTGGGGTGACAATTTGAAGGTTGGGGTGATAATTTGGAGGTCAAGAGGTTTGTTTTTTGAGAACATGGCAGAAATGAAGAATGAGGACAGTAGCTGAGGAGAGAGAAACGTTAGAAATGTTGGACAATTGGGGTTGCAGGATGAGATGTTGGATTTACATTAACAGTCTATTATCTATCAGCTGAATACACTTTACAAACTCTGAAGTTGATCTATTGCAACCATCGTTCATAAGCAAATAACCTTTGACCGTCGCCACAAACCTCATCCAAATTTTGCATGTTATTCCTTATTAAAATATTCCTTCATTAGTACCACATCTAATCATGACTATTATTGGAAGTTGCAAATTGCTGGAATTGAACTGTGACCGTCACGTCAGAAGCTTTGACCAAAATTCAGACAACGCTGCCTTTCCTATTGTCTGTGGATCCAAAACAGTCCATATAATAAATAGGATAAACCCTCAGGTTGCATTGGAGGATCAGGTAAGCCAGGACTGTCAGGGAACCAGTGCTTAACCACTGATACAAAAACACAGCATTAACATTGATGCACATTATTTATTTCAGAGAAAAAAGCATTATATTTTTTTGTAATGGCAGGATGTATTTTCCTGCATACCTACTAGTTACCTTTTGATAAAAGTAGAAACAAATCCCAAAGCTCCACTGATCAGTGAGATGAATTAGTGAGCACATTGAATAAGGGCCACAATGTGTTTTTTTTAATAGTTGTTTAAAACGGAGTAAATTGTTTCCAATTAAAATCAACAGTATTTGGCAAATAACGGTTGTCACAAAAACAAATTAAAATCAAATTTGTAGACCTTTTGAGACAAGTGAAAAATCAAATTCTCATTTATTTCCCCCACCAGTCTGTCTTATTTGTAAACTACTAATTCTTTTGATTGCCACATCAGGGATCATGGGAGTTGATTGTAAACTAAAAAAAAGCTAACTCATATTCAATGTACGGTATCTGCAACTAAGTGGAGAATATCAATGTGGGAGAGTAAAGCCACGTGATCCTGTGAACAATCCCTCTTGATTCTCCCTGTACCTACAATAACTAATTTCCCCCTGATTTAGTACAAGGATAAAATCTATCACTGCAGTGCATTGGATCACCTGTGAAACAGCCTAATCAGCAGAGAAATGTACAGCCTGAAAGCATATATTATCCCCCCGGTCCAATCTCTCCCGAACAATGTCCAAGTTACATCACATGCCCTTCATCTCTTTAATGACTTCTGCTTTCCGAGCCCCAATCCCTCATCTTTACTATGGACGTTCAGTCACTCCACACCTCCATCCACCACCAGGAAGGCCTTAAAGCCCTCCGTTTCATCCTCGACTGCAAAACCATCCAATTTCCCTCTACTAACACTCCACCTAGCAGAGCTGGTCCTCACCCTCAACAACTCCTTTGACTCCTCGCACTTCGTCCAAGTCCAAGGCGTAGCTATGGGCACCCGCATGGGCCCCAGCTATGCCTGCCTCTTTTAGCGTAAGTTGAACAATCCCTGTCCAGGCGCACACTGGCCCTATCCCTGAATCCTATCTCCGTTACATTGGCAGAAATCCCGGGGAGACAGGGGGGACACATCCCCCTCATTTTTGAGAGGTGGGGACAACCCCCCACCCCCCCCCCCATGTTTTGTAATCAGGATTTTGAAATTCAGTGCAAAAAAAACTATTAAAATCCTAAATTTTCCGTGAGAAAGTGGGGTGGGACTGATGATCGAGGGACGAGAGAGACGTCGGTCAGCAGGCAGTGGGGGAGGGGGGACATGATGATTCAGCGCAATGATTGGAGAAGGAAGGTGTCAGTCAGAGGAAGTAGTGGGTGGGACTGAGGATAGAGCACGGTGATTGGAGGAGGGAGACTTCCTGGTGGAGCAAAGATCATAGAGTGGAGCTCGAATCGGCCCGTTCGCGGGGCCTTTCATTGCCCAGCGCGGCTTAAAATTGGCCGTGGGATCTTCCACCACCCCGCGGTCAAATTGCTGCATCCAGGCGATCGAGGCTCCCGATGTTGAAACCCTCGCCGGGCGATGGAAGATACCACGGCTGGTTTTAAGCCGCTCCGGGCGATTAAAGGCCCCGCGAACGGGCCAATTAAAGTGGCGTTCGGAGTCGGTCACCAATCAGGTCAGATCCCGATGTTACCATCCACAGTGCTCACGGTCGACGCTTTGCATGTGAGTGTGTGTGTGTGTGTGTGTGTGTGTGTGTGTGTGTGTGTGTGTGTGTGTGTGTGTGTGTGTGTGTGTGTGTGTGTGTGTGTGTGTGTGTGTGTGTGTGTGTGTGTGTGTGTGTGTGTGTGTGTGTGTGTGTGTGTGTGCGTGCGTGCGTGCGTGCGTGCGTGCGTGCGTGTGTGTGT
Organism: Malacoraja senta; assembly: GCA_038087875.1. Classification (NCBI taxonomy): domain Eukaryota; kingdom Metazoa; phylum Chordata; class Chondrichthyes; order Rajiformes; family Rajidae; genus Malacoraja; species Malacoraja senta. Next base: position 29,268,565 of record CM075978.1, read on the forward strand.
GTGTGTGTGTGTGTGTGTGTGAGCAAGTGCATGCGCGTGCGGCTACCAAGAAATTGCGTCCCGCCCATGTTTTTATAGCGATTTCCGCCCCTGCTATCCCCGAACTCTATCTCGGTTACATTGATGACTGCATCGGTGCTACCTCCTGCACCCATGCAGAACTCATGCACTTCATCTACTTCACTACCAATTTTCATCCTGCACTCAAATTTACTTGGATCATCTCTGACACCACCCCCCCCCCCTTTCTTGATATCACAGTCTCCATCACAAGAAATAGACTATTGACTGATGTCTATTACAAACCCACTGACTCTCACAACTATCTCGACTACATTTCTTCCCACCCTGCTTCCTGCAAAGACTCTATACCCTACCCCCAATTGCTCTGTCTATGCCGCATCTGCGCCCAAGATGAGGTGCTCCATACTGGAACATCCGAGATGTCCTCATTCTTTAGGGAACAGGGATTCCCCTCACCCATCATACATGACGCCCTCATACGTGTCTCCTCGGTACCCCCGCAGCTCTGCCCTTGCTCCCCCTCTCCCTAGTTGCAACAGAGACAGAGTCCCCTTAGTCCTTACCTTCCACCCCATCAGATGTCGCATACATCTCATAATCTTCCAAACTTTCCGCTACCTCCAACGGATCCCACCACTAGCCATATTTTCCCATCTCCACACCTTTCCACCTTCCGCAGAGAGTGTTCCCTCTGCAACTCCCTGGTTAATTCATCCTTTCCCACCCAAATCATCCCCTCCCCAGGTACCTTCCCCTGCAAACACAGAAGATGCAACACCTGTCATTATACCTCCTCCCTCGACTCTGTCCAGGGACCCCCCGACAGTCCTTTCAGGTTAGGCAAAGGTTCATTTGCACCTCTGTCAACCTCATCTACTGTATCTGTTGTTCAAGATGTGGACTCTTTAATATCGGCAAGACCAAACACAGACTGGGCGATCGTTTTGCGGAACACCTTCGCTCAGCCCGCCTCAACCAACCTCATCTCCTGGTTGTTGGACACTTTAATTCCCCTTCCCATTCCTACACAGAACTTTCTGTCCTCAGTCTCCTCCATTGTCAGAGTGAGGCAAAACTCAAATTGGATGAACGGCATCTCATATTTTGCTTGGGCAGCTTACAGCCCAGTGGTATGAATATTGATTTCTCTCACTTCAGTTAGCCCTGGCATTCCCTCTCTTTCTATCCCTCCCCCATCCCAGTTGCACTAGCTTCTCATTTTCACCCTATAAACAGCTTACGATGGCCTGTTTCCTTTATCATCGTTACTTTTTTGCATATCTTTCATTCATTGTTCTTTTTCTCTACATCACCGTCTATATCTCTCGTTTCCCTTATCCCTAACCAGTCTGAAGAAGGGTCTCGACCCAAAACGTCATCCATTCCTTCTCTCCAGAGATGCTGCCTGTCCCGCTGAGTTACTCCAGTTTTTTGTGTCTATCTTCAGCCTGAAAGCTAATGTGGGTATAAGTCTAGAGCACCAAATAGGAGATCAGAGTATGCAGCATCTGGTTGGTCTTGGAGCTTGGAAATGCTTGGTATAATCAGCTAACGCCCATCTCTGGTTTTGTTCAGTGGTGCATGTGTGAACCTATTTAGAACCCAGTCTGAAGAAGGGTCTCAACCCGAAACGTCACCCATTCCTTCTCTCCAGAGATGCTGTCTGTCACGCTGAGTTACTCCAGCTTTTGTTGTCTATCTTCAACCTAACTTCACTTCATTTAATATGCTTGTGAAATTGTACTCAGAAAACAAGGTCTGTGCCAGAGTTACAACCCCTCTCACTTCACCCCCCCCCCCCCCCAGTGTAAACAGGACAAACAGTGGCATGAGTCTTGAGTTAAACACAAAGCGCCTGAAGAACTCAGGGAGCATCTATGGAGGGAATGGACAGATGATGTATCATGTCGGGACCCTTCATCAAGCTGATTGAAGTAGCGGAGAGGAAGATGCAAAAAAGAGTTGGTGGGCGGAACAAAGTCTGGCAACTGTTAGGTGATACAGGTGAGTGATTTACAGATACCTGTAGGTGGAGCAAGTGATAAAGACAAGAGGTGAAAAGGAGTTAAAAGCACATCAGATAAGGAGAGGGGAGATGGATGAAATGTAAAGCATAGGGAGGAATGTGGGCAGAGGGAGACAGAGGGGAGGGGAAACATGAAGGAATAAAAGAAAGATAGGGAAATCAGGGATGGGAGATGAGTGCACCAAGGAGGGAGACTGGATGTATGGGAGAATTTTGAGAATTCAATGTTCATACCATTGGGTTGTAAGCTAACCAAGCAAAATATGAGATGCTGTTCCTCCTGTTTGTGTGCGGCCGCACTCTAGCACTGGACGGGAGTAGGCATAAGAATGGGTTAGGAGGGAGAGATAGATCTGCCATGATTGAGTGAAGGTGGACTTGATGGGCCGAATGGCCTAATTCTTCTCCTATCACTTATGATCTTATGAATGGAGAAGGCTAACACCAGAAAGGTCAAAATGGGAAGGGGAATTAAAAAGGTTAGCAACCGATACCCAAAACTGATACTATCTTTACTTTCCCATTCAATTCCATGAAAGGTGCAGAGTGTGCAGGCTAGCATTTTCTACCATGTTTCAGTATGGCTCGATAGTTGAGTCACGGGGAGTATGGCTTCATAGTCTTCCATCTGGAGTAGATGCATGAAGGACACAAGAGCCATAGTCTGATAAAAAGATACTACACAGAAACTGGCCCTTCAACCCATCGAGTCCCCACTGACTGTCAAGCATCCATTTACTTTAAACCTACCCCAATCATCTTTTATTCTCCTAGCACGTCCCTTAACTATCCCCCAATTCTACCACTCACCTACTCACCAGGAGCAACCTGCGTTGGTTAATCAACCTGCCAACCCTCACATCTTAGGGATGCGGGAGGAAACCCAGACTGCCTGGAGGAAACCCACCCAGTCACAGGAAGAATGTGCAAACTCCACAGACAGACCACCTGGGTCTTTGGCACTGTGAGGCAGCAGCTTGACTGGTTACGCCTTTGTACCCCTTATCTCCATCCCCACAGAAGGACCATTCACTGCATATAGTGGGGAAGAACCTATCTTTCTCTCTGGCTGGTGGTTCTCTGCCTAGCTTGTGCCTTCTTCCCACTTCTCATCCAGACCAAGGGAGATCTTGAGCTAAACACAAAGTGCTGGAGTATCTCAGTCAGTCAGGTGGTATCTGTGGAGAAAAAAGATTGACGATGACCCTACTTCAGACTGATTGCAGTAGGGTTTGAGAAAGCTAAAAAAGAAGTGAGGTCAGGACAAAGCCTGGCAAGTTATAGGTGGGTACAGGTGAGAGAGGATTGATTAGCAGATCGGTGGACAAAGGCTAGAGATGAAAATAAGACAAAGGGAGAGATAAGGAAAAGGTTGTTAAGCCATATTAATGGAAGTAGATGAGGGGAGGGATGTGGGAGGAGATATGGAAGGTAAAGGGGTGGGACAGTGGGAGCAATGGGTATGCACTCAGGTGGGCTGTTTGAGGGGCACAGCAAAAGAGGGAGGGAGAAGGGAGGGTATTAATTACAAGTGTAGAATTCAATGTTCACAGCCTTGAGTTGTACGCTAACTAAGTGGAATATGAGGCGTGGCCCCACTCTGCCAATGGAGAAGGCTCTGGACAGAAATGTCAGTATGGGAATGCAGAGGGGAGTTACAGTCGCCAGTCTCACAATGTACATGAATATTGCCAATTTCCTATCCCAGACAGTTGTGGTGATAGCTCATTGGAAGTTAAATGAATGTTTAGTAGAAGGTAAGTAGATAAACCGTGGGTGGCACGGTGGTAGAGTTGTTGTCTTACAGCCCTTTCAGCACCAGAGACACGGGTTTGATCCCGACTACGGGTACTGTCCGTATGGAGTTTGTACGTTCTCCCTGTGACCACGTGGGTTTTCTCCGAGATCTTCAGTTTCCTCCCACACTCCAAAGAAGTTCATGTTTGTAGATTAATTGGCTTGGGTTTGTATACATGGTACAAGTGTAAATTGGACCTAGTGTGTGTACGCTTGTGTGAATATGCGGGGATTGCTGGTCCGTGCTCGGTGGGCCGAAGGGCCTGTTTCCGTGGTGTATCACTAAACTAAACTAAACTAAACTAAATACAAGTTCAGGGGTTGATAAATGTTTGAAAGTATGGTGGGTTGAGGGCTGTGTGGATCTGCTCCAGGGAAGAATCCTAGGTAGATCAAACGTGATCTTATAGAATGATGTGGCTGGTTTTAGGATCTAGTTGGCTACCTCTATTTTCGTGTGTTCTTGTGTTCAAGTCTCTCTGTCTTCTAGTGACCCCTATAAATTTGCCGACAGGTTAGAGGACCCCTACACCTTTTCAGCAAAGTCCACAACGGACTTCCAGGAAATGACCTTGACCAAGTGACTCAGAAAGTCTTTCAACATGTCTCAAAAGTCTTCCATCAATGTAATGTGGTCAGAGTATCCCATTCATAAACTGAAAATCAAAGGTGAGCATAATTCAGGTGCTCACTAGTGGTTTATTAAAAACTGATTAGGCTGTTATTACCCAAGAAAACTGTGTGCACCCTTTTTAAAGAATGGCAGCTGGCTTTTAATGGGTCTTAAAACATCTTTATGCATGTCTGAATGTTTAAAATGGAACCAAACCTGTTGCTATTGCAGGATCTATTTTGGCCTCAAGGAGAGTTCTTTGCTTCTAAAGTATTTAAGGAAATCACCCATCCTTCATGTTGGAAGGATAATTTTCAGAGATTGACAGAGTATCTGTGAAGTGTTGACAAAGTACACGGGAAAAGTTCTCAGAGTGTTTACCTCGCTCTCAAGATCCTCCACATCAACTTCCCTTCTTCCAATCAGATGATTGCTGTTAGGAGAAGGTGTTAGGTCAAACTCTTGTCACCATTAGTGAATGCAAGCAGGTGAATGAAGCACGCATTAACTGCTTAATGGTCATCTGCTGGTTCCATCCTCCATTCTCTCCCCCCTGTTCCCTTCCATATTTATCCGTCTTTCCCTTGTTTTTACATTTCATTCCTCTCTCCCTCTTTATGTGATACACTGTTGTCTCATTTGCCACTTTCTCCACCCTTCTGCCAACCCGACCTCCCCATCAATTGTACCCACCTATCACTTGCCAGACTTTGTCTTGCTCCCTAGTGAGGGATAGGATTGGAGTGGGGGGAGGGGGAGGATTGTTGTGCGGGTGTGGACAGCAGTGCAATTATAATGACTGGAAGAGGTTAACTGTATGAAAAGCCCTCGACACACACAAATGAAAAAACTGGATTTAACAGTTACAGAGAGTTCAAAATCCGATTCTGTCAAATGTCATTCAATGCAGAAAATTGAATCAACATAAAATCCAACAAAAGCTGTTTGATAGACGTGGACATATTCTCAGGAGGTAAAATGATTGCTAGATACTGAAATGTAAACTTTTTATGATATATAATCCTATGTGACATTTAGCTTCCAAAGTATGATGCCCAGGGACCGTTGCAGAAGGAGGAGCAGCGTCCGGGTAGGGAGTAATTAAACAGCGTGGGGCTTTGCTTTCCAGACGCCCAGGGACCGTTGCAGAAGGAGGAGCAGCGTCCGGGTAGGGAGTAGTTAAACAGCGCGGGGCTTTGCTTTCCAGACGCCCAGGGACCGTTGCAGAAGGAGGAGCAGCGTCCGGGTGGTGAGTAGATAAACGGCACGGGGCTTTGCTTTCCAGACGCCCAGGGACCGTTGCAGAAGGAGGAGCAAAACTGCAACGTTCCATTCAAGTTTCCTATAAGTGAGGAAGCTGCTGATTGGTGAAAGAGGACAAAGAGAAAGCAGCTGATTGGGAGTCAGATCCCTGCTGATTTCCTCCACCAGTTTTGTATTGTATCCAGTGTAAGGCTTTCTATTGTATCCAGGGTAAGGGGGGAGAATGAGGGCCATGGCAGTTTACTGCTCTGGATGTCAGATGTGCGAGGTCATGGAGTCTGATACCCCTCCAGACGTTCACATCTGTATCAGGTGCGTAGAGATGGGGTTCCTAAGGGACCGTGTTAGGAACCTGGAGCAGCAGCTCGATGACCTCTGTCTGATCAGGGAGAGTGAGGAGGTCATAGAAAAGAGTTATAGGGAGGTGGCCACTCCAAGACCACGGGAGGCAGACAAGTGGGTCACGGTTAGGAAGGGCAAGGGGCAGAGGCAGGGACTAGTGAGTACCCCGGTGGCTGTACACCTTGAAAATAAGTACTCCTGTTTGAGTACTGTTGAGGGGGACAGCCTTCCTGCGGGTAGCAACAGCGGCCGGGCCTCCGGCACAGAGACCAGCCCTATTGCTCAGAAGGGTAGGGAAAAGAAGAGGAGGGCAATAGTAATAGGGGACTCTATGGTTAGGGGGTCGGATAGGCGATTCTGTGGACGCAGTCAGGAGACCCGGATGGTAGTTTGCCTCCCTGGTGCCAGGGTCAGGGATGTGTCTGAACGCGTCCAAGATATCCTAAAATCGGAGGGAGAGGAGCCTGAGGTTGTGGTACATATAGGTACCAATGACATAAGTAGAAAAAGAGAAGAGGTCTTGAAAGGAGAATTTAGGGAGTTGGGAGGAGAGTTAAGGAGAAGGACTACAAAGGTAACAATCTCAGGATTACTACCTGTGCCATGCGACGGTGAGAGTAGGAATGGAGTGAGGTGGAGGATAAATGCGTGGCTGAGGAACTGGTGCAGCGGGCAGGGATTCAAATTTCTGGATCATTGGGACCTCTTTTGGGGAAGGTGTGACCTGTACAGAAAGGACGGGTTGCACTTGAACCCGAGGGGGACCAATATCCTTGCGGGGAGATTTGCAAAGGCTACTGGGGAGACTTTAAACTAGAATGGTTGGGGGGAGGGACTTAAATAGAGAAATCTCGTGGAAAATGTGGGAGGCAGGAGGCTGAGAAGGGAAGCACTCAGACCCAAAATGTAGGGGGGAGAAAGAAGAAAAAATTAATAAACAGAGAATAAGTGGTGGTGGGTTTCTTAAATGTGTATATTTTAATGCTAGGAGCATTGTAAGAAAGGTGGATGAACTTAGAGCCTGGATTGACACCTGGAAGTATGATATTGTGGCGATCAGTGAATGATGGTTGCAGGAGGGCTGTGATTGGCAAATAAATATTCCAGGATTTCGTTGCTTCAGGGGTGATAGAATTGGAGGGGCAAGAGGTGGGGGTGTTGCATTGCTTGTCAAGGAAGATATTACAGCAGTGCTTTGGCAGGATAGATTAGAGGGCTCGTCTAGGGAGGCTATTTGGGTGGAACTGAGAAATGGGAAAGGTGTAGGAACACTTATAGGGGTGTATTATAGACCGCCAAATGGGGAGCGAGAATTGGAAGAGCAAATATGTAAGGAGATAGCAGATATTAGTAGTAAGCACAAGGTAGTGATTGTGGGAGATTTCAATTTTCCACACATAGACTGGGAAACACATTCTGTAAAAGGGCTGGATGGTTTGGAGTTTGTAAAATGTGTGCAAGATAGTTTTTTGCAGCAATACATAGAGGTACCTACTAGAGAAGGGGCAGTGCTGGACCTCCTGTTAGGAAATGAGACAGGGCAGGTGGCGGAGGTATGCGTCGGGGAGCACTTCGGGTCCAGTGATCACAATACCATTAGTTTCAATATAATTATGGAGAGGGTCAGAACTGGACCTAGGGTTGAGATTTTTGTTTGGAGAAAGGCTAACTTTGAGGAGATGCGAAAGGATTTAAAAGGAGTGAATTGGGACATGTTGTTTTATGGGAAGGATGTAGAAGAAAAATGGGGGACATTTAAGGGTGAAATTTTAAGAGTACAGAATCTTTATGTCCCTGTTCGGTTGAAAGGAAATTGTAAAAAATGGAAAGAGGCATGGTTTTCAAGGGAAATTGGACACTTGGTTCGGAAAAAGAGAGATATCTACAATAATTATAGGCAGCATGGAGTAAATGAGGTGCTTGAGGAGTATAAAGAATGTAAAAAGAATATTAAGAAAGAAATTAGAAAAGCTAAAAGAAGATATGAGGTTGCTTTGGCAAGTAAGGTGAAAGTAAATCCAAAGGGTTTCTACGGCTATATTAATAGCAAAAGGATAACAAGGAATAAAATTGGTCCATTAGAGAGTCAGAGTGGACAGCTATCTGCAGAGCCAAAAGAGATGGGGGAGATATTGAACAATTTATTTTCTTCGGTATTCACGAAGGAGAAGGATATGAAATTATGTGAGGTAAGGGAAACAAGCAGAGTAGCAATGGAAACTGTGAGATTCAAAGAAGAGGAGGTGCGGACACTTTTGAAAAATATGAAAACGGATAAGTCTCCAGGTCCTGACAGGATATTCCCTAGGACATTGAGGGAAGTTAGTGTAGAAATAGCAGGGGCTATGACAGAAATATTCCAAATGTCATTAGAAACGGGAATAGTGCCGGAGGATTGGCGTACTGCGCATGTTGTTCCGTTGTTTAAAAAGGGTTCGAAGAGTAAACCTAGCAATTATAGACCTGTTAGTTTGACGTCAGTGGTGGGCAAATTAATGGAAAGGATACTTAAAGATAATATATATAAGCATCTGGATAAGCAGGGTCTGATTAGGAACAGTCAACATGGATTTGTGCCTGGAAGGTCATGCTTGACTAATCTTCTTGAATTTTTCGAAGAGGTTACTAGGGCAATTGATGAGGGTAAAGCAGTGGATGTTGTCTATATGGACTTCAGTAAGGCCTTTGACAAGGTTCCTCAGGGAAGGTTGGTTAAGAAGATTCAATTGTTGGGTATTAATGGTGGAGTAGCAAGATGGATTCAACAGTGGCTGAATGGGAGATGCCAGAGAGTAATGGTGGATGGCTGTTTGTCAGGTTGGAGGCCGGTGACTAGTGGGGTGCCTCAGGGGTCTGTGTTGGGTCCACTGTTGTTTGTCATGTACATCAATGATCTGGATGATGGTGTGGAAAATTGGATTAGTAAGTATGCAGATGATACTAAGATAGGTGGTGTTGTGGATAATGAAGTAGATTTTCAAAGTCTACAGAGAGATTTAGGCCATTTGGAAGAGTGGGCTGAAAGATGGCAGATGGAGTTTAACGCTGACAAATGTGAGGTGCTGCATCTCGGCAGGACAAATCAAAATAGGACGTACACGGTAAATGGTAGCGAATTGAGGAATGCAGTTGAACAGAGGGATCTAGGAATAACTGTGCATAGTTCCCTGAAGGTGGAATCTAATGTAGATAGGGTGGTAAAGAAAGCTTTTGGTGTGCTGGCCTTTATAAATCAGAGCATTGAATATAGAAGTTGGGATGTAATGTTAAAATTGTACAAGGCATTGGTGAGGCCAATTCTGGAGTATGGAGTACAATTTTGGTCGCTTAATTATAGGAAGGATGTCAACAAAATAGAGAGAGTACAGAGGAGATTTACTAGAATGTTGCCCGGGTTTCAGCAACTAAGTTACAGAGAAAGGTTGAACAAGTTAGGTCTTTATTCTTTGGAGCGCAGAAGGTTAAGAGGGGACTTGATAGAGGTCTTTAAAATTATGAGCGGGTTAGACAGAGTGGACGTGGATAAGCTTTTCCCATTGAGAGTAGGGAAGATTCAAACAAGGGGACATGACTTGAGAATTAAGGGACAGAAGTTTAGGGGGAACATTAGGGGGAACTTCTTTACTCAGAGAGTGGTAGCTGTGTGGAATGAGCTTCCAGTGGAAGTGGTGGAGGCAGGTTCGATGTTATCCTTTAAAAATAGATTGGATGGGTATATGGACGGGAAAGGAATGGAGGGTTATGGTCTGAGTGCAGGTAGATGGGACTAGGGGGAAGTATTTATTTTTAATTTTTTTTAAAAATGTTCGGCACGGACTTGAAGGGCCGAGATGGCCTGTTTCCGTGCTGTTATGGTTATATGGTTATATGGTTATATGGTTATGATAAAGTAATGTGGATTGTAGAAGAAAGCAAGCATCTGTTCATATACATGAAGATCAAGTATTATCGAGTATTGCCTTCCTGACTGTTTTCCCATAATTGTTCTGAAAACTGTGGTTGCCTTGATTGCTGGTTGCCTTGTTTTGGAATTAGGCACTCCACCAATAACATAACCCCCTCTTACCAGGCTTTGGAACTATCCTTCAAGAAGCTAGGGTGCAATTCGATTCTCCTCTACCTCATTGCGGACATTGGACTTTGTCTCCAAAACTGTTACATTATAAAGCTGAGAACTATCTCCTACGACCTTTCCCCTCGCTGTACTAATTGTACTTGAGTTTGGCTTGATTGTATTTATGTGTAATGTTACCTGATTTAATTGGATAGCATGCAAAACAATGCTTTTCACTGTAATTGAGTTTAGTTTAATTTTGAAATGCAGCATGGAATCAGGCCCTTCAGCCCACCGAGTTCATGCCAACCAATGATCACCAGTACACTCCATCCAACACACATAGGGACAATTTTGCAGAAGCAAATTAACCTACAAACCTGCACGTCTTTGGGGTTTGGCAGGGAACCAGACCATCCGGAGAAAACCCCTGCCTGAGCCACCTTGGGGTCGCTGGAGTCCCTGAACAGCATCACTTCTCTTGGCTGAGTCACCTTAAACTCCTCCTCCAGGGATTTCAGGGGCAACATTGTAAAAAAAATTGGTAATATGAAATCACGTAACAAATCGGTCCGAATAGTTAAGTTTATAATTATGCATCGCCCTTAGAATTGTATAATTATTCCAACCAATTAATCAAATTATACCAATTAATTCTCATTATACATGAGAATACATTGTGTGATAATTTGCTGTCTGAGCCACTTTTGCCCACTAGTCTAGTATTAATTATGGTTCACAAATATATCCCAAAACAATGTATAGAAAATAGATTGTTCGGAGCTTTAAGCTAAATCTGAACAAAAATAGTGACATATCAAGCATTTATCCAGCATGGAACATTAAATGTGAAGCCAAGCCTTGTCCACTAGAATTACAAACCCAATTCAATATCAAAATCAATAACAAATGTCATCTCATATCATGATTGAATTGACTGTCAATATAGCTTTCAGAATCAAGAAAGTGCCATCAGAGAACATCTGGAAACAAAAGTTCAAGTGAAAATTTAACGCGTGAGCAAAAATTAACTAATGACCTTCCCTCGGTGAAGTTGAAACGGAGCATTTCTATAAGTTAAGGGGTGTAATTTCTCATCTATTTAATGGTTTAATCAGTTGATTCTCATGTCATTTTCCAAGTTTTAAAGAGTGGAGAGGACTGAAGGAGAGAGGTAGGGAGCAGGAAAAAGCCTGACAAGTTATGGGCAGTGCACAGGTGAAGGATGATGGGTGGTGTGGTGATTAGCAGTTGAGTGGAGTAAGAGGCAAATGCTGGAGAAAAGGAGACAAAAGGGTGTCAGATAAGGAGAGACGGGGAGAAAAATATAAAATCAGCCATATCTGATGATTACAGTATATTGAAACAATGGTGTCATGGCAAGTACCAAATAGGGTGGCATAGTGGCACAGCTAAGTTGAGCTGCTGCCTCATAATGCCAGAGACTCGGGTTTGATTCTGACCTGGGATGTTTGCCTGTGATCATGTGGGTTTCCTCCAGGTGTTCCTGTTTCCTCCGACATTGCAAAGACTTACATTTTGTAGGTTAATTGGGCTCTGTAAACTACCCGTAATGTGTAGGGAGCAGATGCAAAAATGGGACAACAGAACTAGCATGAACGTGTGATCGATGGTCATAAGATCATAACTGATAGGATTAGAATTAGGCCATCCGGCCCATCAAGTCTACATATCTAACCCCATTATCCTGCCTTCTCCCCATAACCTCTGACACCTGTACTAATCAAGAATCTATCTATCTCTGCCTTAAAAATATCCACTCACTTGGCCTCCACAGCCTTCTATGGTAAAGAATTCCACAGATTCACCACCTTCTGACTAAAGAAATTTATCGTCATCTCCTTCCTTTAATTCTGAGACTTTGACCTCTAGTCCTAGACTCTCCCACTAGTGGAAATGTCCTCTACACATCCACTCTATCCAAGCCTTTCACTATTCTCTATGTTTCAATGAGGTCCCCCCTCATTCTTGTGAACTCCAACGAGTACAGGCCCAGTGCTGACAAACGCTCATCATAGGTTAACCATAGGTTAACCTGGTCAGCATGAACCTCGTGGGCTGAAGGGCGTCTATCCATGCTGTATCTCTAAACTAAACAGGAAGCAAAGAGTAGGAGTAAACGGGTCCTTTTCAGAATGGCAGGCAGTGACTAGTGGGGTACTGCAAGGCTCAGTGCTGGGACCCCAGCTATTTACAATATATATTAATGATTTGGACGAGGGAATTGAATGCAACATCTCCAAGTTTGCGGATGACACGAAGCTGGGGAGCAGTGTTAGCTGTGAGGAGGATGCTAGGAGGCTGCAAGGTGACTTGGATAGGCTGGGTGAGTGGGCAAATGCATGGCAGATGCAGTATAATGTGGATTAATGTGAGGTTATCCACTTTGGTGGCAAAAACAGGAAAGTAGACTATTATCTGAATGGTGGCCGATTAGGAAAAGTGGAGATGCAACGAGACCTGGGTGTCATGGTACACCAGTCATTGAAAGTAGGCATGCAGGTGCAGCAGGCAGTGAAGAAAGCGAATGGTATGTTAGCATTCATAGCAAAAGGATTTAAGTATAGGAACAGGGAGGTTCTACTGCAGTTTTACAGGGTCTTGGTGAGACAACACCTGGAGTATTGCATACAGTTTTGGTCTCCAAATCTGAGGAAAGACATTCTTGCCATAGAGGGAGTACAGAGAAGGTTCACCAGACTGATTCCTGGGATGTCAGGACTTTCATATGAAGAAAGACTGGATAGACTCGATTTGTACTTGCTAGAATTTAGAAGATTGAGGGGGGATCTTATAGAAACATACAAAATTCTTAAGGGGTTGGACAGGCTAGATGCAGGAAGATTGTTCACGATGTTGGGGAAGTCCAGGACAAGGGGTCACAGTTTAAGGATAAGGGGGAATTCTTTTAGGACCGAGATGAGAAAAACATTTTTCACACAGAGAGTGGTGAATCTCTGGAATTCTCTGCCACAGAAGGTAGTTGAGTCCAGTTCATTGGCTATATTTAAGAGTGAGTTAGATATGGCCCTTGTGGCTAAAGGGATCAGGGGGTATGGAGAGAAGGCAGGTACAGGATACTGAGTTGGATGATCAGCCATGATCATATTGAATGGCGGGGCAGGCTCGAAGGGCCGAATGGCCTACTCCTGCACCTATTTTCTATGTTTCTTAACTAAACTAGATACAGATAATCAGCCTGGGATTATACAAACATTGATCAGACTGACACCATGAATTTTGAGGAGGTACAAACATCTGGTATCACATGAAAGGGCCTTGACATACAGTGCATTCAGAAAATATTCAGACCCCTTCACTTTTTCCACATTTTGTTACATTACAGCCTTATTTTAAAATGGATTAAATTCTTCTTTTTTAATCATCAATCTACACACAATACCCCAGAATGAAGAAGCGAAAAAAGGTGTTTGGAAATTTTTGCAAAGTAATTAAAAAGAAATAACTGAAATATTACATTTACATAAGTATTCAGACCCTTTGCTATGACACTCAAAATTGAGCTGAGGTTCATCCTGTTTCCATTGATTATCCTTGAGATATTTCTACAACTTGATTAGAGTCCACCAGTGGTAAATTAAATTGATTGGACATGATTTGGAAAGGCACTCACCTGTCTATATAAGGTCCCACAGTTGACAGTGCATGTCAGAGCAAAAACCAAGCCCTGAAGATGAAGGAATTGTCCGTAGACCTCCAAGACAGGATTGTGTCGAGACACAGATCTGAGGAAGGGTATAAAACAATTTCTGCAGTATTGCAAGTCCCAAAGAGCACAGTGGCATCCGTCATTCTTGAATGGAAGAACTTTGGAACCACCAGGATTCTTCATAGAGCTGGCTGCCCGACCAAACTGAGCAATCGGGGGAGAAGGGCCTTGGTCAAGTAGGTGGCCAAGAACCCAGTGATCACTCTGACAGAGCTCCAGATTTCCTCTGTGGAGATGGGAGAACCTTCCAGAAGGCCAACTATATCTGCAGCACTCCACCAATCAGGCCTTTATGGTAGAGTGGCCAGACGGAAGCTTGAGAGGATCTGCAGAGAAGAATGGGAGAATTACCCAAATACAGGTGTGCCAAGCTTGTAGAGTCATACCCAAGAAGACTTGAGGCTGTAATCACTGCCAAAGGTGCCTCAACAAAGTACTGAGTAAAGGGTTTGAATATTTATGTAAATGTGATATTTCAGTTATTTCTTTTTAATTACTTTGCAAAAAATTCCAAACACCTGTTTTCACATTTTTATTATGGGGTATTGTGCATGGGCCGCGGAGGTGTGGGGGCTGCAGACCACCCCCCCCTCCCCCACACTTTTTTAGTGATGTTTCCCCCGGGAGTTAGCAGCCAGCCCAGCGGATGTACTTTAGTGACCGACACGGACGGTTCAGTGTCTGCAGGAAGCACCAACCTCACCCACAACACACCGGAGGGGTGGGTGGGTGGGTGGGTGGGTCAGCAACTCAGAGGCAGGCTGGCGGGCCGGTGAATGTGAATTGGGGGGGGGGGTAGAGGGAGACTGGAGGCTTCCCACACTCACACATGGAGCCGTGCGGAAGCGAGCGATGAGAGGAGGGGCCCGGGGTCTGAGGGCACAAGGTCAAGGGGTCGGACTAATGGAGAACGCTGCTGAACAACCCAACATCCTGCTCCTATTTATAGAGGAATCAGGGACAAAAAACACAAAGAGCTGCCATGTCAAACACTGGCTAACCCTGGATAGATTCCAGGGTCAGCTCTGGTCTCACACCAGGAAGGATGTCAAGAGTTCATAGGGACGCCAGAATGGGTGAGCAATGAAAGGTCACAGTCATGCGTGGACTCTCGGGCTATTTACGTTGCAGGGGAGGGGAGTAGGAGACTGAGAGCATGTTCACAATCCTGTAGTGGAACAAACAAGGAGAAGTTGTTCCAAGAGATGTACAACATGGACTTCGGTGATCACACCAGAGGCAATCGGCAGAGAGTGGAGAGACAGTGCTTCAGGAGACCCTTCACAAAGAGGGCTGTGCTTAGCACTAAAGGGAAAACCTTGTAAAAGTCTGGGAGGAAGGGCAAGGCACAGGATACTGGAGAGAAGGCAGGTACAGGATACTGAGTTGGATGATCAGCCATGATCATATTGAATGGCGGGGCAGGCTCGAAGGGCCGAATGGCCTACTCCTGCACCTATTTTCTATGTTTCTTAACTAAACTAGATACAGATAATCAGCCTGGGATTATACAAACATTGATCAGACTGACACCATGAATTTTGAGGAGGTACAAACATCTGGTATCACATGAAAGGGCCTTGACATACAGTGCATTCAGAAAATATTCAGACCCCTTCACTTTTTCCACATTTTGTTACATTACAGCCTTATTTTAAAATGGATTAAATTCTTCTTTTTTAATCATCAATCTACACACAATACCCCAGAATGAAGAAGCGAAAACAGGTGTTTGGAAATTTTTGCAAAGTAATTAAAAAGAAATAACTGAAATATTACATTTACATAAGTATTCAGACCCTTTGCTATGACACTCAAAATTGAGCTGAGGTTCATCCTGTTTCCATTGATTATCCTTGAGATATTTCTACAACTTGATTAGAGTCCACCAGTGGTAAATTAAATTGATTGGACATGATTTGGAAAGGCACTCACCTGTCTATATAAGGTCCCACAGTTGACAGTGCATGTCAGAGCAAAAACCAAGCCCTGAAGATGAAGGAATTGTCCGTAGACCTCCGAGACAGGATTGTGTCGAGACACAGATCTGAGGAAGGGTATAAAACAATTTCTGCAGTATTGCAAGTCCCAAAGAGCACAGTGGCATCCGTCATTCTTGAATGGAAGAACTTTGGAACCACCAGGATTCTTCATAGAGCTGGCTGCCCGACCAAACTGAGCAATCGGGGGAGAAGGGCCTTGGTCAAGTAGGTGGCCAAGAACCCAGTGATCACTCTGACAGAGCTCCAGATTTCCTCTGTGGAGATGGGAGAACCTTCCAGAAGGCCAACTATATCTGCAGCACTCCACCAATCAGGCCTTTATGGTAGAGTGGCCAGACGGAAGCTTGAGAGGATCTGCAGAGAAGAATGGGAGAATTACCCAAATACAGGTGTGCCAAGCTTGTAGAGTCATACCCAAGAAGACTTGAGGCTGTAATCACTGCCAAAGGTGCCTCAACAAAGTACTGAGTAAAGGGTTTGAATATTTATGTAAATGTGATATTTCAGTTATTTCTTTTTAATTACTTTGCAAAAAATTCCAAACACCTGTTTTCACATTTTTATTATGGGGTATTGTGCATGGGCCGCGGAGGTGTGGGGGCTGCAGACCACCCCCCCCTCCCCCACACTTTTTTAGTGATGTTTCCCCCGGGAGTTAGCAGCCAGCCCAGCGGATGTACTTTAGTGACCGACACGGACGGTTCAGTGTCTGCAGGAAGCACCAACCTCACCCACAACACACCGGAGGGGTGGGTGGGTGGGTGGGTGGGTCAGCAACTCAGAGGCAGGCTGGCGGGCCGGTGAATGTGAATTGGGGGGGGGGGTAGAGGGAGACTGGAGGCTTCCCACACTCACACATGGAGCCGTGCGGAAGCGAGCGATGAGAGGAGGGGCCCGGGGTCTGAGGGCACAAGGTCAAGGGGTCGGACTAATGGAGAACGCTGCTGAACAACCCAACATCCTGCTCCTATTTATAGAGGAATCAGGGACAAAAAACACAAAGAGCTGCCATGTCAAACACTGGCTAACCCTGGATAGATTCCAGGGTCAGCTCTGGTCTCACACCAGGAAGGATGTCAAGAGTTCATAGGGACGCCAGAATGGGTGAGCAATGAAAGGTCACAGTCATGCGTGGACTCTCGGGCTATTTACGTTGCAGGGGAGGGGAGTAGGAGACTGAGAGCATGTTCACAATCCTGTAGTGGAACAAACAAGGAGAAGTTGTTCCAAGAGATGTACAACATGGACTTCGGTGATCACACCAGAGGCAATCGGCAGAGAGTGGAGAGACAGTGCTTCAGGAGACCCTTCACAAAGAGGGCTGTGCTTAGCACTAAAGGGAAAACCTTGTAAAAGTCTGGGAGGAAGGGCAAGGCACAGGATACTGGAGAGAAGGCAGGTACAGGATACTGAGTTGGATGATCAGCCATGATCATATTGAATGGCGGGGCAGGCTCGAAGGGCCGAATGGCCTACTCCTGCACCTATTTTCTATGTTTCTTAACTAAACTAGATACAGATAATCAGCCTGGGATTATACAAACATTGATCAGACTGACACCATGAATTTTGAGGAGGTACAAACATCTGGTATCACATGAAAGGGCCTTGACATACAGTGCATTCAGAAAATATTCAGACCCCTTCACTTTTTCCACATTTTGTTACATTACAGCCTTATTTTAAAATGGATTAAATTCTTCTTTTTTAATCATCAATCTACACACAATACCCCAGAATGAAGAAGCGAAAACAGGTGTTTGGAAATTTTTGCAAAGTAATTAAAAAGAAATAACTGAAATATTACATTTACATAAGTATTCAGACCCTTTGCTATGACACTCAAAATTGAGCTGAGGTTCATCCTGTTTCCATTGATTATCCTTGAGATATTTCTACAACTTGATTAGAGTCCACCAGTGGTAAATTAAATTGATTGGACATGATTTGGAAAGGCACTCACCTGTCTATATAAGGTCCCACAGTTGACAGTGCATGTCAGAGCAAAAACCAAGCCCTGAAGATGAAGGAATTGTCCGTAGACCTCCGAGACAGGATTGTGTCGAGACACAGATCTGAGGAAGGGTATAAAACAATTTCTGCAGTATTGCAAGTCCCAAAGAGCACAGTGGCATCCGTCATTCTTGAATGGAAGAACTTTGGAACCACCAGGATTCTTCATAGAGCTGGCTGCCCGACCAAACTGAGCAATCGGGGGAGAAGGGCCTTGGTCAAGTAGGTGGCCAAGAACCCAGTGATCACTCTGACAGAGCTCCAGATTTCCTCTGTGGAGATGGGAGAACCTTCCAGAAGGCCAACTATATCTGCAGCACTCCACCAATCAGGCCTTTATGGTAGAGTGGCCAGACGGTAGCTTGAGAGGATCTGCAGAGAAGAATGGGAGAATTACCCAAATACAGGTGTGCCAAGCTTGTAGAGTCATACCCAAGAAGACTTGAGGCTGTAATCACTGCCAAAGGTGCCTCAACAAAGTACTGAGTAAAGGGTTTGAATATTTATGTAAATGTGATATTTCAGTTATTTCTTTTTAATTACTTTGCAAAAAATTCCAAACACCTGTTTTCACATTTTTATTATGGGGTATTGTGCATGGGCCGCGGAGGTGTGGGGGCTGCAGACCACCCCCCCCTCCCCCACACTTTTTTAGTGATGTTTCCCCCGGGAGTTAGCAGCCAGCTCAGCGGATGTACTTTAGTGACCGACACGGACGGTTCAGTGTCTGCAGGAAGCACCAACCTCACCCACAACACACCGGAGGGGTGGGTGGGTGGGTGGGTGGGTCAGCAACTCAGAGGCAGGCTGGCGGGCCGGTGAATGTGAATTGGGGGGGGGGTAGAGGGAGACTGGAGGCTTCCCACACTCACACATGGAGCCGTGCGGAAGCGAGCGATGAGAGGAGGGGCCCGGGGTCTGAGGGCACAAGGTCAAGGGGTCGGACTAATGGAGAACGCTGCTGAACAACCCAACATCCTGCTCCTATTTATAGAGGAATCAGGGACAAAAAACACAAAGAGCTGCCATGTCAAACACTGGCTAACCCTGGATAGATTCCAGGGTCAGCTCTGGTCTCACACCAGGAAGGATGTCAAGAGTTCATAGGGACGCCAGAATGGGTGAGCAATGAAAGGTCACAGTCATGCGTGGACTCTCGGGCTATTTACGTTGCAGGGGAGGGGAGTAGGAGACTGAGAGCATGTTCACAATCCTGTAGTGGAACAAACAAGGAGAAGTTGTTCCAAGAGATGTACAACATGGACTTCGGTGATCACACCAGAGGCAATCGGCAGAGAGTGGAGAGACAGTGCTTCAGGAGACCCTTCACAAAGAGGGCTGTGCTTAGCACTAAAGGGAAAACCTTGTAAAAGTCTGGGAGGAAGGGCAAGGCACAGGATACTGGAGAGAAGGCAGGTACAGGATACTGAGTTGGATGATCAGCCATGATCATATTGAATGGCGGGGCAGGCTCGAAGGGCCGAATGGCCTACTCCTGCACCTATTTTCTATGTTTCTTAACTAAACTAGATACAGATAATCAGCCTGGGATTATACAAACATTGATCAGACTGACACCATGAATTTTGAGGAGGTACAAACATCTGGTATCACATGAAAGGGCCTTGACATACAGTGCATTCAGAAAATATTCAGACCCCTTCACTTTTTCCACATTTTGTTACATTACAGCCTTATTTTAAAATGGATTAAATTCTTCTTTTTTAATCATCAATCTACACACAATACCCCAGAATGAAGAAGCGAAAACAGGTGTTTGGAAATTTTTGCAAAGTAATTAAAAAGAAATAACTGAAATATTACATTTACATAAGTATTCAGACCCTTTGCTATGACACTCAAAATTGAGCTGCGGTTCATCCTGTTTCCATTGATTATCCTTGAGATATTTCTACAACTTGATTAGAGTCCACCAGTGGTAAATTAAATTGATTGGACATGATTTGGAAAGGCACTCACCTGTCTATATAAGGTCCCACAGTTGACAGTGCATGTCAGAGCAAAAACCAAGCCCTGAAGATGAAGGAATTGTCCGTAGACCTCCGAGACAGGATTGTGTCGAGACACAGATCTGAGGAAGGGTATAAAACAATTTCTGCAGTATTGCAAGTCCCAAAGAGCACAGTGGCATCCGTCATTCTTGAATGGAAGAACTTTGGAACCACCAGGATTCTTCATAGATCTGGCTGCCCGACCAAACTGAGCAATCGGGGGAGAAGGGCCTTGGTCAAGTAGGTGGCCAAGAACCCAGTGATCACTCTGACAGAGCTCCAGATTTCCTCTGTGGAGATGGGAGAACCTTCCAGAAGGCCAACTATATCTGCAGCACTCCACCAATCAGGCCTTTATGGTAGAGTGGCCAGACGGAAGCTTGAGAGGATCTGCAGAGAAGAATGGGAGAATTACCCAAATACAGGTGTGCCAAGCTTGTAGAGTCATACCCAAGAAGACTTGAGGCTGTAATCATTGCCAAAGGTGCCTCAACAAAGTACTGAGTAAAGGGTTTGAATATTTATGTAAATGTGATATTTCAGTTATTTCTTTTTAATTACTTTGCAAAAAATTCCAAACACCTGTTTTCACATTTTTATTATGGGGTATTGTGCATGGGCCGCGGAGGTGTGGGGGCTGCAGACCACCCCCCCCTCCCCCACACTTTTTTAGTGATGTTTCCCCCGGGAGTTAGCAGCCAGCCCAGCGGATGTACTTTAGTGACCGACACGGACGGTTCAGTGTCTGCAGGAAGCACCAACCTCACCCACAACACACCGGAGGGGTGGGTGGGTGGGTGGGTGGGTGAGCAACTCAGAGGCAGGCTGGCGGGCCAGTGAATGTGAATTGGGGGGGGGGGGGGGTAGAGGGAGACTGGAGGCTTCCCACACTCACACATGGAGCCGTGCGGAAGCGAGCGATGAGAGGAGGGGCCCGGGGTCTGAGGGCACAAGGTCAAGGGGTCGGACTAATGGAGAACGCTGCTGAACAACCCAACATCCTGCTCCTATTTATAGAGGAATCAGGGACAAAAAACACAAAGAGCTGGCTGCCATGTCAAACACTGGCTAACCCTGGATAGATTCCAGGGTCAGCTCTGGTCTCACACCAGGAAGGATGTCAAGAGTTCATAGGGACGCCAGAATGGGTGAGCAATGAAAGGTCACAGTCATGCATGGACTCTCGGGCTATTTACGTTGCAGGGGAGGGGAGTAGGAGACTGAGAGCATGTTCACAATCCTGTAGTGGAACAAACAAGGAGAAGTTGTTCCAAGAGATGTACAACATGGACTTCGGTAATCACACCAGAGGCAATCGGCAGAGAGTGGAGAGACAGTGCTTCAGGAGACCCTTCACAAAGAGGGCTGTGCTTAGCACTAAAGGGAAAACCTTGTAAAAGTCTGGGAGGAAGGGCAAGGCAATAGGGGAGACAGATACAAAATGCTGGAGTAACTCAGTAAGGCAGCGTCTCTGGAGAAATGAATGGGTGACGTATCGTTTCGGGTCGGGTCACTTCTTCAGAGATGCTGCCTGATCCACTGAGTTACTCAAGCATTTTATTTCTATTTACGGTATAAACCAGCATCTGCAGTTCCTTCCTATACATGGTAAAAAGGGACCTAGGAGGATGTTCGTTCAAAGAGACGGGCTAGGCTCAATGGGCCAAATGGCCGCCATCCACTGCACCCATTGACTTCAGCAGCAATATTGAGGCCAACCACACCTCCCTGCATGCCAACATCTCCAGAGCAACAAACCCCTCTTGCCCCACACCACCCTCCCGCCCCAACACCCCTTTCTTCCCCACTCCCCCTCTCCACCACGGCTTACCCCACCCACCCGGGTGCTCTGCCCTCCCTCGGGTCATGGGGCACCCCGTCTCACTGACCCTGAGCTCCGCTCCCGGGGCAGTCCCGCCGTCACCCGTCCATCTACACGCCCGGAAACACAGCGATAAACGGAGTGGGTGCGGGTGCCCGGTAGCCAGTACCTCAGTGACCTGTCGCCCGGATCCCCCGGTAACCGGTTCTCCTGATACCTGGTACCCGGTGACCTGTGTCCCAGGTAGGTGGGGGATATATCCCACCATTTTTTGAGGTGGGGGAAGACCTGTATTATTATCCCCCAGTTTTTGGAGGTCGAGCAATAACAAAAATAATAATCACCTGGTCCTATCTCTCATGTAGGCTCTACATTATGTTAAAAATACTTCAAATGAAAAAACATTTAAATCATACTTCTACAATGCACTAAGACATGATTTTAATACATTAAAAATTTCAAAAAGTCCCTACTGTGGGACCCCCTCCCACACCCTCTCCCCGAGGCTGGTGATCAGTGATTGCTCTGCCCACCCACTTTCAAAAACGCTCCATGGCCCCTGTTATGTGTGTAGATTGAAGATTAAAAAACAGAATTTAATCAATTTTAGAATAAACCACTTGACTACAAATCAATTATTTAAGAACGATTATTGGGAAGTTATCGGATCTTGTTCTCTAGGCAGAAACAATGGACTATCTGCACATGTAACTGCTGATCAAAAATGACAATTTTCTGAAGACTAAGATATGTCCAGTTACAATGAAAAGCAAAGTGGATAAGTATGGATCAATTAATATTGCCTTTATGCATTTCCAGGAGCCACTTTAGAACATAATTTCAAAATCACTGGTGTATTGTGACTGGAGACACAAAGAACTACTGATGTCAGTTTACAAAAAAAGACACAAAGTGCTGGAATAACTTAACGGGTCTGGCAGCATCTCTGGAGAACATGGATAGATGATATTTCATGTTGGGACCCTTCAGAATCTGAAGACCCTTCTTTAGAGTCATCTATCCATGTTCTCCAGAGATGTTCCCTGACCTACTGAGTTACTCCAGCACTTGATGTATTTTGACTGCTTGGGATTGTTAGACATGGGACATCTTCAGGGATTTTGTGGATCGCAGCCAAAAAGAACCAAGAAAAACAACTGTTCAACTGCAAACTGCAAGCGATAAACAGATTTGAAATTAAAAGGACAGCTTTGCAAGCAAGCATTATTGTCTACAGAGCACAGGTTACTGGCCCACAGCAGGAAGCTGCTCAAGACACATGATGTTCAAACTGATGTGACCATAATATTTTCTCATTTGCACCAGCCAAACATATGACACCAGAAACAGCAGATGCTGGAATCTTTAGCAACCAGCAAACTGCTAGATCAAGTAGGTCAAGCAACATCTGTGGAAGTAATGGACAATGTTTTGCGTCAGATCCTTTTCAGACTGAAGAAGTTGGGGGAAGAAACCAGGAAGAGGGAGATGGGAGTGGGGAAAAGCTTGACAATTGATAGGTGGATACAGGTGAGGGGGACTGGTGACTGGCAGATGGGTAGAGGAAATAACAAAGTTTAGAGATGAAAAGGAGATGAAAGGGTGTCAGAAAAGGGAAGAAGAGGAGGGGATGTGTAAAGCTGGAGCAGGGGATAGAGTGGAATGGAACAATGGGTTTGTGTTCATTGGCCGCCATCAAAGTTAGTTTGCATCATTGGGACTGAGATCACAGAAGCTACAAGACCAGATTTATTTTGTCACTTGGTACATTAAGCAAGGTCGTAAGCATATCTGCCTGACTAGCAATAATTGGGATTTTGTGTACCTGGAGAGTTAACCATCACAAAACTAATTTTGGATGTCTGGAATGTTTGTCTTCAGAAGCATTTAGACCATCCATATGAAATACTTTGTTCAATCAAAGGTATTTGCACATACAGACATTGTCGGTTGAAGGGCCTGTTCCTCTTACAGCATGGAAGTATGCCCTTCAGCCCAATGCCTGCATGCTAACTAAGATGCCCCATCTAAGCTAGTCCCATTTGGCCACATATGGTTCATATCCCTCTAAACCTTTCTTATAAATGTACCTATCCAAATGTCTTTTAACTGTAGTTATAGTATCTGCCTCGTTCTTCCCCTGGTCGTTCATTCCATATGCCTACCTTTCCCCTCTCACCTCAACATTCAGAGATATCTGTCAGTTCCAGAACACACCCAGTTGTAAATTGTAATTCAATTGAAACATTAGTCAGACTCAAAATGTTATTGTAAACAATGTCATGTAATGATTGAAATTATATTGAATCACTTGCTATAATTTTAAAAGTATAAAAACCACAATGTACTTTGAATTTGGGAAAATGCTACTGACAATGTATCCAGGAAAATGTCTACTTCTTGTAATGAATAAAGACCTCATGCATTTTACCAGCTTCAGTCTCCAGTGACTCAGTTACAGTCACAAGAACTTTGGACAATGGCAAACATGATCCTTTGAGATCATAAAACTAAATTCTCTTTTAGATACTGGACTAATTGGCACCAGTCATTGAATTATAGTCACATACTGCAGCAATGCAATAGCCCACTGGCCATCAGTGTAACGATCTATACATTGATACAGGTAGTAAAAGAGAGGAGGTCCTGCAGACTAAATATGGAGTGTTAGGCAAAAAGGTTAAAAAAAAACAGGACCTCAAGGGTAATAATCATTGGATTATTTGCTTTGTCAAGTGCTCAAGAGGGTTGGAATCGGAAGATATTGCCGATCAATGTTGAGGAGCTCAGCATGAACTCAGTTTTGAGATTATCCTTAACCTTGCGTGCCAGTGTTATTTTGGGTCCAACTAATTAATTTTAAAGTTTTCTATCCCTACATTTTCCGTACTTCAGTAACGGCTGAAAGTAAAAGAAAAAAACTTCAATGCTGAAAATCTAACATAGAAACAGAAAACTTACACCTGCCATAAACTACCTCTGGTTCTTCCATATTCTTTGACATTTTTGGACTTGTTAGCCTTACTTTTCATATGTTCAAACGTTCATGTGATAGGAGCAGAATTAGGCTATTTGGCCCATCAAGACTACTCCGCTATTCAATCATGGCTGATCTATCTGACCCTCCTGCCTTCTCCCCATAACCCGTTCTAATCAATAACTTTCGCTCTTACCAGTCAAGTCAAGTCAATTTTATTTCTATAGCACATTTTAAAAAACAACTCTCGTTGACCAAAGTGCTTTACATTGGTGCAGAACACATTGAGCCTGAGTTGTCACTATATATTGATGAATGCCTCCACTGATTGCTTGCAGACTTAACATAGAACATAGAACATTGAACAGTACAGCACAGGAACAACCGACAATATCTGTGCCAGACCCAATGTCAAGACCAGCACTTATCTGCCTGTATTTAATCCATATTCATCCATTTCATTGCATATCCATGTACCTATTCAAAAGTTCCTTACATGCTACTATCATATCTGCCTCCACCATCATTCCCGGCAGCATATTCCAGCTAATCACTACCCTCTGTATAAAACAGTTGCCTCGCACATCATCTTTAAACATTACTCCTCTCATTTATCTGCAAGTAGTCCAATCTCATTATCCTAAGACCAGCCTTTCCCCAATTCTGGACCTTAACTTTGGTTCAATCCTTGTACTTCTACACAATAACCTTAAAACATGCAGTTATCTCCAGTATGCTCAATCAGCAACACTCTCACTAGTTGACTGAGTACATTGCCAAAGATTTTGTTGAGTGCTGCCTCCTCTCCAGTAGAATTACTATGTACTAGCCCAAAGAACCCTCCTAAAAGTACTTTTAAAGATTTGCTTTCCTTCAGCCTTTCACTCTTGGGTGATCACAATGACACAGCTGGTAGAGCCACTCTCACACGTGAATAACCCCTTTTAATTTCTTAACTCCAACTATTTAATCTCATTCGGAGAACCTTCTTGGAGATTTTCCCTCCTTATTGTAGTAATTGACAGCTTTATTATTATTCCGTTGTCATATCCTCTTCTGCTTACCTGCCTTCCTCCCTACGATCCCACCCTCACTCATGTATGGATATTCCCCTGCAACATTGAGCTGCTAAATCTGCCCGTCATTTAACCATGCCCCATTGTACAACCATAGCACTTCATATTCCTAAATAGCAGTCCAAATAGTAGGTTTATCTGCCTGATTTGTGGTGTTAAAATAGTTGCATTCCACTCATGCACCTTGTTTGTGTATGCTCTACCCATCAGATTGACTTGATATTCTTTCAACATTTGGCTAACTCTCAGTACTTTCCCTCTCCACTCCTACACTGTGTCTTACCCCCCTGTCAAATTAAAGTAAACTCTCCTCAATGGCACTGGGACCTAATTAACTACCACCCTCATTCACCCCTACCCTTCCCATCCACAACGATGTAGGACCTATTCTGGTTTAAGATCAATCTGCCTGGCGTATATGAGTCTAGAAAAAGCTGAACCTATTTAATCAAACAAGCTGTGTGGACTCCAGCCCTGTTGGTACTTGGATTTGCTTGTAGACTATTTACAAATGGAGACACAAGAGTCTCCAGATGCCAGTAACCCTTCTTTAGTCTATTTCCAAATGTCAAATGAAGTGTTCTTAATAAAGGATTATCAATGATGCAATACTGGGTTGCTTGTTTGATTGCAATGTGTCAGAGGCAGATTTTAATTGCTGTAGCAAGTTCTCATTGTGCCTTTCTCAGTTGAATGCAAGGACGATTGAAAGAGTTTGTAACATTTTAACCTTGCGTCAATTGGGATGCAGCTATTGATTCCAAATGGTAACTTTAGATTTATGACAGCATTCGGAATATGACACCGAAAAAAAGGGTTATTGTTCACTGGATGTTTGAAACTAAGTTCTTAATTGATTTTTATGTGTAATAGAGAGTGACATTTGAAGTTTTTTTATTATTGTGCTGCTTTTAAATATTAGAATGGACAAATTTGGCGTGGCACGGTGGCACAACGGCAGAGTTGCTTCCTTACAGCGCTGGTGGTCCAGGTTCAATCTGGACTACGGGTGCTGTCTGTATGGATTTTGTACATTCTCCCTGCGACTGCATGGGTTTTCGCAGAGATCTTCGGTTTTCTCCCACACTCCAAAGACATACAGGTTTGTAGGCTAATTGGCTTGGTATTAATGTAAATTGTCCTTTGTGTGTAGGATAGTGTTAATGTGCGGGGATCACTGGTCGGTGCGGCCTAGGTGGGCTGAAGAGCCTGTTTCTGTGCTGTATCGCTCAACTTAAAATTTTCTGTCATGGGTAAATATATGTCTGCATAAATGATAGCTACATTTCGGGTGGGATAATATAGAACAAGTATGATTGACGTGGACTGAAGGGTCTGTTTCCATTCCGAATCCCTCAACTGAAAACTAAACATAGAAAATGCATTAAGATGATTATCAAAAGCAGTAAATATGGCATCCTAAAGCCATGCTGATAAAATCTTTATGTCTCTGACCTAATAAAAGATGCATAGTTTTACATAGTCAGGATGTTTGTTTTTGGCTGCATCACTATCAGCTACAGTCACTTGGGAGAAAGAAGAACAAGAATGTATGAAAGCCAAACCATTATCTTCGACATAATAGAACATTTAAGGCCTACTATGCTGATTTAAAAACAAATGAAAACATTCATCTGTCCAAGTAGATGGTGATACTCAGCTTTTGATTATTAATCAGCAACATTGTCCACAGCAATGTGAAGTGGATATACATCAATGTCAAAATTGAAAAATGTGCAGTCAATCTCAATTCAGGAGGTCAAAAAGTGTAGAACTTAATGTGACTGTGTTAGAACACATTGAAAATGTATTTGCATGCCAATTACTTTTGGTCCCACTGCATCAGTACTCCCGTAATCTCTGAATAAGCAAAAGCATTAAAAAACAATAAAATATTGCAATATACTGTTAAATAGCTGTACTAGATGTTTCATAAACATCACTTTCCGTGGATGAAATTTAATTCATCATTCATAAAACTATAAAAATTAATTGTTCAATCAATTTATCTTCAAAAACAGAAAAAAAAACAGCAACTTTAAGATACCATGCTGTTACATACTCACCAATTCCTTAAAGGGAAAAGATGTGATCCAGCTTTAAATGTGGAATTTCTAGTGGTCAGATACCATTGATTATAGGGAACAATGCGATTGTATTGATTACGAAGGTATTGGTAACTTCAAAGATAAATTGCACATCTTCATCAAATAGCAAACATCCTTCTCTCTCAAAGGTATTAGAAATTCAGATAAAATGTTGACTCTGATATTAGAAAAGTTTGCAGGTCCAAAACAGCCATAAATAATTAGGAATTATCGTAAGGAATACAACTGATTTAATTTGAGTAAAAAATATATTATATTTGTATTTAAAAACTTTTTCGATAATATGAAACAGTCCAAAGGCTGAATTTTATCATTCACTTTATTGAAGCCAATAAATCAAATAAATTATGAATAATTTGCCTTGGCTTTAAAGATATTGGGCCATATATTTAATTTTCACAAAAACAACGCATATATAAATAGCACAATAAACCTATTATTATATTTTTTGTGACTGATGGATTAAATTTCATTTTGTCTCATTGCAGACTATAAATGCAATAAAAATATGATGAGCATTACTCAAATTAATCTTCTAATTGATTGCGGGAAAACTAGGACTTTGTTCAGTGACCATGCAATCCAATGGTATTTTTGTGATGTCACAGTGTAAGGGCACTGTAAAACGTAGATTGATGTACATCAGCCAACAATGTCGCATGAACAGCTACATGCTAACCGGCACCTTTGTGCCTTCAAAAGAAAGCACTGATGCAATCCATCATGTGATTCTCATCTGTTTTCTTAGCAGAGGTTGATCTGGAGAGAATCTCCATTTCATTGGTGCACTATAGTCGCCTAAACCTAGCGACAGAGAAATCACTTTTTTGCATAGTTCAGTAAATATCTTACTGTGCATAAGCACAATCATACTTAAGTACAAGAGTATAAGAATAGTAGATTGCACCGAGGCTGTACATAGAGTCGTCATGTTCCGGTGCCATCTTGTATCCATCAAGTTTCAAAGTTGTCAAAAAATGTAATTTTAAATTGGCTGTAAAGGGCCCATTGTCCTGTCACTCAGTATTGCAGTCGTTGGCCTGGCCTGGTGATGTTGTCAATGTCCTCCACCGCCACTGCACACCACTGCAGGCCGAGTCCAATCCTCATACTCATCCGACCTCGGTGGGGTGTCCAGCAGAGCCTGATCCATGTGATCCTCCAGCTGCTACAGGGGCTCCAGTGGCCCACTCCACCAACGCATCGATCCATACACATTGACCCACAAATGTGCGAATCCCTCACCTCCCGCAGCCAGTCCTTCGACTCCATGCATCGGCTGCTTCCCACAACTGATCTTGTAACACCCAAAACACTTCTGAGGGTGTGAAAGATGAGCCCTGCCCAGCTCACCCACACCGTTCCTCTCCTCTGTTCATCGCTGCCATGTTGAAGAATTCTGCCCTCCCCATTTAAAGAAGGCTTACTTGGGAGAAATTCCCAACTTCCTTCCTTGATCCCCTTAGGCCTCAACAGATTTATTTTTCAATAATAAGTGCAATTGGTTAGCTACTTATAGTAATGGATTGTATGATACCATAATATTTCTATGTAATTTAATGTACCCAGTTAGAAATAAAAAATCTCAGCCAATTGATCTTCTCTGTGCTACATTGATGTTTCACAGATCCGGTTCAATGAAAGAAGTTGGAATGAAAAA
The DNA here is from genome assembly GCA_038087875.1 of Malacoraja senta. Lineage (NCBI taxonomy): Eukaryota > Metazoa > Chordata > Chondrichthyes > Rajiformes > Rajidae > Malacoraja > Malacoraja senta. Next base: position 29,298,106 of record CM075978.1, read on the forward strand.
GATTGGTATTATAATTTGTCGATGGAACTCAGTATTTTGTAACACCACCAACACCAGAAGCTGTGCATTCAGCTGCCTGGGCCCTAAGATCTGTCATTCTCTCTATTTGCCACTGCTATCTCGGTAAACCCAGTTTACACTGCTTCTGAAATTTATCCCATTGTGGATTGTATTTCCGAATCAGACTACAAAGAATTTGCATGATTATTTAACACTGAATTACTCAACACGTCTGACTCACCATTTTGATTTTTAAAAGTCCTAATATTTTTTGATTGAAAGAAACAGCAGGGAAACAGGCAGCAAAAATCAGAGGAAGGCCAAAGTGGGTGGCACAGTGGCACAGCAGAGCTGCTGCATCACAGTGCCAAAGGCTCGGGTTCCATGCTGACCCAGGACGCTATCTCTGTGGAGTTTTCACATTCTCCTCGTGACTGCTTGGGTTTCTACTGGGTGCTCTGGTTTTGCCCATATCACAAAGATGTGCAGTTTTGTAGCTTAATTGCCTCTTTAAAATTGCTCCTTATGTATAGGGAATGGATGGAAGTGGGATAACATAGAGATGAATGGCTGAACAAGTGATCGATGGTCGACATGGACTCAATGGGCTAAGTGGCCTGTTTCCATGCTGTATCTCTGTAAAAAAAAAGCAGTGTAACAATAAGATGCATTAAGGGCCTGTCCCACTAACGCGACTTTTCAGCGACTGTCTTCGACCTTCAAGCTCGAGGGCACTCGCCTGAAAAACCTCGAGCTGGATTGACTGTCAGCGAGCTGAATCGACCATCTGCACACACACACACACACACACACACACACACGCACACACACACACACACATACTAACACATCGCAAAGGCGGGGGCCAGGGAAAGCGGGGGAGCGCTGTCTGAAATTCACACCCGCGATGAACAGGAAGGTAAAAGGCGGCTGGCACAGTTACGGTAAGTTCTTTGGAGAGTGCGGAGAGGGGGGGGAGAGAGGGGGAGAGAGGGGAGAGAGGAGAGAAGGGGAGAGAAGTGGGGGAGAAGGAGTGGAGACACCTTTAAGAAGCCAGACAACTTTTAATAAAGTTTAGCGGGCATTTAACATTACCGGTCGGTTTACTTTCCTTTTTTTTCTCAACGAGCTATTACCTTCGACTACCTTCGATTACCTTCGATTGCCTTCGATTACCTACGATAGCATTATGACCTACCTCGACTAAACCCACGAGTAAAAAAATATCTATGTTTTCCATGGCGCCCTTTTTTTACGCGCGGGCATTTATCAGCTTGCTAAAAAAAATCTTCGACCTAACTGAGGCCTCGAGTACATGGGGACTGCTCTCGAGCTTGAAGGAGAGTTACAAAGACCTCCTAGGACCTCGTGTCGGCCATGCTGCGAGTATGAGTCGAGGGCAAACTCTTTTAAACTCGCGAATTAGCTCCCCACAGTGGGACAGGCCCTTTAGCGATTAGCAACAACCATGCTAAGCAGCCTCAGGGATGGGAATGTGATATTTTTTCTAATAATCTCCTGAATGGACTGAATGGATATGAGTGAATCTCTGTTTTCCATCCCCTGTGAGTGCTTGTGATGTAAAGGAATACAACAGGATCATGAGCTTGTAAAATATACTTCGAGGAATGTACAACCACATTTGTTCTTTGGACACTGTAGTATTATAACAGTACATCCACATTGCTTCAGTGTAGACAGGTTCAGTACATACACATACACACGTACATACACATTGGTTGTGCACAAGGCCTAATGCTTGAAGTATTAGTCCTTATGCACAATTAATATCTGTGTACTTGTTTCTGTATGAATAATAGATTGCAGATAATGATTATTAGAATACAAATAACCAGCTTGAAAATTGGTGAATTGCCATAGGTCTTATGCATTCATCAGTTTCTCTGTTCATTTTGTTCAATTTAGTATTGTGTGCAATTTTGCTCTCCTAATTTGAGGAAGGGCATTATTGCTATTGAGGGAGTGCAGCGTAGGTTCGCTAGGTTAATTCCTGGGATGGCGGGACTCATATGATGGAAGAATGTGTCATCTGGGCTTGCATTCGCTGGAATTTAGGATGAGAGGGAATCTTATTGAAACATATAAAATTCTTAGAGGATTGGACAGGGTAGATGCAGGAAAAATGTTCCCGATGTTGGGGGGGGTCCAGAACCAGGGTCACAGTTTAAGAATAAGGAGTAAGCCATTTAGAACTGAGATGAGGAAAAACTTTTTCACCCAGAGAGTTGTGAATCTGTGGAATTCTCTGCCACAGAAGGCAGTGGAAGCCAATTCACTGGATGTTTTCAAGAATGAGTTAGATTTAGCTCTTAGGGATAAGGGAATCAAGGGAATTGGGGAAAAAGCCGGAACGGGGTACTAATTTTGGATGATGGCTCAAAGGGCCAAATGGCCTACTCCTGCACCTATTTTCTATGTATCTATATTTATATGTTTCCATTTGATCACATCTGGTTTAGTTTACAGTGGTCGCTTTCTGGTCTCTAAGTCAACAAGTTTTGCATTAAAATGGAAAAAGCAAGGAACTGCAGATGCTGGTTTACAAAACCCCCCCACTAAGTACCTGAGCAGATCAGGCAGATTCTCTGGAGAACATGGATAGGTGATGTTTCGTGTTCATCTTCACACTGGTTCTGGTTTTGTTAACCAGCATCTATAGATCTTTGTGACTCTCAATTTAAAATGTATGTGATTGACTGCATTGTCAAGTAGGATCATACCTGGTTCTTTAGTGCTGTGAGGAAACAGCTCTACCTGCTGCACCACTGTAACGCCGCTCGTGTTTATATTTAATAAAGTCATATTTATTTTAGCTTTTAAAATTTCCCATAAATACAACCTGTTGTAATTTTTTCAGAAGTCATATGATGCATGATGTTTCCCAATATCTCATAAGGTCATAAGGTCATAGTGATAGGAGTAGAATTAGGACCATTGGACTCTATTCCGCCATTCAATCATGGCTGATCTATCTCTCCCTCCAAACCCCATTCTCCTGCCTTCTCCCCATAACCTCTGACACCTGTACTAATCAAAAATCTACCTATCACTGCCTTAAAAATATCCACTGACTTGGCTTCTAAGCCTTCTGGTGGAGCAGCAAGAACCAGAGTAATGATAAGATGCACCAACCTATGTGATATTTGTTCCAGTAATCTCTCTAATCGACTAAACAGACATTTGTTTGAGTGAATCTCTGCTCTCCAATTCCCAGTAAGTGCTTGTGGTATAAAGAAGCACAACATGGTTCATGAGTTTGTAAAATCTACCATTTGGAATGTACAATCACATTTATTGTTTGGAGACGGTAGTATTATTACAGTACATATACATTGCTTCAGTGCAGAAACATTCAGTACATACACATACACTAGTGCATACACATTGATTGAGCACAAGGACTAATGCTTCAAGTTTAGTTTCCTGTGCACAATCAATGTGAATATGCATGTCTCTGTATAAATAATAGATAACAGAGAATGATTACTGTCATACACCAACTGACCACAGAAATCGTGATGTGCCTTATGTCTTGTGAGTTCATTAGTTTCTCTAATAATTTGATTTCATTAGGTTTTGGTTCACATTCATTACTATATTAAGCTCATATATATTTTATTCAGTAAAAGCAAATGAGGAATGTTCACACACCACTATCGGTACAGATCTTTCGTTTTACAGCAACATATGGAATATCACCTAAAACAGATATGTCAAAACAACCAGATTTAACAGCACTTACAAAAAGAAACCAAAACATGCCTGAGAAGAAAGAAAAATGCAGTGCTGAGTGGAAGGTTGGACGGCAGCACAGTGGTGCAGCTGCTGCCTCACAGCGCCAGAGACCCGCGTTCAATCCTGACTATTGGTGTGGAGTTTGCATGTTCTCCCTGAGACCGCTTGAGTTTCCTTCGGGTGTTCCCGGTTTCCTCTAATATCCCAAAGATGTGTGGGTTTGTATGCTAATTGGTCTCTGTAGGGATTGGACACAAAAAGTGGGATAACGTAGAAGTGGTGTGAATGGGTGATTGATGGTTGGCAGGGACTCGGTGGGCCAAAGAACCTGTTTCCACACTGTATATTTAATCAACACTTTCAATAAGAATTGGATGTTTTATTAATAGCCTTAGGAATATACGAATGGAGTAAACCATAGGGCCTTTCTACTACCAAGGGAAATTATATCTGACCTGTGATGAACTTCAAACAAATATCCTTTATGATAATTTTATGATATTTATCCACATAGCTTTGAATAATTTTATATAACAAGGCAGTCAAAATCAGGATTAAAATTAACAATTGACCAAGCATCAATTATCTTTTGCGAAAAAGCATTCCAATCTTCTTTTACCTTTTATTTGTAAACAATGTCTTCAATTTTAAGAGAGACAGAAGGAACTGCAAGTGCTGGTTTACAAAAAAATGACACAAAATGCTCATAACTCAGTGGTTCAGGATGCTGCTGCCTGACCCGTGGAGTTACTCCAGCACTTTGTGTCTTTTTTGGCTCCAATTATAAACTGTTCCTTCGATTCCCTTTCTGGAGAAATAGCTTCTCTCTATCTACCCTTGTTACACCCTTAGCCTTCTGAATTCCAGGAAATACAATAATTGTTTGTCTAATCCCTTGTCAATTGTAATTTCTGCAGTCCAGTTATTGTCATGAACATTTGAGATGACCAGAACTGCTATGTGTGGTCTGACCAGGGTTTTAGTAGTAGCAACACAACTTCTGTACTATTCTTTTTCCATTTAAATTTTAAAGGGAAGTATTGAATTTGAGTTTTGTTAACTTGCTAAAACTATCTGTAACATTTTCATGATTTAGTGAAGAGTCAGGATACGTGAGTGTTTAGTTGTCATGTGTACCGAAAACGGAACAATGAAATTCTTATTTGCAGCAGCAAAACAGGCCTGTAAACACAGTACTCATAGATAACATAATAAACAAGAAATCAATAAATTAAAAATCCCCCAAATTATTGCAAAAAACACAAAGTGCAGCAAAAAAACAATTCATATATCTTAGCTTAGCTGGTATTTGTCATGGTCTAGAGCCCGATTGTTGTCGGGATGAGACTATTCTTGAAACTGGAGATCACGGCTTTCAGACTCCTGCATCTTCTCCCCAATGGCATGGAGAATGAAGACATTTTGAACTGACAACCTTTCTCGCAATTTTGCTGTTTAAAAACACCTCAGTTCTGTCCTTTTAGTGTCAGCTGAAGTAAGTTAGACAATAGACAATAGACAATAGGTGCAGGAGTAGGCCATTCGGCCCTTCGAGCCAGCACCACCATTCCCTGTGATCATGGCTGATCATCCACATTCAGTACCGCGTTCCTGCCTTCTCACCATATCCTCTGATTCCGCTATCTTTAAGAGTATCTAATTCTCTCTTGAAAGCACCCAGAGAATTGGCCTCCACTGCCTTCTGAGGCAGAGAATTCCACAGATTCACAACTCTCTGGGTGAAAAAGTTTGTCCTCATCTCTGTTCTAAATGGTCTACCTTTATTCTTAAATTGCATATGATGAAGTTCATTTGCTGCACATAGCTGGGCCAAATGTCTTCTCCTCCAGCTATATGCAGCGAATGTTTCTAAGATCAAATATTTTTTGTTATATAAGAAAGATTATGTGAAAAGCTCCTCCACCCATGAATCAAGAAGAAAATCTCAATGCTGAATACTAAAAAATATTCAGTCTGGTACTTGACATTCACTATCCACCAGAGATTAATTCACTCATAGATTATCAGATCAGATTGCTCACTGAATATTTTTGGTGTTCAACAAAACCCTGATGGATATTCTATTTATAGCACCAGCAGCAGCGTATCATTGGGAGATAGCTAGTCCTAATGTAGCAGTTCATGGGACAAAAAAAAATCAATATGTGAAAGCATCTAAAGCCACTGAGATTAAATTCCTCTGTATACAAGAACGATTAATGGCCTTCCGTTCAGCATGGATCATAACAACAACCAGAAGAGGCATCACTGAAAGCAATCAAAGCAAATAAAAGCCTCATGGTGCAGGGAGATTGGTGCAACTTGCTTAGTAATAGAGCAAGATGTTGGATTCATCTCACTCATCAGAAATCCTTAATAACCCACTTCTGATTCTATCATACATAGGCCATTAAGGCTTCTCACAGAATAAAGTTCATCTTGTATTTCATTTCTTTCCACTGTGCATAAATCCTGTATTATTGCCATCCATGGTGTATTACAGTTCAGTTCGGGATAACTGCAGACCGTAATGAAACTTCAGAGTTTGACTCCCCAGAGATAACGAGATCCACATTTCAAAAATGATGCAAGCTGACCTGTATCAGTATCTTCCTTTGTAAATTATGAGCCAATCACACCGCATACTTTGTGGCAAAACAACCCAGTGGTATGAACATTAAATTCTCCAATTATAAGGAACCCCCCCCCCCCCACCACACGCTATTTTCCGTGCCTCTCCCATACACTAGGGCATGCCCAATTCTCACACTATCTCCCATCACCCCTGTCACTCTGCTCCTCTCCCCTCCTTTGTACATTAATCTCCCATCGTAGAGTCCCCCATTTCCCTTTTATCCACCCTCTCTCCCCCCTCACCTCTGACTCCTTTCACATGCCCCACTCTCCTCAGTCTTTACATTTCACTCCTCCTCTCCTCTCCTCTCATCTGACACCCTTTTGTCTCCTTTTCAACTCTAATCTTTGACAATCACTCCACACATCTGCCAATCAAATACCACCTCACATGTATCCACACATCATTAGACAGTATTTACCTTGCTCCCTTGTTCATGATGCTCCCACTCATGAGATCTCAACATCTACCTTGTCAAGCCTCCTTAGGAAGTTAAGTGTTTGAATAAGCCCACTCCTTATTTTCACTAAATTCCAAGAATACAGACCCAAACTCTTTAGCCTCTCTTGATTGTACAATCCTCAAATCCCAGGAATTAGCTGAGTGAATCTCCTTTGGACTGACTTTAATGCTTCTATATCCTTTTTAAATTAAAGCCCCTGTCCCACTGTACAAGGTAATTCACGAGTTCTCCCGAGTTTTCCCCTTATTCGAACTTGGATAATGTCTGTAGCGGGTCCGTAGGAATTCGTGGATGTCTCGTAGCGGCTCCTAATGCTAACGGTAGGTACTCGGGACATCCGGTAAACTCATGACGTTTTTTCATCCTGGTAAAAAAAAAATTTCATTGTGATCAAATAAATTGTTACTTTTAACTCGTACAAGCCACTACGAGACATCCGCAAACTCCTACGGACCCGCTACGGACGTTCTCCGAGTTTGAATCAGGGGAAAACTCGGGAGAACTCGTGAATTACCTCGTACAGTGGGACAGGGGCTTAAGAGGGCCAAAACTGAGTGCAGTATTCCAGGTGAATAGTCAGCCAAATTTCCACGCTGCATCTATCAATCAAGCACCACGTCTTTTCATCATTTTTAATATTATCGACAAATTTGAAACCTTACATTTTGTTCCCTCCTCCACCCTTCATGTAAATAGTAAGCAATTGAAGGCCATGAATTTTTCCCTAATTTCCTCATAATCTCTCCAGCGGAGGTTCCTTCCTAGTTCTACCTCTGCATTCAAGACCACATGGACCATGACTACTGGATCCTCCTCTTGCCATTCCAAGTTCTCTTCAACCCAGAGGAGATGTTCTTAACCTTGGCATCTTTGCACCATCTCTGCCTTCATAGCACCGATCAGTATTTGTTCCTCTAACCAAGTTATCCTATATGCCACTACATTTCTCTTCCCCTCCCCCCACCACTTCACAAGTTATAGGAGTAGAATTAGGCCATTCGGCCCATCGAGTCTACTCCACCATTCAATCATGGCTGATCTCTGCCTCCTAATCCCATTTTCCTGCCTTCTCCCTTTGACCCTTGACACCAGTTCTAATCAAGAATTTGTCTTTCACTGCCTTAAAAACCTCTTCTGCTTGAATCACTCCCTGAGCCATGGTGCTATGGACAGCTTGCACATTTTCCCAGCTGTCGCCACCCTCGTGCTCTCAGGAAGTTGAAACCCGTGCCTGTTACAAGGGTAAGGGCCAAGGCTCCTGTAGATCTGGGTCCCTCTACCTGGCTCTCTTGCAATCACATTATCTTGTCCCTGACCTTTGTCAATTTAATGGTAGTTATTCTGACAGTGTCGATGACTCCTGGAATATGATAACCTAGTAATTATCATCCTTTTGTCAAAGTGCCTGGGAGCTTGGACGCGCTAATTTACTGGGAATATTGCATGCAGTTCTGGTCACTCCATTACAGGAAAGATGTGGAAGCCTTGGAGCGGGTGCAGACAAGGCTTACCAGAATGATGTCTGCATTGGATGGCATTAGGAACTGTAGATGCTGTATGACAAAAAAAAAGCCACAAAGTGCTGAGGTAACTAAGCAGGTCAGGCAACATCTCTGGAGAAGTTGGACAGGCTTGGATTGTTTTCTCCGGAATGCCGGAGGTTGAGGGGAGACCTAATAGAAGTATACAAAATTATGAGAGGCATAGATAGGGTAAAAAGAGCAAATCTTCCCAGGATGGAAATGTCAAAGACCAGAGGGCATAGCTTTAAGGTGAGAGGGCCAAAGTTTAAAGAAATGTGCGAGACACGTATTTTACATAGAGGATGGTGAGTGCCTGGAACGTGCTGCCAGGAATAGTGGCGGAGGCAGATATGATAGTGGCATTTAAGAGACACTTGTTAGGCACATGGAAATGTAGGGAATGGAAGGATATTAATCATGTGTAGGCAGATAAGATAAGATTTGAGTATATCACGCTTGGCACAGACATTGTAGGCTGAAGAGCCCGTTCCTGTGCTGGGCTATTCTACGCTCTATGTTCATCAACACAGAGTTTCTTGAGCCTCATTTTTTACATCAAAGGGGTTCACCAGCTTTCACATGTTATAACAACAATACTTCATCTGCGCAACCACCTGGTCTAATTAATTAGCAGTATTTATTAGTTTGTACTAGTTTTCACCACATTAAACATGCAGACTCTTCTATACCAGTATGTCCTGATTTAGTGCAGGAAGGAACTGCAGATGCTGGTTTAAACCGAAGATGACACAAAATGCTGGAGTAATTCAGCAGGACAGGCAGCATTTCTGCAGAGAAGGAATGGGTGACGTTTTGGGTCGAGACCCTTCGAAACGTCACCCATTCCTTCTCTCCGCAGATGCTGCCTATCCCGCTGAGTTACTCCAGAATTTTGTATCTGTCCTGATTTATATTTGGATGTTGGCGCAGTAGGTAAGAGCCATGAGCCTTCATTATAAGGCAATGAGCACAACGAAAGTGGTCAGTCCAACATATTAGAAATCTAAAACACAAAGCGGGGAGTAACTCAGCGGGTGGGCAGCATCTGTGGAGGAAATGGGCAGGCGTTTTTTCAGGTCTCAAGATTCCAGCATCTGCAGTTCCATATTAGAGAACCATTCTGACAAATAGAAACACTGTACTCCTTTTTAGTCCCTGTAAAGTCTTTGTGGAAAATTATATTTTGCATTGGATGTTATGCTGCTTTAAACATAATGCACTGAAAAGCTGGCTGTTCATCATATAAAATGTTAAACAAAAGTTATATTGTGTTTCTTTATTTTCCCATGTTTTTATTATGGGATTTTATTGAAACAATATCAGCGCAAAATCCCAGAAGATGATAATTGAACTTCTGTTTGGGAGAAACAAACCGAGTGAGTACTCAATAAGGCCCAGAACTCAATCTTCAAACTCAGCTTCATCCTCGTTTTGTAGGCTGATTAATCATTCTTTAAACAGAAAACAACTTTCATCACAATTTGCCCATTGGCTTCATGGTATTGGATATAGGCCAAATAACATTACGGGTTATTGATTTTCTTACGTTTTACACAGAAAAACTGATGATCTCTCTTTCCCTCTTTGCAGCTGGAAGTCCAAATCTGTTGTAGCTCCTGCTATAAGTATACTTTGTTCTATCACTCGCTTCCTGCATTCTCTCTACTTTTTCCTCAACTTTTTCCCTCCATTATGTTCAGCCTGTTTGCCATTAGTGCGGCATGCAAATGCCCTCTTGGTCACGTTCCAAGAACTGCTGTCCCTGCCTAATGAGTAAGATTGGTTCTATCTTTTTCAAATTCCAGGTTTAGAGAATTTAGTTTAGAGAGCTAGAGCTCGGAAACAGGCCCTTCGGCCCACCGAGTCCGTACCGACAAGCGATCCCCACACATTAACACTATCCTACACACACTAGGTACAATTTACACATACACCAAGCCAATTAACCTACATACCTGTACGTCTTTGGCATGTGCGAGGAAACCGAAGATCTCAGAGAAAACCCACGCGGTCACGGGGAGAACGTACAAACTCCGTACAGACAGCACCCGTAGTCGGGTTATTTGATGCTAAGTTAAACTAATCTCCTTCGCCTGCACATGATTCATATTTCTCCATTCCCTACATATCCATGTGTCTGTCCAAAAACCTCTTCAATGCCACTATCGTATCTGCCCCCATCACCCTTGTCTAAAATGCATAACATATCCACTTGGCAGCTGCTTCCCACTTTCCCCTTGATTCCGACCTCCTGATATACTCTCAGTCTGGTGTGAAAGGAAACAAGTTGAGCTGCTGCCTCACAGCGCCCCAGAGACACGGGTTGAATCTTGACTTTGGTTGCTGTCCGTGTGGAGCTTTCACGTTCTCCCCGTGACCGACCGCATGGGTTTCCACTGGGTTCTCCTGTTTCCTTCCACATCCCAAAGACGTACAGGTTTGTAGGTTAATTGGCCTCTGTAAAATTGCCCCTAAATTGTAGGGAATGGAAGAGAAAGTGGAATAAGATGGAACTAGTGTGAATGGGTGATTGATGGTCTCCGTGTATCGGTTGGCTGAATTGCCTGTTTCTATGCTGTATCCTTAAAAGAAAGACAGGACTTGAACTTTATTTCGCCTTCCATCACAGTGAGGAATGTGTAGGAGTCTCTGTGGTGGATGTTCGTGTTAAAATGTGTTTTTGAAGTGATCTGTTACTTTTAATTGTATGACTGACCTGGCCAATGAAATTCCTCGTATGTTGTAAAACATACTTGGCGAATAAAGTGTGATTCTGATTACCTTCCACAAATCCAACATTTACTAAAACATCAACACACAGTATCTTTTGCTCTTTATATCACAAGCGGTTCGCCAAGGTACCTGCCTATAAATAGTTAACACTCCTCTTCATTTTACCAGCATTTCACTTGACCGTTACATTTGAGCAGAGTTCAGTTGGTCTTGTATTTTTTTCCAATTGTTCTGGGTCTGTTCCCTTTTGCCTTTCACAATATTGAAACCTTTGTGCATAACCCAGAGTCTGTCACAATAAGAACTCTTAGCTCTTGGTCTGATTCCTGTTATTTCCCCTGAAGCTGTTTGTGCAGCAATCTAGATATGCGGTCTGACAGTTCTGGTCAGTAAAAGCATCAGCTTTGGAAATAAGCTCGGCATTGACCTGTTCCAGGCATGTGTCTCTGCCCCACAATTTACAATCCATTATCTTTACTTGACTCAGTGATTCACAACAGAGTCCTGGGATCACCCTTTCTTGAAGGATAGGTTGATTTGTAATTGTAATTTTGTCATTCTGTTCATCATTTTTGTCTCTCCTCAACTGATCGAAACGCTGTCTGTGCATAGCTATAGAAGGAGAATATGTGTGCATCTTAAACAAATCACTATAAATTCACGGTTAGTGTGAAACCCATTGCCTGGTTTATTTCCCCTGAGGCAGAAATGGGCGCAATGCAAATCTGCCTGGAGATATAGACACATCCATTGTGTAGGAATGGACTGCAGATGCTGATTTAAACCGAAGAGATATGCAAAAAGCTGGAGTAACTCAGCGGATCAGACAGCATCTCTGGAGAAACGGAATATGTGACCTTTCAGGTCGAGACCCTTCTTCAGACTGAGAGTCAGGGGAAAGGGAAACAAGAGATATAGACGGTGATGTCGAGAGATATAATACAAATGAATGACAGATATGCAAAAAAAGTGTCAATGATAAAGGAACCAAACCATGGATGGAAACACAGCTAACAATGGTCTATTTCCTTTATCATCATTACTTGCATGTCTTTCCATCTTTTTTTCTCTCATCACCATCTATATCTCTGGTTTCCCTTTCCCCTGACTCTCCGTCTGAAGAAGAGTCTCGACCCGAAACATCGCCGATCCCTTTTCTCCAGAGATGTTGTCTGACCCGTTGAGTTACTCCTGATTTTTGTGTCTGTAGTCACATTCATTTACATATTGATTATGCGGCCAATTTGCAGGAAAAGTAGAAGTCATCTGAAAATCCAAAATGACACTTTCCCTCTGTAACTGCGTGGATTTCCTCCGGGTGCTCCGATTTCCTCCCACATCCCAAAGATATGTGGGATTGTAGGTTAATTACCTCTTCAACTTGCCTGTAGTGTGTAGGGAGTGGATGAGAATGTGGGATAACATAAAACTAGTGTGAAATGGTAAATAGGTTGGCGTGGACATGGTGGGTCCAAGGGCCTGTTTCCATGCTGTTACTCTAAACTAAACTAAACTAAACTAAAGTTAATGTTATAACTGTAAGTCAAACTATTTGAATGAAGCACGAAGTGCTGGAGTAACTCAACAGGTCAGGCAGCATCTCTGGAGGACATGATTAGATGACGTTACAGGTCGGGACCCTTATTCATATGTCACCTATTCATGTCCTCCAGAGATACTGCCTGACTCGCTGAGCTACTCAAGCACTTTGTGTTGTACACAAGATACCAGCATCTGCAGTTCATTGTGTCCAAATTATATGAACAGTCTGTTTCTGTGCTGCACATTCGATATAATCGAGAAGCAAGGTCAATATTTGTGGTCAGTGACAAAATCTCCTGCTGAATTGATAAACAATTTCCATGAAGATGGAGCAACTTTCCTGCCCACTGCTGTCAGGCATCATCTCAATATTATTCCCGTCACCTGTTATGTGGCACCCATCAAGTTAGTTGGGAGTTCAGTCACATGAAATACATTTTAGAGAGCAAATCAGGAAGCTAATTTTGAATAGACATTAGGGATGCTGGTTTACATAAATAGACAAAGTGCGGAGATACTCAGCAAGACAGGCAGCATCTCTGGAGAACCATCCCAGTCTGAAGAAGGGCCCTGTCCCGCAATGTCACCTATCCATGTTCTCCAGGGATGTTGCCTCACCCGCTGAATTACTCCAGCACCTTATGTCGGTTTTTTGCTCATGTCATTTACTATTTGGAATACTGATAAAGACTGGGACATGCATGTAAGATTAAAGAAGCTGCAATGTTCTTAATATGCTTTTTAGATTATATTTTAAAATTCCTTCATACTGTGAAATATTAATATGAACAAATTACAAAACACAAATATAAAATTAGGCTTTAAGGACAGGGAGCTTGCCGAACAATAAAGATAACTTAATGTGGCACTAAAAGCTCTCATGCATCTTTTGTGTAACTATGCAGAAGCTTTTTAGGATACTTTGGAGTAAGGTGGGTTTATCAGAATTTATTTCTGTAATTCTGCTGGGAACGTTGAGTGCAAGGAGGAGGATTCACATCATCAGAGTGCACTGCAGTCAGTGATGACATGGATGTGCTAATAATGTGAAGACACAGGTTATGTTAACTTGCAAATAATTCATAACATGAGAAATAGAAGCAGGTGTTGCTCCTAAACCTGTTCTGCCATTTAATATGATCATAAGAATTTCTGTTCCTTAAGTCAACGGAACTGGCCAAACTCCATATCTCTTGACTTTGTAAATGTCCAATAATCTATTAATATCGAACACCATATCACAAGGACAGGCTTCTTGGCCCTCAATGTCTGTGCTGAACATGATGCCGTTAAACGAATCTCCTCTGCCTGCACGTGATGCATATCCGTCCATTCCCTGTATACCAATATGCTTATCAGTTCAGTTTCGTTTATTGTCACATGTACCGAGGTACAGTGAAAAGCTTTTTGTTGTGTGCTAACCAGTCAGCAGAAAGACTGAAGATGGGTTTCGGCCCGAAACGTTGCCTATTTCCTTCGCTCCATAGATGCTGCCGCACCCGCTGAGTTTCTCCAGCACTTTTGTCTACCAGCAGAAAGACAATACCTGATTACAACCAATTAATTTGCAGTGTATAGATACAAGATAAAGGAATAACATTTTGCAAGGTAAAGCCAGCAAAGTCCGGACAAAGATAGACCGAGGGACATCATAAATGTAGATAGTAGTTCAGCACTGCTCTCTGGTTGTGGTAGGATGATTCCGTTGCCTGATAACAGCAAACCTCTTAAATGCCACTATTGTATCTGCCTCCACCATCATCCCTGACAGTGTGTTCCAGGTACCCACCAATCTCTGTGAAAATGTTGCCCTGAACATCTCCTTTAACCTTTGCCCCTTTCACCTTAAAGCTATTCAGTCACATTTTTGACATTTCCACCCTGGGAAAATGTTCTGACTGTCTAAACTATTGACACCTCTCATTATTTTACATACTTCTTTCTATCAGGTCTCCCATCAATTTCTGGCAATCCAGAGAAAACAATCCAAGTCTGTCCAATCTCTTCTTGCAGCTACTACCCTCTAATCCAGGCAACATTCTGGTAAACCTCTATGAATCCTCTCTAAAACCTCCATATCTTTCCTCTAATGGGACAACAAGAACTGCACACAATGTTCCAAGTGCATCCAAAACAAAATCTTATTGTGCTGCATCATGGGTTCCTCACTCTTATACTCAATGCCCCGACCAATGGAGGCAAGAATACCACATGCCTTCTTCACCTAGTTCTATTAGCTGCACTATTATGCCACCAAATTATTCTATCTTTTCTAAGAATATAATGTCAATATATAACATGAATAAAATCATGATAAAGCACAAACGGAAGAGATAAGGTGAATGCACAAAGTCTTTACCCCAGATAAGGGGAATTAAGAATTAGAAGGCATAGTTTATGCATTCACCTTATCTCTTCCGTTTGTGCTCTTCATGTTACATATTGACATTGTGTGAGGGAAAGATTTAATAGGAACCTGAGGGACAATCTTTCAACATTGTGGGTATATAGAATGAGCGGCCAGAGGAAGTAAACTAATATAATTGAGGTAGGTACAATAACAACATTTGGATAGATGCAGGATAGGAAAAGTTTAAGAGGGCCAAGCACAAGCAAATGGGACTAGCTTAAATTGGGCATCTTGGTCGGCATGGACAAGTTTGGCTGAAGGGCCTATTACTGTGCTGCTCTATGACTATTTCTCTGACTCTCCGACTCTATAATAACATTTCTTTTAAAAACAAAATAATTTACAACTTTCACTTTACTTATTTCTTTCCTACCTTTTCCTATGTCCTTTTTTTTTCCACTTAATGTCTTTTTTTTCTATCTCTTTCTCAAAGAAAATGCATTAGAGATATTTTTCTTGTTTTACTAGAAGAGACATTAAGGCACTTTACCCTTTAATTCCCCAAAGCAACATTGTATGAGATTTAACTGCAAGAAAATTCTTGAAATAAAAAGTCAAGAATTGCTAAGAAGCTAAACAGCCACTTGATAGGTGTAATTGATTAAAAGTCCACAGCTTCAGCTGTAAAGTGATAACATTTTCACATAATGGCCCAGAAAAAAACTGCAGAAAATGAAGATTTATCTGCAGGGCTGTGTTGGTGGAAAATAAAGCATGTCTCAGGAGGAAAAGAGTTGATGTTCATTCAGTTTAAAGAGCTGTTGCTCATCCAACAGATGCACTTGCTCGAGTTGTCAATCGCAGAGACCTCAATGGACCAAGTTATACACAGGCTTCAGCAGTTTAATGATTCTGCAGCATTAAAAGCAGTGACCAGGGGGTGGGGGTGGGGGGGGGGATGTGGTTAAGGGGGGGGGGGGGGGAGAGAGAGTGGGAGACTGGGCCTGGATTGTTAGACCACATTTGAAGTGTTGCACGCAGTTCTGGATGTCCAATTGCAGGAAGAATATGTAGGCTTTGAAGGGGGTGCAGAAGAGGATTACCAGATTGTTGCCTGGATTTGTGGAAATTATCTACAAGTAGAGGATGGACAAACTTGGATTTTTTTCTCTGCAAATGCTGGAGTTTGAGGGTAGACCTGGTAGAAATATATAAAATTAGGAGAGGCATAGGTAAGGTAGTCAGGCCGAACTTTTTTCCAAGGGTGGAAATGTCAAAGACTAGAGGGCACAGCTTTCAAATGAGCAGGGCAAAGTTATAGGAAATGTGAGGAGCAAGATTTTTACACAGAGGGTGGTAGATGCTTGGAACATGCAGCCAAGGGTGGTGATCGGTGCCGATGCAATACTGATGTTTAAGAAGCTTTTAGATGGGCACACTGAAATAGAGGGAATGGAAGGATATGAATCATGTGCATGCAGATGAGATTAGTTTATCCTAGCATCATGTTCAGCACGGACATCATGGGGCTAAAGGAACTGTTCCTTTGTCATAATTTGCTTTGCTCTATGTTCTGTGATAATGGAACCCAAAACATCGCCTATTCCTTCGCTCCTTAGATGCTGCCTCACCCGCTGAGTTTCTCCAGCATTTTTGTCTACCATGGATTAAAATCAGATTAGATCTAATCCTCAGTATGGGGATCGCACAGTGGTGCAGCCAATATAGCTGCTGCATTATAGCACCAGAGATTCAGGTTTAAGCTTGACCTCCAGTACTGTCTGTGCGGAGTTTGCATGTTCTCCCTTGTCTATGTGAGTTTACTCCTGGTGCTCTACATTCTTTCTACATCTCCAAAAGTTGTAGGTTGGTAGGTTAATTGCCACTAGGTTTAATTGCCGCTAAGAAGGTTTGTATGACTCTAGACGCTATGTATGATTCTTGTATGACTCTAGACTCACTGTGCTGTATGACTCTAGACTTTATGCATCACAGTGGGTGACACAATGGTGCAGCTGATAAAGTTTGTCCCTCGTGACAACATAGACCTGGGTTCAATCCTGACTTTGGTGCTGTCTGTGTGGAAATTTGATGTTCTCCCTGTGACTGTATGGGTTTCCTCCAGATGCTTTAGTTTCCTCCCAAAGACGTGCAGGATTGTAGGTGAATTGACCTCTGTAAGTTGCCCCAAGTGTCCAGGGAGTGGATGAGAAAATGGGGAAAACATCGAACTAGTTGAGCAGATGATTGATGGCTGGTGTGGACTCAGTGGGTCGAAGGACCTGGCTCCATGTTCTATCTTTAAACTGAGCAAGACCTCTATTCCAAGAGCATGTTATGATTTATCATGCCAAACGTGACAGTGATGTTGAAAATGATTGAGCAACGTAACGCACCACAGCAAACAATTGAAGAGGATGGCCTTGTGATTTTGACTAGGATTTCATCAAAACCCACCACTCTTAAGTGAAAAAGGTGCCTCTCAGGTTCCTATTAAATCTTTACCCTCTCACCCTAAACCTATGGCCTCTTGGTCTTGATTCCATTATTCTCAGTAAAAGACTCTATGCATTTATCCTATCTATTTCCCCTTATGATTTTACACATAGTAAGATCACTCCTTAGCCTCCTTTGCTTCAAGCAATAAAGTCATAGCTTGCCGAATCTCTACCTGCAGTGCAGGCCCTCAGGTCCTGTCAACTAGAAGTCATGTATCATTCATTCATCCTCGTAAATCTTTTCTGCACTCTTTCCAGCTGAATAACATCCTTCCTATGACAGGGTGACTAAAACAAATTGCTGCTTTTAGAGAAACAAACTTTTGCCACTGTCAACATCCAAAGTTCTGCTGTGGTCTTTGCCACTATCCTTCAGTGATGCACAGCAAACCTTGCCCAGTAACCAGAGCCTAGGTAGCAAGAACAAAGGCCCTGTTCCTGGCCCTAGTACACCTCCAATGACATTCTAACAGCTTTTGCTTTCAATAGACTTTTCACTCTTTGCAAAAGTTGTCGCTGGTCAGTGACCTTTAGAAATTTTTGAAAAGATCTATTTATTTAATGCTGCCAATCATTAAAGACATAATTATTCTTTGAAATAAGAATCCTGACTACGAGTGCTGTTTGTATGGAGTTTGTATGTTCCCCCTGTGACCACATGGGTTTTCCCTGGGTGCTCCAGTTTGCATTCCAAAGATGTAAATGGTTATAGGTTCATTGGCTTCTGTAAATTCTCCCTAATGTGTAGGATAGTGCTATTGTTCGGGGTGATTGCTGGTTGGCACAGAATCCGTGGGACAAAGGGCCTGTTTCCAGGCTGTATCTCTGAAGTCTAAATAATTTGCTTATCATATGAAGGTTAGGATTCCTATTGAAATGAATGTGATTGTATTAGAGCTGTGCAGCACAGGAACATGCCCTTCAGCCCACTATGTCTGTGCCAAACATGGCGCCAGGATAAACTATTCCCATCTGTCTACATGCAATCCATATCCCTCCTTTCCCTGGTTATCTAAAAGCCTGTTAAATGCCATTGCCGCAGTTCATTAGATCATCATATTATAATTAGTTTGTTTTATTAGATTATAATATTAGATGCATGATCCATGGTGTGGTCAAAATGTGAAGCACAAATTGAGTATATCCTTCCCTTCTGCTCAGATCCTTGCAGAATGACCCCTGGACTCAGCGATGTATGTAGGGCCAGAGCAAGAGGACAGGTACATGTTCATCTGAGCATCCACAGGTCCCCTGCCTCCATTCTCTAGTGTGGAGGTGTAGAAGCTTGGAGCTTACGTAACTGGCAGTTCTCCACAGAAAATCCCAGGCTTGTTGCCAGTGCGATCCAACTTGTTAGAGTGATTCTTAAGCTTGCCTTGTTTATTGGTGCCAGTAAGGAAAGACAAATTAGGGTGATGGGCTTTTGTCAGAGTTGTGAAGAGAAAAAAATTAGTTAAGACCAAAGTTGGACCCTTGAAGACCGAAAAAGGTGAATTTATTATGGGGAACAAGGAAATGGCAGATGAGTTGAACAGGTACTTTGGATCTGTCTTCACTAAGGAGGACACAAACAATCTTCCTGATATAGTAGTGGCCAGAGGATCTGGGGTGATGGAGGAACTGAAGGAAATCCACATTAGGCAGGAAATGGTGTTGGATAGACTGATGGGACTGAAGGCTGATAAATCCCCAGGGCCTGATGGTCTGTATCCGAGGGTATTTAAGGAAGTGGCTCTAGAAATCGTGGATGCATTGGTGAATTTTCCAATGTTCTATAGACTCAGGATCAGTTCCTGTGGATTCGGGGGTAGCTAATGTTATCCCACTTTTTAAGAAAGGCGGGAGAGAGAAAACAGGGAATGATAGACCAGTTAGCCTGACATCGGTGGTGGTGAAGATGCTAGAGTCAATTATAAAAGATGAAATAGCTGAACATTTGGATAGCAGTAACAGGATCGGTCCGAGTCAGCATGGATTTACGAAGGGGAAATCATGCTTGCCTAATCTTCTGGAATTTTTTGAGGATGTAACTAGGAAAATGGACAAGGGAGAGCCAGTGGATGTAGTGTACCTGGACTTTCAGAAAGCATTTTATAAGGTCCCACATAGGAGATTAGTGGGCAAAATTAGGGCACATGGTTTTGGGGGTAGAGTCCTGACATGGATAGGGAAGTGGTTGGCAGACAGGAATCAAAGAGTAGGAATTAACGGGTCCTTTTCAGAATGGCAGGCAGTGACTAGTGGGGTACCTCAAGGCTCGATGCTGAGAACGCAACTATTTACAATATACTTCAATGATTTGGATGAAGGGATTCAAAGTAACAATAGCAAATTTGCAGATGACACAAAGCTGGGTGGCAGTGTGAAATGTGAGGCGGATGCTATGAAAATACAGGGTGACTTGGACAGGTTGGAGGAGTGGGCAGATGCATGGCAGATGAAGTTTAATGCAGATAAATGTGAGGTTATCCACTTTGGTAGCAAAAACAGGAAGGCAGATTACTATCTAAATGGCGTCAAGTTAGGAAAAGGGGAAGTACATGGGTTCTGAGGGTCCTTGTTCATCAGTCTATGAAAGTAAGCATGCAGGTACAGCAGGCAGTGAAGAAAGCGAATGGCATGTTGGCCTTTATAACAAGAGGAATCGAATATAGGAGCAAAGAGGTCCTTCTGCAGTTGCACAGAGCCCTAGTGAGACCACACCTGAACTGTGTGCAGTTTTGGTCCCCTAATTTGAGGAAGGACATTCTTGCTATTGAGGGAGTGCAGCGTAGGTTTACAAGGTTAATTCCCGGGATGGCGGGAATGTCATATGCTGAGAGAATGGAGCAGCTGGGCTTGTACACTCTGGAGTTTAGGAGGATGAGAGGGAATTCATTGAAACATATAAGATTGATGAGGGTTTGGACACGCTAGAGGCAAGAAACATGTTCCTGATGTTGGAGGAGTCCAGAACCAAGGGCCACAGTTTAAGAATAAGGAGTAAGCCATTTAGAACGGAGAAGAGGAAACCATTTTTCTCACAGATAGTGGTGAGTGTGTGGAATTCTCTGCCTCAGAGGGCAGTGGAGGCAGGTTCTCTGGATGCTTTCAAGAGAGAGCTAGATAGGGCTCTTAAAAATAGTGGAGTCAGGGGATACGGGGAGAAGGCAGGAAAGGGGTACTGATTGAGGATGATCAGCCATGATCACATTGAATGGTGGTGCTGGCTCGAAGGGCCGAATGGCCTACTCCTGCATCTATTGTCTATTGTCTATAGTGAATTGTCTTTGTTCTTCAAGATGGCCATGAAGTTTCTCCAGAGGAATGCCTGGCCCTCTGGTCGTTGATCCAACCACATCTGCTGATACCCAAACATTTTTCTCCAAAGGGGTCATTATGATGTAAAAAGAGAAACATTGTCCTAAAAGAAGTATGAGTATTTTCATAGAATGAATAACTGTACAGCACAGAAACAGGCCCTTCGGCCCATTATGTCTGTGCCAAACATGATGCCAAGATAAGCTAATCTCATCTGCTTGCACCTGATTCATTATCCTCCATTCCCTGCCTACCCATATGTTTACATAAAAGCCTCTTCTACTGATGGGGATCACTGATCACCGTATCACTGATGGGGATGAGTCAGAATATAGAAGAGAGATCGAGCGACTGTCCATATGGTGCCAGCACAATAACCTGGCCCTCAACACCAGCAAAACCAAGGAACTGATTGTGGACCTTGGAAGGAGAAGGATGGGAACCCACGGTCCCGTTTATATCAACGGGTCGATGGTTGAAAGGGTCAAGAGCTTCATATTCCTGGGCGTGCACATCACTGAAGATCTTTCCTGGTCCGAGAACACTGATGCTATTATTAAGAAAGCACATCAGTGTCTCTACTTCCTGAGAAGATTGCGGAGAGTCGGTTTGTCAAGGAGGACTCTCTCTAACTTCTACAGGTGCACAGTAGAGAGCATGCTGACCGGTTGCACCGTGGCTCGGTTCGGCAACTTGAGCGCACTGGAGAGGAAAAGACTACAAAAAGTAGTAAACACTGCCCAGTCCATCATCGGCTCTGACCTCCCTTCCATCGAGGGGATCTACCACAGTCGCTGCCTCAAAAAGGCTGGTAGCATCATCAAGGACCCACACCATCCTGGCCACACACTCATCTCCCCGCTACCTTCAGGTAGAAGGTACAGGAGCCTGAAGACTGCAACGACCAGGTTCAGGAATAGCTACTTCCCCACAGCCATCAGGCTATTAAACTTGGCTCGGACAAAACTCTGAACATTAATAGCCCATTATCTGTTATTTGCACTTAATCAGTTTATTTATTCATGTGTGCATATATTTATACAATGGTATATGGGCACACTGATCTGTTCTGTAGTCATGCCTAATATGTTCTGTTGTGCTGAAGCAAAGCAAGAATTTCATTGTCCTGTCAGGGACACATGACAATAAACTCACTTGAATCTTGAATCTTGAATCTTGAATCTTCTACCACAGTTCCTGTTTAAACAAAAAAGGCATTACTAATAATGCATCCCCGCAATAGACTAAATGGATTGGAAATTGGCATATATTGCATTCACTTTTTTGTTCAACAAGCACAAACAATAGCACTTTATCAATTGGACAACATGTACCCAATCTGAATCAGCATTAGTCTCAGCACTAAATTCATGAGGCTTTGATTTTTTGGCATCCCCAGTCAATGAACAGTCGGCATAAATGACGACCTTTCTCATGGTTTACTTATAAATATTCATCCACACTCGACTGGAGTCTGAGTGAAAGCAACTAAATTAATTTTATTTCAAATGAAATGTATGACTGGCATTTTAATGGTAACAATCTGAGTGCAGAATAGATCAACATCAACAAAAATATATATAGCTAAATACAGATAAAATGAAAAGCAAATTTCTTGATTATTTGTGGTATGAGAAGATATAATACTATTAGCGCTGTTGCTAGGCATCAACCTTAAGGGAAGATTTTACTAGGTACAACCCTGGATTATTTGGGTGAAGTGAATATTGATAAACCGAGCTGAACAGAGTGAATGGCTATTTGATTTTCTCCATTTAAATTAATGGAAGGAAATCAGATTTAACAGGCATGCAAAATGACCTGCACAAGTGACTGATATGCCAGAGTCTGACAATCCATCTGTCTAGCATCCATGGTTCCAGAAATTAACCTGTTAATTCTCAGTGTGTTTTCTTGTGGAAAGATTTTAGAATAGATTTTCATTAGTTAGATTGAATAGCATCTCAATGGTTCAATGGTGGTTTATTGTCACATGTAACTTCATCAGTCAGAGTATTGTGTATAGAAGTTGGGATGCTATGTGACAGTTGTACAAAACATTGATAAGGCCACATTTGGAGCATTGTGTTCAGTTTTGATTATCCAGTTACAGGAAATGTTATTAATTTGGAAAGGGTGCAGAGAGGATTTATGAGGATGTTGCCAGGAATTGAGGGCCTGAGCTGGACGGAGAGCTTGAGCAGGTTAGGATTTTATTCCTTGTAGTGCAGGAGAATGAGGGGTGATCTTATTAAGGTTTAAAAGATCATGAGAGGAATAAATAGGGTAAATGTACAAAGCTTTTTACCCAGAGTAGGGGAATCATAAGACGGCAAATAAGCACATAAGAGGGGAAAGATTTAATAGGAGCCAGAGGGGCAACTTATTTTACACAAAGAATGGTCGGTATATGGAACAAGCTGCCAGAGGAGGTAGTTGAGGTAGGAACCATCACAAGATTTCAAAGGACATGTACATGGATAGGAAAGCTTTAGAGGGATACTAGACTAAGTGCAGAGCCGCTGGTTCTGTTCCCCCAACGCGCGGTGGGGTGGGGGGGTGCTGCGGCTTCACACGCACACTAATCACCCCCCACACACACAGGGGGAGAGGGGGTAGAGGGTGGTAAGAGGGGGGTAGGGGAGATGGGGTGGGGAGAGGGGAGGGAGGGGAGACTGCTGGGTCCCGTCCCCTCAACGTGCGGTTGAGGGGAGAGGGGGAGAGGGGTAGGAGGTGGAAAGGGGGGGAAGGGGGCAAGAGAGGGAGGAGGGAGAGGAGGGGGTGGGAGAGAGGGGGGAGGGGAGGAGGGGGAAGAGAGTAGAGGGGAGAGAGGAGGTGGGGAGAGAGGAGCGGAGTGAGAGGAGGGGAACAGATGAGGGGAGAGATTGGGTAATATTGAAACTTATAAAATGCTCAAGGGGTTGGACAGACTAGATGCAAGAAGATTGTTCCTGATGTTGGGGAAGTCCAGAACCAGAGGTCACAGTTTAAGGATAAGGGGGAAGTCTTTTAGGACCGAGATGAGAATATATTTTTTCACACAGAGAGTGGTGAATCTGTGGAATACTCTGCCACAGAAAGTAGTTGAGGCCAGTTCATTGGCTATATTTAAGAGTGAGTTAGATGTGGCACTTGTGGCTAAAGGGATCAGGGGGTATGGAGAGAAGGCAGGTACAGGATACTAAGTTGGATGATCAGCCATGATCATATTGAATGGCAGGCTCGAAGGGCCGAATGGCCTACTCCCGCACCTATTTTCAATGTGTCTGTTTCCATGAGGGCGTGGGGAGAGAGAGGGGGAAAGAGAAGGGGGAAAGGGAGTGGGGTAGAGGGAAGGGGAGAGGGGGTTGGTGGGGGGTAAAGCGGGGTGGAGGAGGGGAGAGGGGGTTGGAGGAGGGGAGAAGGAGGGTGGAGGAGGGTGGAGGAGGGGAGAGGGGTGGGGGGGCAGAGGGGGAGGGGATAGGGGGAGGGGGCAGAAGGGAGAGGAGGTAAGGGGGGAGGGGCGGCGAGAAGGGGAGGGAGGGAGGGAGGAAGGAGGAGAGGGGGAGATGGAGATGGAGAGGGGGGAGAGAGTGGTGAGGTGAAGGGGAGGGGGAGATGGGGAGAGAGAATTAAAAAAATTTGAGGAGGAGGGTGGAGAGGATGGGGGGAGAGGAAGGGGGAGAGAGGAAGCGGGGAGAGGAAGGTGAGAGAGAGGAGGATGTGGAGAGAGGAAGGAGAGGGTGTGGGAGATAGGTGACGGGGGGGGGTTTGAGCGGGTGTTCATGAGTTGAGCTGCGGGCTGTGAAGAGAGAAGGGCAGAGAGGGAGAGAGAGGGGAGAGACAGAGCGACTGGTACACCAAAAAAAGCTGGTGAAGCTCAGCGGGTGCGGCAGCATCTATGGAGCGAAGGAAATAGGCAATGTTTGTGGCCGAAACCCATCTTCAGACGTGTTTTGTTATGAAACATTGCCTATTTCCTTCGATCCAAAGATGCTGCTGCACCCGCTGAGTTTATACTTCAATTTTTTGTTTACCTTGCGTTTGGGGTGGGGTGGGGCTGCGGCTGCGGCATCACACTCACACTAACCACCCCCCAGACACACAGGCGGGGGGAGTGGGGAGACGGGGTTGGGGAGAGGAGGGGAGGGGGGGAGAAGGAGACGGGGTGGGGAGAGAAGAGGGGAGGGAGGGGAGGGGAGAGGGGGACGGAGGGGAAAGGGGGAGGAGGAAAGGGGAGAGATTGGGGAGGGAGAGCAGGTCAGGGTGGGTGAGAGGGTGGGGGAGGAGAGTGGGGAGTTAGAGGAGAGCGGGGAGGGCAGGAAGGGGGGAGAGGGGGGAGGGGATGAGGGGAAGGGGAGAGGAGTAGGGGAAGAGAGGGAGAGAGGGAGGGGGAGGGAGAGAGGTGGGGGAGGGAGAGGGGAAGAGTGGGGAGTGGGGCAGAGGAGTAGCGGGGAATGGTGCAAGAAAGAGGGGAAGGGGGTGGGGGGAGATGGGGGTGAAGAGGGGTGGTGGAGGGGGGAGAGAGGGGGTGGGAAGGGAGGGAGGGGGAGAGGAGAGAGGGGGAAGAGTAGGGAGGGAGAGTTGAAGTAGGAGGGGTAGGGACAGTCCATCTGTTTCCCATTCCCTATCACCCCCAATCCTCTTTCTCTATTCCCACACACGTGACGACGCCCTTCAGGCTGCGGGGGTGGGGGGAGGGGCTGGGGCTGGGGCTGGGGCTGCTGCAAAGGCATATGTAAATTGGTCCATTTCGATTGGACATCTGTGAGCATTGGGCATTGTGACATCACAAAACGGAACCTTCATTAACATTCTATGGCTGAGCTGTTTTTTTAATCATTTTGAATTGTTTGGTGGTGGGGGGGGGAGAGGTATTTTATTTTTAAAAGTGTACATAAACATGACCAAATTTAATCAGGAGTGTCTATTCGTAAAGATAAATGTAATCTCTTTAGAAATGGTAAAAAATATCAGCGTTTCCGCATGCTGCGTGGGCGTAGGGTGGTATCAAAGGGGCTGTGTGGCACAAGTCAAGCATGCCGTTGGACGTACAGACGTACAGACGGATGACAGCCACAGAGTGGGGCAAATGAAGGCAGGTGGAATAAGTGTAAATGGAGCATCTTGGTCGGTGTGAGCAAGTTGGGCCAAAAGGCCTGTTTCTATGCTGTATGACTATGAGTCTATAGCTCTACCTACAGTAGATACAGTTAAATGCCGTTTTGCATATAGTTCAGTAAAAATCTTACTACACATAATCACAATCACACTTAAATGCAAGCATAATAATAGTAGGTTTTGCTGGGACAGTGCACAAGTTGCCACATTTCCAGTGTTATCATGAACCCTTCAAGTTCAAAGTTGTTAAAAAGTGAAGTGTCTTAACTTGACTATAAAGACATGTTGTCCTGGTGGCGGCACTGGGTTAAAGTTCCTCTCATGTACCTTTGCACACATCTGAATTCATACCCCCTATTGAATATTATCTAAACCTTACAAACTATACAGGCACAATGAATTTGTAGATGCTGGAATCTTGTGTAGAACATAAAGTGCTCCTTACAAACCAATTACAGATCAACATATTAATGTATATCTCTTGACTGACTACAGTCATCTCCAACCTAGTAACTGACCTGAGTAATGTAATCAATGTGTTATTGCATTTACGGGTTTGTAAAGTTGCAGCATATACGTAATAATGTCATTGATCTGTTGTTGGTACATGTGACAATTAAAGACGCTTGACTTGCAATTGCTGACATTGGGTCCTCTTCATTCCAAGCCTTCAGCATTTCTATGTTCATGTTTATTTAAATTTACTAGGTACTTGCCTCGACTAGTTTTCCCTCTTCTCTGCAGGTGCTGGGAGATGATAATCTATATTACTAAAAGTAAGATCTTGACCACTTCCTGTTTTATTGTTTCATGATTTTTGAAAAAATGCTGCCATTTACGGCTGCGATTTTTGGCCATCTTACTCAGAGTCCGCCTCCGCTGCGCAGGTCAAGAGGATTTTTCCCATCGATGAAAAATAAAAGAGATATTAATGTTTAAAACATGTTGACATTCTCTCTGCTGCCCCTGCTGGTGGGAGGGGGGAGGGACTATAAAACCCGGAAGTGTTGTGCCTCACTCAGTCTCTGCAAGATGGAGGAAGCGAGAGGGTCACGTCACGTCACGTCACGTCTCTCCGAGCTGTGAATAACACTGAACACATGTGAACACTCAACTGTGAGTGCCCTTAATGTGGTTTGGAAATGAAAATGTGGTTGCTTTGAAATGTTGCACTGCAAATGGTTGTTGGTGGTGGTAACTGCTTCGAAAAGCTGCACTGCAAATGGTTGTTGGTGGTGGTAACTGCTTTGAAATGCTGCACTGCAAATGGTTGTTGGTGGTGGTAACTGCTTCAAAATGCTGCACTGCAAATGGGTGTTGGTGGTGGTTGCTTTGAAATGCTGCTCTGCAAATGGTTGTTGGTGGTGGTAACTTGACAACTTCCTGTTTGCACTCTATATTGATTTTATATAAAACGCTTCCACTTACGGCTGTGATTTTTAGCCATCTTACTCAGTCCCCCTCTGCTCATCAGGTGCAGAGGATTCTTCCCATCAATGAAAAATAAAAGTGTAATTAGTGTTTATAAAAATGTTGAGAATCACTCTCCTGTCAATCACGCCATGAAAGCCACGCCCCTTCCGGTGGGAGGGGGAGGGGTTATAAAACCCGGAAGTGTGGGTGTGGCTCTGTCTCTGCAAGATGGGGGAGGGAAAGGTCATGACTCTGTCTGAGCTGTGAATCAACTGAACACACTGAATGTCTACTGAAATGTGAGTGTGGTGTTTATGTGGTGTTTTGTGTGGTTTTATGGTGGTTTCACCCTGCTTCAAATGGTATGAAACTGCAGTTGAATGTGGTGGCCTTGCACCCTGCATGAAATGGTATGAAACTGCATTTGAATTTGGTGGCCTTGCACCCTGCATGAAATGGTATGAAACTGCACTTGAATTTGGTGGCCTTGCACCCTGCTTGAAATGGTATGAAACTGCACTTGAATTTGGTTGTCTTGCACCCTGATTGGAGTGGTATGAAACTGCACTTGAATTTGGAGGCCTTGCACCCTGCTTGAAATGGCATTAAACAGCACTTGAATTTGGTGGCCTTGCACCCTGCTTGAAGTGGCATGAAACTGCACTTGAGTTTGGTGGCCCTGCACCCTGCTTGAAGTGGTAGGAAACTGCACTTGAGTTTGGTGGCCCTGCACCCTGCTTAAAGTGTTAGGAAACTGCTCTTGAGTTTGGTGGCCCTGCACCCTGCTTGATGTGGTATGAAACTGCACTTAAATTTGGTGGCCTTGCACCCTGCTTGAAGTGGTAGGAAACTGCACCTGAACTCGGTGGCCTTGCACCCTGTTTGAAGTGGAATTTCAATGAATAGCCATGAGTCAACTGCTCGCCCACCAGCTGTGAGTGAGCTGCCAGCACATCAGGCTTGAGTGACTGAGCTGTCGCCCCAAGAATCCATTTGGCCCACAATGTCCATACTAGCCCTCTGGAAACCAGTCCCTTCAGCCCACAATACCCATACTAGCACTCGAGAAAGCCCCCCCCCCCCAACTGGCCACCAATATTGGAATTGGTGGAGAGGTGGAATATTGCGTTGGGGGACTAGCCCTCCCATGTGAACATGGGACCCAACGGGTCCCACTTAGTCTAGTTACACCTATACTTCCTTTGCTCATCAACCCAATGGAGCTGAGAGCATGGTCCTTCAGGACATAATAGGAAAATGCCCAAATGTATTCCACTAGCCAATTCTAAAAGCCTTCACTGGAGACAACTATTACCTCTGAATGTTAATTTAGTAACAATCTACTAAATGCAGTTTCTGCACTGAGTTGCTCCCCTTCCTTCCTAGCCGGTTGCTTCATGGAAATTCACAGAGTGCAGACAGTCCAACACTGAGGAACATTAGATTGTAATTTCAACTGGATGCATCTCCAGAACTCAAGTAAGAACCATTTTATATTGACTGGCCTTGCTTTCAGCTAGACAGTAGAGGGATGCCACAATGATGCAGCTGGTGAAGCTGCTGCCTTGCAGCGCTAGAGACCCAAGTTCGACCCTGACCTCAGGTGTTGTCCGTGTGGAGATTGCACGTTTCATCCAGGCGCTCCTTTTTCCGTCCACATCCCAAAGACATGTGTGTTTGTAGTTTGATTGGCCTCTGTAAATTGTCCTTTGTATGAGTAGATGCATAAGTGGGATAACATTGAACTAGTGTGAACAGGCGATCAATGGTTGGTGTGGTCTCGGTGGGCTGAAGGGTCTGTTTCCATGCTGTATATTTCAATCAATCAATTCAATCAAGGTTTTGGACAATTGAATAATAGTCTTGGAGAGTCTTTTTTTTTTTTTTTTTTTTTTTTTAAATTTTTATTTATTAGAAGTACATTACATTACAACCACATACATTAGTACTCGTCATTTATATCTTCTTACAATTAATGTACTCCATTTATTTTTTACACTAGAAAAGGAAAAGATTGAAAGAAAGAAGAAAGTGAAGGAAAAAGTGAAAGTGTAGGAAATGTGACAACAAAAAAGGACGAAGACCCTATAAGAGCAAAATTAAAAACAAAAGAAAAAGAGTTAAGAAATAGACCCTAGGAGAGAAAGAGAAAGAGAAAGAGGAAAAGAGAGAAACAAATATTTTTATGAGCATTACGTAAATGGGACATACCAACTCTTCAACTATCATCCCCCCTTACCTGACCTCAATTTTTTTTAAAAGTACTTTTGCACCCTATGTTTGTAATAATTCTATAAATGCAGACCACGTCAGGTGGAAGTGATCTGGTTTACCTGCTGGGAGGAGTCTTATCTCTTCTAGGTGTAATGTTTCAAACATATTTGAAACCCACATATTTATAGTTGGTATTGGAGCCTTCTTCCAAAATTTTAGAATTAGCTTTGTCTTGGAGAGTCTTTGATTGAAACTTTTACTTTGATTGATTATGAGCTGAACAAAGAAAATGGGCTTAATGAAGTTGCAACAGGTATAAGCGAGAACAATAAGCTTTAAACTTACACTGAGCAGAGGGAATATTTACTCATGTCTTGTAAAACTACCAAGTACTAATAGCATCGATAATGTGCAAATGCTTCTGGCATACTTCTGGAACTTTCTCCTGTGTACAATTTTGATGGAGGTATAAATCTGTTTCTTGGTGGTTACGTTTGCTCTTAAAATTCAATTGAATTCAATTGAATTCAAAGCACTTTATTCGTCCCCGAGGGGCAATTTAAAAGGGCGCATTACAGTAGCTTTTAAAAAAATAAAAAAAAAATAAAAAGAGACACAATCAACAAACATAAGCAGCACGCATACTGCACAATCAACCAACACACGCATTTCACAGACACACTGCACAATCACACAACACACACCGCACACATCAACATTCAACACATAGTAATAGTTTTCAACACATAGTAATAGTTTTTAAAGTGCTTCCTTAGTGCTTCAATTAAAAAGTGCATATAGAAGGTTATTTCATTTCATATGTTCATGAGTCAGTGATCAGCCTTAAGAAGCTGGACAGCCCTGGGGATGAAGGTTGCCTTCCTCCTCTGTGTCTGGCAACCCGGACAGCGAAGTCTGCGTCCTGAGGGGAGCCACTCAAACTCAGGAAACAGGATGTGAGAGGGGTCCTGAAGAATCCTGCGTGTTAACTTTACAGACTGTTGGTCGCATAGGGCAGTGAGAGTTCGGACGGGCTGCTCAATGATTTTTTGAGCAGACCTTGACCACATTCAACAGGCGGTTTCTGTTTTGCAGGGTGATGGAGTGAAACCAGCTAGTGAAAGAGAAAGTTATTACATTTTCAATGAATGCGTAGTAGAATGTGGTGAGAATGTCTTTGTTAATCCCAAATGACTTCAGCTTCCTAGTAGGTAATGTCTCTGATGGCACTTTTTAAAGGATTTCCTCTGTGTTAGAGGAAAACCTTAGCAGGTTGTCGAAGGCTGTTCCCAGGTATTTGTATTATAAATAACACATTGAGGAAGCCCATGCTAATTTGTGTAGTTCTGAGTTTCCTCTCATTTGGCATTTCTGCTGTGGCACCAAGCAGGCCCTTTGCCCAATTTGTCTATGCCAACCAAGCTGCCCCACTTGCCTGTCCCTGGCCCCATGTCCCTCAGAGTCAGTAGAGGTCAGACGGCTTTATTGTAATCAATGTGCATGGATATCTGAGTGCATTTGTTGTGAAATGGCAAAACGTAAGGCAGAAAAACACTGGTCTTGTTTCTCAAGTTTGCTGATACTCAAATCAGCTCCAAGAATTCATTGTACTCCCACACCTATGTTTCCATATCCAGAAGCACATGCCTTAACCTGTCAGTTTTCTACATCCCTGACTACAGCAGCAGACCCGAAGGATTCACTATGAAATTGCCCCGACTGCCTTTGACTGTGGGTAAAGCTGGGGGTGGAGGCTTCCTGCTATGAACATTGTGATTGGTTTTGACATTTGTTATAAGTTTCCAGGGTTAAGAAACTCTCAAAAACTATTAAAATGGAAACAAATGTTATCTGACCAAAAACACCCCCATTTTTCTCTGGGTGTCCCATCTGGATGCACACCCCTTTCTCCCACTATCCCACACCCCTCCTTACCTCTTTCTTCTGCCCATTTCCAATTATATCCCTTCCCTTGGCTTCATATTTCACAGTTTTCTCCATTTCACACAGCCCTTCTTGCCATCTCTGATCTTTGCCACCCATCTGCTAACCCCGCCTCCTCCTCACCGCTATCCCCCTATTAATTGCCAGACTTTGTTCCACTCCCACCTCTCTTCCAGCTTTCTCCCCCCTACTCTAATCTGAAGAAGGGTCCAGATCCAAAATGTCACATATGCATGTTCTCCAGAGATGCTGCTGAACCCATGGAGTTACTCCAGCACTTTGTGTCTTTTATTGTATCTATTGCATCTGTAGTTCCTTGTATCTAATTAAAATGAGGTATGTGTAGGAAAGAACTGCAGATGCTGGTTTACTATGTATTTTTAAATAAATTAACAAAAAGGACATAAAAGTAAAAACTTCAAAGGAAACTTCAAAGAAAATAGTCGACCCTTCCTAACCCTTCGCTACAATCTCCATTGAATTGAATGGGGTCTTGAATCCTGAAAAAAAAACACTGGAGGAACTCAATGGGTCAGGCAGTGTCTGTGAAGGGAAAGGATAGATAACAATTGGGATGTTGGGATATTTTCTTCAGTGTTTCTGACTGAAACGTCGCCTGTCCATTTCTAAAATTCTCTTTAATTGATTTGCTTTCTTTCATAAAAGGACCTTGCTTCCCACCTACGGGTTTGATCCTGACCTTGGATAATGTCTGTGTAGAGTTTGCACATTCTCTTCATGGCTAAGTTGGTTTCCTCTAATTGTTCTAGTTTCCTACCACATCCCAAAGGCGTGAGTGTTTGTACGTCAATTAGCTTCTGTAAATTCCCCCTTGTGCCTATGGAGTGGATGAGAATGTCGGGTATCATATAACTAGTGTGAATGGGTGATTGATGATGGGCATGGACTCGGTGGGCCGAAAGGCCCGTTTCCATGCTGCATCTCCAAACTAAAGCACACTAAACAAAGATACTGCCTAATCCATTGAGGTCCTCCAGCACCTTTTATTTTTTTTGCTCAAAATTCCACAATCTTGTGTCTTGTTTCTTGGGTCTTGGATCCTGCCTGCAGGATTCATGAGGTGATTCCCCTTAGTAATCTTAAAATATGTTTTGCATTGCACTCCATGTGGAGACTAATGGTAGAACAAACTGATTCGGCCACAGGCAGCATCTCTGGAGAGAAGGAATGGGTGACGTTTCGGGTCGAGACCCTTCTTCAGACTCAGGGGAGGGGGAAGTGAGAGATACAGAGCTAAGGAAATGCAAGGTGTGAGAACGAGACATCAAAGTGGGTGGATATCAAGGAAAATGTAGAATAAATCATTGTTAGCTTGGAGAAGGTAACAGCAAAGCAAGATAAAATGTAATCAGAGACAGTTAGACTGGTCGGAGAACTGGGAAGGGGAGGGATGGAGAGAAAAGGAAAGCAAGGGTTTCTTGAAGTTAAAGAAGTCTATATTCATACTACTGGGGTGTAAGCTGCCCAAGCAAAGTATGAGGTGCTGTTCCTCCAATTTGCGTGGGCCACACTCTGACAATGGAGGAGGCCCAGGAGAGAAAGGTCAGCATGGGAATGATAGGGTGAGTTAAAGTGTTTAGTAACTGGGAGATCAGATAGGTTTAGGCGGACTGAGCAGAGGTGTTCTTTCGATCGTTTTATTAACACCATTTTTTAAAAAATCACCTGCAGAGCAGCTTGGAATGTTTCCAATGTTCAAAGCAGTTTAAAAGGGTCCTGTTATTGTTGCCAGATCCTCAATAGAACCTGATCACTTCACAAACTGAGAAGGCTTTACATCCTCAATATGCAGCTAGTGCGCACACAATGCAGGTGAAGCAGAATGCTTGATGGTAAGAGAAGCACTCGACTTGTCACAATGTTGGCGAGTGAGCAGAAGCGTGTTACACTCTATCATATTTTTGCCTTGCTTTCTCTAGATGGGAAGCAGTAAAACCGTCACTTCGGGGATTAAAGTCAACACTAATTGAATACAAAATCCAAGTGACATCAGTGATTTGGAAAATGGGTCTGAGTAGATAAAGGTAGGTCAACGGTTAGCTAATTTTATGTCCTCATGCTCTTGAATTTTGTTCTTCATTGTTATCTGAATAGGTTTTATTATGATGTTACTGCCGATTTGGAACACTTAAATCGCGCAATTTTTTGTTGCCATTTTCATGCAATTCATGCAGAGGTATTGTGCTTCTTTTGCTTTGTATGTGCGTGCAGGAGACACATGTTGACTCAATGTTTGCTGCATTGGTTTCAAGCACAATAGGAAGTTAAGTTTCTTTAAATCGTGATTGTTTAGTTTATTTAGATTTAGATTTAGTTTAGTTTAGTTTAGTTCAGTTTAGTATAGAAATGCAGCAGAGAAACAGACCCTTCATCGCACCGAGTCCATGCCAACCATTGATCGCCCATTCACACTAGTTCTATAATATCCCAATTTTTGCATCCACACCGTACACACTCAGGACAATTAACAATGGCCAATTAACTTACGTGTCTTTGGGATGTAGAAGGAAATCAGAGCACCTGGAGGAGAACATGCAAACTCCACACAGACAGCACCAGAAATCAGGTCAATACCGGGTCTCGAGCGCTGCGAGGCTGCAGCTCTACCAGCTGTGTCTCTCTTAGTAGAGGATATCCAGAATCTTGCCTTAGCTATTCAGTAACCAATATGTGCTGATGGAATTTGCTGAATATGCTATTTGAGTAGGAGGTTGGTCAGC
Organism: Malacoraja senta; assembly: GCA_038087875.1. Taxonomy (NCBI): domain Eukaryota; kingdom Metazoa; phylum Chordata; class Chondrichthyes; order Rajiformes; family Rajidae; genus Malacoraja; species Malacoraja senta. The sequence continues at coordinate 29,332,318 of CM075978.1, forward strand.
TGATTCATTAGGTGAGCAGAGTTGGGGAAATTCTATCGTCAACAACATTCAAGATTTCTGCTGAAAATCAATACATGCGATACTAAATACTTCAATATACTTTCTATTACATTTAAAGGCTTATGATTATATCAATGATTGATTATCTATCCCCAAAGCTGCTGCACATGTTGAAATGTCAGTTTCTAATGATATCCATAAATAGCTGAGCAAGATTGAATAAAAAACACAAGAAACAGCAAATGCTAAAATTTTGAGCAAAGTCACAAACTTCAGTCGGAAAAAGGGTCCCGACCCAAAATGTCACTTGTCCATTTCCCTTCACAGATGCACTTTGTGTTCTGTGCAGAATTGAAACAAATCCTTTCTCTGGAACAGGTTGCTCTGTGACCTTCCTCTGTTCTTCTCACTACTTTAGTTTAGAGACATAGGAAAGTAACAGGCCCTTTGGCCCAGTGAGTCCACAGTGAACATCCATCACTCGTTTACACAAGTTTAGTTTCATTTAATTTAGAGATACAGCATAGAAACAGATCCATTGACCCATCGAGTCCACAGGAACCATCAATCACCAGTTCACGCTAGCTCCATGTTATCCCACTTTCTCATCCACTCCATACGCACCCAGAGAAAACCCATGTGGTTACAGGGAGAACATACAAACTCCGTACAGCCAGCACCCGTTGTCGGGATCGAACCTGGAACTCTGGTGCTATAAGGCAGCAACTCTATCTTTGCGCCACCGTGCCTCCCTATCTCTGATCAGAGCTCTGTACTTGTGTACACTGTATTTTGTGTCGTCTTTCTTTTTAAATGTTGGTGTGTGCATATTTGTATTAATTCTCTTCTGTCACTCTCCTAGGACTGATGCACCAAGTCGTTGCAGTGAATTAACACAGCCGGTTTCTCTCATAAGCTACGAGCCATTAGCAATTCAGTTGTGCAGGCAAAGCTTCCAGGAAAGCTGGTATTGTTCAAATGACTAGAGCTTTGAACAATGGTCCCTAAACATCAGTTAGCGCTACTTGGCAATATTTCACATGGCTTAATTACATCAGATTATTGCTAAGGAATTCAATTTTGAATAAAGTACATAAAGTACTACAGGAAACTATAAATGCGGGTAAAAGTTATTAATATATTAGATTATGAAAATGCTAACAATACAAAAACTAACATTTTTAGCGTATGGCAGATCAGGCACGATAGAGAAACAAGGTTAACATTTGAGTTTGAAGACATTTCATTTACTTTCTGCATGCATGTTTTCTGCAGTGTAAGTTACTTAGATGAAGACACAAGGAACTACGGATGCTGGAATCTTGGAGGACTTTAACAAGTCAGGCAGCATTTATGGGGGAAATGGACAGTCGAGACCCTTCTTTAAACTGATAGGATTAGGGTGGAGAAATCTGGTAAAGAGAGGTGGGGGACGGGGGCTGGGACAAAGCATTGCAAGTAATAGGTGAATATAGATAAGATAGGTTGATGGGTGGAGTAAATGACAAAGGTTAGAGGTAAAAATAAAATAAAAGGGTATCAGACAAGGAGCGGGGAGGGGAGGGAAGGATATAGGAGGAGGGAGGAGGAGGGAGGAGGAGGGAGGAGGAGGGAGGAGGAGGGAGGAGGAGGAGGGAGGAGGAGGGAGGAGGAGGGAGGAGGAGGGAGGAGGAGGGAGGAGGAGGGAGGGAGGAGGGAGGGAGGAGGGAGGGAGGAGGGAGGGAGGGAGGAGGGAGGAGGAGGGAGGAGGGAGGGAGGAGGGAGGGAGGAGGAGGGAGGAGGAGGGAGGAGGAGGGAGAGGGAGGAGGAAGGAGGAGGGAGGAGGAGGGAGGAGGAGGGAGGAGGAGGAGGGAGGAGGAGGGAGGAGGAGGGAGGAGGAGGGAGGAGGAGGGAGGAGGAGGGAGGAGGAGGGAGGAGGAGGGAGGAGGAGGGAGGAGGAGGGAGGAGGAGGGAGGAGGGGGGAGGGGGGAGGAGGAGGGAGGAGGAGGGAGGAGGAGGGGGGAGGAGGAGGGAGGAGGAGGGAGGAGGAGGAGGGAGGAGGAGGGAGGAGGAGGGAGGAGGAGGAGGGAGGAGGGAGGAGGAGGGGGAGGAGGAGGGGGGAGGAGGAGGGAGGAGGAGGGAGGAGGAGGGAGGAGGAGGGAGGAGGAGGGAGGAGGAGGGAGAGGAGGGAGGAGGTGAGTGAAATGCAATGCTGAGAGGTGGGTAAGAAGGGATAGGGTGGAGGGGGAACAGAAGTGGACAGTGGGATGGGACATCAATATGATCATGACTGATCATCCTAATCAGTACCCCGTTCCTACTTTCTCCCCATATCCCTTGATTCTGTTATCCCTAAGAGCTATACTCTCTCTTGAAAGCTTTCACTGTACTTTGGTGCGTGTGTCAATAATAAACCTAAACCTAAACCAAATCTCTGAAAAGGCTCTCCTGCTTTTTACGTGAAATTGAGCAGAGTCAGCAGTCAAGGTCTCATCATTACATCCCCATCCAGACAGTAGCATCTTCAACACCCAAGCACTGCCCAGTAAAGCACTGGTTTGCCAGCTTAATCTGTGGCAGCTGCTTTGAATCTGTCACCTTCTGACCTCGAGGATTGTTGCTAAACCGTGATTGACAGTTTTGAGAAGAATATTTGCTCAGTTTTAGCCCTGCAGTGCATTTAGTGTGTATACATTATGCCAATTTTGTTTCATTAACTATTTATCACTTCAACAGAAACACATTACTTCATTTCCTTCTCATCCAGAATACATAATCTTAGCTAACAAAGCCCATTGGAAGTCAAACACTCTGCGTTCAGTATGAAAGGAAAAATTGGAAGAATATAGACATTATCTAGGGTCAGGCATCACCCCATCAGTTCTTGTGGAGCTCGTGGAATTTTATCATCAATTTATCACTGTAAGCTGTTCCCTTACAAGCCCTCGTTGTATATAAAATCAGGGGGAAAAAGCTCTCTGAGAAGTAACATTATGTAATCTAGTCAGTTTAATAGTGATCCCATTAATAAGGCTATAATCACAAATCATTTTTTACTGCTTACTGATAGGTCTGTTGAGTAAATGCACTATAAAATCAACATCCAGCAATAAACCTGCAGATAAAAAGAAGTGGGTTCTACCATGGTCCTTTAATAGTGTGTAAATGTCTATGCGAAGAAAGGTAAGTGATAAGAATAGTTTCATTTCCTCATCTCCTTGCCGTGCAATTGAGTGTTTCATTTCCTTTAACGCATCTTTCACATTAGTAATTTCTGCAAGCTTGTTTAGGCTGTGTTAAAGGTATGCTTTCATGTTCATTGATGCTGCCTTCCTCTGCCCTTATTGAGGTTGAGAGATCCAAGATTAACTTTATTTTATGTGACAGCGTGACTCACTTGAGCAGACTTCCGCTTCTGATTTTAAAATATATGTTGATAGATAAAGTGGATGGGAAGGGTTTAGAGGGATATCGGCCAAATACCAATTTGCCAACTTGGTGGATATGGACAAGGTGGGCTGAAGGTCCTGTTTCCATGCTTGTACAGCTCTCTGACTATAACTCTATGACTCTTTGGCTCGATGACCCTATAACTATTTTATTCTTTAATTATTTGTCTCTTTGTCTCTATGACTTCATGATTCTTGATTATTTGTTTCTTTAGTTCTCTGACTTTGATTGTTTGACTATGACTATGAGCCTCTGCTTCTTTGACTATGTGACTATGACTCTTAGGCTCTGACTCTTAGACATGTTGATTCTATGATTCTTTGACTCAGAAGGTTGCAGGTTCAAATCCTACAAAATTCAAACAATGCAATATAATACTGAAATATCTGAGGCAATATCTTTTACATCAGAGATTAAACTAAGATGCCCCTCTTGAGGTGGGAGGGAGAGTATCAAATTAACCTGGCATCCTTTAAGGAAGATCAGGTACCTTATCCCTATTCAACATCTACTTCTCAGTCATCAGCATCACACTATTATATGTGGAAGTTTGCCATACTCATTAGTAGAGATCACATTTCATACATTACATAAGTGATAACATTGGAATTTTGCTTAGATAGCTTTTAACCCAACAGTATGAACATTGAATTATCCAATTTTAAATAATACAACCACTATCCCCGCTCTTTTTACTGTGTACACCCAATTCTCTCACAATCCTGCCCCTCTTTCTCTTTCCCACAATCCCCTTCCACCTACAGTATATCATAATGTTTTTAGTTTTGCATTTCACTCCTCTTTTCTCCTTACCTGACATCCTTTTTTCCCTCTGCACCTCTACCCTTTGCTGCTAGCTTCACCCATCTGCCAATTAAACCCCCTGGCCTGTATCTATAAGACCATAAGACAGATGAACAGAATTAGGCCATTCAGCCGATTGAGTCAATCATGGGTGATCAATTTTTTCCTCTCAACTCCATACTTCTGCATTCTCCCTGTAACCTCTGATGCCATTACTAATCAAGAACCTGTCAGGCTCCACTTTAAAAATACCCAATGGCTTGATCTCCACAGTCATGTGTGGCAATAAATTCCACAGATTCATCACCCTCTGGCTAAAGAAATTCCTTCACATATCCATTCTAAAGGAAAGTCTTTTTTATTCTGTGGCTTCTGGTTCAAGACTCTCCCATTACTGGAAACATCCTTTCCACATTATCTAGGCCTTTTATTATCCAGTAGGTTTCAATGAGATCCAACCTCATTCTTCTAAACTCCAGTGAGTACATGCCCAGAGCCTTCAAACGCTCCTCATACATTATCCCATTCATCCCTGGGATCATTCTCATAAACCTCATCTAGATCCTCTCCAATGCCAGCACATCCATTCTCAGATATAGGGCCCAAAACTGATCACAATATTCCAAATGCTGGTTTATACACACAAAATAGACACAAAATGCTGGAGTAACTCAGCGGGTCAGGCAGCATCTCTGGAGAAAATGAATAGGTGACTTTTTGGGTAGGAACCCTTCTTCAAACTGAAAGAAAGAGAAGGCCAGGACAAAACAGGGCCGGTAACAGATGATGTAAGGAAGGGTAGAGTCTATAATGGTGCACCGTTGATGTGGAAAATGTGCTAATTACAAGCTTACAAGGAGTCCCTGTATCAGGGATACAATCAGGCCCTTATCCTTACCTCCAATTTTGCATTTTACTCCTCCTCATCTTTTCTTATCTGACATGCGACTGTCCTTTTTTCACCTCTAACCCTTGTCACCATCTCCCCCCCTTCTGCTGATCACATTGTTCCGCCCCTCACCTACATCCACCTATCACTTGCCAGGCTTTGCACCACCTCCACCTCATTTCTAACTTTCTCTCTGCTACTTTAATCAGACTGCAGAAGAGTCCCAACCCAAAAAGTTGTTTCATTCCTTCCACTGATGCTGCCTGACCCATTGAGTTACTCCAGCACTTTGTGTTTGTCAATGATTCCAGCAACTGCAGTTTCTTGTGTAACCTTCATAATACCCCATTTTATTATCCTCCAGTATGTCAGGTAACTTCTCAGAGAAGTAAAGTTTATTTTTCCTGAGTTGCAGTTGCCAGTTGTTATACAGATACATGTATTAACAAAAACAAAAGCTTGGTAGATTTATTATGAATTCATTTAAACACCATTGGAACATAATTAAACACCATTGTTGCTTTACACTGTTAGCTCCAATAGATTTCTGTTCTTTGCAAACGTCTCTGCAAGCAGTGAGCTGCCATTGTTCTGTTTAAAGTTAATTTGTGAATCAAAATGGGTAACTAAATTAACTTCTGAATTTAAGCAGTTTGTGGATGGTGCATGTTAGTGCATGGAAAAATCATGTGCCTTTGCCTAAAATTATATTTCTTATCCATTCTCAAGTATCTGAGACAGATGCCAATGAAAATCTGTGAAATAAAGTATCTGTGTAGAAAGGAACTGCAGATGCTGGTTTGTACTGAAGGTGGACACAAAATTGTGGAGTAACTCAGCTGGTCAGGCAGCATCTCTGGAGAAAAATGATGGGTGATGTTTCGGGTCGGGACCCTTTGTTCAGACTTCTGGAGTTAAACAGTTAACTAACAGTTAACTAACAGCTATAAGTGACCTTCATTTTCTTAGGGGACCAAGGTAGCAAGAAAATGCTTTGCATAACATAGAAACATAGAAACATAGAAAATAGGTGCAGGGGGTAGGCCATTCGGCCCTTCGAGCCTGCACCGCCATTCAATATGATCATGGCTGATCATCCAACTCAGTATCCCGTACCTGCCTTCTTTCCATACCCCCTGATCCCTTTAGCCACAAGGGCCACATCTAACTCCCTCTTAAATATAGCCAATGAACTGGCCTCAACTACCCTCTGTGGCAGAGAGTTCCAGAGATTCACCACTCTCTGTGTGAAAAAGTTGTTCCTCATCTCGGTCTTAAAGGATTTCCCCCTTATCCTTAAGCTGTGACCCCTTGTCCTGGACTTCCCCAACATCGGGAACAATCTTCCTGCATCTAGCCTGTCCAACCCTATAAGAATTTTGTACGTTTCTATAAGATCCCCTCTCAATCTCCTAAATTCTAGCGAGTATAAGCCAAGTCTATCCAGTCTTTCTTCATATGAAAGTCCTGACATCCAGGAATCAGTCTGGTGAACCTTCTCTGCACTCCCTCTATGGCTATAATGTCCTTCCTCAGATTTGGAGACCAAAACTGTACGCAATACTCCAGGTGTGGTCTCACCAAGACCCTGTACAACTGCAGTAGAACCTCCCTGCTCCTATACTCAAATCCTTTTGCTATGAAAGCTAACATACCATTCACTTTCTTCACTGCCTGCTGCACCTGCATGCCTACTTACAATGACTGGTGTACCATGACACCCAGGTCTCGCTGCATCTCCCCATTTCCTAATCGGCCACCATTTAGATAATAGTCTGCTTTCCTGTTTTTGCCACCAAAGTGGATAACCTCACATTTATCCACATTATACTGCATCTGCCAAACATTTGCCCACTCACCCAGACTATCCAAGTCACCTTGCAGTCTCCTAGCATCCTCCTCACAGTTAACACTGCCCCCAGCTTAGTGTCATCCGCAAACTTGGAGATGTTGCCTTCAATTCCCTCATCCAGTTCATTAATATAAATTGTAAATAGCTGGGGTCCCAGCACTGAGCCTTGCGGTACCCCACTAGTCACTGCCTGCCATTAAGAAAATGAGCCGTTTACTCCTACTCTTTGCTTCCTGTTTGCCAGCCAGTTCTCTATCCACATCAATACTGAACCCCCAATACCGTGTGCTTTAAGTTTGTATACTAATCTCTTATGTGGTACCTTGTCGAAAGCCTTCTGAAAGTCCAGATACAACACATCCACTGGTTCTCCCCTATCCACTCTACTAGTTACATCCTCGAAAAATTCTATAAGATTCGTCAGACACGATTTGCCATTCGTAAATCCATGCCGACTTTGTCCAATGATTTCACCACTTTCCAATTGTGCTGCTATCCCATCTTTAATAACTGACTCTAGCAGTTTTCCCACTACCAATCTTAAACTAACTGGTCTGTAATTCCCCGTTTTCTCTCTCCCTCCCTTCTTAAAAAGTGGGGTTACGTTTGCTACCCTCCAATCCTCAGGAATTACTCCAGAATCTAAAGAGTTTTGAAAAATTATCACTAATGCATCCACTATTTCTGGAGCAACTTCCTTAAGTACTCTGGGATGCAGCCTATCTGGCCCTGGTGATTTATCGGCCTTTAATCCATTCAATTTACCCAACACCACTTCCCGACTAACCTGGATTTCACTCAGTTCCTCCATCTCCTTTGACCCGCGGCCCCCTGCTATTTCCGGCAGATTATTTATGTCTTCCTTAGTGAAGACGGAAACAAAGTAGTTATTCAATTGGTCCGCCATATCCTTGTTCCCCATGATCAATTCACCTGTTTCTGACTACAAGGGACCTATATTTGTTTTAACTAATCTCTTTCTCTTCACATATCTATAAAAACTTTTGCAGTCAGTTTTTATGTTCCCTGCCAGTTTTCTTTCATAATCTATTTTCCCTTTCCTAATTAAGCCCTTTGTCCTCCTCTGCTGGTCTCAGAATTTCTCCCAGTCCTCTGGTATGCTGCTTTTTCTGGCTAATTTGTACGCATCATCTTTTCCTTTGATACTATTCCTGATTTCCCTTGTTATCCACGGATGCACTACCTTCCCTGATTTATTCTTTTGCCAAACTGGGATGAACAATTTTTGTAGGTCATCCATGCACTCTTTAAATGCCTTCCATTGCATATCCACCGTCAAACCTTTTAGAACTAATTGCCAGTCAATCTTGGCCAATTCACGTCTCATCCCCTCAAAGTTACCTTTCTTTAAGTTCAGACCCGTTGTTTCTGAATTAGCAATGTCACTCTCCATCCTAATGAAGAACTCAACCATCTTATGGTCACTCTTGCCCAAGGGGCCACACTCAACAAGACTGCTAACTAACCCTTCCTCATTACTCAATACCCAGTCTAGAATAGCCTGCTCGCTCGTTGGTTCCTCTACATGTTGGTTTAGATAACTATCCCGCATACATTCCAAGAAATCCTCTTCCTCAGCACCCCTGCCAATTTGATTCACCCAATCTATATGTAGATTGAAGTCACCCATTATAACTGTTTTGCCTTTGATGCACGCATTTCTAATTTCCTGTTTGATGCCATCCCCAACTTCACTACTACTGCTAGGTGGCCTGTACACAACACCCACCAGCGTTTTCTGCCCCTTAGTGTTTCTCAGCTCTACCCATACCGATTCCACATCCTCCAAGCTAATGTCCTTCCTTTCCACTGCGTTAATCTCCTCTCTAACCAGCAACGCTACCCCACCTCCTTTTCCTTTCTCTCTATCCCTCCTGAATATTGAATATCCCTGGATGTTCAGCTCCCAGCCTTGGTCACCCTGGAGCCATGTCTCCGTGATCCCAACTATATCATAATCATTAATAGCTATCTGCACGTTCAACTCATCCACCTTATTACTCCAGGTGTGGTCTCACCAAGACCCTGTACAACTGCAGTAGCACCTCCCTGCTCCTATACTCAAATCCTTTTGCTATGAATGCTAACATACCATTCGCCTTCTTCACTGCCTGCTGCACATGCATGCCTACTTTTAATGACTGGTGTACCATGACACCCAGGTCTCGTTGCATCTCCCCTTTTCCTAATCGGCCACCATTCAGATAATAGTCCTGTTTTTGCCACCAAAGTGGATAACCTCACATTTATCCACATAATACTGCATCTGCCATGCATTTGCCCACTCACCCAGCCTATCCAAGTCATCTTGCAGCCTCCGAGCATCCTCGTCACAGCTAACTCTGCCCCCCAGCTTTGTGTCATCCGCAAACTTGGAGATGTTGCATTCAATTCCCTCGTCCAAATCATTAATATATATCGTAAATAGCTGGGGTCCCAGCACTGAGCCTTGCGGTACCCCACTAGTCACTGCCTGCCATTGTGAAAAGGACCCGTTTACTCCTACTCTTTGCTTCCTGTCTGCCAGCCAGTTCTCTATCCACATCAATACTGAACCCCCAATACCGTGTGCTTTAAGTTTGTATACTAATCTCTTATGTGGGACCTTGTCGAAAGCCTTCTGAAAATCCAGATATAACACATCCACTGGTTCTCCCTTATCCACTCTACTAGTTACATCCTCGAAAAATTCTATAACACATGATCATGTACAAAGGAACCTTTGGAGACCCAAGAAACAATAGATGCTGGCAAAACACAGAAGGAGGCCCATTGTATCTATGACTGTCAATAGACTGCTGACTTCATAATCCCCTCCTTTTCAGCACAGATCTCTGGCCTTGTAGATCATAGCTCTTCAAGCACATTGATCAAAGCACAAAATGCAGGAGGAATTGTCAGGCATCATCTGTGGAGCTAATGAACAGATGACGTTTCGTATCAGGACCCTTCTGCAGTCTGATTACAGCAACAGGGAGAAAGCTGGAAGAGAGGTGAGGCGACAGAAAGCCTGGAAAGTGATAGGTGGATACAGGTGAGGTGGGAAATGAGGTGATTGGCAGATGGGGGGTGATGTGTGAAATAGGCTAGAGGTGAAAAGCGGAAAAGCGCATGTCAGATAAGGAAAGCTGAGGAGGAGTGAAATGTAAAGTTGAGGGAGAGATATGGGTTCTGTCTGGGCTTGAACTGGGAGACCCAGAAACAGAGTTGGAAGCCATGTGGGACAAGATGGTGGTGAAGGCAAGTGCTGAGGAAAGAGACATGAAGTGAATGCGGTGAAACATTGTGGAGTGAATGGACAGGTGACGTGTCAGGTCAGGGCCCTTTTTCAGACTGATTGGAGGAGGGGGTGAGAAAGCTGGAAAAGAGAGATGAGGGCAAGGACAAAACTTGGCAAGTAATAGGTGGATATAGGCGAAGGGAGGTTGATTGATAGATGGGTGGATTAAGTGACAAAGGCTAGAGATGAAAAGGGGACAAGAGAGTGTCAGATAAGGAAGGAGAGGAGAAGAGAAAGGTTAAGCTGTTGGGAGAAAGGAACTTAGGTGGGACAGGGGAAGGGGAAAGATGGGGTATAAAAGCAAAATGGAGGACTCAGCGATGGGAGACGAGTGTACAGAGGAGGGCAAAGGAAGGAGTAAGGTGACTAGGGTGGTGGGAGATGGTGGGAGAAAAGGGATGCGGAGTATAGGGAAAAGAGAAGGAGGGGTGATTGCGTAGGACATAACGGACTGAAATTCCATCTACAATTTTTCTTACAATTTATTAAAGGAAAGATATTTGAAAATAAAATCAGATGAGATGAGAACCTAATCAGTGCTACAATAAACTAAAGCCAGAGTCAGTTTCACCCCCATTGGCACACACCTGATTAAATCACCACGGGGCATTTTGGAACCAATTATCAAGTGGAGACAGCACACAAAGCACAAAATACATGGATATAAACCCTAAATCATTGTTTGTTCTCCATTAACAGCAATGACTCTAGAAAATATTTTCCATAGCCTTCACCTGGTAATTCACCCAAAGATCACCGTGACCAAGCACTGTCATTCTTTTTGCTTTTTCTCCTTCCATGTCCTCCCACATACCACTTCAGATCCTTTGGCCCTCACAGTAAGCTCCCTCTGGCCAAGTCTATAGATAATACTAGACTAAGTGGGACCCGTTGGGTCGCATGTTCACACGGGAGGGCTGGTCCCCCAATGCAATATTCCACCTCTCCACCAATTCCAATATTAGTGGCCGGGGGAGGGGGGGGCTTTCTGGAGCGCTAGTATGGGTATTGTGGGCTGAAAGGACTGGTTTCCAGAGGGCTAGTATGGACATTGTGGGCCAAATGGATTATTGGGGTGACAGCTCAGTCACTCAAGCCTGATGTGCTGGCAGCTCACTCACGGTTGGTGGGTGAGCAGTTGACTCACGGCTATTCCTTGAAATTCCATTTCAAGCAGGGTGCAAGGCCACCAAATTCAATTGCAGTTTCATACCACTTCAAGCAGGGTGCAAGGCCACCAAATTCAGCTGCAGTTTCCTACCACTTCAAGCAGGGTGCAAGACCACCGAATTCAGGTGCAGTTTCCTACCACTTCAAGCAGGGTGCAAGGCCACTGAATTCAAGTGCAGTTTCCGATTACTTCAAGCAGGGTGCAAGGCCACCAAATTCAAGTGCAGTTTCATACCACTTCAAGCAGGGTGCAGGGCCACCAAACTCAAGTGTAGTTTCCTACCACTTCAACCAGGGTGCAGGGCCACCAAACTCAAGTGCAGTTTCCTACCACTTGAAGCAGGGTGCAGGGCCACCAAACACGTGCAGTTTCATGCGACTTCAAGCAGGGTGCAAGACAACCAAATTGAAGTGCAGTTTCATACCATTTCAAGCAGGGTGAAACCACCATAAAATCACCATAAAACCACGCAAAACACCACATAAACACCAAACACAGTTCAGTAGACATTCAGTGTGTTCAGTTCATTCACAGCTCAGACAGAGTCGTGACCTCTCCCTCCCCCATCTTGCAGAGACTGAGCCACACCCACCCTTCCGGGTTTTATAATCCCTCCCACCTCCCAGTGGAAGGGACATGGCTTTCATGGCGTGATTGACAGAGAGATTCTCAACAATTTTTAAACACTAATAACACTTTTATTTTTCATTGATGGGAAGAATCCTCTGCACGTGATGTGCGGAGCGGGACTGAGTAAGATGGCCAAAAATCACAGCCGTAAGTGGTAGCGTTTTATCTAAAATCAATATACAGTGCAAAAAGGAAGTTGTCAAGTTACCACCACCAACAACCATTTGCAGTGCAGCATTTCAAAGCAGATACCACCACCAACAACCATTTGTGGTGCAGCATTTCAAAGCAGTTACCACCACCAACAACCATTTGCAGTGCAGCATTTCAAAGCAGTTACGACCACCAACAACCATTTGCAGTGCAGCATTTCAAAGCAGTTACCACCACCAACCACCATTTGCAGTACACTATTTCAAAGCAGTTACCACCACCAACAACCATTTGCAGTGCACCATTTCAAAGCAGTTATCACCACCAACAACCATTTGCAGTGCACCATTTCGAAGCAGTTACCACCACCAACCACCATGTGCAGTGCACCATTTCAAAGCAGTTACCACCACCAACCACCATTTGCAGTGCACCATTTCGAAGCAGTTACCACCACCAACTACCATTTGCAGTGCAGCATTTCGAAGCAGTTACCACCACCAACAACCATTTGCAGTGCAGCATTTCAAAGCAGTTACCACCACCAACAACCATTTGCAGTGCAGCATTTCGAAGCAGTTACCACCACCAACAACCATTTGCAGTGCAGCATTTCAAAGCCGTTCCCACCACCAACAACCATTTGCAGTGCAGCATTTCAAAGCAACCACATTTTCATTTTCAAACCACATTAAGGCCACTCACAGTTGAGTAGACATGTGTACAGTGTTATTCACAGCTCAGAGAGGGGTGGAAGATTGCAACCTTCACGTGGTCCACCCTGTTTCGACTAATGCAATCAACTCAACGTGCACAAACGGAAGATCAAATAGAACAAGTTGTCCAACAACTTTAGGCTGTGTACGCCACACGAAAGAAGAAGAAGACAACTCAGAGAGACGTGACCCTCTTCCTTCCTCCATCTTGCAGAGATTGAGTGAGGCACAATACTTCCGCATATTATAGTCCCTCCCCTCCCACCAGCAGGGGCAGCAGAGAGAATGTCAATATTTTGTTAAACATTAATAACTCTTTTATTTTTCATCGATGGGAAAAATCCTCTTGTCCTGCACGGTGGAGGGGGACTCTAAGATGGCCAAAAATCACAGCCGTAAGTGGCAGCGTTTTTTCAAAAATCATGAAACAGTAAAACAGGTAGTGGTCAAGATCTTACTTTTAGCAATATAGATTAGCAGCTTGGTAAAGGAGTGTGGTATCAAACAAAAATGTACTGACTTATTGTTAAGGGTTTGGACACGCTAGAGGCAGGAAACATATTCCCGATGTTGGGCAGTCCAGAACCAGGGACCACAGTTTAAGAATAAGGGGTAAGCCATTTAGAACGGAGACGAGGAAACACTTTTTCTCCCAGAGAGTTTTGAGTCTGTGGAATTCTCTGCCTCAGAGGGTGGTAGAGGCCGGTTCTCTGGCTACTTTCAAGAGAGAGTTAGATAAAGCTCTTAAAGATTGTGGAGTCAGGGGATATGGGGAGAAGGCAGGAATGGGGTACTGATTGGGGAAGATCAGCCATGATCACATTGAATGGCCTACTCCTGCACCTATTGTTTATTGTCTATTGTCTATTATTGTAGCATGACTGCTAACTGTCCACTGGACTGCCTTTTAATTTTCTCTGCTCTTTTAGTTTTAGTTTAGTTTAGAGATACAGCGCAGAAACAGGCCCTTCAGCCCACCGAGTCCCCGCACATTAACACTCTCCTACACACACTAGGGACAATTTACACATACACCAAGCCATTTAACCTACAAACCTGTACGTCTTTGGAGTGTGGGGGAAACCGAAGATCTCGCTGAAAATCCACGCGGTCATGGGGAGAACGTACAAATTCTGTACACCCGTAGTCGGGATTGACCCCGTGTCTCCGCCCCTGCAAGCACTATAAGGCAGCAACTATACCACTGCGCCACCATCGCCGCCCCTTTAGGGTGGAAACATCCTGGTCCTTGCTGCATTTTCAAGCATTGGAAGCTTCTTTTTCCCCTGTGTCCTTGTTTTCATCAGCATGTGTCAGCTCCCACTTTGGATTCATGCCCATAATTTCTATTTTCTGATGTGTTCCCCTTTGTTAAGATTCAATGATAACATTTAAGAGGCTTTCAGCTAGGAACATGGACATGCAGGGAATGGAGGGTTATGGATCACGTGCAAGCAGAGACAATTAGATTAACCTGGCATCATGTTCAGCGCAGACATTGTGGGCCGAAGGGCCTGATCTTGTACTTTACCATTCTATGTTTTATGTACTTCCACCACTTAAGGACATAGATAGCCCTTGCTGATGAAGCATCAATTCACTGGTAGTTCGTCCAATGGAGTGCTTTATATACAATGTTGACATTGTGATCTCCTCTCTATCTGAGAAAGTCAACGCAGATTGGATCACCACTTTGCAGATCACCTCCATAAAATCTGCCATCGTGACCCGCAGTTTCCAGCTGCCTCTCACTTGAATTCTCCATTCCTCTCCCACTTTGATCTGCCTGTCCTTGTTGTTTGGCAAGAATACCGAGTGTAAGCTCAATAAACAGTCCCTCATCTTCATCCCAAATATGATGTAGTCAATATTGACTTCAATAATTCAAGGTAGTCAGCTTTTCCAACCTGTGCTAGAACTCATAACTTCTGATGCAACATAAGCCTCGTGACATTAATTTCAATTTAGACTTTAGATTTTAGAGATGCAGTGTTGAAACTGATTCTATGGCCAAACGGGTCTGCGCCGACCAGCAATCTCCCCTTACACTAACACTATCCTACACACTGGGGATAATTACAATTTAATCATAGCCAATTAACCTACAAACCTGTATGTCTTTGGAGTGTGCAAGGAAACCTGAACACCCAGACAAAACCCCGTGGTCACAGGGAGTGCTTACAAACTCCGTACAGACAGCACCGTAGTCAGGATCAAACCTGGGTCTCTGACACTGTAAGGTAGCAACTCTACCGCTACACCACCGTGCGGAACCTTATCTTTCTCTCAGTTCTTTCTCTCCACAGATGCTACCTGAACTGTTGGGTGATCTTGCCGTCCTCCTTTGATTCAGATTTCCAACATCTGTCATGTTCTGACTCTCATGGTTCCATCATGTTCTTTTATTTTGTTTTAACTCCATCTCCGCCTGCTCTTATTCATCTTTTAACTGGACAGCACCAAAGATATTGTGGTACTCGGACAACCTTAGGTCTCCATCCTAGAAACATATACAATTCTTAAGGGATTGGACAGGCTAGATGCAGGAACATTTTTTCTGATGTTGAGGGAGTCCAGATCCAGGGGTCACAGTTTAAGAATAAAGGGTATTCCATTTAGTACTGAGATGAGGAAAAACGTTGTTACCCAGAGAATTGTGAATCTGTGGAATTTTCTGCCACAGGAGGTAGTGGAGGCTAATTCACTGGATGTTTTCAAGAGAGAGTTAGATTTAACACTTAGGGCTAACAGAATCAAGGGATATGGGGAAAAAACAGGAACGGGGTACTGATTTTGAATGATTAGCCATTATCATATTGAATGGCAGTGCTGGCTCGAAGAGCTGAATGGCCCACTCCTGCACCTATTTTCTATGTTTCTATCACAGACATTCGCTATGTTCTCTCCACCCTTTCAGAGATGCTCCTTTTGATCACTATCACAGGCTATCACTATCACTATCACTTTGTTCTCAACATCCTATCATATGTTCCCTTTGTTCTCTCCACACTCTCTCCATTTTCCTGCTTCTCTTTTTATTCTTCTTTACTTTTCATGAAGAGTCATTGACCTGAAGCATTGACTCTGTTTCTCTTTTCACACGTGCTGCTTGAGCTTCTGAGAGGTTGGTACATTTCATTTTGAACCCTTTCCACCCTTCCCAAGTTGTTCCTGGTGTAGCTATGTACTGTGCCAGTTATCAATGTTTCTCTCCACACTTTGCCTTAAAAGGTCCAATCATTTGTGAACAAGGAGAGTCAAGAGTGTTTAATTGTCATATGTGCCGTGACCGGCAATCAAATTACTACTTGTTGCAGATATATATAGGTCCATTAAATGCCATAACAAAACAAACACATATACAATAAGTTATCAGTAATTCTAGGTAAACTAGACAATGATAAGCAAGCCAAGGCACATAGTGCAACCTTCGTAGTGAAAAGACCCTAGTAGTTTAGTGCTGAGATAGAGTCGTGGTTAGGGTTGTGCAGGATGATTCACAAGCCTGAGGGTTGATGATAAGAAGCTGTTCTTGAACCTGGAGATAATAGTTCTCAGGCTCCTGCACTATCTTCCCAATGGTAACAGTGAGACGAGAGCATGGCCAGGATGTTGTGGGTCTTTGAAAACATTAGCTGCCTTTTTGATGCAGCGCCTCTTATAGATTCCACCAAAGGGCCTGGCAATATCCACCACTTTCTGCAGCCTCCTTTGTTCTTGGGCATCCAAATTACCATTACAGGCCATGATGTAACCAATTGGTAAGGTTGCTACCATGCACTTGCAATACTCAGAATATGTCCAGAATTATAATTGTTTATTCATAGAACATAGAAACAGAGGAGTACTGCCCAGGAGCAGGCTCTTTGGCTGACAATGTCTTTGCTGAACATGATGCCAAGACCAACTGCACATAAACCATATCCCCCAATTCGTTGCATATCCATGAGCTTAGCCAAATGTCTCTTAAATGCCGCTATCATATCTGCCTACAGTACCACTTCTGGCAGGGTGCTCCAAGCACTCACCACCCTCTGTGTAAAATACTTGCCCTAGAGCTATTCCCTCTATTAATAGATATTTCTATCCTGGGGAAAAGGATCTGACTGATTACGCTAACTATGCCTCTCATAATCTATTGTACTTCTATCAGATCTCCCCTCAACCTCTGGCATTCTAGAGAAAACAATCCTTCTGTCCAACTAATCCTCCTGTAACTAATCCAACCATTATGATGTAACATTGAAGCCAAACTAAGATATAAAGTAAAGATCAATGTCAAATCTAAAAATAAGTCATGGTGGCATTAGAATGCTTTAAAATATATCTCTAAATTTATTTATTATGTTGGCTAAATATTAACAGTGACTGCAATCAATGAAGGATGTTTCTGAGAAATGATTTAAGTACTAGTTTAATTCCTCATTCACCAGTTTAAAGCCTGGCATCTTAATATCCATTCATTTTATTCCAAACACGAACTTGCAAATATTTTTCTCTGGGGATGTTTCCTATGTATGTGGGCCATAAATAATTTCAGAAAATATTACTTAGGCACCAAACATTGGACTTGCTGAGTTTCCTTGTGAATAAATAAGATGAAACATCGCAGTCTCTTTACCTGTATGCACACTGCAAGTGCATAGACTAAAGATTTTGAGGGATATGGGCCAAATACAGATGGCTGGGACTTGCCTAGATGGGGCATTTTGCTCAGCATGGGCAAATTGGGTTGAATGGCTTGTTTCTGCTGGGGGGGGGGAGGGGAGTGGGGGTACATAAAGTTGACGAGATCATTTATTTTTTTAAACAAACTGGGACAATGCTTGCATGCAGATTTTACATGTGCCTAATTTTTCCACCACCAATTCCTGGAAATGTTATGAGGCCAATTGCATTTTCATTTTAGTTTATGGAGATACAGCATGGAACGGGCTCTTCAGTCCACCAAGTCCATGCTGACCTGTTCACACTAATTCTATCTTATCCCTCTTCCGCATGCACTCCCTACGCACCACTGGTAATTTACAGAGGCCAATTAAACTACAAATCCACACAGTTTTGAAATGAGGCGGAAAGCGGAGCACACCGTGGAGTTTAAATGTTCACTGTGACCATGTGCGTCTTCTCCAAATGCCACGGTTTCATCCCACAGACATGTGAGTTTGTAGGATAATTGGTCTTGGTAAATAACTCCCAGTGTGTAGGGAGTGGATGCAAAAGTGGGACAACATAGAACTAATGGTCAGCTTGGACGGTGGGCCGAAGGGCCTGTTTCCATGCTGGATCTTTCCATCTTTCCTCCCTCATCCCAAAGCCCTGCAGCTTCATAGGTTAATTGGTCTGTAAATTACCCCTAATGTGTGTAGGGAGTGTGTAGAACTAGTGTGTGAATGGGTGATCGATGGTCAGTGTGGGCGTGGTGGACTGAAGGACCTGTTTCCATGCTATATCTCTAAACTAAACTAAAAATAGCATCTATTGATGGGAAAATTCAATAACCAGCATCATTTTTTTTCTGTGGTTGTGTGAAGACCCATAGTTCCCTGAAAGTCACAAGTCAAATGGAAAAGGTGATGAAGAAGGCATGCAGTGTGCTTCAATTCTTTGGTTTGTATGTTCATAAAAAAGTTACGTTAGGCCCCATTTGGAATATTGTGTGTTGTTGTGGTTGCCACATTTCAGGATGGATATTTTACATTGAAAGGGGCAGGTCCTTCCAGAATTCATTAGAAATATTGGAAGCAGATACAATACTAACATTTAAGAAGTATTTAGACGAATACATGACAGGTAATGGAAAGATGTGTAGGAAGGAACTGCAGATGCTGGTTTAAACCGAAGATAGACTCAAAAAGCTGGAGTAACTCAGCGGGACAGGCAGCATTTCTGGAGAAAAGGAACATGTGACGTTTCAGGTCGAGACTGAAGAAGAGTCATAGCAGATTACACACAAACACAGCAGGATATTACCAGACAAACAATAGCTTGTTCTATCAAATACGACTGACATATTTTCAATCCCAGAAAATTGTGAACCTTCAAAGTGGAAAGAATTGGGTGAGTGTTAGCTGCTCAGAAAAAAAATAAAAGTCAGCATAAATAATTCATTGGCACTCTGATATGATAGGAGTTTCAAGATTTTTAAGAGGCATAGGATGGGAAGTTCAACCGTGCCCAGAACTAAATAAAAAACAGTGCAACCGTCTCTGCGAGTCTGTGCCTGAGTCTGATTTGCTTTTCAATCACCCCTAAAAGCAGCTGGAAGGCTATGGGTTTCAAATAGGTACAGCTCTGAAGCTTGCTACTCAGGGAGGTGGGGAAATTAGGAAACTCTTGCACCAGAGGGGTGATTAATCTTTTCAGTGTAAGTTGTCATTGGGTCCTGGCAACTGAGAAAGTGACCAGCTTTTCCTGCTGTTAGATCACTGAAAAATATATTGTATGGGCTTCTTCCACTTGTTCCCCATATTTGGTTCTCTCACTGCACGTTTCTGGTAATGGAGCAGTTGCATAATCTGTCGGCCCCACGTCACCAATCGCTTAAAGGACTGCACTTGTTAGCTGCAGAATTCTTACCTTCATATATAGAGCCATATAATCATACAGCACAGAAACAGGCCCTTTGGGCTAGCATGTCCGTGTTGGATGAGATAAGTTAGTCCCATTTGCCTGTGTTTGGCTCATTTTTCCAGGATGGCGGGACTGTCATATGCTGAGAGAATGGAACGGCTGGGCTTGTACACTCTGGAGTTTAGAAGGATGAGAGGATATCTTATTGAAACATAAGATTGTTAAGGGTTTGGACACACTAGAGGCAGGAAACATGTTCCCGATGTTGGGGGAGTCCAGAACCAGGGGCCACAGTTTAAGAATAAGGGGTAAGCCATTTAGAACAGAGATGAGGAAAAACTTTTTCTCACAGAGAGTGGTGAGTCTGTGGAATTCTCTGCCTCAGAGGGCGGTGGAGGACGGTTCTCTGGATACTTTCAAAAGAGAGCTAGATAGGGCTCTTAAAGATAGTGGAGTCAGGGGATATGGGGAGAAGGCAGGAATGGGGTACTGATTGGGGATGATCAGCCATGATCACTTTGAATGGCGGTGCTGGCTCGAAGGGCCAAATGGCCTACTCCTGCACCTATTGTCTATTGTCTGTTGTCTATTTCCCTCCAAAGCTTTCCTATCCACGTACCTGTCCAAGTGTCTTTTTTAATATTGTTGTAGTACTTCCCTCAACTACTATAGCTCCCTCAACAGTGTATAGCTCATTCTATATATCCACCAGCCTCTGTATGAAAAATTTGCCCCTCCGGCTCCTATTAAATCGTTCCCCTCTCACCTGAAACACTTTCGTTTGTAATTCCTCTACTCTGGGGAAAAAGACACTGCATTCATCGTCCATTCCTTCATGATCTAATCCACCTCTAAAATATCACCCTCAGCCTCCTGCACTCCAAGGAATAAAGTGCAAGCCTACGTAACTTCTCGCTTTAGCTCCGAGCCTCGAGTGGTCCTGGAAATATCCTCATGACTCAGCATTCCTGTTGTTCAATTTACCATCAACCTTCAGAAAACAGCATTTCCTGGTCTTCTAATTACAGATTCATGAATATGTGCACAGTATGCAAATGAAGCAGCTACAACGTGCCAGTTCAGTCCACCCACAACCACAAAAAATGATCAGATTGAAGTTAAATGATTCCTGAAGTGTTTGTTGTTGTATAATTCGACAAAACACAAAGTGCAGCAGTAAGTCAGTGGGTCAGACAGCAACTGTGGAAGCCATGCAAAGATGACTTGACGGGCCAGGACCAGTCTGAAGTAGGGTTCCGACTCAAACTGTTGCCTATCTATGTCCCCCACAGATGCTGCCTGACCCACTGAGTTCCTCCAGCACTTTTTCTTTCACTCAAGATTCCAGTACCTGCAGTTCCTTGTGTCTCCTTTTTATTTTTATTTGAGGTTTGTTTACGATTCCATTACTATTGTAATTAAAAGTGTCTAAAGAAAGTCGGTCCAGTCTCATTCTACCAATCTGAAGAAGAGTCCTGACCCTAAACATCACCCCCTATACCTACCAACACCCGCCATTCACCCATCCCTGAAGTCTCTGTTACCTATAGCCATCCATCCCCCACAGTGCTGTTACCTCTCCACTCACAGATTGTCTTTATCCACAACATCACCCATCCCCGACATCTTCGGTAGCTCTGCAATTTCGCACCCCCATTATGAACCCCACTCACTGATCACCCATCCCTCACAATTCTGTTACCCCCTCCTCCCACACACTCTTTATAGGCACCACACTCCCACCATCAACCACAGTGCTACTGCCCCCTCCACCCACACACCCTCTTTACCCACACACATCCACCCATCACCCATCTCCAAATGTCTTTGTTACCACTAACCCCACAGCCCCCATTCTGAATCCATTACCAATACACTAGCACCTGACTAGCTCTATACCTTTGAACAGGTACATTGATAGGAAAGGTTAAGAAGGATATGGACCAAACGTGGGCAGGTGGGAATAGCATAGGTGAGGCATCTTGGTTGTCATGGTCAAGTTGGGCCGAAGGGCCTGTTTTTGTGCTGAATGATTCCATGACTATGACCTGATGTTTTGAGGCTTGCACTTTCTTGAATTCTAAGCACCGGGTCTCTAATGATTTAACATGGTTCTGCAGGGCACTAACAGACTTTAGACTTTGGGGTCAGAAATACTCAAGTGCTAAACAGTAGCAAGTGTTTAGAGCCTTCCTCTCTATTCATTGAAATTAACACCCTTGGAACAGCTGGCTTAAAGTGCTTGTTCAATATGTGCAGATTCTCATAAGATGCCTGCTGTGTGGTGAGGAACTCACTTGTAAGGAAAAGTACTGTAGATGCTTATCGTGAATCTCTTCGAGGAACAGCTGAGTGCTACAAAATGGCATGTACCCACATTGCCATATCCCTGTCGCAAATGCTAACAGCAATTTTCATGCATAAATATGCACGTCGATTTTGAACTTTCCTGGTCCTTGCAAATTTCTCACAAACAATTGTTCCTGTAAAAATATTGCATCGCTAACACATTGCGTTTTTTGGGATGTACTGATTCTCTCTGGGTACATATGCAGTATATCGTCTTCTAAATAAACCAAGGATGGCTTCAGTTTGAGAATGATCCTGACACAAACCGTCACCTATCCATGTCCTCCAAAGATGCTGCCTGACCTGCTTATTTACTCCAATACTTTGTGTTCTAAGCAAGATTCTAGTATCTGCATGGATACATTTAGTCAACCACAACATAAGCATAGAGCACTGAGGCACCAATCACCCATCATTGTGTGCAATGGTTCAAGTGACTGCTTATGGATTCTTCTTCAAATGGATGTCAATTATATCAGAGGTAGTGAATAGTAATGTAGGGCGGGCAGATATTCTAATTGATGAAATTACACACAGTTTACAGGAGAAAGAGAGGCCATTCAGCCAACCAGCATGGACAAAGATACTAGAAATTGCGGAAGAGACAATATTCAGAGCAGGTCTGCAGAAGTCTTTTGGAAACACGAATGACTAAGTATCAGCCATTAATAAGCTGGATGGGCAGTATCGATATTTTCTGCTTCATTTTTCAACTATATCCATTGAGCTTGATATATATTTAAAGTGAATGTGGGAGTGTTGATTTGTCAATATTATTGTTTGTTTTTTAGTCCGTATTTCCCGGCAATGAAGATACTATTTTTTACCCAAAAATAAGGCACGAAAATTTACCTGTGTCTTGGAGGCCGAAGGCTAGGTTGTTAGGCAAGAAAGATAGACGTGGCTATCCCTCATAACTAAGTCTATCCCTCATTGCTGGCAGCTAATCGTGGGGTTTGAATCAGCCTGTCACAGGGCTTTTCATCGCCCGGCGCGGCTTAATCGGCCACGGGACCTACCATCGCCCGCCGGGGGCTTTAACATCAATAGACTCGATCACCTCGACGCAGCAGTTTGACTGCCTGACCGTGGGAGAAGAACAGGGAAGAGATAAGACTTTTGCCTTCCATCACAGTGAGGAGGTGTTTGGAGATTCACGGTGATGGATGTTTGTTTGAAACTGTGTTAATTGTGTGGGTTTTTTTTGCTGTTATGACTGCAGGGAACAAAATTCCGTTCAAACTTTTGTTTGTTTGAATGACAATAAAAGTCATTCTATTCCATTCTATTCTAAAAGGACAGCGCAGTTGAGGGGGGGTTCCTTTCACAGCGTGTGGGGAGACTGGCTAGGGGTAATGTTGTGGGGAGGGCAGGAGCGTTGAGAAGGAGGGGGTCGGGGATCATGCCAGTAACTCAAGGGCCTGTCCCACTTAGACGACTTTTTAGGTGAGTGCAGGAGACTCTGCGCTCGCCTCATGGTCGCCATGATCATGTCGTAGGTAGTTTTAGCTAATCACCTTTGCATTTTCATTGGCTCATTGGGGGAAAAAAAACGTAAGCACGAGTTTTCAGAACAAAGGATAAACGACCGGTAATGTTAAATGTCCGCCAAACTTCACAGCTGTGTATCTCTGGCTTATTAAAAGTTGTCTGGCTTCTTAAAAGTTTCTCCACTCGCAATAAAAATGATTTTCGTACCACAAATTTTATACCTATTTCAATCAATTCCTATATACCTACCAAAGAAGTTTAAAAAAAAAACTGGATTCAGACATTACGAATTTTATATGGGACTATAAATCACATAGAATACAAAGAACACACTTGAACAAAGCTAAAGTATTAGGGGGCTTAGCACTCCCTAATTTCATGTATTACTATTGGTCAGTAAATATTAAAATATGATTCAACTGATGGACAACTCTGCCCAGCAAGTGGACTGGATTGTAATGGAGAGAGTGGACTGCTCCTCTGGAAACATTGGAGCGATCCTTCTCTCACCAATGAAACTGAATAACATAAATTATAACAAAAACCCAATTATACATAGCACAATTAGAACTTGGAAACAAATAAAACAAAATTTAAAATTAAGAAATTTATCACTTTTATCTCCCATAATAAATAACCCTTCATTCAATCCCTCTATTACAGACAAATCTTTCATACAATGGGATAGACTAGGAATTAAAATGTTCGGTGACTTGTACGAAACTGGAAAATTACTATCATTCCAACAACTACAAATAAAATATAAACTCGGAAATAATCAATATTTTAAATATTTTCAAATATGTGACTATTTGAAAAAATATACAAAATATCATCATAATACCTCAACAGGTGTATTGGATGAAGCAATGCAGATAAAAGCTGAATCAGCAAACTTAATATCATATTTGTATCATATTATTTTAAATGTAGAAATACTATCTACGGAAGGTATTAGAAGAGACTGGGAACAAGAATTAGCTATTAAAATTCAAAGGAAAGGTGGAATGAATATTTATTAAACGTGCATAAATGTTTGATTAATGTAAGACACACTTTAATACAATTTAAAATTTTACATAGATTATACTATTCTAAAACTAAAATCAATAAAATATTCCCAAATGTATCATCAATTTGTGATAAATGTCAATCTCAAGAAGCTACTATAGCACACTCATTTGTTTTCTGTACAAAAATTCAAAAATTTTGGATTGAAATTTTTGAAATTTTTACAAAATTATTTAAAATTAAATTGATACCCAAAGCAGAATGGATTATCTTCGGAACAACGGAAGATAGTCCAGAACTAAATGTGTTCCAAAATAAATTAATAGACTATGGGTTAATAACTGGAAAAAAGTTAATCCTAAAAATCTGGAAAAACGCTCCAATACCCACTATAAACATGTGGATTTCAAATATGTTCGAAACATTACACCTAGAAGAGATAAGACTCCTCCTGGCAGGTAAACCAGATCATTTCCACCTGACGTGGTCTGCATTTATAGAATTATTACAAGTATAGGGTGCAAAAGTACTAAAAAAAAACTGAGGTCAGGTAAGGGGGGATGAAAGCCTGAGAGTTGGTATGTCCCATTTGCGTGATGCTTACAAAAAAAAATCCGTTTTTCTCTTTTCCCTCTTTCTCTTTTTTCTTCTTTTTTAGGGTCTATTTCTTAACTCTTTCCTTTTGTGTTTAATTTCTTTCTTATAGGGTCTTTGTCTTTTTTTTTTTTTTTTGTGTCACGTTCTTTACACCTTCATTTTTTCCTTCACTTTCTTCTTTTTCTCAATCTTATCCTTTCCCTTTATTAGTGTAGAAAATAAACGGAGTACATTAATTGTAATAAGATATATGTGATGAGTACTAGTGTAATTGGTTGTAATGTAATGTACTTCCAATAAATAAAATTAAAAAAAAAGTTTCTCCACTCCATCTCCCCCTTCTCCCCCATTCTCCCCCCATTCTCCCCCCATCTCCCCTCCCCCCTTCTCCCCTCCCCCTTTTAAAGGACTTACTGTACACTGTGCTAGACATCTTAACCTTCCTGTTCATCGCAGTGTGTGTCTGTGCATCGTGTGAATTTCAGACAGCGCTCCCCCGCTTTCCATGGCCCGCGCCTTTGTGATGTGTTTGTGTGTGTGTGTGTGTGTTCCACTCTGACAGTCGCCGTCCCAGTTCACATTTTTTCAGGCGACTGCCGGGAACTTGACAGTCGCCAGCAGTCTGTTGAAAAATCGCCTAAGTGGGACAGGCCCTCGAAGCGGGGGTGCGCTGTCTGAAATTCATGGTGCAAAGCCAAGGCGATACAGACACACACCGCGATGAACAGGAAGGTTAAGACGGCTAGCACAGTGTACAGTAAGTCCTTTAAAAGATGGGGGAGAAGTGGGGGGAGAAGTGGGGAGAGAAGGAGTGGAGACACTTTTAAGAAGCCAGACAACTTTTAATAAGCCAGAGATACACAGCTGTGAAGTTCGGCGGACATTTAGCATTACCGGTCGGTTATCCTTGCTTCTGAAAACTCGTGCTTACGTTTTGTCCCCCAATGAGCCAATGAAAATGCCCGGTCAGCAAAGGCGATTAACCAAAACTACCTACGACTACCTCGGCTACCCATAACTTCATGGCGACCCCACTACAACTGCACCTATGACTACAGGATTATCGATTTTCTCCATGGCCACCAGGTTTAAAAATTTGCGGCGACCATACTGAGGGCACGACTAGTTTCTAGAATGCAGGAACTCCTCGCGACCATGAAGTAGACTCACCAGAGACCACCAGCGAACATGTGGTGACTATGTGGCGATCATGTGGTGTAAAATTAGGGTAGAAGCAATAGGTAGCAAGGTGAAAAGTAAAAGTGGCAGGCAAACAAAACCAGGGCAAAAATCAAAAAGGGCAACTTTTCAACATAATTGTATAAGGGGTAAGAGTGTTGTAAAAACAAGCCTGAAGGCTTTGTGTCTCAATGCAAGGAGCATTCGTAATAAGGTGGATGAGTTGAATGTGCAGATAGCTATTAATGACTATGATATAGTTGGGATCACGGAGACATGGCTCCAGGGTGACCAAGGCTGGGAGCTGAACATCCAGGGATAATCAATATTCAGGAGGGATAGAGAGAAAGGAAAAGGAGGTGGGGTAGCGTTGCTGATTAGAGAGGAGATTAACGCAATGGAAAGGAAAAACATTAGTTTCGAGGATGTGGAATCAGTATGGGTAGAACTGCGAAACACTAAGGGGCAGAAAACGCTGGTGGGTGTTGTGTACAGGCCACCTAACAGTAGTAGTGAAGTTGGAGATGGTATCAAACAGGAAATTAGAAATGCGTGCGACAAAGGCAAAACAGTTATAATGGGTGACTTCAATCTACATATAGATTGGGTGAATCAAATTGGCAGGGGTGTTGAGGAAGAGGATTTCTTGGAATGTATGCGGGATAGTTATCTAAATCAACATGTAGAGGAACCAACGAGAGAGCAGGCTATTTTAGACTGGGTATTGAGTAATGAGGAAGGGTTAGTTAGCAGTCTTGTTGTACGTGCCCCCTTGGGCAAGAGTGACCATAATATGGTTGAGTTCTTCATTAGGATGGAGAGTGACATTGTTAATTCAGAAACAATGGTTCTGAACTTAATGAAAGGTAACTTTGAGGGTATGAGACGTGAATTGGCCAAGATTGACTGGCAATTAATTCTAAAAGGGTTGACGGTGGATATGCAATGGAAGACATTTAAAGACTGCATGGATGAACTACAAAAATTGTTCATCCCAGTTTGGCAAAAGAATAAATCAGGGAAGGTAGTGCATCCATGGATAACATGGGAAATCAGGGATGGTATCAAAGCGAAGGATGATGCGTACAAATTAGCCAGTAAAAGCAGCATACCGGAGGACTGGGAGAAATTCAGAGACAAGCAGAGGAGGACAAAGGGCTTAATTAGGAAAGGAAAAATAGATTATGAAAGAAAACTGGCAGGGAACATAAAAACTGACTGCAAAAGTTTTTATAGATATGTGAAAAGAAAGAGATTAGTTAAAACAAATGTAGGTCCCTTGCAGTCAGAAACAGGTGAGTTGATCATGGGGAACAAGGATATGGCGGACCAATTGAATAACTACTTTGGTTCCGTCTTCACTAAGGAAGACATAAATAATCTGCCGGAAATAGCAGGGGACCGCGGGTCAAAGGAGTTGGTGGAATTGAGTGAAATCCAGGTTAGTCGGGAAGTGGTGTTGGGTAAATTGAATGGATTAAAGGCCGATAAATCCCCAGGGCCAGATAGGCTGCATCCTAGAGTACTTAAGGAAGTAGCTCCAGAAATAGTGGATGCATTAGTAATAATCTTTCAAAACTCTTTCGATTCTGGAGTAGTTCCTGAGGATTGGCGGGTAGCAAACGTAACCCCACTTTTCAAGAAGGGAGGGAGAGAGAAAACGGGGAATTACAGACCAGTTAGTCTAACATCGGTAGTGGGGAAACTGCTAGAGTCACTTATTAAAGATGGGATAGCAGCACATTTGGAAAGCGGTGAAATCATTGGACAAAGTCAGCATGGATTTACGAAAGGTAAATCATGTCTGACGAATCTTATAGAATTTTTCGAGGATGTAACTAGTAGCGTGGATAGGGGAGAACCAGTGGATGTGGTGTATCTGGACTTCCAGAAGGCTTTCAACAAGGTACCACATAAGAGATTAGTATACAAACTTAAAGCACATGGCATTGGGGGTTCAGTATTGATGTGGATAGAGAACTGGCTGGCAAACAGGAAGCAAAGAGTAGGAGTAAACGGGTCCTTTTCACAATGGCAGGCAGTGACTAGTGGGGTACCGCAAGGCTCAGTGCTGGGACCCCAGCTATTTACAATATATAGTAATGAACTGGATGAGGGAATTGAAGGCAATATCTCCAAGTTTGCAGATGACACTAAGCTGGGGGGCAGTGTTAGCTGTGAGGAGGATGCTAGGAGACTGCAAGGTGACTTGGATAGGCTGGGTGAGTGGGCAAATGTTTGGCAGATGCAGTATAATGTGGATAAATGTGAGGTTATCCATTTTGGTGGCAAAAACAGGAAAGCAGACTATTATCTAAATGGTGGGCGACTAGGAAAAGGGGAGATGCAGCGAGACCTGGGTGTCATGGTACACCAGTCATTGAAAGTAGGCATGCAGGTGCAGCAGGCAGTGAAGAAAGCGAATGGTATGTTGGCCTTCATAGCAAGAGGATTTGAGCATAGGAGCAGGGAGGTTCTACTGCAGTTGTACAGGGTCTTGGTGAGACCACACCTGGAGTATTGCGTACAGTTTTGGTCTCCAAATCTGAGGAAGGACATTATTGCCATAGAGGGAGTGCAGAGAAGGTTCACCAGACTGATTCCTGGGATGTCAGGACTGTCTTATGAAGAAAGACTGGATAGACTTGGTTTATACTCTCTAGAATTTAGGAGATTGAGAGGGGATCTTATAGAAACTTACAAAATTCTTAAGGGGTTGGACAGGCTAGATGCAGGAAGATTGCTCCCGATGTTGGGGAAGTCCAGGACAAGGGGTCACAGCTTAAGGATAAGGGGGAAATCCTTTAAAACCGAGATGAGAAGAACTTTTTTCACACAGAGAGTGGGGAATCTCTGGAACTCTCTGCCACAGAGGGTAGTCGAGGCCAGTTCATTGGCTATATTTAAGAGGGAGTTAGATGTGGCCCTTGTGGCTAAAGGGATCAGAGGGTATGGAGAGAAGGCAGGTACGGGATACTGAGTTGGATGATCAGCCATGATCATATTGAATGGCGGTGCAGGCTCGAAGGGCCGAATGGCCTACTCCTGCACCTAATTTCTATGTTTCTATGTTTCTATGTGGCGAGCACAGAGTCTCCTGCACTCGCCTAAAAAGTTCCCTAAGTGGGACAGGCCCTTGACTCTCCTGATTCTTGAAAGATCCCATTTGAAAATGGTTTGGTTTAGAGATACAGCTTGGAAACAGGCCCTTTGGCCCACTGAATACTGGGCGACCAGCGATGCTCACTCACTAACACTAACCTATACACTAGGGACAATTTACATTTATACCAAGCCAATTAGCCTAAAGCTGTCCGTCTTTAGAATGTGGGAGGAAACCAGAGCTACCGGAGAAAACCCATGCAGGTCACGAGGAGAAACTACAAACCCTGTACAGACAGCATCCATTGTCAGGATTGAACCCGTGTTTCTGGTCCTGTAAGGCAGCAACTCTACTGCAGTGCCACCCTCTTAAAGGGAAGTACTAAAGGAGTGAGGCTTGATTATTACCCATGAATGGGGTGAATGTTTTAAAAATGATTCAGTGATGAAAACATTACTAAACCAGGAGCAACAACTAGTTTTTAATTTGTTTTATTTTATTATTAGCAGTAGCTTCAGAAGATAAATCATGTGGAAATGACTAGAACGTCATTAAAGACAAGAGATCAGGAAGCCAGATTATTTTGTGGTTAGTTTTAATGTTGACAGCTGACAAAAATGTATTTCACCTATTATTTTTCCAGCTGGCTTTTAACATTTCTGTCATTTGTTTGAGCTAATAGAATTTAACACTGGGATGATGAAAAGAATCTGCAAATCTGCAAAGAGGTTCACTTGTCCCTCCTCCTACCTACTGTATCCGTTCTTCTCAGTGTGAACTCTTATATGTTATTAAGCACAGACTGGGCGATTGTTTCGCTGAACACCTACGCTCGGTCTGCCTTGGTCTATGCGATCTCCCGATTGCTAACTTTCCTATCCATCCCCATATTGATCTGTCTGTCGTGGGCCCCTCCACTGTCAAATTGGAGGAACAGCACCTCATATTTTGCTTGAGCAGTTTACAACCCCGCAGTATGAATATTAATTTCTCTCATTTCAAGTAATCCTTGAATTTCCTCTCTCTGTGTCCCTTCCCCACCCTAATCATCACCCTGAGGAACCTCTCAGCCTTCTTAACTCCAGCTAGTACTGGCCTGGTGCCGTTAAACGCACTGCTTTACATATTTTGCTCTGCTTTCAAAATTCAGTTATATTTACTTCAGTCCAGTTTCACTCTCTAATTTGTGTTTCTATGGCTTAAAATGAAAGTGCCAAATCAGTCTGTATTCATTGTTCATGCTACCAATCATAATCTCAATTGTGTGTGGTTAGGGATTGAATAAAGAGAGATGAGAGATAAGTTGTGATAGGCTGCATGGGTTGAATAGACTATTCATTCAACCATATCAAGCCCACATGTTGAAAAATGTTCCGTGGCTGAATACATGATGGGGCGGCACGGTGGCACAGCTGGTAGAGCTGCTGCCTCGCAGAGACCCACATTAAATCCTGATCTCGGGTGCTTTCTATGTGGTGTTTTCTTGTTTAGTTTAGTTTTGAGATACAGCGAGGAAACAAGCCTTTCGGCCCACCAAGTCCGCGTCGACATGCGATCCCCACACACTAATTCTTTCCTACACACAATGGGGACATTTATACCAAGCCAATTAGCCTCCAAACCTTTCAGTCTTTAGAGTGTGGGAGGAAACCGGAGCTTCCCATAGAAAACCCACGCAGGTCACGGGGAGAACGTACAAACTCTGTTCTCCCTGTGACCGCGTGGGTTTTCCTCTGGCTGCTCCGGTTCCCTTCCACATCCCAAAGACACGTGGGTCTGTAGGTTAATTAGCCTCTGCAAATTACCCTGAGTATGTAGGGAGTGGATGCAAAAGAGGGATATGGCTGGCGTGGACTCAGTGGACCAAAGGGCCTGTTTCCATCCTGTATCTTTAAACTAAACTTAACTAAAACAAAACTATAGCCACACAATTTACAGCTTCATGTGAAAGGAAAGAGGAAAGAAAAATGAGTGAAAACAAGCCAGTTTCCATTGCACCTGAACAAC
Source organism: Malacoraja senta (assembly GCA_038087875.1). NCBI lineage: Eukaryota > Metazoa > Chordata > Chondrichthyes > Rajiformes > Rajidae > Malacoraja > Malacoraja senta. The sequence continues at coordinate 29,363,573 of CM075978.1, forward strand.
TTATGTCATTGTGAACATTGGACTTTTTCTCTAGAACTGTAACGTTACAATGGCAAAACCAATATTCTGCTCTCTGGGATGTTTCTCTTTGCTCTACCTGTTGTACTTGTGTATGTTTTGATTGTATTTGTGTATAATATTATCTGATTTGACTGGATAGCATGGAAAGAAAAGATTTCACTGTACATGTGACAATAATAAACCTAAATCTAAATCTGAACAGGAATCCACTAAATCACAACTAGTTAGTAGGCAGTTAAGAAGGAATAGTGAGGCCAGTCAGTTTGTATCTGTACTTCTTTGAGTTTAGAAGAATGAGTGGTGACCTTATTCAAACATATAAGGTTTGAAAGGATAGATGTTGAAGATAGGCACAAAAAGCTGGAGTAACTCAGCGGGACAGGCAGCATCTCTGGAGAGAAGGAATACAATACAATACGGTTTTATTCGTCACATTGCACATAAAGTGCAAGTGAAATGAATTTGCCAGCAGCGGTACAATGAGAAAGAACACACAAAAACACAATACAAATTTAACACAAACATCCACCACAGCATTCATCACTGTGGTGGAAGGCACAAAATTTGGCCAGTCCTCCTCCATTTTCCCCCGTGGTCGGGACCTCAACCCTCCGCAGTCGCCGCTGCGGACATCCAGATGAATGAACGTCAAGGTAAGTCCTGAATCGGTGCCTCCCCCACCGGAGACCGCGGCTTCAGGTTGGTGTAGGCCGCAGGCTGGCGGTCGGTGATTTAAAGTTCCCGCCCTGCCGCAGCCAGAAGCACCGCAGACTGCAGGGCCGGCGGTCGAAGTCGAAGCTCCCCTCCAGGGATCCCCATCGAGGGACCCCGCTCCCGATGGTAAGTCGCCGCCGCACCCGCGGTAGAAGTTGGTCGCGGGCCGGCAGTCGGAGTGGAAGCTTCTTCTTCCCCCTGGTCCCCAGCGAGGGATCCCAGGCTGAGGACGCTGTGCCAGCTGGAGCTCTGCAGACCGCGGCTTCAGACTGCCGGCTGCCGCGGGCCAGCGAACGGAACGCTCCCCTCCGGCGAGCCCCAGCGAGGGCTCGCCCGCTCCACGCCGAGAGTCCGCGCTGCGCCTGCCGCTGAAGCCCCGGGCGTGTCTCCGGGAAAGGCCGCACTGATCCTCGCTGTTAGGCTACGGGGGAGAGGCAACATGAAAAAAAGTCTCCTCTCCGTGGAGGAGGCGACCGAAGCGGTTTCCCTCTTACCCCCCCCCCCTACACCACCCCCCACACAAAACACACCGAGAAACATTAAAAACATACATTTAAACACACTGGGTTTCAATTTGTTACCCTTCTTCAGACTAGCCTGAAGAAGGGTCACGACCCGAAGCGTCACCCATTCCTTCTTCCAGAGATACGGTATGTCCCGCTGAGTTACTCCAGATTTTTGTGCCTAACTTTGATTTAAACCAGCTTCTGCAGTTCCTTCCTACAAGATAGATGTTGAGATTTTCTCATGAGTGGATGAGTCACGAATAAGGAGACACAGCTAGAAAATAAAGGACTGGTCATTTAAAACTGATGTGTGTGGAAATTTCTTCCCTGTGGCAGATGCAACTGAAACTGATAGATTGGTGAGGATAAGTATTTTAAACTTCATGTTACTTCATTCTTCATGATCTGCTGCAGACTCTGCCTGGGAGCTCCATCCCACAGGGCTCAGCCAACTCAGTTATTAGTGGCATTGCCAACCCATGTCCGGTAAAGGAGACTTGTCACAGAGTACATTCTCTGCCCCTCCTACATTCATTGCTTCTTCCAGCATACAAGCATTCCAAGCATATAACACAAGTAAAAAAGGTATAAATAAGGTAGAGAGTAATTCAATTTTTTCCTAGGATTGAAATATTAAATATGAAGGGGATAGTTTTAAGGTGAGTGCAGCAAAGGTAAAGGAAATGTGTGGGGTAAGTGTTTTTACAGGGTGGTGGGTGCCTGAAATACACTAGTGGTGAAGGCAGATACCGTCATGACATTTAAGAGTCTTTTGGATATGGAAGGATATGGATTATGTGCAGGCAGATAACAATTGGTCGGCATCATGTTTGGCCCCAACACTATGAGTCGAAAGGTCTGTTCATAAGGTCATAACATCATAAGTAATAGGAGCAGAATTAGGCCATTCGGCCCATCAAGTCTACTTCGCCATTCAATCATGGCTGATCTGTCTCTCCCTCCCAACCAATTCTCCTGCCTTCTCCCCATAACTCCTGACACCCATAGATTCAAGAATCTATCTATCTCTGCTTTAAAAATATCTATTGACTTGGACTCCATCGCCTTCTGTGGCAAGAATTCCACAGATTCACCACCCTCTGACTAAAGAAATTCCTTCTCATCTCCTTCCTAAAGGAACGCCCTTTACTTCTGAGGCTATGGCCTCTAGTCCTAGACTCTCCCACTAATGGAAACATCCTCTCCACATCCACTCTATCCAAGCCTGTTCCTGTGCTGTACTGAATGTTCCATGTTCTGTGTTCTCTCAGAGGTTAGTGACTCTCCGGAACTCTCTGCCCCTGAGAGTAGCAGGGGTAACATTACATACATTTCAATAGACAATAGATAATACACAATAGGCAGGAGTAGGCCATTCGGCCCTTCGAGCCAGCACCGCCATTCAATGTGATCATGGCTGATCATCCACAATCAGTACCCCGTTCCTGCCTTCTCCCCATATCCCCTGACTCCGCTATCTTTAAGAGCACTATCTAGCTCTCCCTTTAAAGTATCCAGAGAACCGGCCTCCACCGCCCTCTGAGGCAGAGAATTCACACTCACAACTCTGTGTGAAAACGTGTTTCCTCATCTCCATTCTAAATGGCTTACCCCTTATTCTTAAACTGTGGCCCCTGGTTCTGGACTCCCCCAACATCGCGAACATGTTTCCTGCCCTATAGCGTGTCCAAACCCTTAATAATCTTATGTTTCAATAAGATCCCTTCTTATCCTTCTAAATTCCAGAGTATACAAGCCCAGATGCTCTATTTTCTCAGCATATGACCGTCCCGCCATCCTGGGAATTAACCTTGTGAACCTACACTGCACTCCCTCAATAGCAAGGTGAAGGTAGCTAATTATGTGAAAGATCAAACAATAGAGGGTTATGGGGAACAAAAATGGAGTGGAGACCAGCATGGATCAGCCATGATGCTATTGAACGATGGAGCAGGCTTGAGGGCTTTGATGTCCTTGTCCTGCCCCTATAGGTTGCAAAGGGAAATGCCACCCAGAATGAGATGTACAGTGGGTGGGCACACACTTTATCAAAGCTTCTACAAACCTGACAGCTTTAGTGCTTCTGTAATTGAACTATGTATAAATCATAACATTTGAAGTGATGGCATATAATAATGTGGAGCTCAGATTACATATTTCAACACAGTAAAACACACCCAGCCAGCACCAAGTCCCTGGAGCTTTTGGGTGAAGTCTGCAGCAATAATTAGTGAAATTATCTGTGGACAATGTTCCCACCTTGCAGTTCTCATCAATAAACCTGGTGTACCAGATGCTAAGCAGAACACTGATGCATCAGGAATATACAATAGACTTAATTATTTAATGTGTCAGTGGCCATCATGTATTACACATCCATTCACTCCGGTGAATATTTCTGTTTGACATGACTCACTAGATATGCAGATTGCTGAGTAACATGACCATTAAATAAATCATACATGATTTATTCAACTCCATGGATCAGATCTATTATTATATTGTAATTTCTTGGGATCTGTCTTCACTAATGCTTGTAAGGCATTTCCACTTACTAACCGGTGCCAAATATTACAGAAATATATACATTAAATGAGAAGATTAAGAAGGACAGAGTTATAAACTGAATCCCTTCTCAGCAGTAGGGCTGTAAATAACACCATTACCATTTTCTAATATTCTCCTGCTATCTAAAGTTGCAAATGACTCACACAGTCAGCTTTCAACCCTGTCAGCAATCTTTTTTTAATGGATCATATTTATGCTTCGTATTGTCCTTTCATTTTAATCTATATTCATAGGGTTTTTCAAAGAGAATGGATAGAGAATTAATACATTACCATTGTACCTATAAAGGTTTTAACATTTAAAAAAAACATTCATGTATAAAACAAAATAGTTTGATGCCATATGTTAACTTAGGCCTGTGGAATAAAGAATTGTCAAAGCACAGTCATTCCTTCTACCACCCGCTCCCATCGGGTTGAAGATAGGAAGCTTGAAAGCACTCACCACCAGACTTGGGAACAGGTACTTCCCCTCTGTTATCAGGCTTTGTCATGGTCATACCATAAGCCAGGATACAGTCCGATTCACCTCTACCCCGTTTCAGACATTGTACTCTGTCTATGGCACTGATGTTCTAAAATGCTGAGAACTATATTCTGCACTCTGCATCTTCCCCTTTGCTCTACCTATTATATTTGAGTTTGACTTGATTGTATTTGTGTATAGTATTATCTGATCTGATTGGATAGCATGCAGACCAGAGCTATTGACTGTATTTCAGTACACATGGCAATAATAAACCTAAACCTATTAAAATTAGATGGATATTTGCAAACTATCAAATATAACATTTGTCATATACTATGCAAGGTTTACAGTGTTTTTCACTTAAATTGTGCTATTTGGCTTTGTGGAGATAGATTTATTGTTCAATGACTTGCCGATGTGCAACTGGTACAAATATCAACTGTAACAACTTGGAACTACATGCAACCCTATTTTTGGAGTGGCCCAACCTTTCTGCTGTCCCAGTTGTTTCAGCAACACATTTCTGTGCCACAGAGTTGCCATGTAAAAGACAGACTTATTGAGGAAAATTAATTGGAAACTGTGTAGGAAGGAACTGCAGATGCTGATTTAAACCAAAGATAGACACAAAAAGCTGGCGTAATTCAACGGGTCAGACAGCATCTCTGGAGAAAAGGAATAGAAAAGGAAAGGAAACGTCACCTATTCCTTTTCTCCAGAGAAGCTGTGTGACCTGCTAATGGGTGAAAATCTCATTTCAGTCTTAGCACTGAACTGTATCTTTGGAAAATGCAAAGTTCACTGGAATTAGATTTTTTTTTAAAAATAAAGTCAAATGTTCTAGTCGACTTCACGTGAGAATAGGGAGCCTTGTATTGCTAAAATACTAAGCTACATCTCGCACTCAATCATACTCCGGTACCCATTCCCATCATGTAAAACACTGCAGCATTCATTGCAAGGCGATTAAAATGATTTATGGTTGTAGCACCTAGTTCGTTGTATTATACTAATCACCATGATTTTGAACTAAATTGAAAAATTAACAATTTAAGCAAAATAACTAAATTGTTATAAGGAGACTGGGTCATGATTTAGATGGCAGAACAATTTTAAATTTCACCCACCTCCACCTCAGTAAATGATATGGATGGGTTGATATTTATCATGCTGAAAGCTTTTCATGAAGATAACTGTGATTTTTCAAATAACCCGCTTTAGATAGAGCTCTTAAAGATAGCGGAGTTAAGGGATATGGGGAGAAGGCAGGAACGGGATACTGATTGTGGATGATCTGCCATGATCACAGTGAATGGCGGTGCTGGCTGGAAGGGTCGAACGGCCTACTCCTGCACCTATTGTCTATTGTTTATTGCCTATTGTCATTTATATTTTGATAGAATGTGGACAATAGAATAATACTGAGTCACTGAATATTTTTTTTAATGGAAAATATAAATTATTGAATTTTGCTCCTGGAAAACCATATCACTATTAATGTTATATCTTGTTTCTATCTGAACTATAATATTTACAAGGCAGTAACCTGCCATGTAGAATAAGTCTGATATCTCAAAGACTAGGTGGAACAGAGGGACCTTATGGCTGCAAGATTTAGGTTAATGCTTTCATGTGCACTAACTAACTCTTTCAACCAAAAATGCCAACATGATAAAAAATAATAATGGATTATTTTATTGTGCAATATATTCCTTAAATGAAATTGTAATCAATTATTTCCAAGTTTAAAAAAAATTGCATTTATCATGACCAACTTATTTTATTTAGTGGTTTTGAATAATTATTAGTCCGTAAATCAATCTTATAATTACGTTGTTTTATAGATTATTCAGACTTTGTAGAGCTAATCAATATTTAGCTTCTTATTTTATGAGTCATTCTTTCTACCTCTGTCATACTGAACTATGCTCCTACTTGTACTGGAGCAGTAAAATGGAGACACAAGAGACTGCAGATGCTGCAACCTTGGACAAAACACAAAGTGGTGGAGGGACTCAGTGGGTTAGGCGGTCACAGTGGCGCAGTGGTAGAGTTGCTGCCTTACAGCGAATGCAGTGCCGGAGACCCGGGTTCGATCCCAACTACAGGTACTGTCTGTACGTAGTTTGTATGTTCTCCCTGCGACCTGCCTGTGTTTTCTCCGAGATCTTCGGTTTTCTCCCACACTACAAAGAAGTACTGTTTGTAGGTTAATTGGCTTGATAAATGTAAAAAAATGTTCCTAGTGGGTGTAGGGTATTGTTAATGTGTGGGGATCGCTGGTTGGCGCGGACCTGGTGGGCCGAAGGGCCTGTTTCCATGCTGTATCTCTAAACTAAACTAAACTAATCTGTGGAAGGAATGGATGGACAACGTTTTGGGTTGAGACCCTCAGTTTGAAGAAAGGTCCCGACACAAAATGTCATCTGTCCATTCCCTCCACAAATGCTGTCTGGCCTGCTGAGTTTTTTCCAGCACTTTTTTTTTCCTATTTGTACTATTTGTTTCCTACTTCAGATTCCGATTCAGAAAACGTTATTGTCTGTCGTAACAGAAAATCTTCTTTAAACCTACTTTCAGTTTAGGTTTATGTTTATTATTGCCACGTGTACCGAAGCACAAGAAAAGCTTTGTTTTACACTCTATCCAATGACATCAGATAATGCTATACATAAATACAAACAAGTCAAACTCAACTACAATAGACAAAGGTACAAGATACAGTCATTCAGTATATCGAGGTTGATCTGCAATTTCAGAACTACTACTCCATATGAACCTCATAACCTTTAATTCCTACTATCCAAAAAATCTGGGGACTTACCAAAGCCATTTTTTATGCCCTTTGTGGCTCTCTAATAAACCAATTGAGTTTTTTACTTTGATTTATATCCTCAACTCGAATTTTAGCTTCTTAAATATTGCACATTCTTCCTTTTGATTCTTGGCCAAATTATTACCTCTTTGGTCATCCAAGGTTCATTACTTTGCCATGCACATCTCCTTGAAACTTTGCCCCACTCATCTTAGAGCTATGCACTCTAGTATTTGATTTTACCATCCTAGAAAAAATGTTCTGACTGTCTACCCTACCTATACCTACCCTGCAACCTCTGGCATTCCAGAGAAAACATTCCAAGTCTGTCCAACCTTTAGCTAATAAACCCTAATCCAGGCATCATTCTGGTAAAGTTGTTTGTATTTCCTCCTGAACTCTATTGCTATATTCCTAACAGCTTCCAAATGTATCCATAATCTTTTCTCAAGTGCCCTTCCCATTCCTTCATGAAGCTATGATGAATGCAGGATCGTAATGACTATCTGCAAATAAAATGTTTTTGCTTACAATTTAAAAACTGTAAACTGTCCATCCCTCTTCTTGAAAAATCCATTAAAAGGGACAGCTTTCCTGCACCTATCCCATGCACACCAGTCATGATTTTGTATTTCTTATCAGAATCAAAACCAAACGTTACTGAGGCATTGCTCTGGAGGTGCCATTATATATTCCCATGTGTAGTTGATATAACCTTCAGCTCACCAGCATTTTAAATTCTCCCTGAAAGTGAGAATTTGCTGCTTCATTACTCTGAAGTTCTCCTTGGGCTTTGAAGCCATATTTTAACCCACTCATTATTTTTTGCTCATAGAATTTCAATTCTGTTCTCCAAGGCCAAACCTGTGATAAAAATATAAGGGAAAGAAGGCAATTGACTTTTCAAAAAAAAACTTAGGTAACATCACTTATCATCAAGGACAGATACAATAGATTGATTTTAACCATCATATAGGTTCTAATCCCAATACAAATCAAAAGCCATTTGAAAATAATGTCGTTGCTGAAATCAAGCAGGTTACTAGAATTCTTAGCAATCGTGATTCCTTTTTCTGATCACATTTGGTCTATTTCATTAAGTTTTTCTTCAGTCAAGGACAACTAAGCAATGTTCTGAACAAGATAATTCCACAGTTAATTGTGCTCACCGTATCTTGCACTCACTGCTCTGAATACAATGTGTTTATCTAACTTAACTAATTGTCAGTTCTATTTGATGATCACAACATCTCTTTTCAAGATGGACATTAAACCATCAAATACATTTCCAAGAAGTCCTTAGGTTGCACGTAAAGGCCAAACAAGGAATATATAACTAGCAGTCGACAATGTTAACAGAATTGTTGTTACCATTTTCAGTTCTTTTTCAATGTGCAGCATTGTGAAGCTCAAAATTGATAGAGAACTAAAAATGCTTTTTAATATCTAAAAGGCTGTAAAAATATTCTGAAAAAGAAAGACAAGTTATAATTTCAATCATTTCAATGTCGGGCAGCAGAGTGGTACAGCTGGTAAAGCTGTTATCTCACAGCATCAGAGAACTGGGTTCAATTCTGACCTCAGGTGCTGTATGTGTGGTGTTTGCACGTTCTCCTTGTAACAATATGAGTTTCCTCTCGGTGCCCTAGTTTCTTCCCGTCCCAAGGATGTGCAGGCTTGTGGGTTAAATGGCACTGTAAATTGCCCCTAGAGTGTAGTGGATGGATGAGAATATGGGATAACAAAGAACTAGTGTAAACGGGTGATAGGTGGTCAGCATGGACTCGATAAGCCGAAGGGCCTGTTTCCATGCTGTATCTCCAAACAAACCACACTCAAAACTAATCACATTATATACTTATAATGTGATCATATATCTAGTGTAACTGGTGTTGGTAAAATAAAGATTTCTAAATAGATATCCATTATTAAAGTTTTTGATGTTAATAGTGAGAAGACTTCTTCTTCATTCATTAAGGGATGGGCAAGATTAAGAATTTTGAATCATTCATTGCATCCACCTCAGAAAACTAACAAGAGAGTAATTTTATATATAAGGAATGTAATAGTGAAATTATTTCTGGGATGATATTTGAAGATTGACCAATTGTGATATTCTTGGCTTCAGTCCAGATTTGAATCTGTTGCCCCCACTTTTGGGCAGGGTTGTGAAGAGGTTTCAAAGAATAAGATGTTGTTCCCCTGATATTGGTAATGAATGGCCTCCTATAGATCCCTATGATGGTGGGGAGGTTAGGTTTAGATTTATTATTGTAACGTGTACCATGGCACAATGAAAAGTTTTGTTTTGCATGCCATCTAATCTAATCAGATAATACTATAAATAAATACAAACAAGTTAAACACGTACGATAGATAGAACACAGGGGAAGATACAGAGTGCAGAATATAGTTATTAGCATTGTAGCACACCAGTTTCATAGACAAAGTCCAATGACCGCAATGGGATAGAGTTGCATCAGCCAGTATCCTATCTTATGTTAGAACCATTCAAAAGCCTGATAACAGAGAGGAAGAAGCGGCTCCTGAGTCTGGTGGTGCACACTTTCCAGGTTCTGTACCTTCTGCCAATTAGGACCAGGAAGAAGAAGGAATGTCCGGGGTGTCTGTGATGCAAGTTATCAGTATGTATTGGCCAGCCTCAGTGATCGGAGATACAATGGCAATGTGGAGATACCGGTGTATTTTGAAAGACTGTTGGTGACTGAATCATGGGCAATGAGGCTCCTAAATAATGCATTACAAGGGTCTTAAGCCATCCAGGGTGACCAAAAGAATGGCTTCACGTATTCAGCTGTGAAGCTAAAGCATAATCTTTAATTTTAAATGAGAATCTTCACTTCCAGTGCCTCCACTAATTGGTCATTAGTGGAACAAGACAAAGGACAAAGCGTGATTGCTAATAGTTGCAGGATACTTCTATTGGAAGAAAGGGAAATTGGGCAGAGGAATTGATCTGATGCACCATAAGCAAGCTTGTTCAAAGTACCTGCAATTTCATCACACATGGTGACACGAGAATTCTTTACCTTCGTTTGACCTTACGCATCATTGATGATGTTTCTCCCCGTAATACATGGAGAAACAATGGATCAGATTTATCCTTCAGCATAACCTGCTGTTACTTGAATTGTCATTAGCGGAGAAGTCTGTGGGGAGATAAAAAATAAGTTGGACACATGCAAAATCCTAGCTATCCAGAAGCTTTTCCTGTTATTATTGAGATCATGTGGTTGAGCATAGATATTAAGATTATTTTGGAGTCCACAATATTTTAATATTCATGTAGATTCATAGTATAGGACAGCCCAGAAACATGTTCTTCAGCCCCCAGTGTCCATGCTAACTATTGATTACATAGAACATAGAACATAGAAAGATGCAGCACAGGAATGGGATCTTTGACCTACAATGTCCATGCTGAACATTATGCCAAGATAAACTAATCTCCTCTGCCTGCATGTGATCCATATTCTTCCATCCCCTGCACACACACATATACCTATCCAAACGCCTCTTAAATGCCACTTGTGTACCTGTCCCCACCATCACCTCTGGCACATTCTAGGCACCCAACACTATCTGTGCAATAAAATAGCCCAGTTCATCTCCTTTAAACTTTGTTCCTTTCACCTAGAAGCTACGTCCTCTAGTCTTTGACATTTCCACCCCAGGAAAAAGGTTCTGACTTCTACCCTATCTCTGCTTCTCATAATTTTTTTTATATTTTGGTCTTCCTTAGCCTCCATCATTCCAGAGAAAACAATCCAATTTGTTGTACCTCTCTTTATAGCTAATAGCCTCTAATCCATGCAGTATTCTGGTAACCATGTTCTGCACCTTCTCCAAAGCCTTCACATAGTTCCAGCAATGGAGTGACCAGAACAGACATACAATACTCCAAATGTGGGTTAATCAAAGTCAGGCAGCATCTGTGAGAATGATGCAATGACTGGTAGTCATCAAGGATTAAAACCAGGGTTTTAAACATAGAAAATAGGTGCAGGAGTAGGCCATTCGGCCCTTCGAGCCAGCACCGCCATTCAATATGATCATGGCTGATTATCCAGAATCAGTACCTCGTTCCTGCTTTCTATCTCTAACTCTGTCTCTTGAATACATAAAGTCAGCTGCAAAGTAAAATATCTGGTCTTCCGACAGCTACATAAATGGGCAGCGCAGTGGCACAGCTGGTAGAGCTCCTGCCTCAAAGTGCCAGAGACAATAGACAAAAGAGAATAGGTGCAGGAGTAGGCCATTCAGCCCTTCGAACCAGCACCACCATTTACTGTGATCATGGCTGATCATCCACAATCAGTACCCCGTTCCTGCCTTCTCCCGATATCCTTTGACTTCGCTATCTTTGAGCTCTATCTAACTCTCTCTTGAAAGCATCCAGAGAATTGGCCTCCACTGCCGCCTGAGGCAGAGAATTCCACAGATTCACAACTCTCTGGGTGAAAAGGTTTTTCCTCATCTCCGTTCTAAATGGCCAACCCCTTATTCTTAGACTGTGGCATCTGGTTCTGGACTTCTCCAACATCAGGAACATGTTTGCGTGTCCAATCCCTTAATAGTCTTATATGTTTCAATAAGATGCCCTCTCATCCTTATAAATTCCAGTGTATACAAACTCAGTCGTTCCATTCTTTCAACATATGACAGTCCCGCCATCCCGGGAATTAACCTTGTGAACCTATGCTGCACTCCCTCAATAGCAAGAATGTCCTTCCTCAAATTTGGTACCAAAATTGCACACAATACTCCAGGTATGGCCTCACTAGGGCCCTGTACAACTGCAGAATGACCTCTTTGCTCCTATACTCAACTCCTTTTGTTATAAAGGCCAACATGCCATTAGCTTTCTTTACTGCCTGCTGTACCTGCATGCTTACGTTTACTGACTGATGAACAAGGACACCCAGATCTCGTCGTATTTCCCCTTTTCCTACCTTGACACCATTCAGATAATAATCTGCCTTCCTGTTCTTGCCACCAAAGTGGATAACCTCACATTTATCCACATTAAACTGCATCTGCCATGCATCTGCCCATTCACCCAACCTATCCAAGTCACCCTGCATCCTCATAGAATCCTCCTCACAGTTCACACTGCCACCCAGTTTTGTCTCATCTGCAAATTTGCTAATGTTCCTTTTAATCCCTTCATTTAAATCATTAATGTATATTGTAAATAACTGCGGTCCCTGCACTGAGCCTTGCGGTACCCCACGGCCTGCCATTCTGAAAGGGACCTGTTAATCCCTACTCTTTGTTGCCTGTCTGCCAACCAATTTTCTATTCATGTCAGTACCCTACCCCCAATACCATGTGCTCTAAATACCATGAGACCTGGGTTCGATCCTGACCTCGGGTGCTGTCTGTTTTGAGTTTGCACGTTCTCCCTGTGACTGCGTGGGTTTCCTCTGGGTGCTCCAGTTTCCTCCAATATCCGAAAGACGTGCGGGTTTGTAGGTTAATTGGCCTCTGTATTATTGCCTCTGGTGTGCAGGGAGTGGGATGAAAAACTGTGGTAACATAGAATAATGTGAATGGGTGAATGATGGTCGGTGTGGATTGGGGTGAATGGTCAATTTCCATACTATATTTCTAAAAACGAAAACTATCTGCAGAGCCAAACTGAAGACTTGGCCTTGACTGATATAGTGTTGTTCAGCATTGATTAGTCATGATTCAGAAGATGACAAGGCATCCAGCACGCAGCAAATTATTTTAAAGAAATGTGATTGGATCATGAAAATTGACAGCAGAACAGCAGACATCGGCACTGTGGTGCAGCGGGATAGTTGCTGCCTTACAGCGCTCTCGGTGCTGGAGACCCGGGTTAGATCCCGACTGCGGGTGCTGTCTGTACGGAGTTTGTACGTTCTCCCCGTGACCTGCATGGATTTTCTCCGAGACCTTTGGTTTCCTCCCACACTCCAAATACGTAAATGTTGTAGGTTAATTGTCTTAGTACAAGTGTAAATTGTCCCTTGTGTGTGAAGGATAGTGTTAGTGTGCGAGGATCGCTGGTCGGTGCGGACTCGTTGGGCCGAAGGGCCTGTTTCCACGCTGTATCTCAAAACTAAACATAACATGTCAGAGAAAAGCAAAATTCTCAATGCGATGTCTTTGTATTTGATTTTGATTCATGTATGCTTCAATCCACTGTGTCTTTGATGATGATGATGCGAAATTTCTTCTGCCTGTTCGTGTTCCAGATCACTCTGGTCCCTGCTTATCCAGGTGTCTATCTAAAAGCCTCTTAAACACCACCACTTGTTCTACACTTTCCCTATAAGGGGGAATGAAGCTACCCTGAATGTCAAATGGCTCCTGCCAAAAAAACATTTCAACTCCATTGCTAAATTATTCTGCAAGCAGCAAATTTGTCTGCTAAATATGCATATAAAGCAGTGTCTGCAGATTTTCCATTATTTCGGTAAATTCTTGAGTTTGCATTGATCTGCATTGGTGAGTTGGATGGATTAAGGTCAGAGAGGTCAAATTTCTGACAAGATGGAGAATTAAAATAACATGCTGATATGGATAAATTTCCACACTATTTTGCATAGTTGAGAAAAAATCTCCAACGGATCAGAATCTAGTAAAGACCACTATGGAAAGGCTTACTTTCTTTTATTTATGCCTGATCCTTTTCAAATTGCTTTATTTTATTAAACAATATAGAAGCAATCAATGAGACATGTTTAGTCATGCAGACTTTCAGTGCCACAGAAAATAAATAAAATCAATAAATACAGAAAGATCTCAAACCCACGAATTAAAAACAAATTAACTTGCTTTTAATTTTGTTCCTTTCAGTTTTATGAGCACTAACATTACATGAAGTAATAGAGTGCCAAGTACAATGTTATAATTTTCTTACATTTATCACAATCATTGGAGAAATGTTCCGAATTATTTTGCTGGTAATTATTGATCAGCTATGAATGAATGCAATCTTATAATAGCAGAACAATTCAAAATAAATGGATTGCCATGATATCTAACAACCAACCCAGTCAGATATTGTACTAACATTTCATACCAGAAATTGATTTGAGTTTTGAATGATGAATGACGATGGTTTCTTGGATTTATCTAAGATTACATTTAAAAAAAAACTTATTTTGTTGCTCCCTAATGCTTGATACTGAAACTACACAAATAGACTGCATTGCTAACCATTTAAACTAATCTTCCCATTCTCAAACTTGCCCTTCCATCCTGGGCCTTTTCAATCGCCAGAGTGAGGTCACACACAAAATGGAGGACAGCACTTCATACTCCGCTCAGAAAGCTTACAATCTAATGGTTTATAGAAGTTTTTCATCTACATTGCCAGTGGGAAAACATCAACATATTAATTTAACATTATGTACCTCCCTGTTCCTTGTGATATCACGTCTAGATTATATAAGCCCATTGTAATTATAATAAGCATATTTATGCCTTGCCATGTTTTAGGTTAATATTAATCCAGCCAAATAGTCCACCTTCAATATAATCATTCAACCTATGTATATAACCACAAGGCTTCATCACAGTATAATCAAAAGAAAACTCCTTAACACCAAAGCAAACAAAGAAAATGACAATATATCATTGGGAGTGCACAGGAGAGTCCTTTTCCCTTCAAAATACTTAAGCTTAATTAGACAAGTATATGGCATTTTTGACAGACTTTGATGAAATCAGGTGCAGCTACAAAATTTAATACAACTTTCCTTTCCAGAAAAGTGTAATTAGTATTTTCTGCACTGTTGAACTCTAATTACCACAGCACATGAATAGATTATTTGGATTTACCATTCATCTTTTGGAATCAGTATTCTAAATCTGTGCTATAAATGCAGGCAGTTCATTGCAATTTTTAATTTTGGATTTGAGGCAGATATGCTCAGCTGTTGTTCATAAGTCAACAGTGTCTCCAGGGAACGTGGATTCCCTGTGTGAAACAAGTACTTAGCGCTATACAATTCTGTTGCATTCAGCTTCAGTGAGTGGCCGAACTCACAGAATTTTGTGTAATTGTCAAAATGACCTATAACACCAGGTGTCTTTTTGAGTATACTTTTGAGTATAAACATACCAATAAGTGACCCAGAAATTGTATTTGGGGTCAATAACAGATTCCAAATCACTTGTGCCAGGAATTTGTTCTGGACTAACCTGATCAATTGAGAAAAAAATAATTCTGAAGACTCATTGATTGAAAGATATAGCATGGAAACAGGCTCTTTGGCCCACCTTGACCATTGATCACCTGTGCACACTAGTTCAATATTATCCCGCTTTTGCATCCACTCCCTGCATACTAGGGGCACTTTACTGTGGCTAGTTCACCTACAAACATGCACATCGTTGGGATGTGGGAGGAAACCGGAGCACCCGGAGGAAACCCACACGGTCACAAGGAGAATGTGCAAACTCCATATGCACTGCTCCAGAAGTCAGGATCAAACTCAAGTCTCTGGCGCTGCGAGGTAGCTGCTGTACCAGCTGTGCCACACTGCTGACCTGAGCAAACAATTTCCACAGATTTTTTTTTCAGAAGTTACTTGGGCACTGGGAACAAAATTCCTTCTATTATAGCTGAGGCATTGCATTATTTAACATGAATAGATTAATATTGCTTCTTGTGTAGCAGGAGGAATGAATAGACATCTCTGGAGAGAGGAATGTCCAGCAAAATGAGG
>CM075978.1:29380756-29554028 GCA_038087875.1 Malacoraja senta
ATCATGGGGGTAGTTACCACGTGTAGGGATGGATAGTGTCTGTGACGCCACATGCCTCCCCACCCACCCCACCCTCCCCCCACCCCCCTCCCACCGCAACCTCGCATTGGAGGAACAGACCCAACGGGTCTGCACTTGGTTTAGTATACTTTTAAAACTTTGTGTGTGTGTGTGTGTGGGTGTATGTCATTTTGCCTTTGACATTTTGCCTTTGATTCATTACTCCGCGAAAACCAGATGCAAAAACGACGAGATTTGTGCCATTTCGCTAGCGATTTTACTTTTACATGTGCAAATCCACTCCTCATTAAATTTAGTAATTTTTCTGTACAAATTTGTAATAAAATCCTTTGCTCCCCCCGGTCATTTTTTCGCCACCAACTGGCCACCTACTCATCGCGTGCCCCGCGAGACGATAACGGCTGCTGCCGCCTGGCTCTCCTCCACTTCCCCCCCCCCCCCGGCCTGGCTCTGTCACTCTGGCGGAAGCCACAGATCGGCTGGTCCCCCCGCTGCTTTTCGCCGACCTCGCTAGCGGCCCGCAGGCTCACTCGGGATCACGCCCTCCCGCCCACTCTACCCTCCACCCCCCCTGTACTCGGGGTCTGAAGCGCCGAGGTTGCGCGGCCATGGAGCTGAAGCTGACTCTGAGGCTGACGGCTGCTGGGCGGCCCTACCCTTCTCCTCCCTCCCTTCTTAATATAATATCTATGGGGGTGGTTAGTGTGTGTGTGTGTGTGTGTGTTAGGGGTGGTTAGTGTGTGTGTGTGTGAGAGGTTGCTTAGTGTGTGTGTGACGCCTCAGGCCGCCCCCTCCCCTCGCAACCCCGCGTTGCGGGAACAGACCCAACGGGTCTGCGCTTGGTCTAGTATCCAATAAAATGCTTTTTTTCAGAAACGGCATTATGCGGTGGTAATAAAAGAAAACTCGTCTTACGAATACAGGAGACTCTCAATAATCCAGTTAATATTTACACTTAATCCAATCTCTCAGTAGGTGGTACCATAGACAGTCTTCTTATTGAGTCCACATCACAAGATTAGAAATTGTTCAACCAGAACTGAACAGACTTCTTGGCATCTGCAAACAATGCAGTCTTGCGCTTCTTGTGCGTAGTTGTGGAAAGATTGGTGGAAACAGGGCCACGACATGAAAGCTCTTTCCTTGACCATCATAGACAGTGAACAGGGTTATCTAGAATTACAGCAAGATTTTGATATTTTGGATAGGTTGAGGAATGATTAATGGAGTTTAATACAGATGAATGTGAGGTGTTGGGAACTCAAACCAGAGCAGGATCTTCACACTGAATGGCAGGTCTTTGGGGAGTGTTGTACAGAGGGATTTAAGAGGATAGGAGCATAGTTCCCTGAAAGTGGCGTCACAGGTAAAGAATGCTTTTGGTACAGTAGCCTTCATCAGTATAGATGAGTATAGATGTTAAGATGTTCTGTTGCAGTTATAAAATACATTGGTGAGGGCGCATTTGGAGTATCATGTTCAGGTTTGGTCAACTTGCTACAGGAAGAATATCATTAAGTTGAAAGGATTGCAGAGAAGTTTTACAAAGATGTTGCCAGGCCTCGAGGGCCTGAACGATAGGGAGAGATTGGACAAGCTACGACTATTCGAGCACAGGAGGCTGAGTGGTGATCTTATAGAGGGGTATGAAATCATGTGGGGAATTGATAGGATGAATACACCCAATGTAGGGGGATCAAGAAACAGAGGGCATAAGTCTAAGGTGAGAAGCGAAAGATTTAATAAAAACCTGTGGGGAAACTTTTTCACTAAGAAGGTAGTGGGTGTATGGAAAGAGCTGCCAGAGGAGGTAGTTGAGGCAGGTAAAATAACAACATTTAAAAGGCACTTGACAGGTACAAGGATAAAAAAAGGTTAGAAGAATTTTGACCAAATGTGGGCAAATTAGACCAGATTATATGGAGCATCTTGGTTGGCATGGACGAGTTGGGCCGAAGGCCTGTTTCCTTACTGTAGACTCTATGACTGATTCAGATGGCCTGGTTATTTGTTGTGCTGCTATTTGTGAAATCTGCTGCACGCAAATTGGCCATCGTGACCCCTATCTTACAGCAGTGACTGCACTTTTTTCCGAGATTCCGAACGGCGACGTATAAAGGCAAGTCATTTAATCACTCATAAAGAAAAATACATTTATGTTAATGCCATTAAATATTTGAATAGGTTATTTGGATTTGCTATTCATCTCAATATTTTACACCTGAGCTAAGTATGCAGCTGGTTTGTTAATTTTAGGTTTGAGACATATTTCCTCCGCCACATTTCATAATTTGACGACATTCTGATGGAATACAAGCCAGGGAATATCTCAAGAGGCATTTACTGTGGAGAATGACTTGGAGGTAAATGGATAGTGATGTTTTGGGTCAAGACTCTTCATCTAGCCTGAAAGTGTAAAGGGGAAGCAGCGAGATAAAGAGGTGGGGGAGAGGTGGGTCAAGATCCAGCAAGCTAGCCACAAAGAGAGAGCTAGATATAGTTCTTCGGGCTAACGGAATCAAGGGATACAGGGAGAAAGCAGGAACGGGGTACTGATTTTGGATGATCACCCATGATCATATTGAATGGCTGGCTCGAAGGACCGAATGGCCTACTCCTGCACCTATTTTCTATATTTCTATGTTTCTAAAGAGCACAGCACCAATCCCTGAGGCATACCACTCGTCACAGGCCTCCAGTCCAAAAAACAACTTCTCATGATCACCCTCTGCTTTATGCCATCAAGCCAATTATGTATCCAATTAGCATTCCCTGGATCCCATGCAATCTAATTTTACAGACCAGCGTACCATTTGGAACCTGGTCCATATACATAATATCCACCATGTTGCCCATGCCAATCTGCATTGTTGTCTTTTCAAAAAATAATCTTCAAAAAATAGTCAGATAGAAAAGGCAGGTGAAGAGTGAAACTGGCTAAGGAGAGATGATGGCAGATGGGAACAATAGAACAAGGGGGAGGTCAGTAGGGGGTGGGGAGCAGATTCAGTGGGAAATATGTGTGGGTTTTGGACGGGTAGACCTAATAGGGGAGAGGGGAAGTAAACAGGGTGGGTGGTAGGGGGGTGGGGTTAACGTGGGAAGAAGTGTGTGGATGGGCGCAGGTAGATAGTAGGATAGAGAAAGGGACACATGGGGTGGGAATTACCTGAAGCTGTAGGCCATCCATGTGGAAGATGTTCCTCTAGTTTGTGTTTGGCCACATCCTCGCCATGGAGACAGGTGTGGGAATAGGAATGGGAAGTAAAATGGCTGGAAACTGGGAGATCCAGATGGCAGCGGACAGAGTTCAGGTGACCGACAGAGCAGTCACATTGGCTAACTTTGGGCTCACTGATGTAAAGGAGGCCACATCGAGAACACCCAATGCAAGAGACGAGGTTGGAGGAGGTGTGGTAACAGAAATGTTGAAGAATGATGTATTGGACATGGACGCTGGTAATATAAAAAGTAAGAACTGAGGGAACCTGCTCCTGTTCTGTCTGGGCAGGCGGTATGCTGAAGTGCCTGTGTCCATGCTGTATAGGTCTACGACTTCACAATTATGTCTGACATCTCGAAATACCACTAATGTGCAACTGTTCCCACCCCATCATCTGGCTCCTGTCTCCAGTCTGCAGTAAGAGGTCAATGTAGGTGGCTGCAGACAGAAAGTCCAAAGACTTCCCACTGACATATCTTTTCCCTCTACTTCCCACCTGCTTGACAGATAATGGAAGATAGACACAAAAAGCTGGAGTAAAGGCTCTGTCTTACCTGTTTGCGGTCATCGGCGGTGAAGCGCGGCGTCGCCGGTAGCGAGGACCGCGCGGCAACGGCGAGAGCGTCGAGCCTATCCACCGGAGCGCCGCACGCATGCTGTGCGGGGGCCGAGTTAATTCAAACACGGCGGGTCCCACGTGCTTGCGGTAAGTAAAAAAAGGGCGGGCCGACTGCGATGACGTCGGCCCGCAGCACATGACTCACCAGCGGCGGCTGTGGCGGCGGCGCTGTAGCGGTTGCTGTGCCTGCGGCCGTGCAGCACACGTGCGTCACTGGCGGCGGCACGTGCCTCACTGGCGGAGGCTGTGGCAGTGGAGGTTTGACGCACGGCGCTCGAGCCACACAGGCGGCGGCCCGTGCGAGCGGCCGTGCCGCACTTGTGCATTACTGGTGGAGGTTGTGCGGTGAGTATTTTGTTTTCGACATTGTCGGTTTTATTTTAGCACCGCGCGGTGTTGGGAACTCCGCCGCACGGCCCGGGAATTGTACGTTCTCACGAGTGAGCGGGCTATGGCAGCAGATTCTTCCCGTTTCGCTGCCAATGACCGCAGACTCGTGAGACAGGCCTTTAACTCAGCGGGACAGGCAGCATCTCTGGAGAGAAGGAATGGGTGAAGTTTCGGGTCGAGACCCTTCTGCAGACGCAGTATTACATCACAGCATTCTGCACCTTTTGTGCCTATTCTCCATATTCAACATTCCTGATCTAATACAGCATCCGATATGCTGCATGAAAATGCATGCAATGTGTCTGATAAAGTGTCTGTGGTTCAATCGGATCGCATTTCACATGCGCACTGCTGCTGGTGAGACTGTGACCTACTTTAAATTCTCCACCTTAGCCCAGCACGTGCTTTCTGAAAAGCTTCCTTTAGACAGGCAAATTCAATGTACAACAATTCTTTGCAATGTAATTGGCGTAATTATTCATGTGGCTCCAAGCATATTATTACAATGCAATAACATATTAAACCGAAAGATCGGTCATATTTTTGGTGAGACCCTGATCAAGGGCTAACCAAACAAACTGGTCACGCACCAAACAAGCAGATATTCAGGGTGTGTGGGGTGCATGGATGGAGCTAAGCAGAATATCTTCCTCTTATCCATCTCTCCACCAAACTTTCCATGTTTAAGACTAATTTGCTTACTTTCATCCCAATTCTGCCTTTGGTTTTTGATCTGAAATATTAAATCTGTTTGCCTCAGACTATGTGCCATTTGAGAACCCGAGAAGCTCAAAATTGTTACAAGTATATGACAGGTTCCAAGGACAGGTTCCAACTTTCAGAATTCAAAGTGCCAATCTCAATTTAGGCTATACAATAAGAAAACAGTCCCTTTGGCCAACCATGTCCATGCCGACCAAGTTTGGCATTCTGGGCTAATCCTAATTCCCTGCATTTGGCCCATAAACCTCTAAACCCTTCCTATCCTTAGGTCTGTCCAAATGTCTTTTAAAAGTTGTAATTGTAATTTAATATCAATTAAATAATGTTTTGGACATATACTTAGGCATCAGCTGCATGAGTCTAGAGAGTCATATCGTCAAAGAGACATGGAGTCATACAGCACGGAAACAGGACCTTTGGCCCAACTTGTCAATGCCAACCATTGCCCTATCTTAGTTGATCCATTTACTTGTGTTTGACCCATATCCCTCTGTTACTTTCTATGTCAGTCCAAGTGCTTTATTGTTGTTATAGTACCTGCCTCAACAACCTCCTCTGGAAGCCTATTCCATATACCCGCCACTCTCTGAGTGAAAAAGGTTGCTCCTCATGTTCCGATTAAATCTTGTCCCTTTCCCCTTCAACCCGTGTCCTCTGGTTCTTGATTCCCTAACCTTGGGTAAAAGACTCAATTCACCCTGTCTATTCCCCTCATGCTCCTGTACACCTATGTGTGATTATCCCTCAGTGTTCTGTGGTCCAAAGAATAAAGTCCTGGCCTGGCCAGCCTCTCTCTATAGTTCAGGTCCTCAAGTTCTGGAAACATCTTCATCAATCTTCATTGCACTCTTTCCAGCTTAGTGGCATCTTTCCTACAGCAGAGTGACCAAAACTGAAAACAATACTGCAAATGCGGCCTCACATTTTGTACAACTACAACATAATGTCACAACTTATATACATTACTAGACTAAGTGGGACCCATTGGGAGTGCTAGCATGGGTGTTGTGGTTCAAGTCAAGTCAAGCACAGTGAGTGCAGGGCCAACAATCCATTTCAATCCATTTCATGTCAGGTCAATCCATTTCAAGTCAAGTCAAGTCAAGTCAAGCACATGGCAGGCGGGGCCAGCCAACAATAAAATCTATTTGCTTTCATTTCAGGTGAGGTCAAGCAAAGCAAAGGCAAAGCAAAAGCAAAAGCACAGGGCAGGCGGGGCCAGCCAACAATACAATCCATCTGCTTTCATTTCAGGTGAGCTCAAGCAAAACAATTCCAAAGCAAAAGCAAAATCACAGGGCAGGCCAAACAACTCATTTCATTTCCATTTCCATTTCAATTCCAAGCACAGGGCAGGCCAAACAACTAATTTCATTTCATTAAGGGCTAACAAATCATTTATTGCAAGCACATTAAGGGTTAACAAAATCATTCATTGCAAGCGCATTGCTGGCTAACAAATTATTTATTGCAAGCACATTAATGGTTAACAAATCATCATTCATTGCAAACACATTGCTGGCTAACAAATCATTTATTGCAACCACATTAAGGGTTAACAAATCATCATTCATTGCAAGCACATTGCTGGCTAACAAATCATGTATTGCAAGCACTTAAGGGTTAACCACATAAAGGGTAGACTCACAGTTCAGTAGCCTCACAGTTCAGTAGACTCACAGTTCAGTAGACTCACAGCAGAAACAGAGTTGTGGCCTCTCCCTCGCAATCTTTCAGAATGACTGACTCACTTCCAGGCATCCAGGGTTTTATAGTCCTGCCCTCCCCCCGGAAGGGGCGTTGCCTTCAACATGGTGATTGACATGCGAGATCTGCATGCGAATCAACTGATCTCAAGATTTTTTAAACACTCATAACTTTTTTATATTTCATCGATCAGAAAAATTCTCAGAGGAATGTGAGTAAGATGGTCAATAAGTGATATAGGGTTACGTTTTTTTTCTAAAATCTATATACAGCGCAGACAGGAAGTGATCAAGATGAGACTTTTATTTATATAGATAGATTTCCTTGACTGATAAAGGCCAGCATGCCAATAGTCTTCTTCACCATCCTATCCATCGAAGTCTAGTGCCTATTTCAACAGTAATTAGTGTGCTTGATAATTCACAGGTTGGATTTTTGTCGGGCCAGTTGCTGCTATGGCAGGTGAGATGATAATTTAGAACATAGAACGGTACAGCACAAGACATGGCTCTTCAGCCCGCAATATCAGTGACGAGTATGATGCTGAGCTAAACTAATCTCAAATGACAAAAGAACAACTGTCTCTCATTAAAAGTAAATTATGAAATGATTAGTTCAGTACTTCCATGTGATTCTATATCATTATCATAGTTAGTTTAAGGGAGGAAAATACATGGAGAAGCAATGTGGTGGATAATTCCAATTGGCAGCTGTTATACAAGATGCCTGAGTAACGAAAAGCTTTTAACATTGTAAAATGTCATTAAAAAAGCTCAGAGCAATGGCATTGGTCCAGATGGTTGATTTGTATATTAATACCATTGTAAATGATGGGTCTTATAGTGCTACATCATTGAGTTGAATTAAAATGAATAGAATTAAATTGAACTGAATTGAAAGATACAACTTGGAAACAGGCCCTTTGACCCACTGACTACATGCCGACAATTGATAACCCATTCACATTAGTTCTATGTTATCCCACTTTTTCATCCACTCCCTTCACACTGGGGGCAATTTACAGAGGCCAATTAACCTACATGTTTACAATATTTTCATTGTGGTATTGTGTACATTACTAAGAGAACCAAATGCAGGAAAGAAAGGTAACACATTAGTGTTTAGGTTTAGTTTTAGGTTTATTATTGTCACCTGACTGAGGTACAGTGAAAAGCTTTGTTTTGAATGTTATTAAATCAGATTAGATAACACTATACATAAATGCAATCAAGTCAAATACAATAGGTAGAGCTTAGGGGAAGATATAGAGTTCAGAATATAGTTCTCAGCATTGTCGCATATTAGACAGAGACAGAGTCCAATATCTGCAATGGGGTAGAGGTTAATTATACAGTGCCCTTGCTTACAGAAGGACTGTTCAGAAGCTTGATAACAGAGGGGAAGAAGCTTTTCCTCAGTATGGTAATGCATGTTTTCAACCTGTACTTTCTGCCTGACAGGAGCAGAGATAAAAAGGAATGAGAGGGCTGGGACAAGTCGTTGATTATACTGGCTGCTTTTCCAAGGCTGCGTGAAGTGTAGATGGAGCCAGTGGATGGGAGTCTGTCAGTGTGATGAACTGGGATACCTCTACAACTCTTTCCAATTTCTGCAGTCTTGGACAGAGCTGTGACTAGTTGATTATTGACAACAATTTGACCCTGATTCAATCCATAAGGATACAGGGACCCTGCACCGATGACAAGTGTTGAAAATGTTTAATTTTATGTTTGTTTGTGCAGAACAGAACACCAAAGTCAAACATCTAGGCTTCCCGGTGGATACCAGGCAATAGGAATAACAATTGTGTCCTTGATGCGTAGTTCCTTGTGAAAAGAAGAAAAATTAGAAAAAAAATTACACCATAAAATTGTCAACATTCATACCTATTTAATTTGGAGTATGGAGATGTAGCATGAAAATGCAACCAACCATCGATCACCCATTCACACAAGTGCAATGTTACCCCAATTTTAGATCCACTCCTCACAGCAGGGGCAATTTTATAGAGGCCAATTAATCTATAAACATGCACACCTTTGGGATGTGGGAGGAAGCCAGATCACCTGGAGCAAACCCATGCGGTCACAAGGAGAACGTGCACATAGACAACACCCGCGGTCGGGACTGAACCTGAACTGTGTTTCCTGCGTTGTGAGGCAGCAGCTCTACCTGCTGTACCACTGTGCCATTATTAATTCAATAAATCAACTAATTTTAATAGTGAACAAGAATTAATTCTCCTAAAAAATTGATTGTATAGTAGAATAAATAATTTATTTCCTTAGTTTTTTCCTTGCTATTTTGGATATTTGGATATTTTGGACTTTGATTACTCTTTAACAATGTTTTTTGATTACTCTTTAATAATGTTTTTTGATTACTCTTTAACAGTGTCTTCCCCTTTCTTTTTTTTTTTTAATTAAAAAAAAAGAGGAAAAATATTTTTAGCTTGCTATATGATACTAACATTTTAATTGGAGACTAACAAATACGTCAATTATGGAATAATACTATTGTTTCCCTCCCCCCCATAAATTGTTTTCATTGTAATTGAAACTTTTCTTTTAAGGAAAGTACGGAGCTAGTAATATTTTTTTTCTTAACAAAAGCTACGGAAGTTTTTAGATGTTTAGCCACACTAGGGTGGCTATCACTAACTGCACTAATCATAGTTGTAGTTTTCTTCTTTTTCTACTCTTTACACGTTACTAATACAACATTTTATTACCTTTTCTATCTTATGTTATATTATATTTTGTATTTGGAATGGAATTATATGTTTTATTTAGGGAGATATGTCCGGATGAAAAACCGACGAGACTTAGAATTCATCTACCTGATGTTCAAGTATAACGTAGGGTTTAATGCGTTGAGCCATCTGCTCCAACATAGACCACTTTAATCACAAGATGCAAGACGTTAATATGAAAATTGGGGGTGAAGGAATTAAATTCTGTAGCTGGAATGTTAAGGGAATTAATGAACCAATCAAGAGAGGTAAAGTATTAGCCTATTTAAAATCACTTAAAGCAGATGTAATATTTCTCCAGGAAACACATCTTAAAAAGGAAGCACAACATAGATTGAAAGCCAAATGGATTGCTAAAATGTATCATTCTTCATTTTCACATAAATCTAGAGGGGTTGCAATATTAATTCGTAAAGGTATACCCTTTAAACATATATCAACGACAGAAGATATTGAAGGCAGATATATTGTATTAGTAGGGGAGTTATACTCAAAAAAAGTGACTCTCCTTAATGTGTATGGACCAAATTTTGATAGCCCCCTGTTCTTTAAGAGAATACTTAACATTATCCCGGAATGTACACAACATAACTTAATTATCGGTGGAGACTTAAATTGTACACTGGATGCTTACTTGGATAGATCATCAAGTCAAAGAAAATTAAAATCTCAGTCAAGTGAATTTCTAAATTCATATATTAATACTACCAACATTAAGGATGTTTGGAGAATTGAAAACCCATCTGGTCGAGAATACTCATTCTACTCACCCGTGCATAAAACTTACTCAAGGATAGACTATTTCTTAGTAGACTATAAACTTATCCCATTTACCTATAATTCGCAATATCATAATATTATAATATCGGACCATGCTCCACTAACATTTATGATTAAACTAAACGGAATGACCGAGACAAAGACACAATGGAGACTTAACCCCCAAATCTTGAAAGAAAAGCTATGTAATGAATACCTCGTAAAACAGATTAATATGTTTTTCGAGGCTAATGACAGCCCTGGAATCTCCGCCTCCCTTCTTTGGGAAACATTTAAATCATTTGTGCGAGGAGCATTAATCTCCTCCCAATCATTTATTAACAAAGAGAATAGGGCCAAACAACACTTTGGAAACGGAAATAAGGCAATTAGACATAGAAAATGCAATAGCACCATCTATGGTAAAACACAATAAAATTGCAGTACTGAAATATAAGTTAAACAAGATATACTCAGACCAAGTAATAAAACTATATCAAAGTACAAAACAATTAAATTTTGAATTTGGAGATAAACCACAAAAACAAATGCGCGTCAACTTCGTAAACAAGACGGGGAAAAAACAATTTATAAAATTAGATCAGATAAGGGAGAAACATTAACACTACCTAAAGATATTAATGATAGATTTTTACAATATTATCAAAAATTGTATTCATCTAAAACAACAGAACAACCAGTAGGAATGGAAACATTTCTACAGAAATGTAATCTTACAGATCTAGATCAGAAAGAGAGAGAATCACTAGATGTAGAAATTACGGTAAAAGACATCGAGGAGTCAATTAGATCTTTAAAAAATGGAAAGGCCGCAGGTCCTGATGGTCTAAGCTCTGAATTTTATTAAAAAATTTACGATCTGATTTCTCCACGTCTACAGAGACTTTACAAACAAGCTTATACTCAACAGAAACTTCCAGAAACTCTAAATGAATCTACAATCATACTTATACCGAAACCGGATAAGGACCCTGAAGACCCAGGTTCATATAGAGCAATAGCTCTCTTAAATACTGATCAGAAAATATTAACCAAAATGCTATCTCATAGATTGAGCTTAGTGATTAACAAATTAATACACCCGGACCAAACAGGTTTTATTCCAAAACGTTACTCATTTTATAATTTGAGAAGACTATTCAATATTATATATACAAATAGAATTCCAAATGCAGATCTAGCAATTATTTCGTTAGATGCTGAAAAGGCATTTGACCAGGTAGAATGGACATATTTATTTTCGGTAATGAAAAAATTTCAATTGGGAGAGAAGTACTGTACATGGGTTAAATTGTTATACTCTAATCCAACTGCTAGAATATTAACAAATCAAATGTTATCAGCCAAATTTAATCTTTCTAGAGGTTGTAGACAAGGATGTTCACTATCCCCACTATTATTTGCTCTTGCAATTGAACCATTAGCAGAAAGCGTTAGAAACCATCCAGGAATACATGGATACAACACTAGAGATACAAGGAATACAATTTCCTTATATGCAGATGATGTATTAATATATATTTCAAAGTTAGAAACTAGTATTCCAAATCTATTAAATCTAATAACACAATTTGGTCAGTTCTCAGGATATAGGATTAATTGGAATAAAAGTGAAATCATGCCAATAACAAAATTCAACTTAAATACAATACAACAATCCCCTTTTAAAATAGTTAAAGATAAACTTAAATATTTAGGAATCTATGTAACTAAGACATACACCTCTTTATTTAAACACAATTTCCCATCCTTACTCAATAAATTACACAAACATATTCAGTACTGGAAAACACTTCCTATTTCAATGCTTGGTAGAATTAATGCTATAAAAATGATTTTCTTACCGCAACTACTATATTTATTGCAATTAATTCCGATATATATTCCAAAAAACTTTTTCAAAAAAGTCGACTCCATTGTTACAAGCTTTATTTGGGATTATAAGAATCATAGAATAAGTAAAAAACATTTATGTAAGTCAAAGAGCAACGGAGGTTTGGCCTTGCCAAATTTCTTATTTTATTTTTGGGCAGTCCATATTAAAAACATGAATTTCTGGCTGGAAGAAATGGACCAACAACCAGAATGGTTAAGGATGGAAAAGGAAGACTGTTTACCTTTTTTTTTTTTTATATTTCTTTTTATTTTTTATTTTTTTTTCTTATAATTTAAATAATATATTTGTATTTATATAGCACTTTTCAATCAAATCACTTGAAACCAAAGTGCTTTACAGAGAATTATCCATATCCATATGTTGATATCAACATATCAACATTCACACGCAGGCAAAGGTGGGTGAAGTGTCTTGCCCAAGGACACAACGACAGTATGCACTCCAAGCGGGATTCGAACCGGCTACCTTGACTGTTTACCTTTTGAAATAGGTTTGATTATATTTGCTACCACAAAATTGCATTAAAAAACCTATAAGGAAAACCCTATAATACATAGTGGAATACGAATTTGGAAACAATTAAAAAAGGCTTTAAAACTGAATAATATACCACTATGTCTTACCATTGTAAATAATCCACTATTCAAGCCATCCATTTTGGATAGAGGTTTTATACAATGGAAAAATTATGGAATTAAAAGGATTGGGCATCTTTATAGGGAAGGCATATTTCTGTCATTTCAAGAGTTACAACAGAATCATGGACTACACTCAAATAACTTTTTCAGATATTTACAAATTAGAGATTATGTTAAATCCAATACACAAGTTTATAGGACTAGGGAACCAGAAATTCTTGATGAATGTTTGAATAAGCATCCTAACACTGAAAAATTAATAGCTTATATTTATAACATTCTCCTAAATAACGAGGTACCACCGATGGAATTATATAGACATAAATGGGAAAATGAGTTAGGTTATCCTATTACGAAAGATATTTGGGACGAAAGTTTACAACATATACATCAATGTTCGTTAAATGCCAGACATGCTTTAATACAATTTAAAGTCTTACACAGATTACATTACTCCAAAATAAAACTAAATAGAATTTCCCACATATCTCTCCTATATGTGACAAATGCCTGCATCTAGAGGCCAATTTAACACATACCTTTGCAAATTGTATAACAATTAAACATATCTGGACTGATATTTTTCAAATAATTTCTGAAGTTTGTTAATACCAAATTGGCTCCAGACTCAAAATTAATAATACTTGGGATATCAGAACAAAGTTTAACACTCACAACAAGCCAAAGAAACTTCCTTGACTACAGTATAATAACTGGGAAAAAATTAATATTAAAATTCTGGAAAGGCCCTACAAACCCCACAATTAAAATGTGGATTGTGGAAATGTCAGAGACCCTACATCTAGAAAGAATTAGACTTGTCTTAATGGACAAGCAAGAACTTTGTGTTACAATATGGGCTCCATTCATTGCCTATTTGAAGGGATAGATGGGCCCAGCGCGAAAGCCCGACTGAAACTTGAACTCAGGATTAGATGTAATTATATTTCATAACCTACGAACTTATCTCCTATGACGTATTATAAGTAATTCATTCCACCTCTTTTTCTTTTTTGATATTGTAATTTTTCTTTCTCTCTATTTTTCTTTTTCTATCTATATAAAAAAAACACACTAGAAGCAGAATTAACTGACAATTGACAAATTTAATAATGTATGAGTGATTGATGTATATGAAAAGTTTTTTCTTCTCCTATTATAATATGTTACTCTACATTATAATATGTTTGCTTCTAATAAAAATTTATATCACAGAATAAATAATCACAGCAAAAGCTACCACCAACACATGTTATTGAATTGCTGACATTCACAAAGAAGGTGTTACCAAGTGTGCACAGATGACAATAATAACAGTTGATTAAAACAGTTGATTAATAGAGATAAACCTCAGCAGTCACTTTGGATTCATGTCCCAATGGGCAGGAGCATCAGGATGAAGTTTGGTCATCTTGAGCAAGGATAAGTGATGGTGCTGTTCTCTCAGCTTATCCTCCAAGGAGGATAGAGAATTGTCTTCATTCTTTATCATTGTCCTTCTCCAACAGCTTGCTGTTTACTGACCCATCTGACATAAGTTGTCCAAACACTCAGTGTCAAATATCAAAGAATTAAATGAGTTTACTCTGCCGAACAGGTAGATATTTATCTACAGTAACTCCCAATGCACTTTGATGAAGCACAGCCTTCACTGGATTGTCTCTGGTCACCATCTTCAATTCTGTGATCTAGGACAGACTCTGGTCATGGAGCTAGGGTCATCAAGTCTCCAGGTCCTGACAGGATATTCCCTAGGACATTGAGGGAAGTTAGTGTAGAAATAGCAGGGGCTATGACAGAAATATTTCAAATGTCATTAGAAACGGGAATGGTGCCGGAGGATTGGCGTACTGCGCATCTTGTTCCATTGTTTAAAAAGGGTGCTAAGAGTAAACCTAGCAATTATAAACCTGTTAGTTTGACGTCAGTGGTGGGCAAATTAATGGAAAGGATACTTAGAGATAATATATATAATCATCTGGATAAACAGGGACTGATTAGGAAAAGTCTACATGGATTTGTGCCTGGTAGGTCATGTTTGACTAATCTTCTTGAATTTTTTGAAGAGGTTACTAAGGAAATTGATAAGGGTAAAGCGGTGGATGTTGTCTATATGGACTTCAGTAAGGCCTTTGACAAGGTTCCACATGGAAGGTTGGTTAAGAAGGTTCAATTGTTGGGTATTGATAGTGGAGTAGCAAGATGGATTCAACAGTGGCTGAATGGGAAATACCAGAGAGTAATGGTGGATAACTGTTTGTCAGGTTGGAGGCCGGTGACTAGTGGGGTGCCTCAGGGATCTGTGTTGGGTCCACTGTTGTTTGTCATATACATCAATGATCTGGATGATGGTGTGGTAAATTGGATTTGTAAGTATGCAGATGATACTAAGATAGGTGATGTTGTGGATTATGAAGTAGATTTTCAAAGTCTACAGAGAGATTTAGGCCATTTGGAAGAGTGGGCTGAAAGATGGCAGATGGAGTTTAATGCTGATAAGTGTGAGGTGCTACATCTTGACATTACAAATCAAAATAGGACATACATGGTAAATGGTAGCGAATTGAGCAATGCATTTGAACAGAGGGATCTAGGAATAACTGTGCATAGTTCCCTGAAGGTGGAATCTCATGTAGATAGGGTGGTAAAGAAAGCATTTGGTGTGCTGGCCTTTATAAATCAGAGCATTCAGTATAGAAGTTGGGATGTAATGTTAAAATTGTACAAGGCATTGGTGAGGCCAATTCTGGAGTATGGTGTACAATTTTGGTTGCCAAATTATCGGAAAGATGTCAACAAAATAGAGAGAGTACAGAGGAGATTTACTAGAATGTTGCCTGGGTTTCAGCACCTAAATTACAGAGAAAGGTTGAACAAGTTACGTCTTTATTCTTTGGAGCGCAGAAGGTTAAGGGGGGACTTGATAGAGGTCTTTAAAATTATGAGAGGGATAGACAGAGTTGACGTGGATAAGCTTTTTCCATTGAGAGTAGGGAAGATTCAAACAAGAGGACATGATTTGAGAATTAAGGGACAAAAGTTTAAGGGCAACATAAGGGGAAACTTCTTTACTCAGAGAGTGGTAGCTGTGTGGAATGAGCTTCCAGTGGAAGTGGTGAAGGCAGGATCGATTTTATCATTTAAAAATAAATTGGATAGGTATATGGACGGAAAAGGAATGGAGGGTCATGGTCTGAGTGCAGGTAGATGGGACTAGGTGAGAGTAAGTGTTCGGCACGGACTAGAAGGGCCGAGATGGCCTGTTTCCGTTCTGTAATGGTTATATGGTTATATGGTTATATAAGTAATCGAGAAATACAGCACAGATACAAGCTCTTCAGCCCATGTTGACCATGTTGGCATACCAGGCGAGTCCCATTTGGCCCACAGCCCTCTAAATACTTCCTATTCATTTATCTGTCCAAATGCGTTTTAAAAGTGATATTTTTATAGCAGCCTCCGACAGTTCATTCCAGATTAGCTTTAGAGTGAAAATTTTATCCCTGTGGTCCTTCTTAATTTTTCACTTTAAGCCTATTCCTTCTAATTTTAGAATCTTCCACCTAGGGAGCATTCATTTATCCATGCCTACATGATCTTGTACACCTCAGTTAGGTCACCCCTCAGCCTCCTGCACTCCAAAGAAAAAGGCCTCAAATCTCTCAAACATCTCCTTATATGACACAAGCCCACAATCCCAGGTAACATCCTTGCAAATTTTTCTAAACTTGTTCCAAATTTATGACGTCCTGCCTAAAGGTTGATGATCAGAACTGCACACAGCACTCCAAGTGTGGTCTCACCAATGTCTGATAGAGCTGCATCATGATATCCTTTTGTACTCAATAAGAGAAACATGCAAAAGGCCTCCTTAACCACTCTGTCCCCCTGACTCACCACTTCCAGGAAACCCTGCAACCATTCTCCAAGATCGCTGTCTGTTGTTCCGCATTCTCCAGGACCCTGCCATTTACTGCATAAAACATGTCCTGGTTTGACATATTAAAGGCCCAACACCTCACACTTGTCAGAGTTAAATTCCATTTGCCGTTCCTTGGCCTATTATCCCAACTGATCTAGATCCTATCATAGACTTAGATATACTTCCTCATTGTCCACTATATCATCAACTGATGCCACCTGCATTTTCTTTAACAATGCCAACTACAATGTCATCCAAATCACACAGATAATAAACAGCAACAGACGCAACACCAGCCCTGCAACATTCCACTCATCATTGGTATCTAATCAGCAAAATAACCATCCAGATTTACTCTTTCACTTCTTTCTCCAAGCCAATTGTGAATTCAGTTGGCTAGCTCGCTGAGGATTCAATGTGAAATATCCGTTTGGATTAGACTACCACGTGGGACCTTATGAAAGGCCTTGCTAAAATCCATATAGACAATGTTCCCTGCCCTGCCCTGCCCCAATCAATCATCTTGGTGACCTCTTCAAAAAATGCCCTCTGGTTTGTGTGACACGATTTCCCACATGCAAAGCCATGCTGATGATTCTTAATCCGTCGTGCCTATTCAAATGCTGATAGATACAACGTATCCTCCACTGACACGAGATTTACCAGCCTGCAGCTCCTGGCTTGTCCTGGCTTAAAACCTGTCCAGGTTTTAAGTTCTTTTTTAAAAGGAGAGTGAACGTTAAAGAGGGATTAAGTCAAGTGTTGTTTGTTTCTACCAAGTTTGAATGAAAGCACCAAGTCATGATAAATTAAAGCCTTGAATCAGACACAGCAGGAGATGTCCAACCAGTTTAAAAGAAGATAATTTATTTCCAAGAGTTGGTTTGAACTTTCATAGAGTGATTTGGATTAGTTTTTGTTTTGTCAATAATCTTTAAAGCTGATTAATGGAAAAAATACCAGTCACAGAAAATTTTCCAGCACCAATCTGACATCGAGTTATGGAATGGAAGCTAAAATGGTCCTGGTATGTTAAAAATAAAATGAAACTTTTTATAGCACTGAAGATTGTATCACATCGCAATATTAATGAAAGCAAACAGTTTGAAGCAACTTATCCAGTAAGAGCACTACCTTTTATGAATACATCTAGGTGTATTAAACTATATTGCATGTTCCATTCGATGAGGAACTTGAAAATTCTGCAATTTAAGTGGAGCATCTCGAGAGTAGGTTGCAAACTTATTAACCTTTATAAAAGCAAGCAAAGGTGATGAGTTGCCTAGCAATGTGTGCAGTAAATTACATCTTTTCAGATGAAAAGATAAATTATGCAAATTTATAACACGTAACTCACTTGAGAGTTCCCAATGTACAGTGTTGAAATAAAGTCACAAGAAATTTGACGGTTTCTGGTGCTGTTGAAACCTGCACAGCTACATTATTGGAGGAGCTCAACGATCAAGCGACATCAGTGAAAGGGGAAGGACAAACGATGTTTTGGGTCAGGAGCCTTCTTCAGACTTCCCCAGATGCTACCTGATCTGCTGAGTTCCTCCAGCACTTTGTATTTTGCTCAGGACCCCAGTTTCTGCATTCTTTATGTCTACAATTTTTCCAAAATTAGCCATTTTGCAATTAATAAATGTGACTCTTTGACAGCAAGACTGCACATAGGCACAAGCTGAATTAATTTTGCTGCAGATCATGTTTGAGGAACTGCACAGTATACTTGAAATATGGTGCTGTTGTCAAAGGGATCCTTTAAGAGATTTCTCAGAGAATACACAAAACAAATCTCTGCACAGCTGCTCTATGATGTTGAGTGCACCTAATGACAGTATGATAAGGTATAATGAACTGAGAAGTTCCGTTCCCTGCTGACAACTACACTGAGAAGGATTGTACAGCTTTTGTTATATATTGTTAAACTCTTGGAAACAAGACTGACTCCAGGAAGTTTGGAACCACTGGATCTTTTAAGAATGTATTTCGAACAAATTTGTTGTAAAGATTTGTAATTATTTTCTCCAACTTTGGAGACAAGAACTTGTTTTTTCGTCAATTACTCCTGCAATATTCCTGTGCTGCTTTGTCACTTCAAAGTTTTACAAGTTTTTTGCTGATGATGTGATACTCTTCTACTTGTAGGGTTGGGGGAACCAAAGGCAAGAGCCACAAACTATGCAGCACCTAATTAGGCCTATTAGCCCATACTGGTTTTGTTTAGTCTAGAGATACAGCATGGGAACAGGTACTTCAGCCTATCGAATCCCCACTAGTTAATTGTATTCCCACATTCTTATCCATTTCCGACACACTAGGGGCAATTTACAGTGGCCAATTAACTTACAAACCCGCACATTTCTGGGATGCAGGAGGAAACCAGAGCACTTGGAGGAAACTTACATGGTTACAGGGAGAACGTGCAAACTCCAGGCAGACGGCACTCGAGGTCAGGATTGAACCCGGGTCTCTGGCGCCGTGCGGCAGCAGCTCTACCAGCTGTGCCACTGTGCAGCCCATGTTTAGCCTCCATTCAGGTTCCTCTCACCCTTCCACATTTTGCTCTGCCAGGATTCCCTTCTGCCTCATTGTGTTCAGTTTTGGTCACCATGGTATAGGAAAAATATTGTCATGCTAGAAAGGATTCAGAGAAGATTTACCAGAATGTTGCCGAAACTTGAGGGACTGAGAGATCTGTCCAGGGCCCAGCACATCGATGCAATCACAACAAAATCTCAGCACTTCTACTTCCTCAGAATTTGGAAAAGATTTGGCTTGTCGCTGAGCACTCTATCAAATTCCAGAGGTGTTTAGTGGAGAGAATACTAACTGATTGCATCACAGCCTAGAATGAAGGAGGCTGCAGCAAGTGGTGGACATTGCCCAGTCCATCGCAGGTTTTAGTCTCCCCATAGTCCAAGGGGTCTTCAGGAAGTGATGTCTCAAGAAGGCAGCACAATCTATCAAAGACCCACACCACCCATGCTCTTGTCCCACTGCTACGAATGGTGCAATAGATTGCACTACAGTGCATTCAGAAAGTATTCAGATCCCTTCACTTTTTCCACATTTTGTTAGGTTACAGCCTTATTCCAAAAAGGGATTAAATTCATTTTTTTTAATCATCAATCTACACACAATACCCCATAATAAAAAAAAGTGAAAATGGGTAAAATTATTTGCAAAGTAATTAAAAAGAAATAACTGAATTATCACATTTACATAAGTATTCAGACCCTTTACTTAGTACTTTGTTGAGGCACCTTTGGCAGCAATTACAACCTCAAGTCTTCTTGGGTATGAAGCTACAAGTTTGGCACACCTGTATTTGAGTAATTTCTCCCATTCTTCTCTGCAGATCCTCTCAAGCTCTGTCAGGTTGGATGGGGAGTGTCGATGCACAGCTATTTTCAGGTTCCTCCAGAGATGTTTGATAGGGTTCAAGTCCGGGCTCTGGCTAGGCCACTCAAGGATATTCACAGATTTGTCACAAAGCCACTCCTGCGTTGTCTTGGCTGTGTGCTTAGGGTCGTTGTCCTGTTGGAAGGTGAACCTCCGCCCCAGATCCAGAACGCTCTGGAGCAGGTTTTCATCAAGGATCTCTCTGTACTTTGCTCTGTTCATCTTTCCCTTGATCCTGACTAGTCTCCCAGTTCCTGCCACTGAAAAACATCATGATGCTGCCACCATCATGCTTCACCATAGGTATGGTATTGGCCAGGAGATAAGCGGTGCCTGGTTTCCTCCAGACATAGAAACATAGAAACATAGAAAATAGGTGCAGGAGTAGGCCATTCGGCCCTTCGAGCCTGCACCGCCATTCAATATGATCATGGTAGACCATCCAACTCTGTATCCTGTACCTGCCTATTCTCCATAACCCCGGATCCCTTTAGCCACAAGGGCCACATCTAACTCCCTCTTAAATATAGCCAATGAACTGGCCTCAACTACCTTCTGTGGCAGAGAATTCCAGATATTCACCACTTTCTGTGAAAAATGTTTTTCTCATCTCGGTCCTAAAAGATTTCCCCTTTATCCTTAAACTGTGACCCCTTGCCCTGGACTTCCCCAACATCGGGAACAATCTTCCTGCATCTAGCCTGTCCAACCCCTTAACAATTTTGTTTGTTTCTATAAGATCCCCCCTCAATCTTCTAAATTCTAGCGAGTACAAGTCGAGTCTATCCAGTCTTTCTTCATATGAAAGTCCTGCCATCCCAGGAATCAGTCTGGTGAACTTTCTCTGTACTCCCTCAAAGGGAAGAATGTCTTTCCTCAGATTAGGAGACCAAAACTGTACGCAATACTCCAGGTGTGGTCTCACCAAGTCCCTGTACAACTGCAGTAGAACCTCCCTGCTCCTATACTCAAATCCTTTTGCTATGAATGCTAACATACCATTCGCTTTCTTCACTGCCTGCTGCACCTGCATGCCTACTTTGAATGACTGGTGTACCATGACACCCAGGTCTCGTTGCATCTCCCCTTTTCCTAATCGGC
Organism: Malacoraja senta; assembly: GCA_038087875.1. NCBI lineage: Eukaryota > Metazoa > Chordata > Chondrichthyes > Rajiformes > Rajidae > Malacoraja > Malacoraja senta. The sequence continues at coordinate 29,401,938 of CM075978.1, forward strand.
CACCATTCAGGTAATAGTCTACTTTCCTGTTTTTGCCACCAAAGTGGATAACCTCACATTTATCCACATTATACTGCATCTGCCATGCATTTGCCCACTCACCCAGCCTATCCAAGTCATCTTGCAGCCTCCTGGCACCCTCCTCACAGGTAACACTGCCCCCCAGCTTCGTGTCATCCGCAAACTTGGAGATGTTGCATTCAATTCCCTCATCCAAATCATTAATATATATTGTAAATAGCTGATGTCCCAGCACTGAGCCTTGCGGTACCCCACTAGTCACTGACTGCCATTCTGAAAAGGACCCGTTTACTCCTACTCTTTGCTTCCTATCTGCCAGCAAGTTCTCTATCCACATCAATACTGAACCCCCAATACCGTGTGCTTTAAGTTTGTATAATAATCTCTTATGTGGGACCTTGTCGAAAGCCTTCTGAAAGTCCAGATATAACACATTCACTGGTTCTCCCTTATCCACTCTACTAGTTACATCCTCGAAAAATTCTATAAGATTCGTCAGACATGATTTACCTTTCATAAATCCATGCTGACTTTGTCCAATGATTTCACCATTTTCCAAATGTGTTGTTATCCCAAATTTAATAACTCACTCTAGCAGTTTCCCCATTACTGATGTTAGACTAACTGGTCTGTAATTCCCCGTTTTCTCTCTCCCTCCCTTTTAAAAAGAGTGGGGTTACATTAGCTACCCTCCAATCATCAGGAAATACTCTGGAATCTAAAGAGTTTTGAAAAATTATTACTAATGCATCCACTATTTCTGGGGCTACTTCCTTAAGTACTCTGGGATGCAGCCTATCTGGCCCTGGGGATTTATCGGCCTTTAATCCATTCAATTTACGAAACAACACTTCCCGGCTAACCTGGATTTCACTCAGTTCCTCCATCTCATTTGACCCTCGGTCCCCTGCTATTTCCGGCAGATTAATTAAATCTTCCTTAGTGAAGACAGAACCAAAGTAGTTATTTAAATGGTCTGCCATGTACTTGTTCCCCATGATCAATTCACCTGCAAGGGACCTACATTTGTTTTAACTAATCTTTTTCTCTTGGCATATAAAAACTTTTGCAGTCAATTTTTATGTTCCCTGCCAGTTTTCTTTCATAATCTATTTACCCTTTCCTAATTAAACCCTTTGTCCTCCTCTGCTGGACTCTGAATTTCTCCCAGTCCTCTGGTAGGCTGCTTTTTCTGGCTAATTTGTATGCTTCATCTTTTGTTTTGATACTATCCCTGATTTCCCTTGTTATCCACGGATGCACTACCTTCCATGATTTATTCTTTTGCCAAACTGGGATGAACAATTGTTGTAGTTCATCCATGCCGCCTTTAAATGCCTTCCATTGCATATCCATCGTCAACCCTTTAAGAATCAATTGCCAGTCTATCTTGGCCAATTCACGTCTCATACCCTCAAAGTTACCTTTCTTTAAGTTCAGAACCCTTGTTTCTGAATTAATTATGTCACTCTCCATCCTAATGAAGAACTCAACCATATTATGGTCACTCTTGCCCAAGGGGCCATGCACAACAAGACTGCTAACTAACCCTTCCTCATTACTCAATACCCAGTCTAGAATAGCCTGCTCTCTCGTTGGTTACTCTACATGTTGATTTAGAAAACTATCCCGCATACATTCCAAGAAATCCTCTTCCTCACCACCCCTGCCAATTTGATTTACCCAATCTATATGTAGATTGAAGTCACCCATTATAACTGTTTTACCTTTGTTGCACGCATTTCTAATTTCCTGTTTGATGCCATCCCCAACTCCGCTTGGCATTCAGGCCAAAGAGTTCAATCTTGATTTCATCAGACCAGAGAATCTTGTTTCTCATGCCTTTTGGCAAACTCCAAGCGGGCTGTCATGTGCCTTTTACTGAGGAGTGGCTTCCGTGTGGCCACTCTACCATAAAGGCCTAATTAGAGGAGTGCTGCAGATATAGTTGTCCTTCTGGAATGTTCTCCCATCTCCACAAAGGAACTCTGGAGGTCTCTCAGAGTGACCATCGGGTTCTTGGTCACCTCCCTGGCCAAGGCCCTTCTCCCCTGATTGCTCAGTTTTGGCCGGGCGGCCAGCTCTATGAAGAGTCCTGGTGGTTCCAAAGTTCTTCCATTTAAGAATGATGGAGGCCACTGTGCTCTTCAGGACCTGCAATGTTACAGAAATTGTTTTATACCCTTCCCCAGATCTGTGTCTCGACACAATCCTGTCTCGGATGTCTACAGACAATTATTTCATATTCATGGCTTGGTTGTTGCTCTGACATGCACTGTCAACTGTGGGACCTTATATGGGCGGGTGTGTGCCTTTCCAAATCTTGTCCAATCTATTTCATTTACCACTGGTGGACTCCAATCAAGTTGTAGAAACATCTCAAGGATAATCAATGGAAACAGGATGAACCTAAGCTCAATTTTGAATGCCATAGCAAAGGGTCTGAATACTTATGTAAATGTGATATTTCAGTTATTTCTTTTTCATTACTTTGCAAAAAAATTTCATTCTGGGGTATTGTGTGTAGATTGATGATAAATGAAATGAATTTAATCCATTTTAAAATAAGGCTGTAACGCAGCAAAATGTGGAAAAGGTGAAGGGGTCTGAATACTTTCTGAATGCACTGTATGTACTTTGGCTTGCATTCTTATGTTCCGATTACCTGCTATAACAGATAGATTAACATTACTGTTTATTGTATCTTTATTTATTGGGTTAATGTTCCTTTAAGTAAGCAAATAAAGTTTTCATTGTTCCATTCACGGTACATATGACAATTAAACATTCTTGTTTCTTCAAACTCTTAATTATTTGCCGCAAACTCTCCTTGGGGTAGTGCGTTTCACACTCTCACCACCCTCTGAATTCACTGATTATGTCGGGACTATTTTGTGTTAGTAGCCTTTAGTTTTTCTTTTCCTTGCAAAAAGCACTCCACCTGAGGTTATCTATCAAATACCTGGAATATTTTATTGACTTGTTATCACTCAAAAGAAAACCCCCCAACTTTCTCATCATACCTGGGTAATTCTAATCTGGCATGTATATTATTTAACATTATATGCCCAGAAAGCAAAATTCACTCTTCCTTGGACAGAAGTTCGTTTTCATTTAGTTTAAAAAGAGCATGGAAACAAGCCGTTCGGCCCACCAAATCCACACCGGCAATTCAGCACCCATTCACATAGTTCTATGTTATCCCACTTTTTCATTCATTCCCTCACACTATGGGCAATTGACAGAGTCCAATTAATCTCTGGGACAAAGCTCATCTGATCACAGGGCGAACATGCAAACTCCACACAGACAGCACCCGAGGTGAAGATTGAACACGGGACTCTGGTGCTGTGAGAGGCAGCAGCTCCACCAACTGCGTCACTGTGCCGCCTATTCTTCATGTCATGTAAACATATAATCATTTGACCCTAAAAAACTCACTTTGCTAAAACTAAGATAACTTGGATAACAAATCATTAGAATAGTTTTGACCATTAACCATAATCCATGCATGAAAACATTACCTCAGGTTTTCCTGCCAGAGGCTGACTTTGAAGTTTAAGCCCAACATCATTGCCATTTTAAGCATGGAAAAGCAGTCAAATACTAAGGTGACCTTTCTCTTCATGGCATCTGCCGAATAATATATTTATGCGCACATTTTTCTTTCTTTATTTACTTTATATTTTCACCCCCTTGACCTTTAATTTCCATCCTTTATAAGGAGTTGTCTTCTTGGTATTTTCCAGTAGCTTCTGTTTCTGTCCACCCCACACGTTCTTTAACATCAATGCACTTCTCGATTTAGAAAGTTTGCTTTCTTTGTGAACATATTTGGTCCGGATTATTATCATTTTCTCCATGAGTGTCTCAGTGCTTTGACATGGTGATGCAGCAGTAGACTTGCTGCCGTCCAGCGAATGCAGCACCGGAGATCCTGGTTCGATCCTGACTACGGGTTATGTCTGTTCGTTCGCCCCATGACCTGCGTGGGTTTTCTCCAAGATCTTCAGTTTCCTCACACACTTCAAAAACATACAGGTTTATAGGTTAATTGGCTTGGTAAATGTAAAAATTGTCCATAGTGGGAGATGTTAATGTGCGGGAATCGCTGGTCGGAACGGACCCGTTGGGCCGAAGTGCCTTTTTCAGTGCTGTATCTCCAAAATAAACGAATATATATATATATATATATATATACTAGACTTAGTGGGCCCAGTTGGGTCCACACAGGAGGGCTGGTCCCCCAACGCAATATTCCACCTCTCCACCAATTCCAATATTAGTGGCCAGTGGGGGTGGGGGGGGGGGGCTTTCTGGAGTGCTAGTATGGGTGTTGTGGGCTGAAGGGACTAGTTTCCAGAGGGCTAGTATGGATATTGTGGGCCGAAAGGATTCTTGGGCTGGCAGCTCAGTCACTCAAGCCTGGTGTGCTGGCAGTGCACTCACTCATGGCTGGTGGGCTGGCAGTTGACTCACAGCTATTCCTTGAAATTCAATTTTAAGCAGGGTGCAAGGTCACCAAATTCAAGTGCAGTTTCCTACCACTTCAAGCAGGGTGCAAGGCCACCAAATTATAATGCAGTTTCCTACCACTTCAAGCAGGGTGAAAGGCCACCAAATTCAAGTGCAGTTTCCAACCACTTCAAGCAGGGTGCAAGGCCACCAAACTCAAGTGCAGTTTCATACCACTTCAAGCAGGGTGCAAGGCCGCCAAACTCAAGTGCAGTTTCCTACCACTTCAATCAGGGTGCAAGGCTGCCAAACTCAAGTGCAGTTTCCTACCACTTCAAGCAGGGTGCAAGGCCACCAAACTCAAGTGCAGTTTCCTACCACTTCAAGCAGGGTGCAAGGCCACCAAACTGAATTGCAGTTTCCTACCACTACCAGCAGGGTGCAAGGCCACCGAATTCAAGTGCAGTTTCCTACCACTTCGAGCAGGGTGCTAGGCCACCAAACTCAAGTGCAGTTTCACACCACTTCAAGCAGGGTGCCAGGCCACCAAATTCAAGTGCAGTTTCATACCACTTCAAGCAGGGTACAAGGCCACCAAATTCAAGTGCAGTTTCATACCACTTCATGCAGGGTGCAAGGCCACCAAATTCAAGTGCAGTTTCATATCACTTCAAGCAGGGTGCAAGGCCACCAAATTCAAGTGCAGTTTCATACCACTTCATGCAGGGTGCAAGGCCACCAAATTCAAGTGCAGTTTCATACCACTTCAAGCAGGGTGCAAGGCCACCAAATTCAAGTGCAGTTTCATACCACTTCAAGCAGGGTGCAAGGCCACCATATTCAAATGCAGTTTCATACCACTTCAAGCAGGGTGCAAGGCCACCAAATTCAAATGCAGTTTCATACCATTTCAAGCAGGGTGCAAGGCAACCAAAGACATAGAGTCGTGACCTCTCCCTCCCCCATCTGGCAGAAACTGAGCCACGCCCACACTTCCGGGTTTATAGTCCCTCTCCCCTCCCACCAGAATGGGCATGGCTTTCATGGCGTGATTGACAGGATAGAGAATCTTAACATTTTGTAAACATTAATAAGATTGACAGGATAGAGAATCTCAACAATTTTTAAACATTAATAAGTTTTTTTATTTTTCATCGATGGGAAAAATCCTGTGGCCCTGACAGCTGGAGGGGGACTCTGAGAAAGATGGCCAAAAATCACAGTCGTAAGTGGTATCGTTTTTTTTAAATAAATATATAGTGCACACAGGAAGTGGTCAAGTTTAGACTTTTAATTATATAGATTTTCAAACCACATTTTCATTTTCAAACCACATTTTCAAACCAACCACATTTTCAAACCAACCACATTTTCAAACCAACCACATTTTCATTTTCAAACTTCATTTTCAAACCACATTTGCATTTTCAAACTTCATTTTCAAACCACATTAAGGGCACTCACAGGTCACTAAAACCACACTCACAGTTTATTTGACATATGTTCAGTGTTCACAAATATTCACGGCTCAGACTGAGAGTCGTGACCTCTCCCTCCCCATCTTGCAGAGACTGAGGCACGTCCACACTTCCGGGTTTTATTGTCCCTCCCCCTCCCACCAAAAGGGGCGTGGCCTTCATGGCGTGAATGACAGGAGAGAAAATCTCAACATTTCTTAAACATTAATAAATCTTTATTTTTCATCGATGGGAATAATACTGGGGTTAAACACAATCGCCATATATAATGGATGGCCTGCTAACCCACCTGGTCCTCATATGGTGGGGACTATTTTATCCCTTTTCCTCCAAAAATATGGGAGCTGGGGTTTGTAACATCGCGGGACACCCAATGGACCCGTAGGGGGAGACCGCCGCGGGAGGACAGGGGTTGGACCGGTGCAGGAAGTCCAGGGAACCGGTTACAACCGGGAACGCAGGGGCAGACCGAGCTGCAACAGTCAAGGGTTTGAACATGAGCGGTGGGGCATTAGGACCTGGGGGCGCTGGACGACGTTCCTTCACAAGAAGGAGATGTTGACGGTTGCGTTCATGGAGGACACCATCAACCCCGACCAGGTAGGAGCGTGGTTCCTGATTAGTATGTCCTTTGTCCGTTTGCAGGCGCACCACTTGTCCTTGTATAAGTGGTGTTGATAGTTTGCTGGTTTTATCACCGGAACGCTTCTGCGTGTCTAATTTAAACTGCACATGCTTCTGTGTCACAGCGGGGGAGCGGACTTGCAGCTGCAGCTGTTGCTGTGAAACAGTCAGTGGAGGGCGCATCTTGCGATAAATTAACCGCTGGGCGGCGGAGCCGATAATGCTGTCCCTTGAAATGTTTCGTAGGTTTAGCAGATCCAGGTAAACATCAGATTTGGCTAAGTAGGAGCGCTCCATGAGTTGCTTCGCGCTCCAAACAGCACGTTCGGTAAGTCCATTAGACTATGGGTATTCTGGGCTACTGGTGATGTGTTGAAAGTTCCACCGTTTAGCAATGTCCTTGAACTGCCGGCTGGTGAAATGAGTTCCGTTGTCAGTCTGAAGGCGGGCGGGCACCCCATGTACGGAAAGGTGGATTCTCAGTTTTGGGATTATTATTTTCGAGGTGATCGTTGGCAGTAAATCAATCTCAAACCAGTTTGAGTAGGAGTCCACTAAAATTAGGTAGTGCTTTCCGTGCCACTCAAAGATGTCAGCGGCCAGTGATGACTATGGCAGGGAGGGAGCCGGCTGGGGTGAGATGAGCTCCTGCTGCTGGTGCGGTGACTGGTTATTGCTGAATTTTGAACAGGCGAAATCAACTGCAAGCTGTTCCTTCTCGGTCTGAGCAGAGCGTTTTTCAGTGTCTGTCAAGGCGCGTGATGCGTAGGAGATAGGCATCACATTGCCGTCACTGGTTGTTTGTAGGCACGCCGCGTTTAGACCGTACTGGGATGCACCACAGGTAACGGTGACTGGCAGGTTGAGTTTGTAGCATGCCAGTGTAGGTGTGCTGGCTAGCTGTAGTTTTAATGTCTCGAAGGCTCTTTGGTGTTGGGGGTCCTATGACCATACATTGTCCTTGTCGGTTAATTGTCGTAGAGGAGCAGAAAGTTCACTGAGGTTGGGAATTAATTTTCCCAGGTATTTGACCATGCTGAGGAATCGCTGCAAACTGGCAACATCGGTTGGTATTGGCAGCTTGTTGATGGCTGCAGCCTTTGACGGATCAGGTTTGAATCCATTGCTGGTGAATGCATGACCGACATAGGTGGCGTCTGGAACCTGGAGCTTGCATTTCAAAGAGTTCAGTTTGTGGGCAGCACGCCCTAAATAAACCAGCCCCAGGTCATGGCATGCGTTGATGCCAAGCAGGGTTTCCGAATTTTGTCAGGCAATGTAAAATGGCAGGATTTGTGTTTGCTCATTGAGAGTGCATTTAAAATCAGCTTTACCCAACGGGTGTAGAACTCCCCCCTGGTAAGCATGCAGGGTAGAGGAGTTCTTCTTAATTAGCTCAGTGTTTCTTATCCTGTTGAACTCCTTGAGTGACATTACGTTAGCCTTGGAAGCAGTGTCGACTTTGGCGGTCAGAGCTTTGTTGCTTATTATCATGGTCACCGCTGGATCCGACAACTTACCTGAGGTGCGCAGGTTTAGGGAAAGTACGGTAGATTCAGTGTCTGTGTTATCAAAGTCGTTCCCATGGGAAGATTCGTCCTGCTCATGGGAATCTGAATCGGACGGGTCTTGTTGAATCAGGTGCAGCTTCGTCCTTGAAGCTGTACTCCCACTAGACCGACAACAATTAGCAAAGTGGTTGAGTTTCTTGCAATTATGACATACTTTCCCATGGGCTACGCAAAATTGGCACCCTCTAGAGTGGAAATAATTACAGTTGGGGCACCTTGTGGCAGGCATTTTAGGATCTTTTCAGGACGCATTTAAAAACTTCTGTGGAAAGTACTTAACTATATTTACGTTATTTTGCTGGTGAAGGCTGGTGGGGTCAAAATCATTCATTGAGGCCACGGTTTCTGACATCTGACACACATGAATGGCTTGCTCTAAAGTTAGTTCAGCGTTCCGAAGCAATTCATCTCTCAGCTTGCGGTCGCTTAATCCTCCCACAATTTTATCACATACCAACTGATTAGTCAATTCACCGAAGCAGCACCGTGAACCCATTTGTCCTAGGTCGCTGATGAATCGCTCGACAGGCAGTCAATCTGTTGCTGTCGGGCAAAAAACCTTGTTCTCTCTCTTCGACAAGAGTTACCCATGTCGTCAAAACACTCACAAATAAAAACTGATAAACAAAATAAATCGCGGTAAACAGATGCTGTCTAGACCTGCTTCTCTGACACCATGTAGAGAGCTTAATCCCACACATGCAAATACCTTAGTCTCACACAGGTTGAAGCACAAACATCTTTATTGTTCAGGTCCACATCATCTCAGCAGTACATCACACGTTCTCACTACTGCTGCTACTGGCAGGCAGTGGGCGAGTTCTTACACTATAATATTATAATTAGGCGGAGTTATAATTGCTAAGCATTCTAATTGGCTAACATGCAATAGCCAATCTACAGGAGCATTTTTTCTAAAATCAATATGCAGTGCAAACAGGAAGTGGTCAAGTTTAGACTTTAATTATATAGATTTTCAAACCACATTTTCATTTTCAAACCATATTTTCATTTTCAAACCATATTTTCATTTTCAAACCAACCACATTTTCATTTTCAAACCAACCACATTTTCATTTTCAAACCATCTACATTTTCAAACCAACCACATTTTCAAACCAACCACAATTTCAAACCAACCACATTTTCAAACCAACCACATTTTCATTTTCAAACTTCATTTTCAAACCACATTTTCATTTTCAAACTTCATTTTCAAACCACATTTTAATTTTCAAACTTCATTTTCAAAACACATTAAGGGCACTCACATGTCAGTAAAACCACACTCACAGTTTAGTAGACATGTGTTCCGTGTTCAGTGTTAATCACAGCTAAGACTGAGAGTCGTGACCTCTTCCTCCCCCATCTTGCAGAGACTGAGGCACGTCCACACTTCCGGGTTTTATAGTGCCTCCCCCTCCCACGGGAAGGGGCGTGGCCTTAATGGCGTGATTGACAGGAGAGAGAATCTCAACATTTTTTACACATTAATAAGTCTCTTATTTTTCATCGATGGGAAAAATGCTCTGGCCCTGACAGCTGGAGGGGGACTTTGAGTAAGATGGCCAAAAATCACAGCCATAAGTGGTAGCGTTTTTTCTAAAATAAATATAGAGTGCAAACAGGAAGTGGTCAAGTTTAGACTTTTAATTATATAGATTTTCATGAATCATGGATCATGGATCATGGAAACTTTATTGACATTCAGACCTTTTGGTCTGAACAAAATTTCGTTGCCTTGCAGTCATACATATAATAGAATAACAAACACAATAAACACAAATTTAACATCCACCACACTGAGTTCACCAGACACCTCCTCACTGTGATGGAAGGCAAAAATCTTAAGTCTTTGTCTCTTCCCTCCTTGTTCTCCCTCTGCACGAAGGCGATCCAGGCCTCCGATATTGTGACCCCCACTGGGTGATAATAAGTAAGTCCCGTGACCCAACCGTGCTCCGCGAACGGGCCGGTTCAATCTCCGCGGCCCGGGGTAGTCGAAGCTGCCGCCCTCCAATCCAGAGGACGAAGCTGTTGCCGCGGGAGCTCTGGAAAAACAGGTCACCAACCTGTGACCTGTGAGCTCCCGACGTTGTCGTCTACTGGGCCCGCGGCCGAACCTCCGTAACACTCCGTTTCACCTCTGCCGTAACACCACCTCAGCCCCGAGTCGGATCGCCGCTGCCAGAACACCACCTCAGCCCCGAGACGGGCCGCCGCCGCCAGAACACCACCTCAGCCCCGAGTCGGACCGCCGCCGGAACGCCAGAACCCGCCACAGCCCCGAAGTCGGCCAGCCTCGCGCTGGCAAGTCCTGGTTGGCTCTGCCTCCGGAGCCTCGAGGTCGGTCGCAGTTGGAGGCCGCCAGCTCCGCCATTAGGGCCTCAGCGCAGACGGAGAAGGAGACGGGGATACGACAAGAAAAGTCGCATTCCCCCGAAGGAAGAGACTAAAACGCGTTGCTTCCACCCCCCCCACACATACACAACCTAATAACTCAAATTAACTAGCTAAAACAGGACAAGAAAACAACAACAAAAAGAAGAAAAAACAGACGGACTGCAGGTGAGCCACAGCTGCCGAGGCAGCGCCGCCACTCCAGAATGGACAGAATTTTCAAACCACATTTTCATTTTCAAACCACATTTTCAAACCAACCACATTTTGAAACCAACCACATAAGACTTTTAATTAAATAGATATCAGCTTGGTGACATAAAATGTTTACTTCTACTCCTTTGTCCTGTTATATATATAATATGATAAATATAACAGGATTTGATTAGATTTAGTTTAGAGATACAGTATGGAAATAGGCCCTTTGGCACACCCAGTCCATGCAAACCACTGATCGCCCATTCAGAATGTTATATTATACCACTTTTCACCCACCTCCTACACACTAGGACCAAATAATCTACAGTGCCACACTTATTTGGAATGTGAGGGGTAGGCCATTCGGCCCTTCGAGCCTGCACCGCCATTCAATAAGATCATGGCTGATCATCCAACTCAGTATACTGTACCTGCCTTCTCTCCATACCCCCTGACCCCTTTAGCCACACGTGCCACATCTAACTCCCTCTTAAATAGCCAATGAACTGGCCTCAACTACCTTCTGTGGCAGAGAATAGTAAGATTAAACGAGAACTTACCAGTTTGAAGTTTGATCTTTATTTTATGAGGAGTTACGTCGGTGATTACGTGAAGAAGACCCGTCAGGGCGCATGCGCGTCAATCTTCAAAGCAGCGGTATGAAATCACAGACAACACCATAATTGAAGTAACATATTAAGATGATCAACATGAGAACTACTATTATGACCTTTATTCTATGAGAGAGGATTGGGCGTGGCGGGCACGTAATCACCAACGTAACTCCTCATAAAATAAAGATCAAACTTCAAACTGGTAAGTTCTCGTTTAATCTTACTATTTTACTTCGGAGTCACGTGAGTGACTACGTGAAGATTTTAAAGCTCTGTGATTTTTATGCCGCAGATCAAAATCCCGGCTTCTCACTGCATCGATTGACTCTGAGTATCATCAATAATGCTGTAAACATGACATTGCATATCATGCAAAACCAAAACAGTTTTATTTTTGGTCATAAAACAACCAATAAACCCTCTTAATTGTAGGGGCAACAAACGAAACAGAATTAAACAGTATTGAAAACAGACTTTAAACGATAGCAACAGCACTCAATATTGAGTTGGCAAACAGCCCTCCATCAGCAATCGGCCGATGGTAGTATTGCTGAAACACAAGTTCATTTTTCCAAGCTGCGGCTTTTAATATATGGTCGAAGGGAACGTCCATCGCCCTGGCCGCGGATGTTGCTACTGCGCTAGTGGAATGAGATGTAAACACATAAATGTTAATTCCTGCCTGAACCAAGTCTTGCTTTAACCACCTTGAGATAGTCTGAACTGCCACTCTTTTATGTTGGCTTCTTGTAACTGACAAATAATCCTGTTTCTTCTTGTCTTAAAGCCCTTGTGGCTTCAATGTAATGTAACAAATGTGTCCTTACACATAAACATGGAGCTGTAGGATATGCTGAGAACACAAACTTAAATCCTGTCACACCTGGCCTGCTTTGTTTGAGCAGGTCATAAATATAAAACAGAACATTCTCTGTATTCACTTCCATTCTATCTAACTGAAGTTTTTGCAAAGTCTGCACTCTCTGTACTGACACCAATGCCATTAGCATAGCCAATTTCATGGTTAATTTTAACAAAGTTATAGACGTGACAGGGACCCAATGACGAAGTATGTTAAGAACAACGCTTACATCGCAGATTACCATATACCTAGGCTTAGGCGGTTTGGAATTAAAGATTCCTTTCATCAACCTAGATATGAGAGGGTGAGAACCTATACTTTGTGTCCGTGTACCTATTACAAGATATGCCGACAAAGCACTTCTAGCTGTATTGATAGCAGTATAGCTAAGACCCTCATCATAATAAAGTGTAGATAAAACTCTAACACATTTTCAATAACTACAGTATCATATTGAATATTCTTTTGAACACCATATTGTTCCCATTATTTCACATAAGTCATATACTGCTTTTGAGTATTCTTTCTCCAGGCTGCAGTGAGTATATTCACCGTTGGCCTAGAAAGTCCTCGACCAATGTAAGGCATTCTTAAGAACCTGCAAATTAACAGATCATTACGATCACATAACGGATGAACTCAACGCGTTACTGGATGGTCCAGCAAATTCCTACTCTTTGGAATCAGCAAAAGGAGGTTGGATCGCTATCTGTAACATCAGAGGGAACCATGGTTGAATCGGGCAATTTGGTATCACCAAAACCCCTGAAGCGGCATCCTGCTTGATTTTCTCAAACACTGAGCTATGAGGCAGAATGGTGGGAAAATGTACACAAACATATCATCCCAATTTAGTGAAAAAGCATCAATTGCCACTGCCCCTGGATCTGGTGTCCATGAAACATATTTTGGCCTTCCATATCGAAGTACTATGTTGTTGAACACATCCTGGTTCAACATCCACTCTGTATTATCACGGAATTTTCGTCAGCTGCCATCTGGTACTACATTAAGTTTCCCTGGCAGATAGATAGCTCCAATCCAAATATCCCTACTCCAGGTCCAATTTTATTTGCCAACCTGTCACATGATAACGATTTGATTCCACCCATGTGATTCATATAAGCATCTGCTGTAGTGTTGTCTATTTGGCACTGCAAATGCAAACTAGTTTAGTTAGTGCCATAAGCCTTGGCTCCATAAAAAACTCTTGGTTAATTACCCATGTTTGCAGAAGCAATGTCCATCTGTCTCCACAGCTGGATCTTGTATCAGTAGCACCCCACCCAAGTGCTTTGACATCTGTCTGCAAAATCATGGAAGCTTGGTCCAATAACACTTTGGAACTACTAGTGGACACATGCTGAATCCGCCATTGTACATCAGCAACAGCCTCTATTGATAGAAGCATAGGTCTATTATAATGACCCCAATGTATCCTCAGTGCTTGTTCCTTTGACCTTTGTACTTGTAGATAATAAAGTGGCCACTATTGAACTGCTGGAAATGCTGCCAGCAATTTCCGCAGCAGACTCGTCACCTGGCTAATTGAAGGCTGTGTGTCAGCAATTAACTTGATACAGCTCTTAATTAGCTCTACCATTTTTTGCCTGGGCAAGGTCACAATCATGTTGATTAAGTCTGTTGTGAACCCAACTAGTCAATTTGTGTCACAGGTATTAATTTAGATTTCTCTGGATAGCTTATGAAGCCCAATTTTTAAAAAAGTGTTTTTACCAACTGCCACTGATGCTTCAGCTGTTTCCTTTGATTGTCCTACAATCAAGATATTATCTAGTTAAGCCATGACACCTGCCCTTGACTTCTCATCATGCCTAAAGTAGGTTTTAACAACTTTGTAATTACTCTAGGAGCTGAATACAAATGATTAGGCAGTGCATTGTATTGCCATAATTGCCCCATCCAGCTGAATTTTAAATCTTCTATCCTGCAAATGAACAGACACTGAATCCGGATCTTTAAGATCTCCTCAAACGTTTCCATCTTAAAATGTCTATACCGTACAAAAAGGTTTAACACTATTCAGGTCCAGTATAATTCTGCATCCCCCATCCTTTTTTGGTCTGGGAAAGATATTGGACACAAACTGATGGCTTTGGTAAACTGCGTTAGCAATTACACCTTTATTACATAAGCTTGCAAGTTCCACCTGAACTTCCAATTGTTCAGTGATACTGAAGTCAAACTCCTATTTTGGAACATGTTGCATGGGTAAATCAGAATTTGCATTAAGCTTTATTCGATACCCTTCAATAACCTTCAGTATAAACATATCTGAGGTAAACATTTAATTGTATCCCATTAGATCTGTCTACATGAGAACCAGACCCACTTACGTCCTTACCACCTGGCATTCTTCCCCGGCCTCGAGCTGGATATCTCACCTTCCCTGGCGCTGCTACAGCTGAACGCCAACTGCGCTGCATCGTAGCTGGACTCGTCCCTTGCCCGGACCAGTCTCCTCGCTTATAGGGATACCTTCACCTGCTTTGCGAAATCCTCGCCAAACAGCTGTGCCGGTTGCACTGTGCCAGGCTGGCAGAGTGAAGCATATTTAGGGTTGATGGTTGGTCTAAACGCAGTCTTGCGGAGGCAGTTGATCTCAAAGTGGGCACTCCAGAATAGTGCCACACCTTTTGCTGTAATTTCGTCATGTCCTCTCCATCCACCATCCTGGCAAAGCTCGTTATGCCAGATGCCAGCAACTTTAAAAATATGCTGGAGCTTCACCTCCTCCTGGGCTCTCATTTGTATGCCCATCTTGCCCCAAATCTTCCTGTTCCCAACAGGAACTTTTAACAGGCCACAGTTGATTGGGGTTTCATGCTTCTTTACTGTCTCATCCATTGTCAGCTCCTGTAGCTGATGTGAGACTTGGTAATTTATGCTGGTGGCAAGTTCCTCACCCAGTGGCTCACCAGCGTCCGACTTCATGGCAAACCGTGCTGCACACGGTGTCAGCTCTGGCTGCTGCATGCCCTCCCTTTGGAAGTCATCGTCGGACTCAGGGTCAGAGCGTATCTGCCCTTCTGCACTCACCTCTTGCAAAGAGGGTGCTTTCAAGCAGGCCTCTGCTAGGCACTGCCGGCGAAGCCTTCCCTATGGCCTCCCGCCTGCACAACTCCTCCTGGAGTGTGGCTTAGTGGAGCAGCCCCTGTATGCGCTGCTCCTTTTGGATAACCGCTGGGGCACGGTATCCTGTCCCCGATGGGACTATCCTGGCCCGACTCTGCGGAGTCACTGGCCCTGACAGACTTGGCTTATGCCTTCCGCCCGACTGGCGTTGGCTGTGTACCCGGCTGGGCACTTTGCCAAGACTGTCGCCGCACCGCTATCGGCTTGCGACTCCCCAGAGGTGACAGGCTGCCTTTCAGAGACTGCGCTCCCGCAGCTCTCTCTCTCCTTGTCCGTAGCAGGCCTGCACCGTGATGATTTTTTACCTGTTCCTGCATTGTTGCGAAAAAATACAGCAACTAACTTCTACTTTTTTCTAACTCCTCCAAAGTGTCCCCGACTTTGGTGGAGCTGTAACTACTCACCTGCAGGAGGAGCTCCGTCTTCCTGCTGCCGGGCGCCAATGCATCAGACGTAATGACGCGCATGCGCCCTGACGGGTCTTCTTCACGTAGTCACTCACGTGACTCCGAAGTAAAATTCCACAGATTCACCACTCTCTGTGTGAAAAATGTTTTTCTCATCTCGGTCCTAAAAGACTTTCCCATTATCCTTAAACTGTGACCTCTTGTTCTGGACAACCCCAACATCGGGAACAATCTTCCTGCATCTAGCCTGTCCAACCCCTTAAGAATTTTGTAAGTTTCTATAAGATCCCCCCTCAATCTTCTAAATTCTAGCGAGTACAAGCCGAGTCTATCCAGTCTTTCTTCAAATGAAAGTTTTGACATCCCAGTAATCAGTCTGGTGAACCTTCTCTGCACTCCATCTATGGCAAGAATGTCTTTCCTCAGATTAGGAGACCAAAACTGTACGCAATACTCCAGGTGTTGTCTCACCAAGACCCTGTACAACTGCAGTAGAACCTCCCTGCTCCTATACTCAAATCCTTTTGCTATGAATGCTAACATACCATTCGCTTTCTTCACTGCCTGCTGCACCTGCATGCCTACTTTCAATGACTGGTGTACCATAACACCCAGGTCTCGTTGCAACTCCCCTTTTCCTAATCGGTCACCATTCAGATAATAGTCTACTTTCCTGTTCTTGCCACCAAAGTGGATAACCTCACAATTATCCACATTATACTGCATCAGCCATGCATTTGCCCATTCACCCAGCCTATCCAAATTACCCTGCAGCCTCCTAGCATCCTCCTCACAGCTAACTTTGCCCCCCAGCTTCGTGTCATCCGCAAACTTGGAGATGTAGCATTCAATTTCCTCATCCAGTTCATTAATGTATATTGTAAATAGCTGGGTCCCAGCACTGAGCCTTGCGGTACCCCACTAGTCACTGCCTGCCATTCTGAAAAGGACCCGTTTACTCCTACTCTTTGCTTCCTGTCTGCCAGCCATTTCTCTATCCACATCAATACTGAACCCTCAATACGGTGTGCCTTAATTTGCATACTAATCTCTTATGTGGGACCTTGTCGAAAGCCTTCTGAAAGTCCAGATATAACACATCCACTGGTTCTCCCTTATCCACTCTACTAGTTACATCCTCGAAAAATTCTATAAGATTCGTCAGACATGATTTACCTTTCATAAATCCATGCTGAATTTGTCCAATGATTTCACCACTTTCCAAATGTGCTGCTATCCCATCTTTAATAACTGACTCTAGCATTTTCCCCACTACCGATGTTAGAATAACTGGTCTGTAATTCCCCGTTTTCTCTTTCCCTCCCTTTTTAAAAAGTGGGGTTACATTATTTACCCTCCAAACCTCAGGAACTACTCCTGAATTTAAAGAGTTTTGAAAAATTATCACTAATGCATCCACTATTTCTGGGGCTACTTCCTTAAGTACTCTGGGATGCTGCCTATCTGGCCCTTGGGATTTATCGGCCTTTAATCCATTCAATTTACCTAACACCACTTCCTGGCTAACCTGGATTTCACTCAGTTCCTCCATCTCATTTGACCCCCGGTCCCCTGCTATTTCCGGAAGGTTATTTATGTCTTCCTTTGTGAAGACAGAACCAAAGTAGTTATTCAATTGGTCTGCCATGTCATTGTTCCCCATGATCAATTCACCTGTTTCTGACTGCAAGGGACCTACATTTGTTTTAACTAATCTTTTTCTTTCACATATCTATAAAAAACTTTTGCATTCAGTTTTTTATGTTCCCTGACAGTTTTCTTTCATAATCTATTTTCCCTTTCCTATTTAAGCCCTTTGTCCTCCTCTGCTGGACTGAATTTCTCCCAGTCCTCTAGTAGGCTGCTTTTTCTTGCTAATTTGTATGCTTCATCTTTTGTTTTGATACTATCCCTGATTTCCCTTGTTATCCATGGATGCACTACCTTCCCTGATTTATTCTTTTGCCAGACTAGGATGAACAATTGTTGTAGTTCATCCATGCAGTCTTTAAATACCTTCCATTGCATATCCACCGTCAACCCTTTAAGAATCAATTGCCAGTCTATCTTGGCCAATTCACGTCTCATACCCTCAAAGTTACCTTTCTTTAAGTTCAGAACCCTTGTTTCTGAATTAACAATGTCACTCTCCATCCTAATGAAGAACTCAACCATATTATGGTCACTCTTGCCCAAGGGGCCACGCACAACAAGACTGCTAACTAACCCTTCCTCATTACTCAATACCCAGTCTAGAATAGCCTGTTCTCTCATTGGTTCCTCTACATGTTGGTTTAGAAAACTATCGCGCATTCTCTGGCAATTTGATTCACCCAATCTATATGTAGATTGAAGTCACTCATTATAACTATTTTACCTTTGTTGCACGCATTTCTAATTTCCTGTTTGATGCCATCCCCAACTCCCCTACTACTGTTAGGTGGCCTGTACACAACTCCCACTAGCGTTTTCTGCCCCTTAGTGTTTCGCAGCTCTACCCATATCGATTCCACATCCTCCAAGCTAATGTCCTTCCTTTATATTGCGTTAATCTCCTCTCTAACCAGCAATGCTACCCCACCTCCTTTTCCTTTCGGTCTATCCCTCCTGAATATTGAATATCCCTGCATGTTCAGCTCCCAGCCTTGGTCACCCTGGAGCCATGTCTCCGTGATCCCAACTATATCATATTCGTTAATAACTATCTACACATTCAACTCATCCACCTTATTACGAATGCTCCTTGCATTGAGACACAAAGCCTTCAGGCTTGTTTTTACAACACTCTTACCCCTTATACAATTATGTTGAAAAGTGGCCCTTCTTGATTTTTGCCCTGGATTTGCCTGCCTGCCACTTTTACTTTTCACCTTGCTACCTATTGCTTCTACTCTCATTTTACACCCCTCTGTCTCTCTGTATACACATTTAAGAAACCCACCACCTCTTATTCTCTGTTTATTATCTTTTTCTTCTTTTTCCCCTACATGTTGGGTCTGAGTGCTTCCCTTCTCTGCCTCCTACACTGTCTACTAGCTTTCTCTATTTGAGTCCCTTCCCCCAACCGTTCTAGTTTAAAATATCCCCAGTAGCCTTTGCAAATTTCTTGCCAGGATATTGGTCCCCCTCGTTTTCAAGTGCAATCCGTCCTTTTTGTACAGGTCACACCTTCCCAAAAGAGGTCCCAATGATCCAGAAACTTGAATCCCTGCCCTCTGCACCAGTCCCTCAGGCAACTGTGAGGAGGACTAGAATGCATACGGTGAGAGAGGCAAAGTATAATGGAGATATGTGGAATGTTTTCTACACAGAGAGTGGTGGGTGCCTGGAATGCACTGCCAGGGGTGGTAGTGGAGGCAGATATGATAGTCTGTAAGAGGCATTTAGAGAGGCACATGGACACATAAGGAATGGAGGGTGAGGGATCATGTGCAGGCAGAGGACATTAGTTTATCTTAGCATTATGTTCGGCACAGATATTATGGGCTGAAGGGCCTGTACCCATGCTACACTGTTCAATATTCTGTTCTAATAATAATCAGTACCACCCATTCTTTTGTTAGGCTTGCGACATACTGATACACAGCGCACTCTCATCAATATATTGTCAAAAAATTAAGAATTTTACTCCTGGTTAAATTTTGGGGAGGTTCAAATGAAATACTCATACTGTCTTGTTATTTTTAGATACATATTTGCTCTTCTATTTCCTTGTGACCGTACATTATATTTTGTTCCTCTCAATTGCTCTCATAATGTTGATCGCATTAGCCCTGATGTTTCCTCACATAAACATAATAATTTTTTTAACTAAATTGCTGCACCTCTTTTTGCTCCCACTTCTCAATAGCATTCTCCATCTTGTCCCAAAATGCTGAGTTGCCGCTTTTTCTCTCCTTAAGAAATGGTTCAGTAAGGTGATGGTGCACTTATTTATTTTCAAAAAAGTAAGTTTCTAAAGGACACCACATGCTCCCTCTCCAGGGACACCCAGGCATAGACATCAGCTCGAAGATGAGGCAGGCAGTCAGCCTGGATGAAGCCCTTGGTGCCTGTTACCATGATCCATGAATGGCCAGCTTAGTGAGGCCCCAGAGCAAACCGACCAAGAGATCTCCCCTTTGAAGAAGGGTTTTGGCACTCTGGCCTTCATCAGGAAGGACATTCAGTATAAAAGTCGGGACATAACGTTGCAGTTGTACAAGATGATGGTGAGCTGCACTTGGAGTATTTCTGTTCAATTTTTTTGTACCCTGCTAAAGGAAAAATTCCATTGAGTTGCAAAGTGTTCAGAAAATATTTATGAGGATATAAACAGATCTCGATGGACTGAGTTATAGTGAGAGGTTGTTCAGGCTGGGACATTATTCCTTGGAATGTATGAGAGAGAGTGTTGAACTTATAGAGGTGTGTTAAATCATGAGGGCCTTAGATAAGGTGAATGCTCAGAGCCTTTTTTCCCTGGGTATGGATATTAAGAATTAGAGGGCATAGGTTTTAGGTGAGATGAGAAAGATTTAAAAGGGACCTGAGGGGCAATTTTTTCATGCAGAGGGTGTTGCGTATATGGAACGTGCTGTTAATGGAAGCTGTAAAGGTGGGTAAATTGTTGACATTTAAAGGATTTTTAGATATGTACATAGCTAGGAAACATTTATGGGGAAATGGACCAAATATAGGCAAAATGTAGGCAAATGTAGGCAAAATGTAGGCAAATAGGACTAGCCTAGATGAACATCCTGGTTGGCATGGGTGAGTTGGGCAGAAGATTCTATGACTTTATAACTATGGGTGATGTCTTGAGCATATATAATACTGAATATCTCAGTGGCAGGTTCTTCAACAAGGCTTTCATTGCCCTACGGCAAACTGCTGGCTGAACATGCCTTGGCTGGTGCCAACCATTTACTAGACAATCATTCTTTGATGTTATTTGCAAACATGAGGTATGAGAGGTAAATCTATATTGAGAAGATAGATACAACATGCTGGAGTAACAGTGGGTCAGGCAGCATCTCTCGAGAAAAGGAATAGACGACATTTCGGGTCAAAATCCTTCTTCAGACTGAGAGTCAGGGGGGAGGGAAACTTGAGGTATGAAAGGGTTCAGAACAAATAGATCTGGCACTAATGACCAAGGAAAGGTGGAGCTCCCAATAATCTATTATTGGCTGTGGAAGAGATGATGACAAAGGGATATATGGATGCGAACAGTGGAACTGGCAGGACGCCTAAGGTGGTGGAGGGGCAGGGAGAGTGGGAATGCAGGGGTTACTTGAAATAAGATAAATCAATGTTCATACCGTTGGGTTGTAAGCTGCCCAAGTGAAACATGAGGTGCTGTTCCTCCAATTTGCGTGTGCCTCACTATGACAGTGGAGGAGACCCAGAACAAAAAGGTCATTATGGGAATGAGAAGGGGAGTTTAAAAGTTTGACAACAGGAGTTCACATAGGTCAAGGTAGTCTGGGTGAAGGTGTTCAGCGAAATGATCGCCCAGTCTGCGTTTTGTCTTGCCAATGTATAGATGTCCACAGCGAGAACGACAGATGCAGTAGATGAGGTTGGAGGAGGTGCAAGTGAACCTTGGCCACTTCTGAAAGGACTGTCAGGGTCTCTGATGGAGTCGAAGGAAGAGGTATAGGGACAGGTGTTTATTTCATGCTATTGCAGGGGATAGTACCTGGGAAGGGGTGGTTTGGATGGGAAGGGGTGTGATATTCAGCTGCATTAGGGTTGACATTAAGGTTAGTGTGCATTGACCCAACCCCAGAAAATAGTAAGATTAAACGAGCTTACCAGTTTGATCTTTATTTTATGAGGAGTTACGATGAGCGATTACGTGAAGAAGGCCGTCCAGGCGCATGTGCGTCAATCTTCAAAGCAGCGGGGTGAAATCACAGATAACAGTAGTTGTACTAACATAGTAAGATTAGAGATGACTAGAACTACCAGATGATCTTTATGATACGAGGGTTGGGAGCGGAGGGCACGTAATCGCTCCCACATGGAGCACCAGATGGAGAGGTGCTCCACAATGATATACTCCAAAGGAGGGAGTTATCACAGCGGGTCATTTAAAGGTGAAATTTTAAGAGTACTGAATCTTATGTCCCTGTCCGGTTGAAAGGAAATAGTAAAAATTGGAAAGAGCCATGGTTTTCAAGGGAAATTGGACACTTGGTTCGGAAAAAGAGAGAGATCTACAATTATTATAGGCAGCATGGAGTAAATGAGGTGCTTGAGGAGTATAAAGAATGTAAAAAGAATATTAAGAAAGAAATTAGAAAAGCTAAAAGAAGATATGAGGTTTCTTTGGCAAGTAAGGTGAAAGTAAATCCAAACGGTTTCTACAGCTATATTAATTGTGAAAGGATAACAAGGAATAAAATTGGTCCATTAGAGAGTCAGAGTGGACAGCTATCTGCAGAGCCAAAAGAGATGGGGGAGATATTGAACAATTTATTTTCTTCGGTATTCACCAAGGAGAAGGATATGGAATTATGTGAGGTAAGGGAAACAAGCAGAGTAGCAATGGAAACTATGAGATTCAAAGAAGAGGAGGTGCGGACACTTTTGAAAAATATGAAAACGGATACGTCTCCAGGTCCTGACAGGATATTCTCTAGGACATTGAGAGAAGTTAGTGTAGAAATAGCTGGGGCTATGACAGAAATATTTCAAATGTCATTTGAAACGGGAATAGTGCCGGAGGATTGGCGTACTGCGCATGTTGTTCCGTTGTTTAAAACGGGTTCTAAGAGTAAACCTAGCAATTATAGACCTGTTAGTTTGACGTCAGTGGTGGGCAAATTAATGGAAAGGATACTTAGAGATAATATATATAAGCATCTGGATAAGCAGGGTCTGATTAGGAACAGTCAACATGGATTTGTGCCTGGAAGGTCATGTTTGACTAATCTTCTTGAATTTTTCAAAGAGGTTACTAGAGAAATTGATGAGGGTAAAGCAGTGGATGTTGTCTATATGGACTTCAGTAAGGCCTTTGACAAGGTTCCTCATGGAAGGTTGGTTAAGAAGATTCAATTGTTGGATATTAATGGTGCAGTAGCAAGATGGACTCAACAGTGGCTGAATGGGAGATGCCAGAGAGTAATGGTATATGGCTGTTTGTCAGGTTGGAGGCCGGTGACTAGTAGGGTGCCTCAGGGGTCTGTGTTGGGTCCACTGTTGTTTGTCATGTACATCAATGATATGGATGATGGTGTGGAAAATTGGATTAGTAAGTATGCAGATGATACAAAGATAGGTGGTGTTGTGGATTATGAAGTAGACTTTCAAAGTTTACAGAGAGATTTAGGCCAATTGGAAGAGTGGGCTGAAAGATGGCAGATGGAATTTAATGCTGATAAATGTGAGGTGCTACATCTCGGCAGGACAAATCAAAATAGGACGTACATGGTAAATGGTAGCGAATTGAGGAATGCAGTTGAACAGAGGGATCTAGGAATAACTGTGCATAGTTCCCTGAAGGTGGAATCTCATGTAGATAGGGTGGTAAAGAAGGTTTTTGGTGTGCTGGCCTTTATAAATCAGAGCATTGAATATAGAAGTTGGGATGTAATGTTAAAATTGTACAAGGCATTGGTGAGGCCAATTCTGGAGTATGGAGTACAATTTTGGTCGCATAATTATAGGAAGGATGTCAACAAAATAGAGAGAGTACAGAGGAGATTTACTAGAATGTTGCCTGGGTTTCAGCAACTAAGTTACAGAGAAAGGTTGAACAAGTTAGGTCTTTATTCTTTGGAGCGCAGAAGGTTAAGGGGGGACGATAGAGGTCTTTAAAATGATGAGCGGGTTAGACAGAGTTGACGTGGATAAGCTTTTCCCATTGAGAGTAGGGAAGATTCAAACAAGGCGACATGACTTGAGAATTAAGGGACAGAAGTTTAGGGGTAACATTAGGGGGGAACTTCTTTACTCAGAGAGCGGTAGCTGTGTGGAATGAGCTTCCAGTGGAAGTGGTGGAGGCAGGTTCTATTTTATCCTTTAAAAATAGATTGGATGGGTATATGGACGGGAAAGGAATGGAGATATATAGGTCTGTGCAGGTAGATGGGACGAGGGGGAAGTAAGAAGAAAGAAGGGAAGAGAAGAAAAAAAAAGAAAAAAAAGGGTTCGGCACGGACTTGAAGGGCCAAGATGGCCTGTTTCCCTGCTCTAATGGTTATATGGTTAATTCATGTAATGACTGGACCCGTTGCACTGAGAACAGCGCCAAGGGGATAACTACCTTATGAGAGCCGAGCCAAAGATAGGGATATAGCTGGAGCCTCCTGGTGAAGTAGTGTTAACACAATGTCAATATTCCATACTTCCGTGTACTTGGGTCTGGGAGAACGTGTAAAGATATTCTTAATAAACTGGATATCAGAGGGTGAGACCCAACAGAGCGGGTCCCGCTCACTGCAGCAAATATGATGAAAAAGCACGTTGGGCACAGTTAATGGGACTATAACTTAATTTAATATCAGGGGCCCATTGAAAATGAACTCTAAGACGTCAGTGTCCGTGCCGTATTATATGTAACATAGCATTTAAACAGAACGCTTCCCATCTCCTGAAGAGGAAATGTACTGCTTATTTGGTGCTATCCCTGCAATCTGCAGTGAGCACAGACATGGATCGGTCTGACATCCCGAGCCGCAGGAGCTGTCCTCTCAGATTCTGTAAGGCAATGAATTGATTAATCATGCAGAGGCTGGTTCCCCAATTCCCAGGCTGAACCAGCAAGGTTTAATGTTTAGAAAACCCATATAAGGTTCTACTATAATTCCCAACATATGCGGGAAACCATGGCTACATAGGCCAGTCAGACAGTACGAAAAAACCCTGAAGCGGGATTTTGCTGAATTTATTGCAAGACCCGACTGATGAGGCAAAATGGAGCAACGACATAAAAGAACATTCCTCCCCGTGTAGCGATAATGTATCTCTCGCCACTGTGATGCCACATGTCTTTACAACCGGTGAATGAGCCTGGATGCAAACATATCGATATTCGGTGTTCCATCGAGCCATAATGTCATAAAATACTTTGTGATACAACATCCATTCTGTGTTGTCATTGATTTTACGTGATGATACACCTGCGCCAAATAAGGTTGGGTAAATTATGACAGGATACTTTGGCTTGATTGCACCCATGTGACCAACATTTGCCACCACCACAGTGTATCAACCTGGAACTGAGCATGCATATCCGCACATTAACCCTATACCCCATAGTATGCACCTAGTGTCTATAGGTAGTTGATACCAATAACTGAAGAATTGGTAATTCATGCAAATCCCATTCGCCTCCGTAACTAGAGATGGCATTCGTATTTTCCCATTTTAGAGCACTAGCATCAGTCTGTAATAACTGAAGATTTATTGACCAAAACTACTGGAGCAATGCTGAATATTGTTCATCCACAATTGTGACTTTGGTGGCTTTAGCTGGTAAAAGCATAGATCCGTTAAGAATGAGCTATATGGCACTTGAGAGGTTACTACTTTGCATGTTGAAAGTTCAGATACAGCAAAGACCCAATTGCACAGCTGAAACACAGCTGCTATATTGTCAATTACACGATGAATAGAAGACTGCTTGATAACAAGGTTACAGGCTTCTATTGATTCCAATCTCTTGCCCCAGGGCAGAGTCACAGATAATTAATAGTTAAAGGTAAAACCAATATTTCAATAACTGTAGTTGGTATCAACTTAAATTTAACTGGAGGAACCTCAATTTCTCAAATATAGTTGCGGCTGAAACAGTTGATTTTAGCAAAACACAGTGTTTAGAATATCATCCAGTTAAGCCATAACAAGTGTTTTTGAGCTCTGAACAGTCCAAGCACCGGTTTAGTAATTTGGTAGATGACCTGGGAGCTGAAGTTAGCCCATTTGCAATGCATTAACTGTTATCATTGCCCCATCCAGGTAAATTCCAAATGTCTCCTGGGATCCCTGTGAATGGGACCTGAATAGTATTCAACTTTGAAATCGATGCAGGCCATAAAGATCCTAAGGAAATCATTTTGATAGATAGTAACAAAGTTCCATATACTGAAAATTCTATGTTGCACATGCTAGTTAAATCAATTTTAAACTGACATCCTTCATCTTTCACAATGAACAGGCCACGCCTGCCATAATTTGAATGACAACTCTGGCCAGATTCCCGAGCCCGTCTCAAAAGGTGATCCTGGCCATAATACTGAGCCTGCCTCGAAAGACAACTCTGGCCGTAAAACTGGGCCTGCCTTGAAAGGCTAATCTGGCCATAATTCTGAGCCTGCCTCGAAAGACAACTCTGGCCAATTTCCGAGCTTGTCTCGGAAGGCAATCCTGGCCGTAATACTGAGCCTGCCTCGAAAGACAACTCTGGCCATATTTCCAAGCTTGTTCCGGAAAGCAATCCTGGCCATAATACTGAGCCTGCCTCGAAAGACAACTCTGGCCCCAATTCCAAGCGAAGCTTGGTACCCTAGTATGCTGTGCAATAATAACCCAATCTCATGTTATCATTTTAGTATATAACTGATCTGAATCTCATGTTAACATTGTCATTTGTACAAAACAATTGTAAATATTACCAACTTGTAAATGGTCCACTACCCCATGTTTCGGAAGAACCAGACCCACCTATCTCCATGGTTACCGGTGGTCTATGGTAAGCCCAATGGCCCCTGATGTGGGTTCTATTTCCATCCTTGATTGGAGAGTAGGAATGGTAGTGTATGTGGATTCCATATTTCCTGAGACCGGTTTGGACCTTGGCCTGAAAGGCCTTTGCCCAGCTTTCAAGCTGCGACCAGTTTCAGTGAACTGCTTACTGCCGATGAGGCGTGGGGTGTGTCGTCGCCGATACGATGAAGCTTTGTTCATCGTCAGTACCTTGATTAGGCCGACAGCTTTTGCTTCCTCATCCAGGTATACCTGTTGGATAAGTCTTACCTGAAGAGAAGATTCGGCGGCTGGTTTCATATCCTCCAATGTCACCCCTAATAGCGCTGTTCACTGCCGGCACTTGTAGCGTGAGGGGAACGCTGGCCCCTTCTGGGTATTCTGCCAATGGCTGGAACCAATTTATCCGGCAGTAACCCCTTCGCTTGCGAGTATTTCCTCGCACTCCCCTCCACAGAGAGGGAGATTCGTAGGCAGCCCTGAAAACAGGTGCTACCGCAGGCCCCTGAGGATACCTGCGCTGACATGGCCCCTCCAACGGACCTATATCATGATTGAGCATCACATTCGTAGGCAGCTCTGAAAGCAGGTGCTGCCGCAGGCCCCTGAGGATACCTGCGCTGACATGGCCCCTCCTACGGACCTATATCAGGATTTTTGCTCTGAGTCAGACAGGAACTGACCCCAAATGCTCCCCTCCTCAGTGAGGGAGACATTGTGCAGCCTTGTAACGGGTGCCGTTGCCGTGGGCCCCCGAGGAGACCCGCTGTGATAACTCCCTCCTTTGGAGTACATCATTGTGGAGCACCTCTCCATCAGGTGCTCCATGTGCTCCATGTGGGTTTGAACGTTCAAAGACTTTACCCATGAAGGAGGGGATCCTCTCCATCAGGAATCCTCCTGGCCCGACTCGTTTGAGTCAACGGGCCTCTTCCCTACGCTCCCCTCCTCAGAGAGGGAGATATAATTTCGTGGCTACCCTCCAAGCGGGGTTGTATAGGTGCTACCGGCACCAGTCTGAAGCCACTGGCTCCACCGCCAGCAACTCGGAAGGCGAATTTGACTGTCGCCCGCTACCCACACTTCCGCGGTCTCCGTAGCGGGTTCCCCACGGTCCGTTTCCGGGATTCCCTGAGGTCATGACCGGGATTCCCTGTGGTCCATGACTGGGGTTCCCCGCGGTCCATAAAGGTTCCCCCGCAGCCCGTCCGGACTTCGCCCCGAAATTCATCAGGATAACTCTGTAAGCAGAAAATCCTGCAAAAGAAATCATAACCTGGGAATAAGTTTAAAACTTACCTTGAGGTTTAAACTTACCGCTGGCAGGAGCAGCGCGCCTGCCAGTCCGACGTTGCGCAATGCGGCAGGCGTAATGACGCGCATGCGCCTGGACAGCCTTCTTCATGTAGTCACTCACGTGACTCTGAAGTAAAATAGATTGATCAGCTTATGAATTTGAAACTTAATACAAATGTTGTTTTCTATGTTGAAAATCAAGCTTTCACTTTTGATGAAGGGTCACAGTGCTGAAAATGTTACCTGTTTCTCTTGCCACAGATGCTGCCTGGTCTGCTGGTTTTTTCCAGCTCTTTCTGTCTCTATTTCACATACAGTTTCCTCAAGAAATATATAAAATATTAGAATCTGGGCAAATAAATGATAAAGGAAAGTTAAACACTCACCTCAAAGAGCATACACAGTCACTTCTTTGTAGAAAAGTATTTATTTGCAGGCCAAGCACAGAAGGCAATATGCACAAAATAGAGTTCAAATTAGAACTGAGATAACCAACCAGCTAGTCGTTTGGTGTTGATTTTGAGAACAAATGCTGCCCAGCATAAATAGGAAGTTCTTTGCCTGACTTCAATGCTTTATACAGTCCATCACACAAACAGCCTCACCTCCCATTGACTCCATCTACACTTCACGCTGCCTCAGGAAAACAGCCAACATGATCTTGGATCACTCACAACCCATTGGGCAGAATATACAATCCCTAATTGTACTTGAGTATCTGATTACAATCTGATTACATTTAAGTATTGCATTAGCTGATCTGTTTGGAAAGCATACAAAACAAAGCTTTCCACTGCACACGTTCATAAATTCAGAAGTTATAGGAGCAGAATTAAGCCATTCAGCCCATATAGTGTACTCTGCCATTCAATCATGGCAAATCTATCTTTCCCTCTCAACTCCATTCTACTACCTTTTCCCCGTGACCTCTGACACCCTTATTAATCAAGAATCTGTCAATCTGCACCTTAAAAATTTCCAATGATATATTTTACTGGTTGGACAGTTCTACCCAACAGACAGAATGGATAAGAATGGAGAAAGAGGATTGTTCTCCTTGTAACATAGGAGCGATCCTCTTCTCCCCGACAAAACTGAACAACACAATATATAAGAAGAACCCAATTATACATGATACAATAAGAATTTGGAAACAAATAAAATTATCTCTAAAATTAAGAAATCTATCATTGTTAATGCCAACAGTGAATTATCTTCATTTAAACCATCTCTTATTGATAAAACATATAACCAATGGGAAAGAATGGGAATTAAAATGATCGGTGGTATGTATGAAATGGGAAACCTGTTATCATTCCATCGATTACAATTAAAATTTAAACTGAAAAATAACCAATATTTTAAATATCTTCAGATTTGCGATTTCATGAAGAAATACATACCAAGATATCAAAACATAACTTTTGATCCATTGGAAGAAGCAATGAATATTAAGGCTGACACAGAAATTAATATCATATTTATATAATAATATTTTAAATATAGACCTACCATCGACAGAGGTACTTGGAGAAGAGTGGGAATGAGAATTAATGATAAAAATTATGAAGGAAACATGGGAAAAGTATTTGATATATATACACAAATGTTCGATTAATGCAAGACATAATGTAATTCAATTTAAAATTTTACATAGACTATATTATTCAAAATCTAAATTGAATACATTTTATCCAAATATATCCCCCATTTGTGATAAATGTTTATCCCAAAACGCAACTATAACACACTCTTTTGTTTCCTGCATAAAACTATACATTTTGGAGTGATATTTTTGAAATATTCACAAAATTATTCAACATAAAAATGGAACCTAATACTGAAATGATTATATTTGGAGTAATGGAAGATGGGAATAAATTGAACTCATCTCAAAATTTATTTTTAAATTATGGTTTAATAATGGAAAAAAAATGAATACATAAATTCTGGAAAAATACACCAATACCTACGCTTAAAATGTGGATTTCAAGCATGTTGGACACCGCACATCTTGAGGAAATGCGATTCCTCCTAATAGATAAATCAGACCAATTCTTAATGAGTTGGTCTCCATTTGTCGTCTTTTTGGAAGCATATGGTGCAACACAATTGTAGAAGCTAACTGTTCCAGGACTGGGTGAGGGATGGTCAAGATTATAAATAATGATCTCCTTAATTTTTTTTTTCTTTTTTACTTTCTAATCTTTTTCTTTCTATCTTCTTTTCTTCACTTTTCTTCTTTCACCCTTTTTTTCTTTTTCACACACTATATATCTCATGTTTTTCTATCTTTTATTATCTATTCTCTTTTTCTTTTTCTTCTTCATTATGATTGAAAAAAAAATAAGAAGCTGTACATAAAATGTAATATGTCAATATATATTAGGCACTTTCGTGCCATATGATTGTACTTACTTCTAATAAAATAAAAATATTAAAAAAAAAAAAAAAAATCCAATGACTTGTCCTGCACAGCCATCTGTGACAATGAAAGCTAAACCTAAACATACTCATGCATCATTTAATTGTGCTTGATCAGCACACAGAACAAAGTTTTAATTTACCTTCTCATTTCTGCCAAAAGTAATGCAGGCTTTAATTCCTATATTCCTGTTTGGGTCTAGATTTTGCAGGTTGCAACAACAGGGGTGAGAATTCTTTCAACTGAGCAAAGCTAATGGTGCCTCAGTATAATCTACTGTACATCAGTCAATTTTGTAGCCCAGAGCAGAAAAGCCCAGGCAAAAATTAGAGAACCATCTTAAAAGCATGATTGTCAACCACTCTTAGAAAAATAAGGATCTTTTGACAATGACGTCGCATAAAGATTTAGGTTTAGGTTTATTATTGTCACATATACCGAGGTTCAGCAAAATGATCAGATAATACAATACATAAATACGATCAGGTCAAACTCAACTACAATTGATAGAGCAAAGGGGAAGAAACAGAGTGCAGAATATAGTTCTCAATATTGTAGTGCCTCAGTTCCACAAAGTGCGATGTCCACAATGAGGAAGAGGTAGAGGGGAAGAAACTGTTCCAGAATCCAGTGGTGTGCGTTTTCAAGCTTCTGAACCTTTGTCTTGCATGCGATCTAAACAGATCAGATAAATCATACATACCTGTAGGGACAATCTGTTAAAACTCAGGTACAATACCGAGAGCAAAGGGGAAGATGCAGAATGCAGATAATAGTTCTCAAAATCATAGTGCATTGTAGTGCATCAGTTCCTTAGACATGTTCCATACGATAAAAGTCATATATCTAGAAGGCTCCATCATTTCGTAATCACCCCAGGTTCCTACGGCCACAAAAGGTCTATTGAAGTAACCAATTCATGTTTTTATTGAAGAAGAGTCCTGACCCAAAACATCACCTATCTGTCCATTTCTCCTCTGATGCTGCCAGACGTGTTGACTTCCTCTAGTACTTTTTGTTTTGAACAAGGTTTTGTGCAATGGTGAAAATGCGCAGCAAGTGTCCTTTTATTAGCTTCTGTGTTCCTTGACTCATTCACATGACCATTCAGTATCTCAGTGATATTCATTATATAACCAGATAATCTTGTGATTAAAATTTGATCTGTGGCAGAACTGTGTCAAAACAATGCGATAAATAACCAGTAGACACAAGGAACTGCAGATGCTCATTTACGGAAAAATACATAAAGTGCTGGAGTAACTCGGTGGATCTGGCAGTATTTACGGAGGATATGGATAGATGATATTTTGGGTCAGAACCCTTCATCAGACTGATTGTAGTAAGGGAGAGAAAGTTTGAAGAGAGATAGGGACGGGACAAAGCCTGGCAAGTGATAGGTGGATACAGGTAAGGGAGGGTTGATAGGCATTTCACATGGGAGGTGTGTATCCAGGGTTTTTCCCTTGCAGTTTGACTGCTGCTTCCCACTTAGAGCCCAGTGGTTAAACCCAAACTCTGGAGATTATATTGTGTCCTCCTTCTGGGAAGTAGAACTGACAACTTTTGTTGGACCATGTTACTATTTTATAAAGGTTCAACTAGACTGCCAGTAATTAATTTGAATGGACTCAGGTCAATAGTTCTATTTGGTGTTGCGCTAATGCTGCACAGGAATATTGACAGTGCCTAAGGTCACGGCATTCCTTCATGATGGAATTTGGCTAATCTTTGTTTCAGGATCTGATTTACCAGCTCCACTTGATCCGAGGTTTGCAAGGCCAATGCAAGTCTCAGGTAATGTTCAATAGGCAACAGGCGCGGAAAACCTGGGGCGGCCAGAGGGGACACGCCCCCTCCAAGTTTTGAGAGGTGGGGGCATCACCCCCCCCCCCCCAAGTTTTTGTGATCCGGATTTTAAAATCTCCGCTTTCCGTGAGACAGTGGGGGTGGGAATGCTGATCGAGGGCGCCGATTGGACGAGAGAGACATCGGTCTGCAGGCAATGTGGGCGGGACATGATTCAGCGCGATGATTGGAGGAGGGAGACGTAGCACAGACCTGCGATTCATCCGCAGGCAGGATCGACCCCGGCCGGGTCTCCGGCGCTGTCCTGTCCACTCCCGAGTACCCTCCCACCCCCCCTCCCCCGCGGGTGGCCAGAGAGGTCGGGAGCAAAGATCCTCCGCGATAGGATCTTTGGTCGGGATTCAGACGTGCCAGTGCAGAGAAACAGCGCTAAACCCAGCTAACTCTGCCTGTCCCACCAGGTGAGCCTACAGCCTTCCTGGACTTGCGGGAAATATGGCCATCGCCGAGAATCAGCACTGGTGTCCCGTCAGTCCAGACAGGGCTGTAGTTAACCCGGCAAGACAGGCAGTTGAGCTGCATTTAGCGCTGAATTGAGCCTCCGAAGCCTTGTGCGTGTGTGAGAGTGTGCGCATGCGCGTGTGGCTGCCAAAAAATTGTGTCCCCCGTCCCCTCCATGTTTTGATAGCAAGTTCCTCTCTTGATAGGCAACAGACTTACTGACAGTCCTCACGTGTAAAATTAGTCCCTTGTTGTGATTTTATGTACTGCAAGGACAATCTGGGGAGCAACAGGCCATTGAACCTATCCATGGTGGTGTGAAATTACTGGAGGGGATTTTAAGGGACAGGATTTATTTGTAAAGGATAGAAACAATAGACAATAGACAATAGACAATAGGTGCAGGAGTAGGCCATTCGGCCCTTCGAGCCAGCACCGCCATTGACTGTGATCATGGCTGATCATCCACAATCAGTATTCTGTCCTCTGCTGGAACCTATGTGCAATAGCGCCATCTATTGGACATTTATTGTGAAAGGTCAGTTGCACACAGGAAGTAGGAAGCAGGAAGTAGTCTTCTGTCTTTGTCTTTTCTGTCATGTTCAGCAGCAGAAGCAATCCGGCCAAATCCTAGTTTGCTATCCTTAGGAAAGCAATGGCTGTAAGTTTATATAGTTCACTGTATGCTTGGAATGCTATATTGGAGAATATTTATGGCAGATGATGTTTAACTCATTTCATTAACTTCATAGCATTTGTGAATGTTTAGATTGTAGCCGGCGGCCATTTTGTAGCACCTTACATACAAGGAATAGGATTTGCATTGATTGTTAATAGGATTGTTTATTATTATATATTTGCCCTATATGTTTATTTTCTATTTAAATGTATATTTCTGCAAAGGAGAGTAATTTATGTATCTTTCTTCTCCTTTATAGTTTCACTCGTTTGTCAATATTAAGAATGACAGCACTGGAAAATCATTAAACTTAAGAGCAGAAATGCTAACTTCCTGACTCGCGTCTGATTATTGAATCGGGTTTTTCTGGTTGTCAATCTACGTTCTACTGTTAACACCATGTAGGGAGGACAGTTCAGTGAAAAGCCAAGAGAACAATGAGTGAAGCAAGCAACAGCAATAAAGCTCCAAAAATAGAAAAGACAAAGGATCATGATGACAAAGCATCGCAACTGAGTACTGAGGGGAAGTCCAGGACAAGGGGTCACAGCTTAAGGATAAGGGGGAAATCCTTTAAAACCGAGATGAGAAGAACTTTTTTCACACAGAGAGTGGTGAATCTCTGGAACTCTCTGCCACAGAGGGTAGTCGAGGCCAGTTCATTGGCTATATTTAAGAGGGAGTTAGATGTGGCCCTTGTGGCTAAAGGGATCAGAGGGTATGGAGAGAAGGCAGGTACGGGATACTGAGTTGGATGATCAGCCATGATCATATTGAATGGCGGTGCAGGCTCGAAGGGCCGAATGGCCTACTCCTGCACCTAATTTCTATGTTCTATGTTTCTATGTTACACGCTCACGACTCACCTCCTCGACCAGATCTTTGAGTAGCGCAGCCGCTAAAGCTCATGCAAAGGCTGAGGCTGCACGTGCATGAGCATCATTTGCTGAGAGAGAGCTGGACATAAAAGAAGAGAGAACAAGACTAGAGGTAGAGAAAGCAGGAGTACAGGCAACTTTAGAAGCTTTATATTTGAAGCAAGAGGCTGCTGCTGCTCGAGCACATGCTGAAGCTTTGGAAGCAGCTGCAGAAGTGGAAGATAGAGAACGTCACAGCCAAGGTCAGTCACACTTACAGCAAGTCACAAAGCAACAAACAGAAGACTATGTACAGGAGCAGAGTGAATGGCTAACTGTCGACGCTATCACCTCTTCACCTGGCAGACCTGAGGACTCGCCACCACCAGCAAAACATGAGGTCACCCAGGTGACTCATTCATGCTACAATGATAGTTACCAACACCCTCAGGTCTACAGAGCTGAAACCAAGATAGCATTGAGGCATCATGCTTCCCCATCTCGTATACACCAGGCTGGCCAAGGCCCTTCTTGCAAAGTCTGCTTTGCTGAAGCGGAACGTCTATTAGGCCATATAGCTTATGACGAACACCCTTTGAATCGTAAACAACACCTTGCACCTGAGACAGGACCTGCTAGTATGATCGACTTCGCCAAGTACTTAGCAAGAAGAGAATTCGTGACCAGTGGGCTCACTAAGTTCGATGATAGACCTGAGAGCTTCAGAGCATGGCAATCATCCTTTATTAACGCCATTCGCAGCTTAGATCTCACTGCTAGTGAAGAGCTAGATCTCTTAGTAAGGTAGTTAGGCAAAGAATCGTTAGAACATGTCAGAAAAATTCACTCAGCGCATCTTACCGACCCATATGGTGCTCTTCAGTCGGCATGGGACAGGCTCCTGGATTGTTACGTCGCTCCAGAGGTAATAGAGAGGTCCCAATTCAAAAGGTTGAATAGCTTCCCCTGCATAACCAGTAAGGATCACATCAAACTTCGAGAACTCAGAGATTTGCTTATGGAGTTGCAGGCTGCTAAAGAAGATGGATACCTACCTGGTTTGACTTACTTGGACACGGCCCGTGGCATCAACACAATTGTGGAGAAACTCCACCATGGCCTCCAGGAAAGATGGATCTCGTTGGGTTCAAGGTATAAAGAGGAGCACGGTGCCTGCTTCCCACCATTCTCCTTCTTTACACAGTTCATCTGTGGAGAGGCAAGAACTAGAAATGACCCAAGTTTTGCCTTTTCAAGCAGTGTCAGTAGTCCTTCCAAGTATGAGAAGCCTACCCAGAGACAGAATAATTCAAGAACCCCCATATACGTACACAAGACTGACATCGCTACAGCAGTTGTAGACAATACAGACAAAACAACGCACAGCAATGACCCGGCGAAGATTTGCCCCATCCACGGCAAACCTCATTCCCTCACCAAATGTAGAGGTTTTAGAGCCAAGCCCATAGAGGAGCGTAAAACCTACCTTAAGGAGAACAGCATATGCTTCAGGTGTTGCTCCTCGTCTTCCCACTTCGCCAAAGACTGTAAGAAAGTGCTCAAGTGCAGAGAATGCCAAAGCGACCACCACATCACAGCAATGCATCCAGGCCCTGCCCCCTGGACCTCTAAGCTCCCCACTCAAGAGCCAGAGCCTACAGCACGATAGAACAAAAGTCTCAACCTTCCAACCACTATCACTTCCCATTGCACTGAGGTGTGTGGTCCTGGCCTTTCAGCTCGTTTTTCCTCCAAGATATGCCTGGTAAAGATATACCCATGTGGGCAGCCTGAAAGCTCAATCACAGTGTACGCAATTCTTGATGATCAGAGTAATCGCTCTTTAGCGAGGTCAAGTTTCTTTGATCAGTCTGGGATTGAAAGTGACCCATCCCCTTACTCACTGAAAACTTGTGCAGGAGTGATGGAAATGACAGGAAGAAAAACAGATGGCTTTCAGGTTGAGGCTGTGAACGGAGGGATAGTAATTGATCTTCCTCCACTCATCGAGTGTGATGAAATTCCGGATAATAGGACAGAGATACCAACATCGGAGGCAGAACGTCAACACACACACTTAAGTCCGGTTGCAGCTCACATCCCAGAACTAGATCCAAATGCTCAGATTCTACTCTTGCTTGGAAGAGATATCCTCAGAGTACACAAGGTGAGGCAACAAATCAATGGGCCAGGCAACACTCCCTTTGCATAGAAACTGGACTTAGGCTGGGTCCTCATAGGCGATGTTTGCCTTGGGAATGTGCATAAACCAAGCATCAGCACTTTAAAGATGCGCATCCTTGACAATGGTCAACCCTCATTCCTCACCCCCTGCCAGAGCCAAATATATCTCAGAGAGACGGTGAACCATGGCGGGGAGTCAATACGTTGGGATGTGTTTCCTTCACCTACAAGTGTCTCTGCTGACAAAGCAACTATAGATAAGCTTGGCAGCTCAGTATTCTCGAGGACTGAGTGATGATAAGTGGGCTCCATCCTTTGAAGACAGAGCCTTTCTAAAGACTATGGAAGAAGAGTGCCGTAAAGAAGACACCGACAGCTGGGTGGCGCCTCTACCTTTCAGAGTGCCCAGACTTCCTCTTCCCAATAATAGGGATCAGGCCCTCTGTCGTCTTGCCTCTTTACAGCACACCTTGAGCAAAAGGCCTGCAATGAAAGAGCCTTCCTGGGAAAGGTGTTTGAGAACAACCACGCTGAACGAGCACCCCCACTGAAAGTTGGTGAAGAATGCTGGTATCTGCCAATCTTTGGAGTTTACCACCCTCAGAAACCAGACCAGATCAGGGTGGTCTTCGGTTCCAGTGCGCAGTATGGTGGAATGTCCCTTAACAACATTCTGCTTACCGGCCCAGATATGAATAACTCCCTCCTGGGAGTGCTGATCTGTTTCCGAAAGGAACCTGTAGCCATAACAGCCGACATTCAGCAGATGTTCTATTGTTTTGTAGTGAGAAAAGACCACAGGAATTACCTAAGGTTTTTATGGCACAGGGACAACGATATGTCAAAGGACATTGTTGAGTATCGGATGCGTGTGCATGTCTTTGGGAACAGTCCCTCACCTGCCATCGCAATCTATGGGCTAAGACGTGCTGCTCAGGAAAGTGAGAATGAGTACGGATCTGATACACATCGCTTTGTGGAGAGACACGTAGATGATGGGCTCATCTCTTTGCCCACAGAGTCCAAGGCCATCGATCTTCTGAAACGAGCTCAAGCATGTCTTGCTCAGTCAAACCTGAAGCTGCACAAAATCACTTCAAACAGTGCTGCAGTCATGAAAGCCTTCCCCGTTGAAGACCTGGCAAAAGGCATAAAGGATCTTTCCTTGACTGATGAAGATTTACCAATGCAAAGAAGCCTCGGACTGTACTGGGAAATGGAGTCTGACACATTCACCTTCAAAGTCTCTACAGAAGAAAAACCATTCACTCGACGTGGGGTTTTGGCCACAGTGAACAGCTTTTTTGACCCCCTCGATATCGTGGCGCCAGTGACCACACGAGGAAGGGCACGACTGCGTGAATTCTCCACCATTGATAGTTGTGACTGGGACACACCACTTCCAGAGAAAAAGCTAGAGGAGTGGAAAACGCGGAGAGCTTCGCTTCGAGACTTGAAGAATCTTCATATCTCACGCACATACTCCCCCCATTCTCTTCTTAGTGCTAAACACACAGAGTTGTGCCTCTTCTCTGATGCTTCCAACACAGCCATCGGTGCAGTAGCCTACTTTACAGTAATCTCCGAAGAAGGGCAATGCCATGTAGGATTTGTCCTAGGGAAAGCTAAGTTGACTCCTCAACCGAAACCTATGACACCTAGGCTTGAACTCTGTGGAGCGGTACTGGCAGTGGAGATGGCGGACCTGATACTGGATGAGATTGACCTCAAACCTGACGCAGTCAAGTTCTACTGTGATAGCAAGGTAGTCCTGGGGTACATCTTCAATGACAGCAGACGTTTCTTTGTCTATGAACATAACAGGGTCAGACGCATTCGACAGACTACACGCCCAGAACAGTGGCACTACGTGCCGACAGATCAAAATCCAGCGGATCTTGCAACAAGGTCAGTGTCTGCATCACAGCTTGCCAACACTTCATGGTTTACTGGACCTGCATTTCTACACAAGCCGCCAGAATGTTCTCTTGAACTGCAAGAGTCCTTGCAGTTGATTGATCCAGAGCTAGATGTCGAAATCCGTCCACAAGTCACAAGTCTCATTACTCAAACAATACAGAGAAAACTTACCTCCCAGCGTTTCCAACGTTTCTCCACCTGGAATTAACTTCTCAGAGCTGTGGCACTCCTCATTCATGTGGCTCGATCCTTCAGGTCAGACTCCACCAGGGCCTCTGATAAATGCAAAGGTTGGCATTGGTGTGACAAGCCTTGCACTCCGGAGGAGTTGTCTGCCGCTAGAAATATCATCATCAAGTCGGCACAGAAAGAGACCTATGCTGAGGAGTTCAGTAAACTCACAGGGAACAGAGAACTCCCCCGATCCAGTCCACTTGTGAAGTTGAATCCAGTGATCAAGGATGGTGTCCTTAAAGTCGGTGGATGCCTAACTCATGCACCTCTGGACCAAGCCGAAAGGAGTCCTCTCATCGTGGGGAAACAAAGCCACGTCACCAAGCTATTAGTGCAGCAACATCATAAAGAGGTAAAGCACCTCTGTCAGTTCACAGAGGGAGCCATCAGAGCGGCAGGTCTGTGGATTGTCGGTGGCAAGCGACTTATCAGTTCCGTTTTGCATGATTGCATCACATGTCGCAAGCTCAGGGGTAAGATGGAGAAACAGAAGATGGCTGACCTCCCTCCGGAACGCCTCAGTATATCCCCTCCATTCACATATGTTGGTTTGGATGTATTCGGACCTTGAACAGTGGTCACTCGGCGAACAAGAGGAGGTGCAGTTCAAAGCAAGCGTTGGGCGATTCTCTTTACATGCATGAGTACCCGAGCGGTACATATTGAAGTGATAGAGTCCATGGACACTTCCAGCTGTATTAACGCCCTCCGCCGGTTCTTCGCCATCCGTGGACCAGCAAAACAGCTTAGATCCGACAACGGAACAAATTTCATCGGGGCAAGTAGAGAGCTGAAGATGGACAAGGAATCTAGCGAGCAGACAAATATCCACAGGTACTTAAGTCAGCAGGGATGCACATGGGAGTTCAACCCCCCTCACGCTTCACACATGGGAGGGGCCTGGGAATGTTTGATTGGCGTCTCACGCAGAATCCTGGACTCCATGTTGCTGCAGCGGAAGTCACTCCACCTCACTCACGAAGTTCTTTGTACCCTCATGGCTGAAGTATCAGCAATCATCAATGCTAGACCATTAGTGCCAATCTCTTCTGATCCGGACTCACCATTCCTCCTAACTCCTGCAATGCTGCTTACCCAGAAGTCCGGTGTACCAGCTCCTCCAAGCCATTTCACAGGGGAAGACCTCTTCAAGAGCCAATGGAGGCAGGTACAAACATTGGCCAATGAATTCTGGGTTCGCTGGAGATGGGAGTACTTGCCAACTCTGCAGAGCAGACGGAAATGGAATGAGACACGCAGAGATCTGCAAACTGGAGACATTGTGATTTTGAAAGACAGCCAGCTGTCCCGTAACGAATGGCCTATGGGATTAGTTACCTCAGTAAGCAGGAGTACAGGCAACTTTAGAAGCTTTACATTTGAAGCAAGAGGCTGCTGCTGCTCGAGCACATGCTGAAGCTTTGGAAGCAGCTGCAGAAGTGGAAGATAGAGAACGTCACAGCCAAGGTCAGTCACACTTACAGCAAGTCACAAAGCAACAAACAGAAGACTATGTACAGGAGCCGAGTGTATGGCTAACTGTCTACACTATCACCTCTTCACCTGGCAGACCATGCATCAATGAGGACTCGCCACCACCAGCAAAACATGAGGCCACCCAGGTGACTCATTCATGCTACAATGATAGTTACCAACACCCTCAGGTCTACAGAGCTGAAACCAAGATAGCATTGAGGCATCATGCTTCCCCATCTCGTATACACCAGGCTGGCCAAGGCCCTTCTTGCAAAGTCTGCTTTGCTGAAGCGGAACGTCTATTAGGCCATATAGCTTATGACGAACACCCTTTGAATCGTAAACAACACCTTGCACCTGAGACAGGACCTGCTAGTATGATCGACTTCGCCAAGTACTTAGCAAGAAGAGAATTCGTGACCAGTGGGCTCACTAAGTTCGATGATAGACCTGAGAGCTTCAGAGCATGGCAATCATCCTTTATTAACGCCATTCGTGGCTTAGATCTCACTGCTAGCGAAGAGCTAGATCTCTTAGTAAGGTAGTTAGGCAAAGAATCGTTAGAACATGTCAGAAAAATTCATTCAGCGCATCTTACCGACACATATGGTGCTCTTCAGTCGGCATGGGACAGGCTCCTGGATTGTTACGCCGCTCCAGAGGTAATAGAGAATACTCTATTCAAAAGGTTGAATAGCTTCCCCTGCATAACCAGTAAGGATCACATCAAACTTCGAGAACTCAGAGATTTGCTTATGGAGTTGCAGGCTGCTAAAGAAGATGGATACCTACCTGGTTTGACTTACTTGGACACGGCCCGTGGCATCAACACAATTGTGGAGAAACTCCACCATGGCCAGGAAAGATGGATCTCGTTGGGTTCAAGGTATAAAGAGGAGCACAGTGCCTGCTTCCCACCATTCTCCTTCTTCACACAGTTCATCTGTGGAGAGGCAAGAACTAGAAATGACCCACGTTTTGCCTTTTCAAGCAGTGTCAGTAGTCCTTCCAAGTATGAGAAGCCTACCCAGAGACAGAATAATTCAAGAACCCCCATATACGTACACAAGACTGACATCGCTACAGCAGTTGTAGACAATACAGACAAAACAACGCAGAGCAATGACCCGGCGAAGATTTGCCCCATCCACGGCAAACCTCATTCCCTCACCAAATGTAGAGGTTTTAGAGCCAAGCCCATAGAGGAGCGTAAAACCTACCTTAAGGAGAACAGCATATGCTTCAGGTGTTGCTCCTCGTCTTCCCACTTCGCCAAAGACTGTAAGAAAGTGCTCAAGTGCAGAGAATGCCAAAGCGACCACCACATCACAGCAATGCATCCAGGCCCTGCCCCCTGGACCTCTAAGCTCCCCACTCAAGAGCCAGAGCCTACAGCACGATAGAACAAAAGTCTCAACCTTCCAACCACTATCACTTCCCATTGCACTGAGGTGTGTGGTCCTGGCCTTTCAGCTCGTTCTTGCTCCAAGATATGCCTGGTAAAGATATACCCACGTGGGCAGCCTGAAAGCTCAATCACAGTGTACGCAATTCTTGATGATCAGAGTAATCGCTCTTTAGCGAGGTCAAGTTTCTTTGATCAGTTTGGGATTGAAAGTGACCCATCCCCTTACTCACTGAACACTTGTGCAGGAGTGATGGAAATGACAGGAAGAAAAACAGATGGCTTTCATGTTGAGGCTGTGAACGGAGGGATAGTAATTGATCTTCCTCCACTCATCGAGTGTGATGAAATTCCGGATAATAGGACAGAGATACCAACACCGGAGGCAGCACGTCAACACACCCACTTAAATCCGGTTGCAGCTCACATCCCAGAACTAGATCTAAATGCTCAGATTCTACTCTTGCTTGGAAGAGATATCCTCAGAGTACACAAGGTGAGGCAACAAATCAATGGGCCAGGCAACACTCCCTTTGCACAGAAACTGGACAGGCTGGGTCCTCATAGGTGATGTTTGCTTTGGGAATGTGCATAAACCAAGCATCAGCACTTTAAAGATGCGCATCCTTGACAATGGTCGACCCAAATATATCTCAGAGAGACGGTGAACCATGGCGGAGAGTCAATAGGTTGGGATGTGTTACCTTCACCTACAAGTGTCTCTGCTGACAAAGCAACTATAGATAAGCTTGGCAGCTCAGTATTCTCGAGGACTGTGATGATAAGTGTGCTCCATCCTTTGAAGACAGAGCCTTTCTAAAGACTATGGAAGAAGTGCCGTAAAGATGACACCGACAGCTGGGTGGCGCCTCTACCTTTCAGAGTACCCAGAGTTCCTCTTCCCAATAATAGGGATCAGGCCCTCTGTCGTCTTGCCTCTTTACAGCACACCTTGAGCAAAAGGCCTGCAATGAAAGAGCAGTTCATTGCCTTCCTGGGAAAGGTGTTTGAGAACAACCACGCTGAACGAGCACCCCCACTGAAAGTTGGAGAGGAATGCTGGTATCTGCCAATCTTTGGAGTTTACCACCCTCAGAAACCAGACCAGATCAGGGTGGTCTTCGGTTCCAGTGCGCAGTATGGTGGAATGTCACTTAACAACATTCTGCTTACCGGCCCAGATATGAATAACTCCCTCCTGGGAGTGCTGATCCGTTTCCGAAAGGAACCTGTAGCCATAACAGCCGACATTCAGCAGATGTTCTATTGTTTTGTAGTGAGAAAAGACCACAGGAATTACCTAAGGTTTTTATGGCACAGGGACAACGATATGTCAAAGGACATTGTTGAGTATCGGATGCGTGTGCACGTCTTTGGGAACAGTCCTTCACCTGCCATCGCAATCTATGGGCTAAGACTTTCTGCTCAGGAAGGTGAGAATGAGTACGGATCTGATACACATCGCTTTGTGGAGAGATATTTTTACGTAGATGATAGGCTCATCTCTTTGCTCACAGAGTCCAAGGCCATCGATCTGCTGAAACGAGCTCAAGCATGTCTTGGTCAGTCAAACCTGAAGCTGCACAAAATCACTTCAAACAGTGCTGCAGTCATGAAAGCCTTCCCCGTTGAAGACCTGGCAAAAGGCATAAAGGATCTTTCCTTGACTGATGAAGCTTTACCAATGCAAAGAAGCCTCGGACTGTACTGGGAAATGGAGTCTGACACATTCACCTTCAAAGTCTCTACAGAAGAAAAACCATTCACTCGACGTGGGGTTTTGGCCACAGTGAACAGCCTTGTTGACCCCGTCGATTTCGTGGCACCAGTGACCATACGAGGAAGGGCACGACTGCGTGAATTCTCCACCATTGATAGTTGTGACTGGGACACACCACTTCCAGAGAAAAAGCTAGAGGAGTGGAAAACGCGGAGAGCTTCGCTTCGAGACTTGAAGAATCTTCATATCTCACGCACATACTCCCCCCACTCTCTTCTTAGTGCTAAACACACAGAGTTGTGTCTCTTCTCTGATGCTTCCAACACAGCCATCGGTGCAGTAGCCTACTTTAGAGTAATCTCCGAAGAAGGGCAATGCCATATAGGATTTGTCCTGGGGAAAGCTATGTTGACTCATCAACCGGAACCTATGACACCTAGGCTTGAACTCTGTGGAGCGGTACTGGCAGTGGAGATGGCAGACCTGATACTGGATGAGATTGACCTCAAACCTGACGCAGTCAAGTTCTACTGTGATAGCAAGGTAGTCCTGGGGTACATCTTCAATGACAGCAGATGTTTCTTTGTCTATGAACATAACAGGGTCAGACGCATTCGACAGACTACACGCCCAGAACAGTGGCACTACGTGCCGACAGATCAAAATCCAGCGGATCTTGCAACAAGGTCAGTGTCTGCATCACAGCTTGCCAACACTTCATGGTTTACTGGACCTTTTTTGTACACAAGCCGCCAGAATGTTCTCTTGAACTGCAAGAGTCCTTGCAGTTTATTGACCCAGAGCTAGATGTCGAAATCCGTCCACAAGTCACAAGTCTCATTACTCAAACAATGCAGAGACAACTTACCTCCCAGCGTTTCCAACGTTTCTCCACCTGGAATTCTCTTCTCAGAGCTGTGGCACTCCTCATTCATGTGGCTCGATCCTTCAGGTCAGACTCCACCAGGGCCTCTGATAAATGCAAAGGTTGGCATTGGTGTGACAAGCCTTGCACTCTGAAGGAGTTGTCTGCCGCTAGAAATATCATCATCAAGTCGACACAGAAAGAGACCTATGCTGAGGAGTTCAGTAAACTCACAGGGAACAGAGAACTCCCCCGATCCAGTCCACTTGTGAAGTGGAATCCAGTGATCCAGGATGGTGTCCTTAAAGTCGGTGGATGCCTAACTCATGCACCTCTGGACCAAGCCGAAAGGAGTCCTCTCATCGTGGGGAAACAAAGCCACGTCACCAAGCTATTAGTGCAGCAACATCATAAAGAGGTAAAGCACCTCTGTCAGTTCACAGAGGGAGCCATCAGAGCGGCAGGTCTGTGGATTGTCGGTGGCAAGCGACTTATCAGTTCCGTTTTGCATGATTGCATCACATGTCGCAAGCTCAGGGGTAAGATGGAGAAACAGAAGATGGCTGACCTCCCTCCGGAATGCCTCAGTATATCCCCTCCATTCACATATGTTGGTTTGGATGTATTCGGACCTTGAACAGTGGTCACTCGGTGAACAAGAGGAGGTGCAGCTCAAAGCAAGCGTTGGGCGATTCTCTTTACATGCATGAGTACCCGAGCGGTACATATTGAAGTGATAGAGTCCATGGACACTTCCAGCTGTATTAACGCCCTCCGCCGGTTCTTCGCCATCCGTGGACCAGCAAAACAGCTTAGATCCGACAACGGAACAAATTTCATCGGGGCAAGTAGAGAGCTGAAGATGGACAAGGAATCTAGCGAGCAGACAAATATCCACAGGTACTTAAGTCAGCAGGGATGCACATGGGAGTTCAACCCCCCTCACGCTTCACACATGGGAGGGGCCTGGGAATGTTTGATTGGCATCTCACGCA
Organism: Malacoraja senta; assembly: GCA_038087875.1. Classification (NCBI taxonomy): domain Eukaryota; kingdom Metazoa; phylum Chordata; class Chondrichthyes; order Rajiformes; family Rajidae; genus Malacoraja; species Malacoraja senta. The sequence goes on from CM075978.1 coordinate 29,446,788, forward strand.
GAATCCTGGACTCCATGTTGCTGCAGCGGAAGTCACTCCACCTCACTCACGAAGTCCTTTGTACCCTCATGGCTGAAGTATCAGCAATCATCAATGCTAGACCATTAGTGCCAATCTCTTCTGATCCGGACTCACCATTCCTCCTAACTCCTGCAATGCTGCTTACCCAGAAGTCCGGCGTACCAGCTCCTCCAAGCCATTTCACAGGGGAAGACCTCTTCAAGAGCCAATGGAGGCAGGTACAAACCTTGGCCAATGAGTTCTGGGTTCGCTGGAGATGGGAGTACTTGCCAACTCTGCAGAGCAGACGTAAATGGAATGAGACACGCAGAGATCTGCAAACTGGAGACATTGTGCTTTTGAAAGACAGCCAGCTGTCCCGTAACGAATGGCCTATGGGATTAGTTACCTCTGTTTTCTCAAGCAGTGATGGCAAAGTGCGGAAGATAGAGGTCAGGACAGATTCTCAAGGCACCTCTAAGAGTTACATGAGACCTGTCTCTGAGGTCATTCTTCTCCTTCCTGAGAGACAAGGATCCTGAGGTTACTTTAGCTGATGTTAGTAGTGGCATCTATCGATGTCAGGCGGGGAGTATTCTGTCCTCTGCTGGAACCTATGTTCAATAGCGCCATCTATTGGACATTTATTGTGAAAGGTCAGTTGCACACAGGAATTAGGAAGCAGGAAGTAGTCTTCTGTCTTTGTCTTTTCTGTCATGTTCAGCAGCAGAAGCAATCTGGCCAAATCCTAGCTAGCTATGCTTAGGAAAGCAATGGCTGTAAGTTTATATAGTTCACTGTATGCTTGGAATGCTATATTGGAGAATATTTATGGCAGATGATGTTTAACTCATTTCATTAACTTCATAGCATTTGTGAATGTTTAGATTGTAGCCGGCGGCCATTGTGTAGCACCTTACATACAAGAAATAGGATTTGCATTGATTGTTAATAGGATTGTTTATTATTATATATTTGCCCTATATGTTTATTTTCTATTTAAATGTATATTTCTGCAAAGGAGAGTAATTTATGTATCTTTCTTCTCCTTTATAGTTTCACTCGTTTTTCAATATTAAGAATGACAGCACTGGAAAATCATTAAACTTAAGAGCAGAGATGCTAACTTCCTGACTCGCGTCTGATTATTGAATCGGGTTTTTCTGGTTGTCAATCTACGTTCTACTGTTAACACCACGTAGGGAGGACAGTTCAATCAGTACCCCGTTCCTACCTTCTCCCCATATCCCTTGACTCCACTATCTTTAAGATCTATATTTAACTCTCTCTTGAAAGCATTCAGAGAATTGTCCTCCATTGCCTTCTGAGGCAGCGAATTCCACAGATTCATAAATCACTTGGTGAAAAAGTTTTTCGTCATCTCCGTTCTAAATGGCCTACCCCTTATTCTGGACACACCCAACATTGGGAACATGTTTCTTGCCTCCAGCATGTCCAATCACTTCATCTATATAATTAAAAGTCAAATCTTGACCACTACCCGTTTGTGTTGTATATTGATTTTAGAAAAAACGCTGCCACTTACGGCTGTGATTTTTAGCCAACTTACTCAGAATCCCCCTCCACTCATCAGGTGCAGAGCATTTTTCCCATCGATGAAAAATAAAAGAGTTAAGGCCATGTCCCACTTTCCCGAGTTACTCACGAACTCTCCCAAGCTTTCCCCTTGATTTGAACTCGGAGAATTACGGGAATAGCAATTCTTAGGAACTTGGGGGTATTTATTTAACTCGTGGACATTTTTCAACATGTTGAAAAAACGTCCCGACTTACCTGAAGCCCTGGGTTCCTATGGCTGGCAATACGAGCCGCTACCAAACATCTACGGACTCCTACGTCCTACTACGAGCTCGCTACTGCATTCCCCGACATTCCCCGACATTCCTCGAGTTCGAATGAAGGGGAAAACTCGGGAGAGTTCGTGAGTAACTCAGGAAAGTGGGACAGGGCCTTTATTAGTGTTTAAAAAAAATTGAGATTCTCTCTCCTGTCAATCACCGCCATGAAGGCCACGCCACTTCCGGGGTTGGGGGAGGAGCTATAAAACCCAGAAGTCTGGACATGGCTCTGTTGCTGCAAGATGGCGAGTGAGAGGTCACGACTCTCAGTCTGAGCTGGAAATCTACAGAACACTTAGTGTCTACTGACCTGCGAGTGCCCATTATGTGTTTTTAAACTGTGGCTTTTGCAACTGTGGCTATTATATGTGTGGCTGTTGAAATGTGTGGCTTTTGCAACTGTGGCTGTTGAAATGTGTGGCTGTTTAGAATGTGTGGCTGTTGAAATGTGTGGCTGTTGAAATGTGTGGGTGTTGAAATGTGTGGCTGTTGAAATGTGTGGCTGTTGAAATGTGTGGCTTTTGCAACTGTGGCTGTTGAAATGTGTGGCTATTGAAATGTGTGGCTGTTGAAATGTGTGGCTGTTGAAATGTGTGGCTGCTGAAATGTGTGGCAGTTGAAATGTGTGGCTTTTGCAACTGTGCCATGTGAAATGTGTGGCTATTGAAATGTGTGGGTGTTGAAATGTGTGACTGTTGAAATGTGTGGTTGTTGAAATGTGTGGGTTTTGCAACTGTGGCTGTTGAAATGTGTGGCTGTTGAAGTGTGGATGTTGAAATGTGTGGCTGTTGAAATGTGTGGCTTTTGCAACTGTGGCTGTTGAAATGTGTGGCTATTGAAATGTGTGGCTGTTCACTGTGGCTGTTGAAATGTGGCTTTTGCAACTGTGGCTGTTGACATGTGTGGCTATTGAAATGTGTGGCTGTTGAAATGTGTGGCTATTGAAATGTGTGGCTGTTGAAATGTGTGGCCTTTGCAACTGTGGCTGAGGAAACGTGTGGCTATTGAAATGTGTGGCTATTGCAAATGTGTGGCTATTGAAATGTGTGGCTATTGAAATGAGTAGCTATTGAAATGTGTGGCTATTCAAATGTGTGGCTTTTGCAACTGTCTGGCTATTGTTTTTTTTTTTTTTATTTTTTATTTTTTAGAAGTACGGTAGATTACAGTAATGTACAACACGTATATATTAATACATTTTTTGTACCGCTTCACTTTTTTAAACTTTAAGAAAGAAAGAGAAAGAAGTAAGAAAAGTGAAGAAAGTGCGCAAAGGTTGTGAAGTGCAAAAGAGTGTTGGGAAAAGAAAGCCCCTTAGAAAAGAGGTTAGAGAAGGAAGTAAAGTTAGAAAATAGACCCTAGAAAAAAAAAGAGAAAGAAAGAAGGAACAATCGCTCTATTATGACTCTTATACCATACTTCATAGAGAAGGAACTACCAACCAAGTCTATTTTTATTTTACCTCCCATTACCAGGTCCAGATACCTTTTATTTATTTATTTGTTTTTCTAAATTACTATTGCACCTCATGCTTGTAATAGGTCCAAAAACGTAGACCACGTCTTTTGAAATTGATCTGCTTTGCCTACTAGGAGGAATCTCATCTCTTCCAGATGTAATGTTTCCAACATATTTGATGTCCACATTTTTATTGTTGGTGTGGGCGCATTTTTCCAGAATTTAAGTATAAGCTTTTTTCCCATTATTAGCCCATAATTGAGTAAATTCTTCTGATACACGTTTAATTCAGGAATACCTTCCGATATTCCAAAAATAATCCATTCTGGTTTTGGTACCAGTTTTATTTTGATTAATTTTGAAAAAATATCAAATATTTCAAACCAGAATTTTTGGATTTTTGTACAAAAAACAAAAGAATGTGCTATGGTAGCTTCTTGACATATACATTTATCACAGATTGGTGAGACGTTAGGAAAGATTTTATTTAGTTTGGTTTTTGAATAATATAATCTATGTAATGTTTTAAATTGGATAAGCGTATGTCGTACGTTGATCGAGCATTTATGCACCTGTAATAAATGATTATCCCCTGTCTGGCTATTGTAACTGTGTGGCTAATGCAACTGTGTGGTTATTGGAGCTGTGTGGCTATTGCAACTGTGTGGCTATTGCAACTGTGTGGCTATTGCAAGTGTGTGGCTATTGCAACTGTGTGACTATTGCAACTATGTGGTTTTTGCAACTGTGTGGCTATTGCAACTGTGTGGCTATTGCAACTGTGTGGCTATTCCAACGGTGTGGCTATTGAAACTGTGTGGCTATTGCAACTGTGTGGCTATTGCAACTGTGTGGCTATTGCAAATCTGGGTAATGAAATGTGTGGCTATTGAAATGTGTGGCTATTGAAATATGTGGCTATTGAAATGTGTGGCTATTGAAATGTGTGGCTATTGAAATGTGTGGCTATTGCAACTGTGTGGCTATTGCAACTGTGTGGCTATTGGAATGTGTGGCTATTGAAATGTGTGCTATTGAAATGTGTGGCTATTGCAACTGTGTGGCTATTGAAATGTGTGGCTATTGAGATGTGTGGCTATTGAAATGTGGCTATTGCAACTGTGTGGCTATTGAAATGTGTGGCTATTGCAACTGTGTGGCTTTTGCAACTGTGTGGCTATTGCAACGGTGTGGCTATTGCAACGGTGTGGCTATTGCAACGTTGTGGCTATTGCAACGTTGTGGCTATCGCAACGGTGTGGCGATTGCAAGTGTGGCTATAGAAATGTGTGGCTATTGAAACTGTGTGGCTATTGAAACTGTGTGGCTATTGCAACTGTGTGGCTATTGCAACCGTGTGACTATTGCAACCATGTGGCTATTGCAACCGTGTGGCTATTGCAACCGTGTGGCTATTGCAACTGTGTGGCTATTGCAATGGTGGCTATTGCAACGGTGGCTTTTGCAATGGTGGCTTTTGCAACGGTTGCTTTTGCAACTGTGGCTGTTGCAACTGTGGCTGTTGCAACTGTGGCTGTTGCAACTGTGGCTGTTGCAACTGTGGCTGTTGCAACTGTGGCTGTTGCAACTTTGGCTGCTGCAACTATGGCTTTTGCAACTGTGGCTGTTGCAACTGTGGCTGTTGCAACTGTATCTATTAAAATGTGGCTTTTGCAACTGTGGCTTTTGCAACTGTGGCTTCTGCAACTGTGGGTTTTTGCAACTGTGGATATTGCAACTGTGGCTTTTGCAACTGTGGCTATTGCAACTGTAGCTTTTGCAACTGTGGCTTTTGCAACTGTGGCTTTTGCAACTGTGGCTTTTGCAACTGTGGCTATTGCAACTGTGGCCATTGAAATGCGGCTATTAAATTGTGGCTATTAAAATATGGCTATTAAAAGGTGGCTATTAATATGCGGCTATTAAAATGCGGCTATTAAAATGCGTCTATTAAAATGTGTCTATTAAAATTTGGCTATTAACATGAGGCTATTAAAATGTGGCTATTAAAATGTGGCAATTCAACTGTGGCTATGCAACTGTGGCTATTGCAACTGTGGCTATTGCAACTGTGGCTTTTGCAACTGTGGGTTTTGCAACTGTGGCTTTTGCAACTGTGGTTTTGGCAACTGTGGCTTTGGCAACTGTGACTTTGGCAACTGTGGCTTGAAGGAATAAACGCTTTATTAGGTCCGACCATGTTTATTGCAAAATAGACAATAGACAATAGACAATAGGTGCAGGAGCAGGCCATTTGGCTCTTTGAGCCAGCACCACCATTCAATGTGATCATGGCTGATCATCCCCAATCAGTACCCCTTTCCTGCCTTCTCCCCATATCCCCTGACTCCACTATTTTTTAAGAGCCCTATCTAGCTCTCTCTTGAAAGCATCCAGAGAACCTGCCTCCACCGCACTCTGAGAATTCCACAGACTCACCACTCTCTGTGATAAAAAGTGTTTCCTCGTCTCTGTTCTAAATGGCTTACTCCTTATTCTTAAACTGTGGCCCCTGGTTCTGGATTCCCCCAACATCGGGAACATGTTTCCTGTCTCTAGTGTCTCCAAGCCCTTAACAATCTTATATGTTTCCCGCTCATTTTGTGATTTCCACTTAGTGGACAGGCCACGCTGATTGCGTCATTTCCGGTGAGTGCAGAGGTCGTGCTGAATGCGGAAGTGTTGCTGACTGCGGAAGGCCCAGAGTGGAGTATTCAAAAAAGTTTACTGCCATATATAGGGTGTGTGTGTGTGTCTTTGTGATTGTGTGTATGTCTGTGTGTGTGTATCTGTCTGTGTGTGTCTGTGTGAGTGTATTTGTATTTGTGAGTGTCTGTGTATGTGTCAGTGTCTGTGTGTGAGTGTCTGTCTGTGAGTGTCTGTGTGTGTGTGTGAGTGTCTGCCTGTGTGTGTGAGTGTCTGTGTGTGTGTCTGTGTGTGTCTGTGTGTCTGTCTCTGTGTCTGTCTGTGTGTCTGTCTGTGTGTCTGTCTGTGACTGTGAGTGTGTGTTTGTGTGAGTGTGTGTGTGAGAGTGTCTGTGTGGCTGTGAGTGTCTGTGTGAGTGTGTGAGTGTGTGTATGAATTTGTGAGTGTGTGTGTGTGTGTCTTTATGTTTGTGTGTGTGTGTGTATGTGGGTGTGTGAGTGTCTGTGTGTGTGTCTGTGTGTGTCTGTGTGTCTGTCTGTGTGTCTGTCTGTGTGTGTGTCTGTGTGTGTGTCTGTGTGTGTCTGTGTGTGTCTGTGTCTGTGTGTGTGTGAGTGTGAGTCTCTGTGTGTGTGAGTGTGAGTCTCTGTGTGTGTGAGTGTATAAAGTATAAAGGTATAAAAGTATCCTTTATTGTCATTCAGACATTTCAGTCTGAACGAAATTGTATATCTTGCAGTCATGACATAGAATAAAATAACAGAACACACACTTAACACAGTTTAACATCCACCACAGTGAGTCTGCCAGGCACCTCCTCACTGTGATGGAAGGCAAAAGTCTTAAAGTCTTTGTCTCTTCCCTCCATGTTCTCCCTCTGCATTGAGGCGATCCAGGCTTCCGATGTTGGGCCCACCGCCGGGTGATGGTAAGTCCCGCGGTCGAATCAGAGCTCCGCGAATGGGCCGGTTCAAACTCCGTGTCCTGGGGCGGTTGAAGCTGCCACCCTCCAGTCCACCAGATGAAGCTGTTGTTGCGGGAGCTCCGGAGAATCGGTCACCAACCTGGGAACTGCGAGCTCCCGACATTGTCGTTCACTGGGCCTGCGGCCGAGTCCACTGGGCCCGCAGCCTGGCCTCCGAGGCTTTGAAGTCGGGTCGCCACCGTCGCAATGCCACCACAGCCCCGAAGTCAGCCAGCCCCGCGTTGGTAAGTCCTGGCTCTGCCTCCGGAGCCTCGAGGTCGGTCCCAGTTGGAGGCCGCCAGCTACGTGATAGGCCTCAACGACAAGAAAAGGTCGCATCACCCCGAAAGAGGAGTCTAAAAACAGTTTCTCCCACCCCCCACACATACACAACTAAAATAAACTAAACAGAAGAAAACAAAAACAAAAAGACAGACGGACTGCAGGCGAGCCACAGCTGCATGGGCAGCGCTGCCACTTCCAGTGTCTGTGTCTGTGTCTGTGTGTGTTTGTGAGTGTACGTGTGTGCACTCTGCTTGAAATGCTGTGAAATTGGATTTGATGGCCTGCACTCTGCTTGGAGTGCTGTGAGGTTGGACTTGCTGCCTGCACTCTGCTTGGAGTGCTGTGAGTTTGGACTTGCTGCCTGCACTCTGTTTGGAGTGCTGTGAGGATGGACTTGCAGCCTGCACTGCGCTTGGAGTGCTGTGAGGTTGGATTTGAGGCCTGCACTCCGCTTCAAGTGCTGTGAGATTGGATTTGCAGGCCTCCACTGAATTATGACTTTTGAGGTAAATTCTCAGATTTTCTTTGTTAAAATTTGACCTCTCAATCTCTCTATATTCAAATTTTCTTTAAAAAAAAATATCAACAGCAAAGAGCTAATAAGAGGCAGTGAGCAGCAGAAAACAACAAGAGACACAAAAAGAAAGAACTTAATAAATCTCAACTTTAACTAAAATATTATTGTTGTTATATTTTAAGTCATTCACATTTTAAGCTTTAATAATTCCTTTTCCCCTTGCCATGTCTGTGTGTTCTTCATCACAATGGGAACCTAATAGGCAGGAATGGGTGTGCTGTCGGAGAGCCACTAAAAGTGCATGGGAGAGAGGTTGAGGGCAGATGGACTGAATGCGTGGGGGGGGGGGGATGGCAAGGAGCAGAGTGCGGAGGGTGAAGGGAGGTGACTGAATGAACTGCTACCACACCAGCCGTGAGTGACTGGACTGCCAGCCCACCAGCCATGAGTAAGTGAACTGCCAGCCCACCAGCTGTAAGTGCCTGAAGTGCCAGCCCACCAGCCATGACTTAGTGAACTGCCAGCCCACCAGCCATGACTCATTGAACTGCAAGTCCAAGAATCCATTCAGTCCACAATGTCCATACTAGCCCTCTGGAAACCAGTCCCTTCAGCACACAACACCCATACTAGCGCTCCAGAGATCCATGCAAGGATAGTCTTTCCTCCTTCATTGCTATGATCTGTAAAAAAAGATGAAAATGTCTAAAATTGATTGTCCTCTCCCCCTTCTATCTCACAGAGTTTGTCACCTGTTTTCGGCAGAACTTCTGACAGTTTCTCAGCTGCCAGCCCGCCAGGACTGAGTTACTGAGCTGCCAGCCTGCCATGCCTGAGTGACTGCGCTGCCTGGCCTGAGTGAATGAGCTGCCTGGCCTGAGTGACTGAGCTGCCTGGCCTGAGAGACTGAGCTGCCTGGCCTCAGTGACTGAGCTGCCAGCCCAAGAATCCATTTGGCCCACATTGTCCATACTAGCCTTCTGGAAACCAGTCCCTTCGTCCCACAACACCCATATTAGCACTCCAGAAAGCCCCCCCCCCCATCCCCCACTGGCCAGCAATATTGGAATTGGTGGAGAGGTGGAATATTGCATTGGGGCACCAGCCCTCCCGTGTGAAGCTGGGACCCAACTGCTCCCACTTATTCTAGTAATCTTATATGTTTCAATAAGATTCCCTCTCATCCTTCTAAATTCCAGTGTATACAAGTCCAGGTCCTCCATTCTACCAGCACATGACAGTCCAGCCATACTGGGAATTAACCTCGTGAACCTAAGCTGCACTGCCTCAATAGCTGCACTGCCTCAATAACACAGAAAATAGGTGCAGGAGGGGACCATTTTGCCCTTCAAGCCAGCACCGCCATTCATTGTGATCATGGCTAATCATCCACAATTAGTAACCCATGCCTGCCTTCTCCCCATATCCCTTGATACTGCTAGCCCCTAGAGCTCTATCTAACTCGCTTTTAAATTCATCCAGTGAATTGGCCTCTACTGCCTTCTGTGGCAGAGAATTCCACAAATTCACAACTCTCTGGGTGAATTTTTTTTTTTCTCATCTCTGTTTTAAATGGCCTCCTCTTTATTCTTAGCCTGTGGCCCTGGTTCTGGACTCCCCCAACATTGGGAATTTGATCACCAATGCACCTAGCTTGTCCAGTCCTTTTATAATTTTATACGTTTCTGTAAGATCCCCTCTCGTCCTTCTAAATTCTAGTGAATACAAGCCCAGTCTTTCTAATCTTTCCTCATATGACGGTCCTGCCATCCCGGGAATTAACCTTGTGAATCTACGCTACACTGCCTCAATAGCAAGGATGTCCTTCCTTAAATTAGGAGAACTAAACTACACACAATACTCCAGTTGTGGTCTCACCAGGGCCCTGCACAACTGCAGAAGGCCCTCTTTACTCCTATACTCAAATCCTCTCGTTATGAAGGCCAACATGCCATTAGCTTTCTTCACTGCCTGCTGTACCTGCATGTTTACTTTCAGTGACTGGTGTACAAGGTCACCCACATCTTGTTGCACTTCCCTTTGTCCTAAACTGACACCATTGAGATAATAATCTGCCTCCTTGTTCTTGCCACCAAAGTGGAAAACCTCACATTTTTCTACATTATACTGCATCTGCCATGCATCTGCCCAGTCACTCAACCTGTCCAAGTCACCCTGGAACTACCCTTCGCAGTTCACACTGCCACCTAGCTTTGTGTCATCTGCAAATTTGCTAGTGTTACTTTTAATTCCATCACCTTAACCATTAATATACAGTATATTGTAAATAGTTGCGGCCTCAGCACCAAGCCTTGCGGCACTTCACACGCCACTGCCTGCCATTCTGACAGGGACCCGTTTATTCCTACTCTTTGTTTCCTGTCTGTCAACCAATTCTCTATCCATGTCAATACCACACCCCCAATACCATGTGCTCTAATTTAGTCCATTAACCTCCTGTGTGGGACCTTATCAAAGGCTTTCTGAAAGCCCAGATACACTACATCCTCTGGCTCTCCTTCATCCATTTTACTTGTCACATCATCAAAAAATTCCAGAGGATTAGTCAAGCAGGATTTTCCCATCATAAATCCATGCTGACTTGGACTAATCCTTTTAATGCAATCCAAATGAGCCGTTATTACTTCTTTAATAATTGACTCCAGCATCTTCCCCACCACCACTGTCAGGCTAACTGGTCTATAATTCCCCGTTTTCTGTCTCGATCCGTTCTTGAAAAGTGGGATAACATTAGCTACCCTCCAATCTACAGGAACTGACCCTGAATCTGTAGAACATTGGAAAATGATCACCAATGCGTCCACGATTTCTAGAAGCACCCCCTTGAGTACCCTGGGATGCAAACCATCAAGCCCTGGGGATTTATCAGCCTTCAGTCCCATCAGTCTACCCAATACTATTTCTCGCCTAATGCAGATTTCTTTCAGTTCCGCTCTCTCCCTGGATCCTCTGTCCTCTGGTACATCTGGGAGATTGTTTGTGTCTTCCTTAGTGAAGACAGAACCAAAGTACCTGTTCTACTCTTCTGCCATTTCCTTGTTCCCCATAATAATTTCACCTGTTTCTGCCTTCAAGGGACCCACATGGGTAGCCTGCCATAGCCAGACCCTATAGTGGCACGTGAAAACATGAAGGGCACAGATAAGGTGTATGCCAGTCTTTCTTCCAGGATCAATGAGTCTAAAACCAGGAGGTATAGATTTACGGTGAGAATGGAAAGATTTAAGGAAATGTAATTTGTTTGAACAAGCACATGCCCTAAAGGTTACACTGGAATGGGTAGAGATGTGGTAGAGTAATAGCCATTTTAAGTGGCAAGAGTGTTTGCTATAAGGATAGTTTGCGAACACTACCGAATATAACACTGATGAATGTATATATGCTGAGAATGTCTGGCGTTCTTGCACTGTTCTTGTTCCGCACATTTTTTAAATTCTCAGTAATGTTTGTTTTTTGGGGCAAAATAGCCATTTTAGAGACCCAAGTAACTGCAAATGCTGAAATCTTGAGCAAAACACAATGTGCTGGAGGAACTTATCAGGGCAGGCAACATCTAGGGTGTGACGATACTTGTGACATTTTGGTTTGGGACTCTTCTTCACTCTGAAGAAAGATCCAGACCCGAAACGTTGGCTATCCACAGACCCACAAATAACCATTTTGATCGTTCATCCATCTCATCCAATTTATTTTTAGTTAGGGGCCATTTCAATGACCACAACGTCAGTGGCAAAGAGACTCTTCATCATGTGTTTTCCACTTTCAGTGCAGTCATGAATCCAACATGAATGAGGTTATTAAATGCGCATGATATTTTGTGCTCAAAGCTCATACCAAAAATGTTTGAAATACTCTGTTTATTCATTGAACTCAGATGGCTAGGTAACATTAACTTCAATTAGAATTAGCAATTAATATTGGTTGTTTTACATAGCTGCATAAATATAAGCAAATAGAAATAAGATTACAGGGATCAGGATTAGACTAAAAATGATATATGCAGCTCATATTTTTCATTATTAATACATGTTTACTTGCTTATGGTCACAGCACAGATCTTGGCTCATGAAGCACAGTCAATGACAAATCAAGTTATTGGCAACTCAAAATAAATATTACGGTTGTGCAAAAATCCTTCAGTGAAAATTGTATTTATGTTGCTATGGTTTTTGTGTTAATCTTTAATATGAGCCCATTTTTCTAAACTCATGACAAGCAGGTATATTTGCACTATGCTTACAATTCATGCCCAATCTAGTTGATTCTGGTTTTAAGAAATGAGAATTATAAAATGGGAATAGATTTTTGGCAAACGATGCCAGCTCAGATTTGACGGCTTTTGTTATTTTGCATTTCTTCTGTTATTTTGAATTTTTCAGCAGAACAAGAGACCTTGAAATGATGAGAGGGTTTCTCGCCAATAGGATGCTCTTCTGGAAAATATAAGCTTTTTGTGAGAAACTCATTATCAAAGCATGAATAGAAAAGCTGTGTGGATCGAGTGAGTGAGTACAGTGAGTACAGATTATAAATGTGCGTTGTTTATTGAAAGGCCATAATAAATACTTGCAATTGACTACTTATACAAAAAGCAGATCAAAATCATTTAGAAGTGAACAGATGCATAGAAATAGTTGCATATCTAAGAATCTTTTTACTTTTTATTCAGCCCTTTACCATAAAAAATGAGAGCACTGGAATAGAATTAACTTTGGAGCATGCACATCAGCTAAAAGATCCACCAGCTTTAGTTTAGTTTAGTTTAAAGATACGGCTTGGAAACAGGTCCTTCAGCCCACTGAGTATCCTACACATACAGTACTAGGGACAATTTATACTTATACCAAACCACTTAACCTACTAACATGTACGTCTTTTGAGTGTGGGAGGAATCTGAAGATCTTGGAGAAAACTGACGCGGTTATGGGGAGAAAGTACAAATTCCATACAGACAAACACCCGTAGCCAGGATTGAACCAGGGTCTCTGGCGCTGTAAGCGCTGTATAGCAGCAACTCTACTGCTCTGCCACCGTGAATGGGAAACATGAACATTTTTTATAGCTCCTATTTTATATTTGACTATTTTTCTTGGTCATGCCGACAACTCAGGATGTCACAGCTGAGGCGGCCCAGTGTTGTAGCTGGAAGAGCTGCTGCCTCACCGTGCCAGAGAGCTGGGTTCCATCCTGACCTCAGGTGCTGTCTATGTGGAATTTGCATGTTTTCCCTGTGACCGCTGGTCTCTGATGCTGTGAAGTAGCAGCTCCACTAGCTGCATTACTGTTTGGCCTAAGAAAGCCCTAGTCTCTGTAATACTAAACAGTGATTCCAACTGCTTCTCCTGCTCAGGAATCCAAAACTTGGGCTTTGTCTGTTGGAAGCAATGAGGCAAGGGGAGGAAAGATGGAGGACGAATAAGATAAGTTCAAATTACTTTGTAGGTTGAGTCCTGAGTTGGTGTGAGGGATCATTAATATGATCAGGGCAGTGGTGGAGGGGGGACGGGGACCATCCCTGGGTTAGTAGTATGAGCCTAAAATTATCCATGGCAAGGGAGGATGGGAGGGGTGAGAGTTATGTTACAAGATAAAGGAGAATCGAGCCATAAGATCATTCATACAACAAGCCCGATGGCAACAAACCAGTAAAGCAACCCCCCTTTAAGATGCATAAAATCAAGAGAGACAAGAGTGTTTCATTGTCATATGTACTGACAACAGCACATTAAATTCTTACTTTTGGTAAATAGCAAGCCTGTAAACACAGAGTGTTCAAGAGCCTGATGGTTGTTGGGTGGAAGCTATTCTTGAACCCGGTAGTCACAGTTTTCAGGTGCCTGCACCTTCTTCCCAATGGTAGGAGTGAAATGACAGTGTAGCCAGGGTGATGTGGGTCTTTGATGATAGTGACTGCCTTTTTCAGGCAAAATCAGACCCTATTTGTCTTCTGAAAGTTTTCTTTTGTGCAGACCATGAATACACAATTGAAATTGGTAGAGCTGATATCATTTGTCACAGAATACCCAGATGTTCTGGAGATCACATGAGGGCCTCCATGACCTGCGCCCAGGGTAAATGTGATTGTGCTTTAAGATTCATTGTGAAAAGATGTTGTAAAGCAGAGTGGGTTGCCTCGGCCCATGGACTGATCTTCCTCACTAATATTTTTACATCAATACCTCTCAATAGCAAACACAGCTAGTTATCTCAAAGTACTTAAAACATAAATTAATAGGTAATTATGCATACATATATGTAACCCTCAGTCTGAAGAAGGGTTCCGACTCAAAACGTCACCTATCCATGTCTTCCAGAGATGCTGCCTGACTGGCTGAGTTACTCCAGCATTTCTGTTCTATCTATCTAACTTTGTTTTTAGGCTCAAATAAAGGGCAATTGATAAATGCAGCTTGGGCAGATCAATTGAATGCTCTCCCCTTTCAGTAAGAAGGATAGGACCTTAAGTTCCTCTCAAGAGTCCTGAGCACAGATCTAACCTAACATTTTTGCACCTAAATCTTGACCACCTCTCAAATGTTTATGAACAATCCCATCAGATTATTTTTGAAAAGAGCATAGCTGCTTTCTGTTGTGTTTGACCATCATCGTCTGTGATCAATTGAAATCGAGTATGATCGTACTTCTAGTGGGTCCTTTCAGTGGGCCTTGGAGATGGCTGAGGAGTCCGATCCTGGAGCCACAGATTTTATCCCTCCAGGTGGACTCCTATACATCTTTTAACATGGGGAGACTGGTGTACAGACCACCGCCACATGGTCTTTGACAGAGACAGACCCAAGTCCAATGACATGGATTCCACCATCTTTGGGAATCTCTCCCTGTTGCTGCCTTCTTCCACCTTCTCATTCACTGTTGTGCTCCACCTGCTGGCCAGCCACCATCCCCCACATGTTCCACCATTGAGGTCATCTTCCTGGGCCGCACTTTGTCAGCAACTTGCCCCCTCAATCTGCCCACTATGGGTGACCATGCCAGGAGCAATAGCTCTGGATGGTTTTGCTCTCAGCATCCAAGGCACATGCAAGCCTCTCCACCATGACAAGGTGGTGGCCCTCGGAGAAGAAGCCAGTAATTGTCCCTTAGCCAACACTACTGACAATGCAACATATTTTGTCAATTTGTTAATAGTGATCGTAGGATCCTGCTACGATTTCATAAATTACAACCATTGATGATCTAGAAATACTTGGTGGGATGTCCTGATGTTGAAAAAAAAACTACATACAGTAAATGCAAACTTGACTTTTATGTTTTTTGAAGGATTCAGTGATAAAGCAAGAGCTGTAATAAATTGCTCTCACAAAACATTTTGAGTTATAAAGTATTTCCAACTATTATTTTCAATAAATTTTCAATTTTAATAACATCCACAAATAATCCTGAATCAAAGAGGCATCTTAAACTTTATTCCAATCTTGACCAGCAGGTACAGTAAATATTTCACATTCAAGAGAGATTTTATTTGACATTGGATGTTATTGCACATTTATTTACACCTGCTACAAAAATCCATCTCCTTCCAAAGAGATATTTTATCACTATTACCGATGGCAAGTCTTATTTTAATTTGTTCTCTTTTCAAACACTGTCAAATGTTTGCCTAACTTTAATTGGTGAAGAATACATGCAGTTTTGCGAACAATGCTAATCCGTTTGCCTCGAATTTCCATTTGAATGTATTTAACCCACAAATACCCATGATATTATTGTTGCTTGTAACAAAACTAATCCAATTCTTATGAATGGATGTTGTGCAACATAATAGAATGCCTAGGTCAATGCATTCAAGTTCCTTACATATATTTTATATCATACCAGTAAATACCAAAAATTAGAAAATAAAATTAAGAATATGAACAGGTGATATGACAAGTTCAGATAATTTATATGGAAGGGTGCAGGATGTTCACCAAGATGTTACCTGGGCTTGTGCGCTTGAGTTATATGGAGAGGCTGGATAGACTGGGACTTTTTTCTTTGATGCGGGTGATTTATTTTATTTTATTTTAGTTTAATTTAGAGATACAGAGCTGAAACAGACCCTTTGGCCCACCGAGTCCGCACTGACCAGCGATCCCCACTTATCAACACTATCCTACACACACTAAGGAAAATTTACACTTATACCAAGCCAATTAACCTACAAACCTGTACGTCTTTGGAGTGTGAGGAGAAACCAAAGATCTCAAAGAAAATCCACATGTTCAAGGGGAGAATGTACAAACTCTGTGCAGACAGCACCCGCAGTCAGAATTGAATCCTGGACTCTGGGGCTGCAAGTGTCTGTAAAAGGCCTGTCTCACGAGTCTGCGGTCATTGGCGGCGAAACGGGAAGAATCTGCCGCCATAGACCGCGCACTCGTGAGAACGCACAATTCCGGGGCCGTGCGGCGGTGTTCCCAACACCGCACGGTGCTAAAATAAAACCTACACTGTTTAAAACTATATTCTTACCGCACAGCCTCCACCAGTGATGCACGAGTGCGGCACGGCCGCGCGCACGGGCCGCCGCCAGTGTGGCTCGAGCGCCGTGTGTCAAACCTCCACTGCCACAGCCTCCGCCAGTGAGGCACGTGTGCGGCACGGCCGCAGGCACAGCCACCGCTACAGCGCCGCGATCAGGACGGCCGCCGCCACAGCCGCCGCTGGTGAGTCACGTGCGGCGGGCCGACGTCATCGCAATCGGCCCGCCCTTTTTTTTACTTACCGCAAGCACGTGGGACCAGCCGTATTTGAATTACTCGGCCCCCGCGCAGCATCCGTGCGGCGCTCCAGTGGATAGGCTCGGCGCTCTCGCCGTTGCCGTGCGGTCCCCGCTACCGGCGACGCCGCGCTTCACCGCCGATGACTGCAAACAGGTAAGACAGAGCCTTAAGGCAGCAACTCTACTGCTGCAACGCCGCCACCACTGATTTTCAGACATTAGTGTGGAAACATGCCCTTCGGCCCACCGTGTCCACGCCCACCAGCAATCATCCTATACACTAGCAGTATCCTACATACAAGGGACAATTTATAATTTTACCAAAGCCAATTAACTTACAAACCTGTACATCTTTGGAGAGTGGGAGGAAAATGGAGCACCCAGAGAAAACCCACAAAGTTCCAGGGAGAATGTACAAATTCCATGCAGACAGCACCAATAGTCAGGATCATAGTCAGGATAGGATGAGCCTAGTATACTTGGTCAGCATGGACAAGTTGGGCAGAAGGTTCTCATTCCATGTTGTAGAGCTCTTTTATTATTTAGCTGCACATATAGTAAATGGCAGTACACAATTATTTGGGGAGGGGGGGGGGGGAATAGTGAAAACATTGTGAGATTTTGCAAAAAAATTACATGGATTACCAAGTAGAGTCAAGTCAAATGCAGAGTGATTTTTTTTGTTCTTAATTCTTGTTCTCTGGACAAATTCAAAAAATCAAGCAGCATTTGTGGAGGGAAATGGAAAGATGAACATTGCAGGTCGGGACCCACCTTCAAACTCGAAAATGTGAGCTATAGGGATCACACAGGGGGAGCAGTGAGCGAGAGTGTCTCGGAGCTCCTGTCAGAGAGAGAAGGGAACTTACATTGAACATAGAACAAATTCAAGAACACAAGATCAGGCTATTTGGCTCACAATGTCCAGCTCTTAACAGTTTGCACATATTCCGTATCGCTCGATTCCCTACATATCCATGTGCCTATCTAAAAGTTTTTTAAATGCCACTATCATATCTGCCTCAACCACCATCTCAGCAGTGCATTCCAGGCACTCACTACCCTCTGGATAAGAAATACACATCTCCTTTAAACTTTGCCCTTTGTACCTTAAAGCTATACCCTCTAGTATTTGATTTTTCCATCTTGGGAAAGATGTTCTGACTGTCTAAACCATCTATATCTCTCATAACTTTATATATTTCTACCAAGACTCCCATTGCACAGATACCATTCCATGTCTGTCCAACTTCTCCCTTTAACTTATGCCCCTTAATCAAGGCATCATTCTGGTAAACCTCCTTTCCACCCTTCCCAAATCCTCCACCTCCTTCCTATAATGGGATGACCAGAACTGCATGCAATACTCCAAATGTGGCCTCACAAAAGTCATATAGAGCTGCATCATGACTTCCTAACTCTTATACTCAATGCCACAACCTATGAAGGCAAGCATATCATATGCCTCTTTTATCATTCTATCATATCATATGCCTCTTTTATCATTCTATCTACGGTTTAGCTGCCGCTGCTCTCTCCTCAAATTGTGTTTCTGATTTTCTTTTTTGTGTCTTTGGAATGAATTCTGTCCTTAATTTGTGTATTGGTCTTTATAATTTATTTTATTCCGATTTGTCAATCTCTGTAAGGTGTCCTTGAGACCTCGGTATAAGGCGCCCGTAAATAAAAGTTATTATTATTATTATTATTACTTGGATTTCCACTTTCTGAGAGTTATGGTCTTGGAACCCAAGATTCCTCTGTACATGAATGCTATTAACGGTTATGCCAGCAATTGTATATTTTCCCCTTACATTTGACCTCCTAAAGTGCAATACCTAACCATTTGTTCAGATAAAGTTCCATCTGCCAGTTCTCTGCCCATTTCTATAGCTGATCTATATCCCGCTCTATATTATGGCAGCATTGCACCCAGTCCTTGACCTCACTAATTTTGATGTCATCTTCAAACTTATCTACCAACCCATCTACGTTTACAAGTACACATATTTTGAGGATAATTGCAGTGGACCAGTAAAATGGACACAGAAGAAACTGCCAATGCTGGAATTTTGGGCAAAATGCAAACTGCTGGAGGAACTCAGCAGTTCAGGCAGCGTCTGTGGAGGGAAATCGAGAGATGATATTACAGGACCTGACCTTTCTACAGAGGGAAACAAGAGGCTGCAGATGCTGGAATCTTGAACAACAAATAAACTCTTTGTGTGTCTCTTATTCCCCGGTGTTGGGTGACTTCATTATTTATGGCTGTCTGCCAAGCTTTGAGTAATGGAACTTAATTGAAGGAAAAGTTCAGATCATGCAATTGAACAGATAGTTCAATTCAGGTGATGAAAATTGTATATTCTGCTTGTGGACAAGAAGGGTCAATGTTTAGATATGCAGAGATCGAAGTGTTTCATGGACACATTATTCCTGAGATTACTGCAAGAATAGTCTGCAAGCATTGGTGATGATTCATTGCATGAAACTAAGAAGTTCAGTCAATAGTTTAGCTTCTGTGATGGTCTTCAATTCAATGCTAAATATTTGTTATAGCTTTTGCATCTTCAAAGTTGTATAGAGAGTCTGATGTGTATCTGAATGGCTAATTTGAAGTCCACTATTTAAAGGTGTAGAGTTGATGTAGAATGTATAGAAGATAGAATATGTTTACAAAGAGCAAAGACAGCATCCAGATTCTATGGTATTTCCTTTGAAATGAACTCAGGTGGTTTAAGAACAAGGAGAGTTATAATTTTCCCCAGCGGAAAGGGGATGAAAGCTAGAGCTGTGAGAAAGAAGGTATGTTCAGAGATGAGGAATTCCTCAACAAGACTATTTTACACGTCTTGAAAACAGTAAAGAAATCCGTTTAAGGCCTAAAGAACTCAGGAAAAAGATTAATTTCTGAACAATGTTGACAACATCATTGAGCAAGAAACAAGTGCTGGAGGAATTCAGCAGGTCAGGTAGCTCTGTGGAGGGACTGGAGACAGGACTCTCTCACCCAGAGAGTTGTAAATCTGTCGAATCACCCAGAGAGATGTAAATCTGTGGAATTCTCTGCCAATGGAGGCCAATTCACTGGATGTTTTCAAGAGAGTTAGAAATAGCTCTTAGGGCTAACTTAATCAAGGGATATGGGGAAAAGCAGGAACAGGTACTAATTTTAGATGATCAGCCATGATCATATTGAATGGCGGTGCTGGCTCGAAGGGCCAAATGGCCTACTCCTGCACCTATTTTCTATGTCTATGTTTCTATGTCTGAAGAAGTGGTCCAGACTCAAAATGTTATCTGTCCATTCCCTCCACAGATGCTGCCTGACCCACTGCATTCCTCCAGAGCTTTGTGTCATGCTCAAGATTCCATCATCTAAAGTCTCTTCTGTCTCTTCTGTCTTGACAAAACAATCTCCTCATGTCCTTACACTCCGTGATATTATTCATTTCCAAATCTTGCCAAAATGATTCCATCGTTTCAGTTCTCAAACAAGCTTTTGTTTTCTCTCAAGACAACCGGACTTCGCGAGTTGACCCACGAGTGACCCCGAGTGGAAAGACTTGTGGTTGCGTACGAGACTACAAGTTTATGATCCAGAGTTTAACTGAGTTCCCACTGGTATGTCTAAGTTTGCCGTTTACTTCTCATTTCTGCGATGTTCCAAGTTCGTCTCCCGAGTGTACCAAGTTCCTCTCCCGTTAATCTTGAGGCAACAATGTATATCGACGTGTTGAAAAATCATCACATGTTAAAAAAATGATGTCATGCTTTTTTTTACATACTATAAAAAGCCTGCCTTGTTTAAATTGGCTCATTTGGAGAAAATGTCTGCAAGAAGGCTATTGGAGTCCAGAATGGTGATGTTTTTGTTCAAGTGCTGTATGCTGCAGCCCTTAATGTGATGCAAGGACGCTTGTGTAATGAAGGCAGAAGAGAGAGAGTAAAGAGGAAAATTAAGAAGAGGTCTCAGTGGCTGAAGCCCCTGTTTCAAAGGAGATCTCTCTTTGGACAGTATGAAAAGCTGCTTAATGTGCTGTGCGAAGAGGATAAATCTGCATTTAAAAATGTCATCAGAATTTCACCTGAGCTCTTTAATGAGCTGAAGAATAACTTGGGACCTCTGCTGATGAAACATGACACGGTATTGAGAAAGGCACTGGAACCAGGGCTGCGCCTAGCAATCACCCTCCGCTACTTGGCTTCAGTTGATTCTTACAAAAGTCTCTCGTACAACTTTCTTCTTTAGATTTGTCATAGAGGATTTCGTTAGCCTGAAACCACTCTACAAGGTCTCCCTCTTGCTGCCTGTCGAAGTTAAACGGTTTAACTTATTCCATCTTCCCTTGAATGGGGCATCCACGTCTGAGTCTTTTTCACACACAGCTACCTGGGAGCCCACAGGCAGTGTTGACTTCTCCTGTGGCATCTCCTGTTGAATCTCCTGTTGAATCACCTGTTGAATCTTCTGTTGAATCTCCTGTTGAATCTCCTGTTGCCTCTCCTCCTCCTCCTCCTGTATGACTATAGCCTCCATGGCAGGTTTTTTGTAAGGCTCTCCTCTTCCCTTTCGTCGAACTTTTCTGGGAGCCATCTCTAGCAAGCTTCTTATCAAAAAGACTCACCAGCAATGAGGTGAAACACCCAAGATTGACCCAGGTCACATGCTGATGTTGAAGTCACCTTTTTTTTACTCACATTTTTTTTCCTCTGTCCAGCTGACGAGTTCAGAGTGCACATGAGAGTCACCGGAGTCATGTCTGATTGCCTGGGCAGCCTACCAGCTTCCACAGTCTACATCGTACAAAGCATCATATTGTGATGCATCAATGCCTGTTTTGGGAGCAGCTTTGCCCTAGAGTGCAGTATATTTTACAGAGACTTGCAAATGTAGTGCAGTCTATTACACAGGCCAGCTTTCCCCCTATCAACTCAATCTACACTTCGACCTGCTTCGGGAAGCAGCCAACGTACCATTCCTTCCTCTCCTTTCACCCCGTGAGCAGATAATACAAACGCATAATGAAAGAGTTGGTGTTGTCCTACGGAACAGGGGGTGCAGGAGAGGTGAACACAACCCTGTCTTCTTCAACAGCACTGGTAGAGATGGCTTCTGGACGTGACTGGCAAACTTCAGAGTAGGCTGCCATGAAGTGTCATAAAATGTTCTCACGCTGTTCCTCAATACTGGTTTGTCTTAAGGTTGTGAGCTCAGTCCCAAATACACAAAATCTATATATAAACTTCAAGCAATTTTTTATTTTCAACCCACTCTGTCACCTTATCAATAACTTTTACTTTGTTAAGCAGAATTTGTCTTTAAAAAGTCTAAGTAACTGATATTTCTGTCCCTGATTATTGTTTCTAAAAAGAGTTCCAACGGTAGAAACACGAGTCACAAAGGTAAACGCACGGGCCACTGCGTTCTTACAACGAGTTGAAATGTTTCAAATTTTAACCTCAAGAGTACATTTTACTCGTGGAAAAGTTCAAGCATGTTTGAACTTTTTCAAGAGTTAACAAGTTTCACGGGTACCTGCCGTTAGCGCCACGAGTCGCTAAGTTGCGTCCACGAGTTCCGACATTCCCGCTACATTAATTGTTCTTGATTACCACGAGTTAAATTTGTTTTAAACTCGGGGCACCTCGTGGGCCAGCTCGCACGGTGTAACAGGGGTTTAAGCACTTCCTCAATTCCCAATTCACTCACCCATCACTGCTCACTCCAATCCTCATGCACTCCAATTCAAAGGAGCAGGTTCATCAGATGAATACATACCCTTCATTTCCTCACTAGTTGGCACTTTGGAAATAGAGAGCAATGAAAGGAAAGAAGGATAACTGGAGGTAACCCGGTACCAGTTATGAGGTTCCAAGTCATTGAAAGTCAAGAATGTTTAATTGCTATATATGCCGGCTACAGAACAATTACATTCTTACATGCTATAGTTTTACAGGCCCATTAATGCATTACACACAAATTGATATACAATAATTTAAAAACAAAATAATAATAATTAGTAATATTATGTAACTAGACCATAATGTGAAAAAAATGAAGTCCCTAGTGAAATAAAAAACAAAGTCCAGCAAAACTGCTGAGATAAGGTTGTGGTGGGTGTTGTGCCATGTTGAAGAGCCCAATGTTTGCTGAGAAGAAGCTGTTCTTGAAACTGGAGGACATAGATTTCAAGTTCTTCTCCCATCTTCACAATGGTAGTAGCGAGATGAGAGTGTGGCCAGGGTGGTGTTGATCTTTGAAGATATTAGATATATTTTTTAATCATGCCTCCGATAGATCCCTTTGATGGTGGTGAGATCAGTACCTGTGATGGACTGGACACAGACACTACTTCATGCAAACTTATTCATTCCTGGGTATTTGAGTTACTGAACTAAGCTATACGATCAGTCAGTATGCTCTTTACCATACACCTATGGAAGTTTGATAAAGTATTTATCAACAGAGTGAATCTTCTAAGGATGTATTGATGATCTTTCTGTGTGATTATATCAATGTGCTGGGCAGAGGGGAAGTCTTCAGCATTATATATGCCCAGGAACAAGAAGCTATTGACACTCACCGTTGATGAAGACGCATTCACTGATGCAGAAGTGGCATTGGAGACAAGTGGCGCATTGGTTTCCCTCCCAGCCAGTGATGACGAGGCTGAGATTTCACAGTCAACTTGCGTCAGAATTAAAAATATCCTCTGACACTGTGGTGACTTTATATCATCTGTGACAGAACGATGGGAAGATTGAGTAGGGTGTTTGTCATGATTGTTTGCTTGCCAGCAGTGCAGGAAGCCTTCTGCCTTCCAAGGCATTGACGTATACAGCCAGAGTTGTTGAAGCTGAGTTCATTTACGGATTTTCTGTGACAAGACACACAGACCTGTGCCAGCACTCAGAGTGGCAACAGTTAGTTGGATATTCACTTGGTGATTGATGGCGCAGAAGTAAGGTTAGGTAGCTGACTGTGTCAGGGAGAGCGATGGATAATCCAGCCAGTTCTCATCACACACCTGTACATTTCCAGCATTTTCTATTCTTAGCTTTCCAGTATCCACATTATGTTTTGTTTTGATTTTCACCGAATGGTTGAATACACCATCACTTCTCCAGGAATACCTAACCTGCAAAGGTTCCCCTGTGTGCACCAAAGGGATATCCGCCCATCTCTCTTGTCATGCTCACTCTTTGTGTTGTCTCGTTCCCTTCTTGTCTTTGACTCAGTTCATTACTGTGGTTTTATCCTAATCAGAGACTTCCCCACTCCCCCACCCTCCATGCTGCTTAACGCACTTGTGTTGTCTCCATTTGATTCTAATAAAGTATTTAAGGTGACAGAATCAAAATTTAAAGTAGACCTGTGAGGTAAGCTTTTCTGACGTAGAGAGTGGTGGATGCCTGGAATGTTTTGTCAGGGATGGTGGTGGAGGCAGATACAATAATGGTATTTGAGTGGCTTTTGGATAGGTAGGGAACATAAGGATATGGATCACATCCATAATGGTAAGATTAGTTTATCTTGGCACTACGTTTGGCATGGAAATGGTGGGCCGAAGGGCCTGCCTGTTCGGTCCTCATCTCTGTTCTACTATGTTCTGTAAACATTGACTATTTCTCTTAGATTCAGCCAGATCTGCTGACTATTTCCAATACTTTTTGTTTTTATTCTAGATTGTTCGGTATCTGCGGCTTTACATATATTTACTTATATATTATATATATTCACAAAATATTGGAGTGCTTTCTGTTTTATAAGTGCTCCTTCTGTGTTGTCCAGGGCAGTCACTCTCATATCACCTCTAGACCCAAGCCTGGGTTCATGAAATTCAAACTGGTCGTCAGTGAGATTATTGGAGTGTGGGTCCCACTTGTCAACGTCACATTGCATGGTTTTGTTGACAATTCAGAATAAACCTATGCATGATAATTAGCCGGGTCAGATCAGTTCAGCTTTTTATGAAGAGGGCATGTCATTCAACTGTCATTGGGAAGGGCGGAGGGGGTGGGGGGAAGGGGGGAGAGGGGAAGAGATGGTTGGAGAAAGCTGGAAGAGAGTTGTGAGCAGGAGAAAGCACGATATAAGGATATGTCAATTGTTCATACCCATGCTTACAACCTAATGGTATGAACATTGAATCTTCCAAGCTTAGGTAAATAACCTGAAAACTTCTGCCTCACCCCTTTATACCACACTTCTGCCCCCTGTGCCCCACATGGATGCACGCTGATTTCTCCTCCCCCCTCCCCCCTCCCCTTCCACATAGATTCCGTCATCTGCCTTCACAATTCACACTTCTATCCTTATGTCACAGCTTTTGTCTATTTTTCTCAGGCTTTTGTACAACCATCACCTATCAAAAACTCACCTTACCTATCACTTGCCAGACTTTGTCCTCCCGTCCTTACTTCCAGCTTTCTCCCATCCCCCCTCTCTCACTAGAAGTAGGGCCCTGACTCGAAACATCACATCCATCCTCTCCAGTGATGCTGCCTCTGAGTTACTCCAGCATTTTCTATCTTGTTTTATAAAACAGCATCTGCAGTTCCTTGCTTCTCGATTCTCTAATGGCATGGTGCAGGACACTGTTTTTACAATATTAATATGGATGTTTTAAACTGATAGTGTTCAGAATGTGTCATGCATCAATCCTTACACATTTCCCCAGTTTACCCATTGAGTTCATCCAGCAGATTATTTTTGCTCCAAATTTCATCCTCTGCAGGCTCTTGTGTCTCTGAACGTGAATCTGCCTGTTCTTTCAGCCTTATCACTACAATGACAAGATGCCACAAACATCAATGCCCCAATAAACAGAGTTTGTTATGGCAACAATATTAGTCAGAACACCACGAAGGACCCCTCTGCTCTTCTTTGACATGAAAAATAAATATTTCACATCAGATAGGAAAATGCAGATTGTTGGGACCCTTGGCTCATGACAGTGTACTAGTAATATTAACTTCTGTGAGCCAGAGGTTGATAGTGAACTTGGATGGCTTTCAGCACAAAATCTAAGCTGGTGCCCCAGTGCCTCAAAATTGTGCGACTGGACATCCCATCGTATAGATACTGAGAAACCATGGCTGAATATAATACTTTGCTGGACATACAAGCATTGTGGGATTAGGGAAGAAAGGGAAGAAGAGCTATCTTTAGTGTCCTGAGCTATAGTTATCCATCAATAGGGAGAACTAGACACTTTGAAGTAGAATACCTAGTCACTATCACATTACTGTTTGGGGATTTTTGTTGCATATAACTTGTAGGACTGCAGTATTTCCCACTATCAATGCCTCTACTTTCTTAGAAAATTGTGGCGATTTGCTATGTCATGACTACTCTCGTGAGCTTCTACAGGTGTACGGTGGAGAGCATACTGACTGGTTGCATCACAGCCTGGTTCGGCAACTTGAACACCCAGGAATGAAGGAGATTCCAGAGCGTCCATCATGGGTATGGACCTTCCCACCATCAAAGGATTTATAGGAGGCACTGCCTCAAAAAGGCAGCCATTATCATCAAAGAGCCGCATCACCTTTGCCACACTCTTTAATTACACCCACCATCGGGAAGAACGAACAGGAGCCTGAAAACTGTGATCATCAGGTTCATGGGCAGCTTCCTCCCACAACCATCAGGTTCTTGAAGATTACACAACACTAATCTCAACTCTGAGATTTTTGCATTAGTATTGTGGATATTAATTTATTGATGTTTTGTTTATTATCTGTTATGTGCATGTATTGCATATCAGATCTGTTATGCTGCTGCAAGTAAGAATGGTGTTATTCTGTTTTTGGTACACTTGGTAATTAAACACTCTTTAAGGGCCTGTTCCACTGTACGAGGTAATTCAATTCTCCTGCGTTCTCCCCTGATTCGAGCTCATGTAATGTACATAGTGGGTAAATAGGAGCTCGTGGATGTCACGTAGTGGCTCGTACGAGTAACGATAGGTACTCGGGAAATCCGGTAAACTCGTGACTTTTTTTCAACACTGTGAAAAATGTCCACGAGTAAAAAAATACTCGTGATGAAAAAATGTTTTACTTTTTACTCGTACGAGCCCCTACATACCCGCTACGTACATTACACGAGCTCGAATCAGGGGAGAACTCGGGAGAACTCTTGAATTACCTCGTTCAGTGGGACAGGCCCTTAACTCTTTAGTGTTGACTTTACAACTGTGCCAACACCAAAAATATATATTTGACTGTAAAGTAATGTGTACACCTTTAAAGAGATTTGAATGGCACAATATAAGTGCTGGTCTGTCTTTTTATTTTGAAGACTCACACCCCTTATACTATGAAATTGGTTTACTGCCTCTTGTTTGTTGCTTGCTAACCCCTCTTACTAATCAATTTTTAACTCAGACAATATTATCAACTTATTCTAGGAAATTATTTTAGAGTTATATTTGTTTGTACTTAATGATTTGGATTCACTCTCACTGATAGTACTGTGAAAGTCATAAGGTCATTAGTGATAGCAGTTTTATGTGCAGTTTTGGTCTCCAAATTTGAGGAAGGACCTTCTTGCTATTGAGGAAGTGCAGTGTAGGTTCACAAGGTTAATTCCCGGGATGGCGGGACCGTCATATGTTGATAGAATGGAGCGGCTGGGCTTGTATACTCTGGAATTTAGAAGGATGAGAGGGGATCTTTTTGAAACATATGATTATTAAGGGATTGGACATGCTAGAGGCAGGAAACATGTTCCCGATGTTGGGGGAGTCCAGAACCAGGGGCCACAGTTTAAGAAGAAGGGGTAGGCCATATAGAACGGAGATGAGGAAAAACGTTTTCACCCAGAGAGTTGTGAATCTGTGGAATTCTCTGCCTCAGAAGGCAGTGGAGGCCAATTCTCTGGATGCTTTCAAGAGAGAGTTAGATAGATCTCTTAAAGATAGCAGAGTCTGGGTATATGATGAGAAGCCAGGAAAGGGGTACTGAATATGGATGATCAGCCATGATCACAGTGAATGTGGTGCTGGCTCGAAGGGCCGAATGGCCTACTCCTGCACCAATTGTCTATTGTCTAATTAGGCCATTCGGCCCATGATGTCTACTCCACCATTCAATCTTAGCTGATATATCTCTCCCTCCTAACCCCATCTTCCTGCCTTCTTCAGATTGATGGTCTGCAATTATGAACAAAATGCTGGAATATCTAAACGGGTCACATCAGTCTGAAGAAGGGTCTCGACCCAAAACATCATCCATTCCTTCTCTCCAGAGATGCTGTCTGTCCTACTGAGTTATTCCAGCATTTTGTGTCTATTTTTGGTTTAAACCAGCATCTGCAGTACCTTCGTACACAGGATTCAACCCAATGTGTTTGTTCACAATGAAGATATAGCAGTTGATTGGATTGCATCGGATGGACAGAAGTCTAACTTGCCTAGCTGAAATATAAATAGTGATTGATATCTTTGTTTTTTTTTCCAACAATATGTGGAAATCCATCCCCCTAAATCAATGTTATTTTCTTTACATAGACACAAAGAGCTGGAGTAACTCAGCAGGTCAGGCATCATCTCTGGAGAAAAAGGATAGGCGAACTTTTGGGTCGGAACCCTTCTTCTATTTTCTTTACACGCTGATAATGTTAATAGTACATTTTCCAACATAAACCCAGCATTTAAAATGTGGATTTTTGTTAAAATCATTCAGCAGCCACAAGCAAAATACCATGGGTCACAAACCGAAACGTCATTTGTCCATTTCCACGCAGATACTTCCTGACCTTGAGTTCCTCCAGGACTCTGTGTTTTCAACATCTGCAGTTCCTTGTTTCTGTTCTCCAGTCACATTTGTTTGCACCAATGAGTAATTTTGATGGAACAAATACAGATTAGAGAAAATGCTAGCAGCAATGGACAATTTTAAATGTCCAGGTATCACATATTGAAGGCATAAATTTCATCATAAATTATTATAAACTCACAAAAGTTATAACATTGCCTCCATTTTTTATATATAAATGCAACATTTTTCCCCCAAATAATTACTGAATATCTATCCTGAAATTAACCAATAATAAACCTGAATTATTAAAGCCAAAGCATAAGCAAATTGAACGATACAGTATTTTTGAGATAGACGCACAGTGCTGGAGTAACGACAAGCTAGGCAGCCAGACATCCATGTTCTCCAGAGAACATGGATAGGCAATGTTTCAGGTCGGGACCCTTCTTCAAATGTATTTGTTGAATTAGGCTAAAGTAGGGACCCAACCAAAAACATCACCTTTACATGTTCCACAGAGATGATGTAACTCCAGCTGTTACTCCAGCACTCTGTCATTTATTTGTAAACCAACATCTGTAGTTCCTTGTATCCACAGTCTTTGGAGATTCCACTTCATAAAAGATAGAGCCAATTACTTCAGAGATATGTTAATCCATTTGGTAATTGTTACTCACAGATGGCAATAATCTGTTCTTTTCTTGGTCATGAAGAATACAATAAAATACATTGAAATTCACAGAAGGCTGTTTCCAGCTCATTTATAATTACACATTCAATAACTAACCCCATTAGTTAATAGGTGATCTTGCCTCACTGCACTGTATATTAATTTTTCTGAACAAACCTACAGTAATGGACATGGGAATACAGTTTCTGTTATATCCACTGCACTCTTACTTTGTTACAAATTCTGGGTACACATTTTAATCTTGAAATATTAGACAGCAAAGCTAAGCGCGGAACTGTAGGAGACATAGGACACAGTTGAATGAAGGTGAAAATCTAAGTAATCTGATGAAATGAAACAGGCTTACATTGATCTTTCAAGGTAAGTGAGACCTTTCAGAAAAATCAGGGAGAAACAGCCGTACAGTTGCACGTGATTAAAATCCTACATTGAAATGTAGATATTTATTACAATTTATCACTAGTGAAAGAATATTCATCCTTTAGGCAGCAACAAATGCATTTCCCAATGGGATTTTCAAAACCTATGTTCTTAACTTCAAACCTCAAGATCCTGCTGCAAGTTTTCATCACCATCTTTGCTATGTACGATGCCACCCACTTGCACGGAGGAATCTTGTGCTCACAGGGAGAATGTACAAGCCCCGCACAGATAGCAGCCAAGATCAGGATCAAACCTGGGTCTCTGGCACTTTCTGCATTATCTTCCCACAGCAGGTTTGTAAGCATTAGAGAGTTGGATATAGCTCTTAGGGCTAACGGAATCAAGGGATTTGGGGAGAAAGCAGGAACGGGTACTGATTATGGATGGTCAACCATGATCAAATTGAATGGAGGTGCTGGCTCGAAGGGCCAAATGGCCTACTTCTGCACCTATTTTCTATGTTTCCGTGTTCTATGTTTCATTCTTGAAAGGGTTCAGAGAAGATTTACGATGATGTTGCCAGGACTAGAGGGTCTGAGCTATAGGGAGAAGTTGAGTAGGCTGGGTTTCTATTCCTTGGAGCGCAGGAGGGTGAGGGGTGATCTTATAGAGCTGTATAAAATCATGAGAGGAATAAATCAGGTAGATGCACAGAATCTCTTGCCCACAGTAGGGGAATTGAGGACCAGAGGACATAGGTTCAAGGTGAATGGGAAAAGATTTAATAGGAATCTGAGAGGTAACTTTTTCGCACAAAGGGTGGTGGGTGTATAGAACAAGCTGCCAGAGGAGATAGTTGAGGCTGGGACTATCCCAATGTTTAAGAAACAGTTAGACAGGTACATGGATAGGACAAGTTTGGAGGGATATGGAAGGCAGATGGGACTGGTGTAGCAGGGACATGTTGGCCGGTGTGGGCAAGTTGGGCTGAAGGGCCTGTTTCCACACTGTATCACTCTATGAATCAATGAGTCTATATGCACCTCGCGAGACTCAGAGTGTATCTGTGCAGCTGATGCTGAATATTGAGAATTCCCAGTGGTTTCATGAACCTCATTAATGGATTTACATAGAGCATTCCTTTCATAAATTACATTGGTGAAGTGAGATTGCAGCACCCATGTAATGAGAAATTGCATTTGGTCAACTGCAGCCTCAGACTTGCGTCTTCAATTGAACAAGATCCTTCATTTGTTCTTGTTTCTCATTTGCATTGCAAAACATTAAGGGGTGGCAAATAGAATAATTAATTTTATGACTGTTACCAGGATTAGGGAAAACAGCTGCAGTCACATCTGTTAAACAATTGTTTACATTGGATTTTCACAACCATTCTATTCCTTTTGTTAAACTTTTGTCAACTCAGTGGAAAAACACCTTGGGAATACTACAAGATGAGATATATTCTAGTGGTGGTGGTGGGAGGTGGGGAGCAGGGAGAGTAGAAGAACTGACGTCTCGACCTGAAACGTCACCCATTCCTTCTCTCCAGAGATGCTGCGTGTCCCGCTGAGTTACTCCAGAATTTCGTCTATCTTCAGTTGATACCAGCATCGCAGTTCCTTCCTGCGCAGAAGAACAAAGCAGTTGTTCCCATGATTATCATTCAATGAAATATTTTTAAAATAAATATGAATGAAGAAGGAATCACTAGGAATCACAAGGAAATAGGGAAAGTTTGTAATATAGTCAATCTTACAAACTTGGGGATGCGGGATGGTGATTCTGACTTACATAAAATCTGACCTACATAAGCGTTCCCAGAATGTAACCCTAAAAGGTCTGCCTCACTGTGCGAGTTGACCCACGAGTGACCCCGAGTTTAAAACAAATTTAACTCGTGGTAATCACGTACAATTAACCTAGCGGGAACGTCGGAACTCGTGGACGCGACTTAGCGACTCTTGGTGCTAACGGGAGGTACACGTGAAACTTGTTAACTCTTGCAAAAGTTCAAACATGTTTGAACTTTTCCACGAGTAAAATGTACTCTTGAGGTTAAAATTTGAAACATTTTAAACTCGTTGTAAGAACGTAGTGGCCCGTGCGTTTAACTTTGTGACTCGTGAGTCTACCGTGGGAACTCTTTTTAAAAACAATAATCAGGGACAGAAATATCAGTTACTTAGACGTTTTAGAGACAAATTCTGCTTAACAAAGTTAAGTAAGTTATTGATAAGGTGACAGAGTGGGTAGAAAAGAAAAAAATTGCTTTAAGTTTATATATAAATTTTGTGTATTTGGGACTGAGCTCACAACCTTAAGACAAACCAGTATTGAGGAACAGCGTGAGAACATTTTATGACACTTCATGGCAGCC
The DNA here is from genome assembly GCA_038087875.1 of Malacoraja senta. NCBI lineage: Eukaryota > Metazoa > Chordata > Chondrichthyes > Rajiformes > Rajidae > Malacoraja > Malacoraja senta. The sequence goes on from CM075978.1 coordinate 29,478,463, forward strand.
TAATCTGAGGGAGGGTGGAGAGTGGAGGGAGAGGAGGGGAGACAGATGGGGGTGGCTTCATTCACTGGCTGCGGGTGCCTGTCATCTGAAACAGGTAGGTGAGATTTCACATCCACCTTGTGTGTGTGTCATTCTCTCCCTCCCTCCCTCCCTCTCACACAGGCTGAGAGACTCTGCCTCTGTGAGTTTACGTCCCTTTCTCCCCCTCTCCCTGGGCTCTATACGCTCATTGTTTCCTATGAGAGACTTTGAAAAATAAGAATCACATTTCACACATTGATTTTATGACTTTTAATTCTTAACATGACCATAATCACAATCTTTTACACCACCCATCACCACTCAGTTTTTTTTAACGTGTGATGATTTTTAAACATTTCGATATACATTGTTGCCTCAAGATTAACGGGAGAGGAACTTGGTACACTCGGGAGACGAATTTGGAACATCGCAGAAATGAGAAGTAAACGGGAAACTTAGACATACCCGTGGAAACTCGGTTAAACTCGGGATCATAAACTTGTAGTATCGTACGCAACCACGAGTCTTTCACTCGGGGTCACTCATGGGTCAACTCGCACAGTGAGACAGCCCTTTAAGTCGGGGAGTGCCTGTAATATCCTATGGTCACATTGCTAGTTAAGAACCGGATCTCAATGATCTAACTATATAATGTGAATCTTGAAAAATTCAGTAAGATTTTTTGGGACTGTAGTCTTAGGAACAGTCTCCAATATATGCAGAAATAAGGCCGTAATAAACGGACTTGCTCGAGAAACTCACCACTGCAGGATGAGATTTTCCTTGAGTGCAGTCCCGATCTGAGACCTATTTAACTGAGCCCCACATGTTTCAGAGAGCAGGTCAAACACACAAACCACTCCAACAATGCAAACATGTGTGTCCCAGGACTTTGGACTGGAGAGACATTTAGAAGCAGCTTGGGGAAAAAACACACATGGGATAGTATGTGTAAGGAACAATCTGCCAGAGAAAATGGTGGAGCACAATAACAACATTTAAAAGATATTTGGACAAGTACATGAATAGGAAAGGTCTAACGAGATATGGAGCAAATACAGATAAATAAGACTAGCTCAGATGGGGGATTTTGCTGGCATGGATGAGTTGGGCTGAAGAGCCTGATTTTGATCTCTATATCTCTGTGACTGTTTAAAATTAACAACAAAAAATAGGAAATCTTAAATTAACTTAATGACATTATTCTGAAGTAAATTAATGAAAATATTGATATTAATAAAGTCAAATTAAATGAAAATAAAAACGTCACTGAACTATTCAATGAAAGTTGTTGATTCCAACACTAGATATCTGGTGTAATTCCACCTATCCAGATATGGTGCATGCAGCTTATCAGATTTTTTCAGAATGCCCCAGGATACAACACAGGCATGGAAGTCCAAGCTGATGTACATTTGGCCTTTCACCAGCGGTTCCTCACACCATCTGCAGTGTGCTCTGGCCAAATAATGACAGGTGCTTAGATCCTTCTGAGAGCCAAGAGTGTTAGAGTTGTGCAGACTGGGCAGCACAGTGGGACAGCTGGTAGAGACCCAGGCTTGATCCTGACCTCGGGGCTGTTGATATGGAGTTTGCACATTCTCTGTGACCACGTGAGCTTTCTCCGGGTGCTTTGGTTTTCTCCCACATCCCAAAGACCTGTGAGTTTGTCAGTTAATTGACCTCTGTAAATTGCCCCTACTGTGTATAAAGTGGATGAGAAAGTGGGATGTTGTAGTGATAATAGTCAGCATGGACTCAGTGGGCTGAAGGGCCTGTTTCCATGCTGTATCTCTAAACTAAACTACTCAAAAATTAACCATACTCTACCCTTCTTTACAAAAAAAAGAATTCGGAAAACCTGATGTCAGGATCAAATCTGGGCTCTCCAATCAAATCAGATATTATTATACTTAAAAATAATCAAAACAAGCTCAAGACACAATGTTGTGTCATGTGCAGTCTTCACATGCACCTCCACTGAAGGTATCTCTGGGGCTATGGGAGTGTGTTCTCAGGAATAGTGAGGGAGGGATGCTAGAACCCTATCTCCTGCAGTGATGGTGTTCTGTTGGACACCATGCCTTCATCCAATTCCGTTTGCAGACCAACGAACATGTCCAGGGAAACACACAAAGTGCTGGAGTAACTCAGCAGGTCAGGCAGCATCTCTGGAGAGAAAGAATGGTGACGTTTCGGTTTGAGACCATTCTTCAGACCCACGTTGCTTTTCTCCAGAAAGTGTCCAGTGCGGTGGAGAGGCACAATGTTTTTTTTTCTAGGTGAAGCCTTCCGACAATTGCTGAAATATATATTTGTAAAGCGACTCTAGTAGAGGTCTTGCCAGTAAATGTTCTATTCTGTTTCAGAGGCTCTCTTCACAGCAGTAACATTTCTCTGCAAATCCTCTGCACTTTTGCATTTACAGCTATCCTTAGCGAACAAAAAAACCTCAGCGTATTTCCCACCATAATAAAATGTGGTGTCCTTAAATGACTTCAGCAGGCAATTTAAAAGACAGTCAGCTATTTAACGATTCTCCTGACAAGCAACACCTCCTTTACCAATATGGTGTCTCACATTAAATGAAGCTTAAACTGGTGATTGTTGAAGATGCTACCTTGCCCCACCTCTGTGATTGTTCAGCGACTAAAGTCTCTGAGGAAAATTGGACTGAAAGATGCAAAAGGCGCATTGTCAAGCAAGTTTGAGGAGGTGGGAGTTGTGGGAGAATGAATTTGTAAATCATACTTAAATTACAGTATCACAGATGATGTTTCACATAATCTTATTGCTGACTATTGCGCAGTTAGTTTGTAGTTCATTTAACTTATTTATTTCCAGTGGCATTATTGTTAATATACCTTTCCTACTTAGGTTTAGGTTTATTACTGTTACTTATGCTGAGGCATAGTAAAAAGCCTTGTTCCGCACACTATCCAATCAATTCATATAATACTATACATACATACAATCAACCCAAACTCAAGTAAAGTAGGTAGAGTGAAAGGAAAGATACAAAATGCAGTGTATAGTTCTCAGCACTTTAGTACACCAGTTCCAGAGACAAAGTCTAATGCCTGCAATGGGATAGAGGATAATTACATAGTACCCTAGTTTATGGAATGACCGCCCAGAAGCCTGGTAACAGAGGGGAAGAAGCTGTTCCTGAGTCTGGTGATGTACACTTTTAAGCTTCTACATCTTCTGCCCATCAAGAAAGGGGAGAAGAATAAATGACTGGGGTGGGAAAGTTGATTGATTATGTTGGCTGCTTCCCCGAGGCAGCGTGAAGTGTAGATGGAGTCAATGGTGATAAATCCCGTCTGTGTGATGGACTGACATAGGATGGCACAGTGGTACAGCTGGTAGAGCTGCTGCCTCACGGCGCCAGAGACACGGGTTCAATCCCGACCTCGGGTCCTGTCTGTGCGGAGTCTACACATTCTCCCTGTGACCATGTGATATTCTGCCAGGTACTTTCCTCCCACATCCCAAAGATTTGCAGATTTGTCAGTTAATTGGACTCCATCAAGATAAAATTGCCCTAATTTGTTTTGAGTGGATAAGAATGTACAATAACTTAGAACTAGTGTGAATTGGTGATCAATGGTTGGTGTGGACTCGATGGGCTGAAACATAGAAAATAGGTGCAGGAGGAGGCCATTCGGCCCTTCAAGCCAGCACCGCCATTCATTGTGATCATGGCTGATCATCCCCAATCAATTACCCATGCCTGCCTTCTGCCTTCTCCCCATATCCCCTGATTCCACTATCCTCTCTTAAATCCATCCAGTGACTTGGCCTCCAATGCCCTCTGTGGCAGGGAATTCCACAAATTCACAACTCTCTGGGTGAAAAAGTTTTTTCTCACCTCAGTCTTAAATGGCTTCCCCTTTATTCTAAGACTGTGGCCCCTGGTTCTGGACCCGCACAACATTGGGAACATTTTTCCTGCATCTAGCTTGTCCAGTCCTTTTATAATGTTATATATTTCTATAAGATCCCCCCTCATCCTTCTAAACTCCAGTGAGTAAGGCCTAATTTCATGCTATAGCTCCAAACTAAATTAAATATCAATTCTTTTCCCTTCAGTAAATGTATTGATTGGAATTTCCAGTCACTTATATAGTGTCAGTAATAATGTAACAAATCATTTATCATCTTATCCCAAATGGAATTGCATTAGGAAAATGTAATGCACAATTGTTTAAAGACAGCTCTAAATTTCCTAATGTCCACAAAATTAGCTCCATACTGTAATAATATAATTATGATATTGTCTCCAGTTTTAAACCAGCATGTTACATTTGCAATGATGAAAATGCAAGATGATCCACTACATTAATCACTGCATTCACACTGAATTACAATAACAATTACCTATAAATGCCCATAAAATCAATACACCAAGGGAAAAACAAACATTCTCTTTGCTGCGCAATTTTATTTGATGTAACCCTCCGAGGAGATCAGAGAGTTTGGAAAGTCTTCCTGTATCTACTGTTTCACGGGTTATCTAACATTCATTACTTCAAAAGCTTCATGCTGGGAGATTAAAGGAACCTTTAAGGAACCAAATCATCCATGCCAACAAAGATGCCCATCTAAACTAGTCTCATTTGGCTGCATTTGGCCCATATCCTCTAAACCTTTTCTAACCATGTACCTGTCCAAGTGTCTTATGCATATTGTTATTGTACCTCCCTCATCAACCTCCTCTGGCAGCTCGTTCCATGTACCCACCACCCTTTGAGTGAAAATGTTGTTCCTCGGGTTTCAATTAAATCTTTCCCCTCTCACCTTAATGTAATATTGTCTGGTTCCCCTACCTGGGAAAAGACTCACTATCAATTCCCCTCATTACTTTATACATGACTTTAAGATTACCACCTAGCCACTTGCCCTCCAAGAAATAAAGCCCTTGTTTGTCCAACCTCTCCCTATAGCTCAGACCCTTGAGTCCTGGTAACATTCTTGTAAATCTTCACTCCATTCTTTCCAGCTTAATGACATCCTTCCTATAGCAGGTTTGATCCTAGTTTGATCCTGGCCTTGAGCCACGAGGAACTGCAGATGCTGGAATCTAAAGCAAAAAAACAGTGTTGAATGAATTCAGCAGGTCAGCCAGCGTCTGTGGAGGGACATGGATAGACAACGTTTCAGGTCGGAACCCTTCTTCAGACTGATTGTATATGATATTCCACAAGTGCTTCTGGGTCAGATCAGGTAAGGATTAAAATATAAGGTCTTGGGTTGTGTTCTGACTGTCTGCAGTTGGGTTAGATATGGGTAACCGTTTAATCTGATTGATTGACAAAATACGGGGGTGAACACAACCCTGTCCTCATCGACAGAGTTCAAGTTCCTTCAATCCATATCACCGGCAACCTAACCTGCTCCCTTCACTGTTGTGGTGATCAAGAAAGCTCAAGGGCGTATTTAGTTTCTTAGGAATGTGAGAATATTCAGCATGTCCAGGAGGATTTTCTTGAACCTCTACAGATGCACTATATAGAAAGTATTCTGACTGAATTATTCTCAGCCTGCTATGGCAACAGTTCTGATCATGATTGCCTGAAGCTGCAGAGAGTGGTGAACATAGCCCAGTCCATCACAGGCACATCACTGCCTTTCATCCTGTCCATCTTCACAGTATGTTGCATATAACCATATAACCATATAACAATTACAGCAGGGAAACAGGCCATCTTGGCCCTTCTAGTCCGTGCCGAACACTTATTCTCCCCTAGTCCCATCTACCTGCACTCAGACCATAAGCCTCCATTCCTTTCCCGTCCATATACCTATCCAATTTATTTTTAAATGATAAAATCGAACCTCCCTCCACCACTTCCACTGGAAGCTCATTCCACACAGCTACCACTCTCTGAGTAAAGAAGTTCCCCCTCATGTTACCCCTAAAATTATGTCCCTTAATTCTCAAATCATGTCCTCTTGTTTGAATCTTCCCTACTCTCAATGGAAAAAGCTTATCCACATCAACTCTGTCTATCCCTCTCATCATTTTAAAGACCTCTATCAAGTCCCCCCTTAACCTTCTGCGCTCCAAAGAATAAAGACCTAACTTGTTCGACATTTCACTGTAACTTAGTTGCTGAAACCCAGGCAACATTCTAGTAAATCTCCTCTGTTCTCTCTCTATTTTGTTGACATCTTTCCTATAATTTGGCGACCAAAATTGTACACCATACTCCAGAATTGGCCTCACCAATGCCTTGTACAATTTTAACATTACATCCCAACTTCTATACTCAATGCTCTGATTTATAAAGGCCAGCACACCAAAAGCTTTCTTTACCACCCTATCTACATGAGATTCCACCTTCAGGGAACCATGCACATTTATTCGTAGATCCCTCTGTTCAACTGCATTCCTCAATTCACTACCATTTACCATGTACGTCCTATTTTGATTTGTCCTGCCAAGATGTAGCACCTCACACTTATCAGCATTAAACACCATCTGCCATCTTTCAGCCCACTCTTCCAAATGGCCTAAATCTCTCTGTAGACTTTAAAAATCTACTTCATTATCCATAACACCACCTATCTTAGTATCATCTGCATACTTACTAATCCAATTTACCACACTATCATCCAGATCATTGATGTATATGACAAACAACAGTGGACCCAGCACAGATCCCTGAGGCACCCCACTAGTCACCGGCCTCCAACCTGACAAACAGCCATCCACCATTACACTCTGGCATCTCCCATTCAGCCACTGTTGAATCCATCTTGCTACTCCATCATTAATACATAACAATTGAACCTTCTTAACCAACCTTCCATGTGGAATCTTGTCAAAGGCCTTACTGAAGTCCATATAGACAAAATCCACCGCTTTACCCTCATCAATTTCCCTAGTAACCTCTTCAAAAAATTCAAGAAGATTAGTCAAACATGACCTTCCAGGCACAAATCCATGTTGACTGTTCCTAATCAGACCCTGTTTATCCAGATGCTTATATATATTATCTCTAAGTATCCTTTCCATTAATTTGCCCACCACTGACGTCAAACTAACAGGTCTATAATTGCTAGGTATACTCTTAGAACCCTTTTTAAACAATGGAACAACATGCACAGTACGCCAATCCTCCGGCACCATTCCCGTTTCTAATGACATTTGAAATATTTCTGTCATAGCCCCTGCTATTTCTACACTAACTTCCCTCAATGTCCTAGGGAATATTCTGTCAGGACCTGGAGACTTATCCACTTTTATATTTTTCAAAAGTGTCCGTACTTCCTCTTCTTTGAATCTCATAGTTTCCATAGCTACTCTACTTGTTTCCCTTACCTCACATAATTCAATATACTGTTCCTTGGTGAATACCGAAGAAAATAAATTGTTCAATATCTCCCCCATCTCTTTTGGCTCTGCAGATAGCTGTCCACTCTGACTCTCTAATGGATCAATTTTATCCCTCGTTATCCTTTTGCTATTAATATAGCTGCAGAAACCCATTGGATTTACTTTCACCTTACTTGCCAAAGTAACCTCATATCTTCTTTTTGCTTGTCTAATTTCTTTCATAAGATTCTTTTTACATTCTTTATACTCCTCAAGCACCTCATTTACTCCATGCTGCCTATAATTATTGTAGATCTCTCTCTTTTTCCAAACCAAGTGTCCAATTTCCCTTGAAAACCATGGCTCTTTCCAATTATTACTACTTCCTTTCAACCGAACAGGGACATAAAGATTCTGTACTCTTAAAATGTCACCTTTAAATGTCTTCCATTTCTCTTCTACATCCTTCCCATAAAACAAAATGTCCCAATTCACTCCTTTTAAATCCTTTCTCATCTCCTCAAAGTTAGCCTTTCTCCAATCAAAAATCTCAACCCTTGGTCCAGTTTTGACCCTCTCCATAAGGAGGCTGGAAGTATCATCAAGGATAGATACATAGATACATAGAAAATAGGTGCAGGAGTAGGCCATTCGGCCCTTCGAGCCTGCACCGCCATTCAATATGATCATGGCTGATCATCCAACTCAGTATCCCGTACCTGCCTTCTCTCCATACCCTCTGATCCCCTTAGCCACAAGGGCCACATCTAACTCCCTCTTAAATATAGCCAATGAACTGGCCTCAACTACCCTCTGTGGCAGAGAGTTCCAGAGATTCACCACTCTCTGTGTGAAAAAGTTTTTCCTCATCTCGGTCTTAAAGGATTTCCCCCTTATCCTTAAGCTATGACCCCTTGTCCTGGACTTCCCCAGCATCGGGAACAATCTTCCTGCATCTAGCCTGTCCAACCCCATAAGAATTTTGTACGTTTCTATAAGATCCCCTCTCAATCTCCTAAATTCTACCTGCCACCCTGGCCATTCCCTTTTCTGTCCTACACCTTTTGAGCGAAGATACAGGACCTTGAAAGCCTGGACATCCAGACTTAAGAACAACTTCTTTCTCACTGCTATCAGGCACCTGAACAATTTACTTCTTTCCCACTCCTTGCCACAGGTGCTACGGTATACCATTATTCTTAACGATACATCTATTGGTCATTCTGTTATTGCACCTTGGTATTTTTCTTTGCACTACTTCAGATGGCATGGCAATCTTTGCACCATTCTGTGGTATTAATAGGTTGTTGTATTTGTTGTCGCATCTATCATTATTATTTACACAGTTCCCTCTGTGAGCTTCAGGCATACAAGGAATTTCACTGCACACTGGAATATATGGCAATCAACAAATCTGGATCTCAATCTGGATCAGAATGCTGGCCCTGTTCAATATTTGCTTCAGTTCAGTTTAACGGGTTAGCAGTTTGTGTCTGTGCTTGACACTCAGCCAAAAACCTGAAAGGAAACTTGACCTTGTCTGGGTGGATGATGTACTCGGTGCTAATTCCACGCTTAGCTTGGTGCCACCAGCAAAGTGAGATATTCTGCAGGAAAATGGAAAGGAAATGTTGCCCACATCTGGAAGGTCTACACCTAGTCAGGCGGCACGGTGGCGCAGCGGAGAGTTGCTGCCTTATAGAGCTTGAAGCGCCAGAGACCCGGGTTCGATCCTGACTACGGGTGCTGTCTGTGCTGAGTTTCTATGTTCGCCCCGTGACCGCGTGGGTTTACACCGAGATCTTCGGTTTCCTCCCACACTCCATAGATGTACAGGTTTGTAGGTAAATTGGCTTGGTATAAGTGTAAATTGTCCATAGTGTGTGTAGGGTGGTGTTAATGTGCGGGGATTGCTGGTCGGTGTGGACTAAGTGGGCCGAATGGCATGTTTCTGCGCTGTATCTCTAAACTCAACTACAAACTACAAACCAAACTAAACTGCATCTACACCATGCTACCTCAGAAAATCAACCAACATAATTAAGGACCATTTTCATACCATTCATTCCCTCTTCTCCCCTCTCCAATCTGGCAGAAGATACTAAACTTAAAAGTAAGCCACCAGTGTGATTCTGGTCAAAAAACGTGCATACTTGGCTGCAGGGTCAGGGGACAAGATATGCCCAGGAGGCTTTCACTCAAGCCCAGTGCTTTTTTTGACCCAGTTCACCAAGAGATATGGATCTCAAGGATGAAATAGTCTTAATGTCTGTGTATAATATTTTGCAAGTGTTTTGGGGTCAGGCCAAGTAAGGACAAAGATATAAGTGTTTGGGTTGAGTTCAGGATGGCTGTGGTTGCGTTTGATATGGGTACAGTTTTAATCTTATTGCTTGATTGATACGGCATGGAAACAGGATCTTCGGCCCAATGAGTCCACTCTGACCATCGATCGCCTGTTCACAAAAGTTGTATGCTATTCCACCTTCGCATCCCCTCCCTACACACTAAGGACAATTTACAGAAGCCAATTAACCTATTAACCTGGGATGTGGGAAGAAACCAGAGAACCCGGAGGAAACCCATACAGTCACAGGGAGAACGTGCAAACCCCTCACAGACAGCATCAAGGTCAGGAATTAATCCATGTCTCTGATGCTGTGAGGCAGCAGCTACCAGCTGCGTCACTGTGGTATCCCTTAGAGCCAAACAGATTTCTGCATTAAAATTTCTTGAGATTATTACCACTATTGTGCTGAGGTCTAATTCTGGATAGTTCAAAACTAGCTAAATAAGCACATACTGATATTTGATTGATGCAATCTCTCACAAAACTTCAGGGTTTTTTGTTTGTTCTTAATGATGCATAGATTTATTTTATTTAAATAATTTCTGTATTGTAAAGTAAAGCAAGTCTCCTTATGTCCATGATTTCTTTTCATGGTTATGTGTATTAGTGGATTGTGTCATTGTTGTGTATCAAATGGATTTCCCACAGTAAAAGGTGTATTCTTTAAACATTGCAGTGACAAGAAAATAATCCATCTGTGATGTTAAATTGGCACAGAGGAAATCGCCCTTCCTGGAAGATATTGGTAGCAGCTGCAAGATGCTGGAAGACCAGCTCATTAAAAAGAAAATCACAATGTTTCTCACAGAACCGTAGAAAAGAGTGTAATTTTGAATCAAATCCACCTCTGTCATGTAGTGCCTTTTGAATCTATTTTGAAACATCGCAAAGCTCTCTACAGCCAATAAATACTTTTTGAAATGTAATTGCTATTATAATAAAGGCAGCACAAAACCAAATTAGAGTCAGAGTAATACAGCAAATGAACAGGCTCTTCGGCCCAACTCGTCCATGCTGACTAAGAAGCCTCATCATAAGCTAATTCTTTTTGCCTCTGTTTGGCCTGTATCCATCTGATCCAATCCTACCCACATCTTGTCCACATGACTCTTATACGGTGTTATGGTACCTGCCTCAAATTCTACACAATGGCAGCTGGTGGAACCGGTATTTACAGCGCCAGAAACCAGAGTTTGATCCTAACCTTGGGTGCTATCTGCATGGAGTTTGCACATTCTCTTGGTGTCTGTATGTTTCCTCCAGATACTTTGGTTTCCTCTCACAGCCCAAGATAGTCCATCAAGTTTGGTTGGTTAATGGATCGATTAGGTTAACGTGCTCTGTAAATTGTTCCTTAAGTGTAAGTGAGTGGTAGAATCTGGGGGTGGTTGATGGTTGGCATTGACTTGATGGGCTGCAGAGTCTCTTTCAGTGTTGGATCTCACAAAAATTGTCAAATTGCGATGTATTAATGATCAGTGCCAGATCTTTTTTTTTCCAGTCATATTAGTCAAGCCATTGGGAAACGAATACCCTACATGAAAATCAAAGCAGAAAGTACCTGCAATATTCAGACCCATTATGAATCTTTGACTTGAAATATCACCTCAGTTTCTCATTCTATAGGTGCTGCCTGATCCACTAACTGTTTCCAGCATTCTCTGTTTTTATTTCAGATTTCCAGCAACTGTAGGATTTCTTTTGGTTTTTGTTCCTTACTTTGAAGTAGGCCTTGCAATTTTTTTTACATGATCTGAGATAGTGACCTTGCTTGGAATGCCTGGAACGTGCTGCCTGGGTTGGTGGTAATGGCCTATGAAGTGACATTTAAGAGACTTTCACATAGGCACATAGATATGCATGAATGGAAGGATACGGATCATGTACAGGCAGAAGGAATTAGTTTAACTTGATATCATGTTTGAAGGACATTGGCACTGAGAATCTTAGCCATTAATTAATGAGAAAGAAAACAAATTAAAATTTTTAAAATCCCTAAAGTTATGTTAATGTTTTTTAAAGTAAATTAGCCAATACCCAAATTCAGTTTTTATAAAAATCATTAAGCAGAGAAATTGGTAAGGTACAGGCTGCCACAATCTTTGATGTTTAATGTTTAACCAGAAAATATGAGGTTATCATGTATTTGCGATTTTGTATCTAACCAATTATTTCTGGGAATCGTGGATATGGAAGTAATGAGTGACCATTGTACGTAAGACCCTAAGATTTCTGCTTATTCTTGTTTTGTTGTACACTGATATATGAAGTTGGTATCGTTCATGGAGCATCAGTGAGTTCCCAGCACAGAGACCTGTGGTCGATTCACAGTTTCAGCTGTCATTGAATATCAATTTTCCATAGCAGGGAATTTCATTAAGTCTAGCCAAGGCCCTTTAGATGGAGCAGTTTGTGGCAGTGAAATGATACATCTAAGCAAAGAGAAAAAGTCAATATGTCTGTCCTGTATTGGAACAGCATCCATTGTTTTTCTGTGTAAGTCCATAGTTCAAGCATCCTATCACCACAATGAAGGATAAAGTACAATGGAGATTGACAGGAGTGGAAATTCTCTTCCATTCTCTGGAATTCTCTATCCCAGTGGTTTTTGGAGACTACATTATTGGGGGTATTCAAAGAGGGAGTAGAAACAATTTCAAAAGATCAGAGAAATAAGGGCTGTGAGGAAGAGGGGATGAAGCCAGGGAAAGATAAGCCAAATGTCAAGAGTATTTAATTGTCATATGTAGCGACAATGGAATAATGAAATTCTTACTTGCAGCAGCTTAACAGGCCCATAAGCACAAAATGCACAGATAATATATACTACTTTAAAAAAAAAAGAACAACCACAATACTAGTGCAAAAACCAAAGACAGTCTATAGAAAGTCACAGAGGCTGAGGTTAGTGTTGTGTATCAAGAGCCTAATGGTGATTGGGAATAATGATCCTGATGAAAGCAGGGCAGGTCTGAGGGACGGAATGGCTGACTCCTGCTCCTATGTTTATTACAAAGATCATAGATCACAAATATGGTTTATTACGTTTCTTACTGTCACTAAGTATTCCAGTAGAAAATGCATCTGGACTGATTTAAAGAAAGGGGGTATTTATTGTGAAGCATGGGATTTCTTAATAAACGAGAGCTTTCCTAATCTTACAACCATTTGGGTGTAAATGTTAAAGAGCTGATCATTGGAAGAAGGTAGACAAAAAAAGCTGGAGAAACTCAGCAGGTGAGACAGCATCTTTGGAGCGAGGGAATAGGCGATGGTTCGGGTCGAGACCCTTCTTCATTCCTGTCCCGAAGGTGACAGTCATTGACTATAAGTGGCCCACACTCGCTCCTATCTTGTTATATTCATATGTGTTGGTGTTCTTAACAACAGAAGAACATGAAAAGTAATAATAGTGCACATCTATCCACAGGGAAATATTCCTTTAATTTTATTGTAATTTTTAACTGTTATTTCCAATTCTTTGATGTGTTACAATATTGAAGGCTGGCACAAAGATTTCTTTTGAGCATCTAATTTTGTGTGGGATAGTAACTCAAGATTTTATTTGTAAATTTAAGATAGATACAAAAACCTCTACAAGACCGTTTGAAGACCAGCATGAAGCTCTGCTCAATGTATCTCTTTTAGTCCTTGCTTTAGCTGGCATGGATCTCCCCGTTAGGTACAAATTATCACCAGGCTTTCTCGATATTTTACCAGAAAGCTACCAGGATTGGGACGGTATTAGCTACAAGGAGTGGTTGGATTGTTTTCTCTGGAATATCAGAGGTTGACGAGAGACTTGATAGAAGAATATATGATTAATACAGACATAGTTAGGGTCGGCATACTCAGAATATTTTTCCCAGGGTAGAAATGTCAAAGAATTGAGGGCATGTTTAAGGTGAGAGGGGCAATGTTTAAAGGAGTTGTGCAAGGCAAGTTTTTTACACAGAGAATGGTGGTTGCTTGGAACATGCCGCTGGAGTGGCGATGAAGGCGAATATAATCCTAATGATTAAGAGGCTTTCGATAGGCACAAGGAATGCAGTTAATGGGGAGATATGGATCACATGAAGGAAAAGAAGGTTTGTTTAACGTGGTATTGTGTTCACTGAAGGCCCTGTTCCTGTGTTCTAGTTTTCTATGTGCTATGTTTTATATTACGAGAGAGTTTGAAAGAAAGTGCTGAATTATTTCCCCAGGAGTTGAAAAGGGCTGTGTTAATTCAGGTTATTTATTACATACTGTCAACGTATGGAGCAATCAGAGCCATTTCTCTCTTGACTTATCAACCTTTTAATACTAATACTGATGCTGCCTGAATTGTTAAGTTATTTATATTTCAGACATCCATAATTCGGAATGCTTTGTTTTCAATAAAGCATATTGTTTGAGTTACGGCTTGAACTCATGAACAGGCTCAAACCATCTCATAGGATTTTGACTACCATGCAGAAAAATTTAATTTCTATTTTATAAAGCTGTATTTTTTTGATTAAATAAACTTGATGTAATATTTTCTTAATATTTGGAAAACATGAAATGCTGTATAAATTCAAAGACCTACATGTTAAAAAAAAATGAAACATAGAACATAAAGCAGTGCCAGAGATATGTCCCATAACTAAAAATATTGGTATAATGAATCAGCTGTATTAACATAAAACATAGACATAGAACAGAACAAGAACAGGCCCTTTGGCCCACAATGTCCAGGCCAAACAAGACGGCAAGTTTAATTAATCTCTTCTGCATATTCATGATCCATATCCCTCCATTCCCTGCATATCTGTGCGCCTATTTAAAAGCTCCAAACGCCATATCACATCTGCTCCGACACCACCCATGGCAACACGTTCCAGGCACCCACCACCTTTTGTGTAAAAAACTTGTTTTGCATATCTCCTTTAAATTTTGACCCTCTCACCTTAAAGCTCTAGCCTCTTGTCTTTGATACTTCTACCTTGAGGTAAAGGTTCTGACTGTCTACCCAGACTGTCTACCCTATCTATATCTCTTGTAATTGTATATACATTTACCAGGTCTTCCCTCAACCTCTGGAATTCCAGAGAAAATGATCCAAGCTTGACCAACCTCTCCTTAAATCCCTCAGATCCAGTCAGCATTCTGGTAAATCTCTTCTGGCAATGTGAAGGCATCATGCCTTTGTGGAGTGGCATAGAGCTCGCTGTTTTCTTTTAACCATGTGAAGTACATGTTCTATGGAATATTCATGATTTTTAGACAAACTGCTTAATGAGAATCCTTTCATGCACAATCTTTTTGTTGCAACGTTTATGATATTTAGTGACAGAATTACCTACTTCATCAGTGTCAATGGGATGCATTAATTTTACAGTCGGAAATTATCAGTAGATAAAGGCTTAATGAGTATTGCTAGTTATTCAACTAAAACACATGGTTAAAGATAGCGCTCATAATTAATGATGCTGACTGTAGTGTCAATTAAAATGGAAATTTTCATTTCGTGTTTTTTTTTCAGGTTTACTACTATGTCATCCTGTTAACAATCACATTTATAACCACTAAGTGAAATACACAGGATGAAAGGTAATTATTCACTGTCTGGTATCGAGGCCATAGATTATAAATCCGGGACGACGTTTGGATTGGTGATTGCAAAACAAAACATGAAACAAGGCATTTGACCAATGTTGGAAGTAAATCCTGAGCAACCGGTTAAGAGCGAGAAACAGATGCATCGCGTCAGAGGGGAAAAGATTATTAAGAACTAGGGATGCAAAATCTTAGGAGGGAGTTTGCAAACTCTGTCACCTTAGAAAAAGACACAAATGCTGGAGTAATTATTCAGTGGGTCAGGCAGCAATTATGGAGAAAATGGATAAGTAATGCTTCTGCATACGGATTGTTGTTGGGGGTGGGGGATCTGGAAGTGAACTGTGGGTGGAACAAAGCCTGGGAAGTGATAGGTGGATACAGATGAGAAGATTTTTTGATTGTCAGATATACAGACAAAGGCTACAAGTCGTACATCTTGAGCCTTTTCCAAGATTTCGATCACAGTCCAGGCTATTTTGTCAATATCTTGTTAAATTGTACTACCATTGAATTCCAGATGGGCCACGTGCAGCAGAGGAGCTCCTGCTGCCATAACCCGGCAGCAGGCCTGGCTTGCCTCCGGGGAACCGGGGAACTGGGTAACCCACCTGGAGTGGGAGCCTTGTCCGAGGCTCATCCCCGCTCTTCCCCAAAGACCGGGAACTGGAAAGTGGATGGTCGGTGATGGCGGCGGACCCTGGACCAAGGTCCAGTAACGGGAACTGGGGGTCTTAACTTCCACGCCAACAAGATCAGCCGTGGGAGGCGCCACCTTGGGTTCGAAGGCTGAAGGTTGAAGGCCAGGCTAAAGAGGGACGATGATTCATAGGTGATCTGGATGGAGGATGGAGGCGATGGCTGCAACGGGCTTTTATAGGTAGCTGAAACTGGGACTTTGAAATGGCACCAAAACCTGGCAACTTTTACATATGGATTCAGTGGGCTGTTTCTATGCATTTGGCAATGTATGCAGGTATGGCCACTTTGGTGGCAAAAACAGGAAGGCAGATTATGTAATTATTTTCATGTAATAACAACATATCTGAATAGTGTCGTTGGGAAAAGGGGAAGTACAACGAGATCTGAGGGTCCTTGTTCATCAGTCACAGTCAAGTAAGCATGCAGGTACAGCAGGCAGTGAAGAAAGCAAATGGCATGTTGGCCTTCATAACAAGAGGAGTTGAGTATAGGAGCAAAGAGGTCCCTCTGCAGTTGTACAGGCCCCTAGTGAGACCACACCTTGAGTATTGTGTGCAATTTTGGCCTCCAAATTTGCAAAAGGACATTCTTGCTATTGAGGGAGTGCAGCGTAGATTCACAAGGTTAATTCCCAGGATGGCGGGACTGTCATATGTTGATAGAATCGAGCAGCTGGGCTTGTATACTCTGACATTTAGAAGGATGAGAGGGTATCTTATTGAAACATATAAGATTATTAAGGGATTGGACATGCCAGAATTCTCTGCCTTGGAGGGTGGTGGAGGCTGGTTCTCTGTTTCTCAATAGAGAGCTAGACAGATCTCTTAAAGATAGCAGAGTCAGGGATATGGCGCAAAGGCAGGAACAGTGTACTGATTGTGGATGATCAGCCAAGATCATATTGAATGGTTCGAAGGGCCGAATGGCCTACTCCTGCACCTATTGTCTATTGTCTATAATCTTACTGAACTGCATGTGATAAAATTAATTGAATTTTACCTTGGTACACGTGATAATAAAAAGAACCATAGAACCAAGAATAATTTGGGGGTTTCGGTACAGGAAGGTGAGGTTGACAAATTGGAAAAATTGTGAAGAGACCCGGAGATCTCTTTGACCCCAACCAGCGTGGATATTAGACACCTTACACTTAACTGCCAGAGAAGAGAATGGGTGTATATATAGGCTGGATGAGCTCCAGTGTGTGCTTTGCCAACATGGAAGCTGGGATCACGTTGAAGGTTACATGGGGCTCACCTGACCTCCTGTTCTGTGTCTGGACCTGCCAAGTTCCAACAATCACTCCACAACATTCTGAGCTTGGTGTCTGCAACCATGTTTAATCCCAACCCTCCATATCTTTATCGTGTCAGTGTAGCAGTACTTCTAAAAAGTTAAAAACAAAATGTTAATTTTATAGATTTCTTTTTAAACATGTGTTGATTTTATACTTTTTAGTTATACATTTGTTAAATGAGAGTCATAGAGCCATACAGAAACAAATCCTTTGTGGAGGGCACAGTGGTGCAGCGGTAGAGTTGTTGCCTTACAACTCCAAATATCCAGGTTCAATCCTGACTATGGGTGCTTTCTGTACAGGGTTTTTATGTTCTCCCCGTGACTGCATGGGTTTTCCCCGGGTGCTCCGGTTTCCTCCCACACTCCAAATTTCCTCCCATACTCCCACACTCCAAAGAGTTTTGTAGATTAAGTGGCTTCGGTACTGTTTGTAAATTGCCCCTAGTGTGTAGGATAGGGCTAGTGTATGGGGATCGCTGGTCGGCACAGGCACGGTGGGCCAAAGGGCCTTTTTCCATGCTATATCTCTAGAATAAAATACACTAAACTTCAGCTAAACTCATTCATCCCGTCCAAGCTCAGCTCATCCCATTTGTCCACTTTTGACACATATCCTACTAAAACATTCCTGTCCATGTACTGATCCAAGTGCCTTTTTAATGCTGTTGGAGTATATATCACAAAATCAAAACAGAAGTGGGGGGAATCAAAACAATTGTTGATAAATGTAGCTTAAATTTTTAATTGGTAGATGAATTGGCACATTCTCTACAAGAATAGCACTGTCAATCCTTTGCTTTGCTTTGCTGAAAGTCAAAAACTGTGCATTCCTTCTAACAGACCCGAACAAGATCTGCCTGGATATGTATTTATCTAAATCCACAATCATTTCCTTCATTTAGAGGCATTGCACAACATACTTGCAGCATATTTAGCACCGCTTAATTTTTTCGAACACATCTGTTCAGCTCCTAAAGTTAATTGCAAGGAGTTCGCTTGGCTCTTTCAATGCCAAATGTAGCAAATCCTTTTTCATTTTGATAAAGGTTAACTCAGTCCATAATTTGATTAGTAATCCCACAATTTGAAATGGTCTAATGTAAAATTTGTGCATTCTCAGGCACAATTTATGAACAAAAGCTTTAACCACAAGGTAGTTTAATTCTTCACTTCCAAATTCTATTGTAGACTTTCTGAGCTCCACTGCGCCAGGTTTTGTGCGATCCTTGATTTTACTTCATGCTTCATTCAAGTAAATAAACTGGATGATCTTGACTTTTTTTTCAATGACAGATTTTCTTGTAACTACGAAGATATATACGCAGGCTGAATGATATATATCGGTACGGAAACTGAACAATAAATTCTTTATTATATTATTTAATGTCAGCAATCTTGCAAAGCGTTCTATATTCGCTGCTGAGTATTTGGACTGGAATTATTGGATTAGTAGGAAGTCTAAACTGTTTCCCAAATGGACTCAAACATTATTGATGAAGTTAAGAACAAAATACAATTAAGGCCTAAAATTCAATTGCTGCAGCGAAGTGTAAGATGATTTTATTTTCAGTGGAGCTGCACATACCATAGAATATTTGACAGCCTGAGGAATTTTTAATACCGTCTACATGGGGACTGGTTTTAAGAAATGTTTTATTTTGATGTCAAGTCATGTTTTGTCAATTTTTTCTCATGGGCCTTCTTTGGTATGGATTAAGATGTACAGGATTCACGAAAGAAACCCACACGGTCACAGAGAGAACGTGCAAACTCCACAGACAACAATTGAAATCAGGATCAACCCCGGCTCTCTGGCACTGTGAGACAGAAGCTCTACCAGCTGTGCTACTGTGCTGCCCAGATTAGTGATTATTCATTTATTGTATTATTGATTAATTTATATTTAATTTAGTGCTTTACATGACTGAACCTGTCAAGCTGCAGCATTAATAATTTCATTGTTCTGTTGCCAGTACTTTTGACGCTTGAACACTGTTGACTCTTGACTAACGTTACATCTTTTTACCTACATCTGAGTCAGATAGCTTACCTGTTGGCCATTAGTGGAGTTCACACAGCAGTAGATGGAGATGATCTTGTGCTGATTCAGCTTATAATAATTAAATAAGATTTACTCTTTAATTACAGCAACTATGGGCTCACTTTAACTTTTGGCAGGAGTTGTTGTCAAGCTGTCAGTTTGTCTTCATGGCCTCTGTAGCATGAGCCATTAATGATCACAAATTCTGGGTTTCATACGTTGAGAAAATGTACAGTTCCTGGAAAATGAGCATCCTTATTTTCCATGAAATTTCTGTTGAGCTACCCAGTCTATTTATAGCAAAAGTACACTGCTCAAGAAAAGGCTGAACTCGTTGGTGGTCAATTTTATTGTTAAACCTCCTGAAAGGAATCAATACAGGCACAGTGCATCAGTGCAGCTGCTAGAGCTGCTGTCTCACGACGCCAGAGGCCAGTTCATTCCTGACCTCGGCCGCTGTCTATGTGGAGTTTGCCTGTGACCGCGTGCGTTTCCTCCAGGTGCTTCAGTTTGTTTGTGCAACCCAAAGACATGCAGGTTTGTTGGTTAGTTGGGCTCTGTAAATTGTCCCTGGTGTGCAGAGAGTAGATGCAAAAGTGGGATAACATAGAACCAGTGTCATTGTGCAATTGATGGTCAGCATGGATTTGGTGGGCCGAAGGGCCTGTTTCCATGCTGTTTCTCTAAACTAAACTAAACTAAATGAATTACAGTTCACCCTACGATTTATCTCACCACACGTGAAAACAAAAGTGAACCGAAGTCACTTCCCCAGTATCTGCACAACATTTCCAAGGACAGCTTCTGGGATGATGACGACATCTTCCAGAACTTCCATCATGGTTAAAACTTCTTCTTTAGTGATAGTAAATCCTTGAAAGCATGTTCCACCAGACTCAGGAACAGCTTCTTCCCTTCTGTTATAAGACTATTGAATGATCCTCCCATCCTAGGATAGTCTCAATGTAAGACCTACCTCATTGCGATTGCTGGACTTTTTCTCTGGAACTGTAACACTCCAATGCTGCAAACCTATTCTTCACTGGTATTTTTCTCTGCACTACCTGTTGTACATGTGTATGGCTTGATTGTACTCGTGTAAGCTCATATAATTGGGTAGCACTCAATCAAAAGCTTCTCCCAGTATCTCGTTCCACATGACAATAATAAACCATGACAGTACCACTACCAAATGAGTGTAAAAATATAGAAAGACTGATCATGTGTACAATCAAATTCCCACACAATCAAGTTCTCAAAAAAAATTTGAGAAGGTGAATTTCTCTTTTCAGGGTCCCCAAAACAGGATGAAGGAGTTAACAATTTAATCTTCCATATCCATCTGTTCAAAAAACAGACAAACTGCTACCCATGACAATTGTTTTATGTGCCCGTCCCTTCAGATAAGATGTGAAATATCCAAAGGTTAAATTATTTTGCCAGACTGTGACAAATGCATTAATTCAAGGAATAATGTGGTAAAAACTATGTTGAAGGCAAGCTTAATGTTGTTATTCCATGAAAGTAATATGGTAATTCTGTCTGATTTTATACCAAATTCTACCACTTCCTGGACATTAGGATTATCCTTTCCGTGCGCCACTGGCTACTGTGGAGACCAATCTCCTTCTGTATGTTCTTTATCCTCACTATTCATCAAATTAAATTGAATTGAATTGAAATATACATTATGGAAACAAGCCCTTCGGCCCATTGAGTCCACCATAACCATTGATCACCCATTTATACTACTGCTAGGTTATCGCACTTTTACATCCACTCCCCACACACCTGCACATCTTTGGGATGTGGGGGGAATCAGGAATACGTGGAGGAAACCCATGGTTATAGGGTGAACATGCAAACACCACACTGACAGCACCAGTGGTCTGGATCAAACCCAGGTCTCTGGTACTGTGAGATTCAGCGTCTCTACCAGCTGAATCACTGAGTTTCCCTGAGTGCTATCATCTATTTTGTAAATTTGGCTCTCTGCTCTCCAGTTCTCATCAATATCACCTGTTAAAAAATAGGACTTAAGGGTGACCTCCATAGTAAGTACTACAAATTGAAGTTGCCATCAGTGTCTTTTACTCAGTTGGCCATGAAGTTGCATTTCAGTTGCTCTCTCTCCCCATCTCCCCACTCGCAACAAGGGCAGAGTCCCCCTTGTCCTCACCTTCCACCCTACTAGCCGTCACATACAACAAATAGTCCTCCGTCATTTTCGCCACCTCCAACGTGATCCCACCACTCGCCACATCTTCCCATCTCCTCCCCTGTCTGCTTTCCGCAAAGACCGCTCCCTCCGTAACTCCCTGGTCAATTCTTCCCTTCCCACCCGTACCACCCCCTCCCCGGGCACTTTCCCTTGCAGCCGCAAGAAATGCTACACTTGTCGCTTTACCTCCCCCCTCGACTCCATTCAAGGACCCAAGTAGTCATTCCAGGTGCGACAGAGGTTCACCTGCACCTCCTCCAACCTCATCTATTGCATCCGCTGCTCTAGATGTCAGCTGATCTACATCGGTGAGACCACGCGTAGGCTTGGCGATCGTTTCGCCGAACACCTCAGCTCGGTCCGCAATAACCTACCTGATCTCCCGGTGGCTCAGCACTTTAACTCCCTCTCCCATTCCGAATCCGACCTTTCTGTCCTGGGCCTCCTTCATGGCCAGAGTGAACACCACCGGAAATTGGAGGAACAGCACCTCATATTTTGCTTGGGCAGTTTATACCCCAGCGGCATGAACATTGACTTATTCAATTTCCGGTAGCCCGTATTGTCTCCTCCCCTTCTCAGATCTCCCTCAGCCCTCTGGCTCCTCCTTTCTTCTTCCTGCCCCCCCCCCCCCTCCTCACATCAGTCTGAAGAAGGGTTTCGGCCCGAAACCTTGCCTATTTCCTTCGCTCCATAGAAGCTGCCACCACCACTGAGTTTCTCCAGCACTTTTATCTACCTGTAATAATTTCATTGTTCCTTTTCAGGACATTTGACCAAAAAACACTCTTTACTCTTAACACATGCAGAAAGAGGACATTAGTTTAACATGGCATCATGTTTGGCATGGACATTGTGGGCTGAAGTGCCTGTTCCTGAGCTGTACTCTTCTATGTTCTCTGAGCCATTCCCTCTTGAAAATTACGTAGATGGATTTTCATCCTTAGGTTTAGGTTCTGGTTTATTGTTGTTGTATATAACAAAGTACAGGGGAAAGGTTTGTTTTGCATGTGAGGGGACGGGTGTGCTGATAGTCTGGAATTCATGTATATCAACAAAGATGATATATTTGAGATATTGACACACATTATTCCTGTGGCATAATGAAATCCATCCTCGGGCATTATAGAAAGGACAAGGAGGAGATTGCTGGGCTTCTGGCAGAGATTTTTGTAATGTCAATAGTCCTGCAAGATTCATAGCGCCATACTCACCCTCAACCTCCTGAGCATCAAGGAATAAAGTCCTGATCTGTCCAAACTCTCCCTATAACTCAAGCCCTCGAGTCCTGGAGAAGGTACTGAAATTGGAGAGTAGCGAAAATGGATCCCATATTTGCAGTAAGGATAAGACAATAAGCTACAGGTCTGTAAAGCTTACGTCAGTAGTAGGGAAATTGGTGGAACAATATTCTTAGGGATGGGATTCATGATCACTTGGGAAGGCAAGGAAGTGCCTTCCATCGGGTGGCGCCAACAAGTGCGGCAGCCTCGCCAACAGCTGTCCGGCCTTTCACTCTTTTTTGTTATTTTTATTATTTTATTATTTTAGTATGTTTATTAAGTTTGTTTTAAAGGTTTCTTAGTCTTTTTTATGTGGGGTGTGGGGGAAAAGGGGGAAACCGTTTCACTATCTGGTTGTAGATGCGTCTTTTCTACGAGTCGCATCTTCGCCCCCCCCCCCCCACGCCCTACCAACTGGATTGGTGCCGCCTTTCCTGCCGGTGACTGACCAGAGCTTCAGCAGCGGGCGCAGCGCTGAATTCCATCACGGAGCAGGACGATGCCTTACTGGGGATCGCCTGTTGAAGCACCGGAATGTTGGGCCTACTGATTAACACTGTGAAGCTGTGGCAGTGCTGACTTTAACATCTCGGAGTCCTGGAATCCTTTGCCGAGGGTCGCCAGTGTTGAATCTCCACCCAGCTTGGCCTATGGACCTCGGGAGCCGCGGTCTCCGGTAGGAAGCGGCCGATTCGGAAACTCCAAGCCGCGAGTGTGTTCTTCCGTTCCAATGCCGGAGTTCCGATCATCCAGGCAAGAGGGCCTGAACATCGGGCTGCTATAGGCCCCGACCACGGGTGAACAAAGAGGAAGCTGACTGAACTTTATTGCCTGCCCTCACAGTGGAAAACATTGATTCTGCTGTGTGGGGATGTTTATGTTAAATTCTATCGAGTATTGTGTTCTTTTTATTCGTATGGCTGTATGGTAATTCAAATCTCACTGTATGAGACAATAAATGTAACGAACTTGAACTTGTGGATCACAAGCATGTCTACAACGCTACATCTTGAAGATATGAGACTCGTCTTAGCAGGAAAATCAGAGCAATTTTCAAAGATATGGTCTCCTTTCATTGATTCATTACAAGGATAGTATGGTGCAACACAACTTCGGAATTAAACCGATTTACGGACAGGGTGATGGTGTGGTGAGAAATGAAGCAGGTATATCAACACGTTTTGGTCTTTTTTTTAATTTTATTTTTTTATTATTTCTCGTTTTTGTCTTCTTATTTTTTTCTTAAGTTTTTACTCATTCACTCTGTGACCTCACTCTTTGGTAGTTTAGGGGTTCTATTTTTACACATTCACTATCTCTCTCACTTTCTTTCTTTCTTGCTCTTTCTCTCTTTGTCTATTTCATTTTTGTCAAAATTAAAATGGAAGATGTACAATAAATGTATTTTGTCATATGCTGCTTCTAATACAAATATTAATGGAAAAAAAAGAACTTGAACGAACTTGAAGTCAGCATGATTTTATGCATGGGCAATCCTGTTTCAAAAACCTGAATATGTTTTTTGAGGTAGTTACTCAAAAAAATGTTGAAAGCAAGTGAGTAGTGGTGGTATACATTGTCTTTAGCATGGCTTTTGAGAAGATTCCCCTGATCCTGAAAATTGGGTCACATTGTGATCCAAAATGCATTTGATCCCACAATTTGCAGTATAATAATAAGATTAAATGAGAACTTACCAGTTTGAAGTTTGATCTTTATTTTATGAGGAGTTACGTTGGTGATTACGTGAAGAACCCCGTCAGGGCGCATGCGCGCCAATCTTCAAAGCAGCGGTATGAATTCACAGACAACAACATAATTGAAGTAACATATTAAGATGATCAACATGAGAACTACCATTATGACCTTTTTTCTATGAGAGAGGGTTGGGCGTGGCGGGCACGTAATCACCAACGTAACTCCTCATAAAATAAAGATCAAACTTCAAACTGGTAAGTTCTCGTTTAATCTTACTATTTTACTTCGGAGTCACGTGAGTGACTACGTGAAGATTTTAAAGCTCTGTGATTTTTATGCCGCAGATCAAAATCCCGGCTTCTCACTGCATCGATTGACTCTGAGTATCATCAATAATGCTGTAAACATGACATTGCATATCATGCAAAAATAAACAGTTTTATTTTTTGGTCATAAAACAACCAATAAACCCTCTTAATGTAGGGGCAACAAACGAAACAGAATGAAACAGTATTGAAAACAGACTTTAAACAATAGCAACAGGACTCAATATTGAGCTGGCAAACAGCCCTCCATCGGCAATCGGCCGATGGTAGTATTGCTGAAACACAAGTTCATTTTTCCAACCTGCGGCTTTTAATATATGGTCGATGGGAACGTCCATCGCCCTGGACGCGGATGTTGCTACTGCGCTAGTGGAATGAGATGTAAACCCATAAATGTTAATTCCTGCCTGAACCAACTCTTGCTTTAACCACCTTGAGATAGTCTGAACTGCCACTCTTTTATGTTGGCTTCTTGTAACTGACAAATAATCCTGTTTCTTCTTGTCTTAAAGCCCTTGTGGCTTCAATGTAATGTAACAAATGTGTCGTTATACATAAACATGGAGCTATAGGATATGCTGAGAACACAATCTTAAATCCTGTCACACGTGGCCTGCTTTGTTTGAGCAGGTCAGAAATATAAAACAGAACATTCTCTGTATTCACTTCCATTCTCTCGAACTGAAGTTTTTGCAAAGTCTGCACTCTCTGTACTGACACCAATGCCATTAGCGTAGCCAATTTCATGGTTAATGTTAACAAAGTTATAGACGTGACAGGGACCCAATGACGAACTATGTTACGAACAACGCTTACCTCGCAGATTACCATATACCTAGGCGTAGGCAGTTTGGAATTAAAGATTCCTTTCATCAACCTAGATATGAGAGGGCGAGAACCTATACTTTGTGTCCGTGTACCTATTACAAGATATGCCGACAAAGCACTTCTAGCTGTATTGATAGCACTATAGATATGACCCTCATCATAATAAAGTGTAGATAAAACTCTAACACATTTTCAATAACTACAGTATCATATTGAATATTCTTTTGAACACAATATTGTTCCCATTTGTTTTTTTTTTTTTTTTTCATGTCATACTGCTTTTGAGTACTCTTTCTCCAGGCTGCAGTGAGTATATCCACCGTTGGCCTAGAAAGTCATCGACCAATGTAAGGCATTCTTAAAACCTGCAAATTAACAGATCCATATGATCACATAACGGATGAACTTAACGTGTTACTGGATGCTCCAGCAAATTCCTACTGTTTGGAATCAGCAAAAAGAGGTTGGATCGCTATCTGTAACATCAAAGGGAACCATGGTTGAATCGGGCAATTTGGTATCACCAAAACCCCTGAAGCGGCATCCTGCTTGATTTTCTCAAACACCGACCTATGAGGCAGAATGGTGGGAAAATGTACACAAACATATCATCCCAATTTAGTGAAAAAGCATCAATTGCCACTGCCCCTGGATCTGGTGCCCATGAAACATATTTTGGCCTTCAATATAGAAGTACTATGTTCTTGAACACATCCTGGTTCCACATCCACTCTGTGTTTTGACAGAATTTTCGTCAGCTGCCATCTGGTACTACATTAAGTTTCCCTGGCAGATAGATGGCTCCAATCCAAATCTCTCTATCCCTACTGCAGGTCCAATTTTATTTGCCAACCTGTCACATGATAACAATTTAATTCCACCCATGTGATTCATATCAGCAACTGCTGTAGTGTTGTCTATTTTGCACTGCACATGCAAACTAGTTTAGTTAGTGCCATAAGCCTTGAGTCCATAAAATAATCTTGGTTAATTCCCCATGTTTGCAGAAGCAATGTTCATCTGTCTCCACTGCTGGATCTTGTATCAGTAGCACCCTACCCAAGTGCTCTGACATCTGTCTGCAAATCATGGAAGCTTGGTCCAATAACACTTTGGAACTACTAGTGGACACATGCTGAATCCACCATTGTACTTCAGCAACAGCCTCTATTGATAGAAGCATAGGTCTATTATAATGACCCCAATGTATAATCAATGCTTGTTCCTTTGACCTTTGTAAAGTGTCCATATTGAACTGCTGGAAATGCTGCCAGCCATTACTACAGCAGACTTGTCACCTGGCTAATTGAAGGCTGTGTGTCAGCAATTAACGATACAGCTCTTAATTATCTCCACCCTTTTTAGGGCAAGGTCACAATGATGTTGATTAAATCCATTGTGAACCCAACTAGTCAATTTGTGTCACAGGTATAAATTTAGATTTCTCTGGATAGCTTGTGAAGCCCAATTAAAAAATGGTTTTTACCAACTGCCACTGATGCTTCAGCTCTTTCCTTTGATTGTCCTACAATCAAGATATTATCTAGTTAAGCCATTAGAACATGCCCTTGACTTTTCATCATGCCTAGAATAGGTTTCAACAACTTTGTAATCCCTCTAGGAGCTGAAAACAAACCATTAGGCAGTGGATTGTATTGGCATAATTGCCCCATCCAGCTGAATTTTAAATCTTCTATCCTGCAAATGAACAGACACTGAATCCGCATCTTTAAGATCTCCTTCACAAACGTTTCCATCTTTAAATGTCTATACCGTACAAAAGGGTTAAGACTATTCAGGTCTGCATAATTCTGCATCCCCCCATCCTTTTTTGGTCTGGGAAAGATATTGGACACAAACTGATGGGTTTGGTAAACTGCCTTAGCAATTACACCTTTATTACATAAGCTTGCAAGTTCCAGCTGAACTTCCAATTGTTCTAGGTGATAAAATTAATAGTCTCACATTAGTTCTGTCTACATGAGAACCAGACCCTCTTACCTCCTTACCACCTGGCATTCTTCCCCGGCCTTGAGCTGGATATCTCACCTCCGTGGCGGTGCTACAGCCGAACGCCAACTGCGCTGCATCGTAGCTGGACTCGTCCCTTGCCCCGACCAGTCTGCTCCCTTATAGGGATACTTCCGCTTTGGTGAATATGTGGCTGCTGTCTTAGCCTCCTCCTCCAGCTCCTTCACCTGCTGTGAGAAATCCTCGCCAAACAGCTGTGCCGGTTGCACTGTGCCAGGCTGGCAGAGTGAAGCATATTTAGCATTGATGGTTGGTCTAATCGCAGTCTTGCGGAGGCAGTTGATCTCAAAGTTGTCACTCCACAATAGCGCCTATTGTTGTAATTTGTCATGGCCTCTCCATCCACCATCCTGGCAAAGCTCGTTATACCAGATGCCAGCAACTTTAAAAATATGCTGGAGCTTCACATGCTCCTGGGCTCTCATTAGTATGCCCATCTTGCCCCAATTCTTCCTGTTCCCAACAGGAACTTTTAACAGTCCACAGTTGATT
Organism: Malacoraja senta; assembly: GCA_038087875.1. NCBI lineage: Eukaryota > Metazoa > Chordata > Chondrichthyes > Rajiformes > Rajidae > Malacoraja > Malacoraja senta. Next base: position 29,506,659 of record CM075978.1, read on the forward strand.
GGGGCTCCATGCTTCCTTACTGTCTCATGCATTGTCAGCTCCTGTAGCTGATGTGAGACTTGGTAATTTATGCTGGTCGCAAGTTCCTCACCCACAGGCTCACCAGCATCCGACAACATGGCAAACCGTGCTGCACACGGTGTCAGCTCTGGCAGCTGCCTGCCCTCCCTTTGGAAGTCGTCGGACTCAGGGTCAGAGCGTATCTGCCCTTCTGCACTCACCTCTTGCAAAGACGGTGCTTTCAAGCAGGCCTCTACTAGGCACTGCCAGCGGAGCCTTCCCTAAGGCTTCCCGCCTGCACAGCTCCTCTTGGAGTGTGGCTTTGTGAAGCAGGCCTCTCCTAGACACTGCCAGCGGAGCCTTCCCTAAGGCTTCCCGCCTGCACAACTCCTCCTGGAGTGTGGCTTTGTGAAGCAGGCCTCTCCTAGGCACTGCCAGCGGAGCCTTCCCTATGGCTTCCCGCCTGCACTACTCCTCCTGGAGCGTCTCTGTGGAGCAGCCCCTGTATGAGCTGCTCCTTTTGGATAACCGCTGGGGAACGGTATCCTGTCCCTGACGGGACTCTCGTGGCCCGACTCTGTGGAGTCTATAGCCCTGACAGACTTAGCTTATGCCTACCGCCTGACTGGCGTTGGCTGTGTACCCGGCTGGGCACTTTGCCAAGTCTGTCGCCGCACCGCTACCGGCTTGCGACTCCCCCGAGGTGACAGGCTGCCTTTCAGAGACTGCGTCCCGCAGCTCTCTCTCTCCTTGTCGGCAGCAGACCTGCACCTTTTCCTTGTTCCTGTATGTGGGGGAAAAAACACACAGAAACAATTTCTCTACTTTTCTCTAACTCCTCCAAAGTCTCCCCGACTTTGGTGGAACTGTAACTACTCACCTTGCAGGAGGAGCTCTGTCTTCCTGGTGCCGGGCGCCAATGCGTCAGACGTAATGACGCGCATGCGCCCTGACGGGGTTCTTCACGTAGTCACTCACGTGACTCCGAAGTAAAATTATACTGAAAGGGTGCTCAGCAATTTAACTCTGCATCTGAATGCACCATCTGTATTGAATTCTGGTTGTATGCAAATGTTGCTGTCAGCAGTAAACTATTATGCTATACGTTTTACAATTACAATTCTTTGCAGATACCATCACCATCAAACTAGATATCAGGCACTTTCAACAAGGTTATTTTGCATCATTGGGACTGAGACTGGATCCAGACTATTAATTTTATCACCTAGAACAATAAACATGGTCATGGGTATACTTGCTCAATCATTTATCAATAATTAGGATATTTATGTGCTCAAGAGAGTCACCCCTCACAACACTAATGTAGACATATGGAACCGCAGATGTAGGTTTACTAAAAAATAACACAAAGTGCTGGAGTGACTCAATGGGTCAGGCACCATCCCTGGATAACCTGGACAGACAACGTTTTGGGTCGGGACCCTTATTCAGACAGATTTTCGTTCTCCCTCTTTTCCCTGTGTTCCACCTGGATGTGCACCCTTTTTCCTTTCACCATCTCCTCATCCCCTTCCACCTATATTCCTTCTTATAGCTTCACATTTCATGCTTTATCTATCCCTATCTCCTCCTCGCACTTTTTGTCTTTTGATCTCTGGCCTTTGTCCAACCATTTGCCAATCAAAACCCACCTCAACTGTGTCCACCTATCTTTCGGTTGGCTTTGTCCTTCTCCCCACCTCTCCTCCTGCTTTCTACCCAGACCACAATCAATCCGAAGAAGGGTCCCAACAAAAACAACACCTATCGATGTCCTTCGGAAATGCTGCCTGGTCCAATGAGTTACTCCATCACTTTGAGCCTTCCTCACCACAATAATTTTGAGTGTCTGTGTTCTCTGTCCTCAAAAGATTATTGACCATCCACATGAATCACCTTTGTCCCAGCAAAGTTGTTTGAGCATTCAGAGATGTCTTTTCATCCACAATGTGCTCTTGGTTGTAAATGTGAAGTTCAATGGCACAATTTGTCAGACTCAAAATATTGAAGTAACCAATGTCATTGTAGTGACTGAAATTGAACTGAATCTCCTGCTGTTATCTTTCATCTCGAAAATTTGAAGTGCTTTGAATTCCGGGACACTAAACCAAGAGGGTCTCCAAGCAAATGTCTGCATGTCACGATGAACAACGACCTTCTGTATTTACCAGCTTCACTCTTTAGTAGGTGAGTCACAGTCAACACGCGTAACGTCAGATGAACTAGCCGCTGATCCCATCTCCTACTTGTACAACCCACTGTGTGCAAACTGACTGTCAACACAAGTGGCTGCACTTCAGAAGTAATTCATTGACAGTGAAGTGCCTTAGAGCAGCCTGAAAACATGAAAGGTCTCGTATAAATGCAAATTACGTTCTTTAATATATTGCACAGCAGAAAAATAAACGTTTCTGAGAAGAATTATGAATTGCAGAGGGTGGGAGTAAAAAAAAACCTTATACAGTTGAAGCAGTTATAGAAAAGTCTGAGCTGTATGATTAAATTAATTGAAAGATACCGCATGGAAACAGGCCCTCAAGCAAATGAGTCCACTCCAGCCATCGATCAGTCATTCACGCTAGTTCTAACCCATATGGTCACAGGGCAAATGTACAAACTCTGCACACACACAGCACCCAAAGTCAGGATAGAACCCAGAAGAAATAAATATGAAAGACGTTTGTTTCTTTAACAGAAATCCACTAAGGATTTCAGGTTGCAGAGCTACTGCCTTACAGCATCAGAGACCTAAGTTTGATCCTGACTTTGGGTTTTACTTCTGTGAAGCTTGTACCTTCTCCCTGTGACCATGTGGGTTTCCTCTGGGTGCTCTGGGTTCCTCCCACGTCACAAAGACATGTGAGTTTGTAAGTTAGTTGGCCTCTGCAAATTATCCCCCAATGTGTAAGGAGCAGATGTGACAGTAGGCTCACACAGAATTAGTGTGAACAAGTGATCAATGGGTGGCATGGACTCGATGGGCCAACCTGTGTAGGAAAGAACTGCAGATGCTGGTTTAAATCGAAGGTAGACACAAAATGCTGGAGTAACTCAGCGGGTCAGGCAGCATCTCTGGAGAGAAGGAATGGGTGACATTTCGGGTCTGAAGAAGGGTCTCGACCCAAAACGTCACCCATTCCTTCTCTCCAGAGATGCTGCCTGACCCACTGAGTTACTCCAACATTTCGTGTCTACCTTCGATGGGCCAACCTTCCTGTTTCCATGCTGCATCTTTCAATCAAACCAAAAAAAAGCATGTAGGGAGGAACTGCAGATGCTGTTTTTTACCGAAGACAGACACGAAGAAGGTAGACACCTAGTAATTTTCTCTCGAGATGCTGCCTGACCCGCTGAGTTACTCCAGCATTTTGTGTCTATTCAAAATAAGTCTGTATTGTATAATAGTATATACTGACCGACCCATGGACCCGTTGGGTCCCCATCACACAGAAGTGTTATATCAAAAAGGTACGGATACCAGGCCCACTGCGCACACGCGGGGAGACGTTCAGTTATTTCAAATTCCGCATGCGTGGATACTGGGCCCACTGTGCATGTGCGGGGAGACGTTCGGTTATTTTAAATCCCACACGCGCGGATACTGGGCCCAATGTGCAAGCGCGGGGAGACGGCACCATTTTCAATTGTGACGCGGATGATGGGCTCGGCAAGTGGGAGCGCACTGCACAGGCGCGACTGCCGGGTTAATTCACAGTATAAAGTACAGTATAAAGTAAATTAAACTTTATTAATGGAATTACTTTGTCAAATGGAACAAAACTTGGTACTGCACACCCCAGGCGAATGGTGAGTAAGGCGCCCCAAAAATTGTAGCGCTATCATGTACCATTTTGGCTGTATTCTGGGAACATACAAGGATGCATTAAAAAATTACACTTTTGAGCTATGTTTTTAAAGTTTACTAGACCAAGTGTGATCTGTTGGGTCACGTTCCCCCAACGCAATATTCCACCACTCACCCATTCCCCGAACGCAATCTGTTCCCCAACACAATATTCCACCACTCACCCATAGCCCCCAACTGCACAGTCACGGCTGATTTCCCCCAGCACTCCCTCCCATTCCTCTTCACCCTCCCTCTCCTTTCCCCTCTCCTCCTCCCCTCCACCACTCCCTCCCTTGCTTCTGCCTCCCTCTCCTTTCCCCTATCCTCAGTCACTCCCTCCCTCCATAACCCATGGGTGAGGAGGGGTGTGTGTGGAAGTGGGAGGTGTGTGGGGGGGAGGGGTGTGTGTGGGAGGGGGTGTGGGTGTGTGTGTGTGTGTGTGTGGGAGGGTGGTGTGGGGGAGGGGGTTGTATGGGGGGTGGGGGAGGGGGATTGTGGGGGAGGGGTGTGGGGTGTGGGGGAGGGGGGTGTGGGTGTGTGGAGGGGAGTGTGGGTGAGGGTGTGTGGGGGCGAGGAGGGTGTGGGGGAGGGGAGGTGTTAGGGAGGGGGTGTGTGGGTGAGGGGGTGTGTTAGGGAGGGGAGGTGTGGGGGAGGGGACGGTGGGGGGGTAGGGGAGGGGTGGGTGGGTAGGGGAGGGGTGGGTGCGCAAGAGGAGGGCTTTGATGCCATCGTACTTGCTGTCAGCTGGCGGCTAGCGAAGGTAATGGACGAGGCGACCGGCAGTGTCCTGACCCAGTGCACCGACCACATAGTAATATTTGGTCTCGTCAGCCGTAATGTGCCGAATGTGGAATGGGCTTCAAACTGCTCAAACCACATGTGGGGCTGCGATGTCCAAAAAGCAGGCAGTTTTTAAATGAAACTGCATTCTGCTGGGCTGGGTCATCGGCAGCTGTGTTTTGCTGGGTGAGGTTGTCGGTGGCGTGCATTTCGAAAATCCAAAAGAAACCGTTTTGGATCATCGGGGTCACCACTGTAGTAATTCACGCGTTGTAAAGAAAACGATCTTTATTGGCAAATACAACTGTTAAACACACGCACGTTAAGTGAGAGCTCAAGTAAGGTCCCTGATGCTGCTGAAGGACACACCCGTTGACTGATGACGATCTTCACTCCAAACTCCCGCCAAACTCAGTCACGTGACCGTCCCAGCTCTACTGACGAGGGTTCGAACTATAAGTGGCCCAACCCCCAGATAGCGCCACACCTATTCCTTTTCTCCAGAGGTGCTGTCTGACCCGCTGAATTACTGCTGCCTTTTGTGTCTATCTTCGGTTTAAACCAGCATCTGCAGTTTCTTCCCACACATCGTAGTCTTCCTCCCAAATTCATGGAATGATTGTAAACCCATGGCACAAGATGAAGCCCATTCTATCTGTGATGGCCAATATGGAACTGCTCCGTCCAACCCCCATCTTTCCTTGACCAGGTTTCTGGCCTTTCAGATCATAACTCTTTAAGAACACATCCTAATCAAAACACAAAGTGCTGGATGTTCTCAATGGGTCAGGTACCATCTGTGGAGGGAATGGATAGACGACGTTTTGGTTTGCGACCCTTCTTCAGACTGATTGTAGTAGGGGAAACAAAAGAAAAGTGGGGCTGAGACAAAGCCTGCCAATTGACAGGAGGATACAAATGATAGCGGGTTCATTTGGCAGATTGGTGAAGTATATGACAAAGGTTAGAGGTGGATTGGAGACTAAATGGGTGTTAGATCAGGAGAGAACTGAAGGATTGAAATGTAACAACCAAAGTGTGGCATGGGTGGAAGGGTTTGGTGAGGGGTGAAGAGAGTGGGGGGGGGGGCATAAAAGGGAAATGGATGACTCAAGGATGGGAGATGAGTGTACGAAGAAGGGAAAAGGAGCTGGGTGACTGGGTGGGGTGGGAGATGGTAGGAGAATGTGTACGCAGCGGGGTTTTGGGGAGGTACGGGAAAGGGAGGTGGAGTTGAAGAGAGAGAGAGAGAGAGATAGGATACATCCTGATAATGCTTAAAGTTTTTTTCGAACTGTTAGAATGAACTTCAGAGGCAAAGAACTTCGGGCTGATGCTGCCATACACCAGGCTAAGTTTCACCAACTATGGATGAATTTCAAACCAATGCCTTTCTTTACAACACAGACTAAGTAAGTTTTTACTTTGATTAAGAGTAACACAAACTGCCAGCCATGTAGAATTGCACATTTGTTGAAGTTGAACATGAATGGGAATGTAGAATAAGTTTAGATTCCTTTCGCTGATTTCCATTTGTCAGAAAATTTGATTGTAAAGTAAATTGGAAACTGGACAGCATGCACAAAATCGTTCATTATTACAGTGGCAGCATGTTTAATTATTTTTTTACTTGCTCTGTTGGGACTCATCCTCTGCTTAAGTTTGCTCTGTAATTATTTTTCATTGGCTTCACTTGTACTAATTTATCTTAGCTACGAGCAGAGGAATAATACTCAAAGAGAATGGACTGAATTCACTTTCACTCCACAATGCATTTAAATAGTAGGGTCAGGACTCCAGGGAGGTTGAGAGCAACATCTTTGATGCTGCTGATGGCGTAGCTCTTCCACTCCCATTCAGAGATCAAAATCGATTTGCACTCTTACATGAGAATAAAAACAAACTTTACTTCAACAATAATATAAAAATCTATTTTCAGACCTTATTAACTGAATTGCCTGACCCTTGCTCATTGCTGCAAAGCAGAGATAACCCTTTTCTCCAAACAATAAAAAGTATAAATCTTGTTATTGAGCTATAGAAAATAGATTCCATCTGCCAAGGTCTAGCAGCAGATAACATATCTCAGCTGGTATGTTTAAATCAGGAGGTACAGCACTTTCTTAAACAGTTCCTGCTGTGTGCAGGTTTGAATGGTTCAAAGAGGTGGTACTATTCGATTAGGATGCAGCAAATCATTATTGAACAAACAAACCAGGATTAATATATTTTGAGAGGACAAAGGGAGGTATTTGAAAGGAGGTTGCAATAAAATGTGTAAGACAATTTCAGAGTGAGTTGAACGCTGACAAGTGTGGATACGCCATTGGAGCGAGAGGCACAAGTACTTTAAAAAGGGGAAGGAGAGCTGGGAGGAGAAGGGGTGGTGTTTTGGGTTTGGAGACAATGGTGATTAGTGATTGGAAGAGTGTTGGAGTGGAAGAATGTAAGGGTGGAGGAGTGCAATAGTTGATTGGTGAAGAGTGAGCAGAAGATTTGAAGAATGGAGGAGGAGGAAGGGTGGAGGAAGAGTATTTCAAGAGTGGAGGAGGAGTGGGTTTAGTTTAGTTTAGAGATAGAGCGTGGAAACAGGCCCTTCGGCCCACTAGTTCTGCGCCGACCAGCGACCCCTGCACATTAACACTATCCTATACCCACATGGGGACACTTTTTACATTTACCAAACCAATTAACCTACAAACCTGTACGACTTTGGAGTGTGGGAGGAAACCAAAGATCTTGGAGAAAACCCACGCAGGTCACAGGGAGAACGTATAAACTCTGTACAGACAGCACCCGTAACGCAGCAACTCTACTGCTGCCCCATCGTGACCAAGTGTGGATGAAGAGTGAAGGATGATTAGAGGTGGAGAGGAGGGGGAGTGGAAGTGATTATCCAGAGGCCAAATGAAGTGGATGGTTGGCCTCCAGATCCAAAGAGATTAAGGTATAAACAGGGAGAGAGGGATAGGATGAGATTGTGGTACAAGAAAAGAAGAAAGACTGAGAAAAAAGAGGCACGAGGATGAGGCAAGTAGTGATAGTAAATAGGCTAGCACTGAAAGAAGATAGGCATAAAAATCAGGGAAGGGAACAGAGGAGATAAGTATAGGGTCAGGAAGCATCTGTGGAGGGAACGGACAGATGACGTTTCGGTTTGCGGCCCTTCTTCAGACTGATTGTAGTAGGGGGAAGCAAAGAAAGGTGGATCTGAGACAAAGCCTGGCAATTGACAGGTGGATACAGGTGATGGAGTTTTATTTGATAAATGGGTGAAGTATGAGACAAAGGTTAGAGGTGCATTGGAGCTAAAGGGTGTTAGATCAGGAGAGAAGAGGAGGATTGAAATGTAAAAACAAAAGGATGGGATATGTGTGGAAGGGTTTAGTGAGGGGTGAAGAGGGGGTCATAATATATACGTCCAATAGTTAGCTTGGACTTGGTGGGACAAAAGACCAACTTCTGTGCTGTACACATCTGGCTATGAGAAGAGTGGCCAGCAGAAAGGACAAGGTGGAGATGCAGAAAAGAATGGATGGATCAAAAATGAAAATGGAACAGGTGTGGCGGCACCTGGTGGTGAGCCACGCGCAGTACGAAACCCTCGGCTCTGGAGAGAGGAGTCAAGTGGCACGGTGATGGGAGGTGCAGGTCACGGGGCTCCCCGGGGAGTATATAAGGTAGGGCGATGCCCGTGCCCCGGTAGGAGTAAGGAGCTGTACTAAGGAAGAATAATCATCAGTTCCTTGCACAAACCTTGTGTCCTGTGTTATTCCTGGCTGGACATCTGCGTGTCCCCACCACATTGGTGACCCCGATGTCCAGAATTGTCATTCTGGAAACTAAAATGCACCCCCTAGTGCCCAACGCGCCGTTGCCGCTGACCAGGCTGAGGTGAACGCTGTGGCCTTGGCGTTACCAACATTCTGGACCTCGCAGCTGCAGGTATGGTTCCGGCAGGCCGAGTCCCAATTCCACATCCACGGGGTAACGGTCGATGAGACCCGTTACCACTACGTTGGGAGCTTGCTCGACCAGGAAACGTCTGGTCGCGTAGTGCCGTACCTGGACAATCAGCCAGCAGTGAACAAGTACGAAGGCCTCAAGGAGCTGCTGCTGCGCGGATCCTGAACATGGGTGGGCTCGGTGACCGGAAGCCCTCGGCCCTCATGAGCAAGATGCTTACGCTCATGGGCGTCCACAGGTCCTACCTTCGGTTTGAATATACCTTCCTCCAGCTGATGCCTCACGACATCTGCCTGCAGCCTCTGGCTTCGGAAGGAGCACATAAGAGGATGTGATGCTTCTACCACCTGCGCTGGGGTTCAGCGGCCCGTCAATGCCGCCCGCCATGTTTGTTTCTGGGAAACGTGGGGCCAGCTGCCAGTAATCACCACAGTGGTTGGCAAAATCCATGTCCTGTATGCTTGGGTCCGGCGCTCAGATTCCTGGTGGACATGGTGCCAAAGGGCTCCGGGGGCTGTAGGCCTTGTGGTGACTACCACCGCCTTAACGTGGCCACTATCGCCGATCGTTACCCTATCCCCGATATCCAGTACTTCTCAGCCCATCTGGCTGGGGCTAAGTTATTTTCGAAGATAAACTTAGTCCAGGTGTACAACCAGATCCCTATGCGACCGGAGGATGTCCCCAAGACGGCCATAATCACCCCGTTCGGGTTGTTCGAGATCCTGCGGGTGCCCTTTGGCCTGAAGAATGCCGCACAGGCTTTCCAATTCCTAATGGACACAGTGGGTCGCGGGCTCGACTTCCTTTACATCTATCTGGAAGACATCCTTGTGGCGAGTCGCTCGTGGCAGGAGCACTGCGCCCAACTTCGTTTGTTGTGCCAGTGCCTGAGTGAGCACGGCCTGGTCATCAACTTTGGCAAATGCCAGTTCGGCTTCCATGCCTTTGACTTTCTGGACAATCGGGTGACGCAGCATGGCACAATGCCTCTACCGTACAGGGTCGAGGCAATTCGCCAGTTCCTGCGGCCTTCCACAGTGAGGGGCCTCCAGGAATTTGTGGGCATGGTGACTTTCTACCACCAGTTCGTGCCGGCGGCGGATAGAATAATGCAGCCACTCTTCCAGTTGTTGACTGGCAAGCAGCGGGAAGTACAGTGGGACGATGTCGCCGTGGCAACGTTTGAAGGGGCAAAGGAAGCCTTGGCTTGGGCGACAATCTTTGTGCATCCACGGGCCGACGCCCCCACAGCCGTTACCGTGGATGCCTCTAACTCCGCGATCGGCGGCGTGTTGGAGCAGTGGTCCAAAGATCACTGGCGGCCTCTCGCCTTTTACAGCCTCCAGCTGAACCTGGCAGAGCAACGTTATAGCGCATTAGACCGGGAGCTCCTCGCCTTCAACCTGGCGGTATGGCACTTCCGCTATTCCCTGGTGGGCCGGGACTTCGTTGCATTCACGGACCGTAAGGCCCTCACCTTTGCGTTTGCCAATGTCTCGTATCCGTGTTCTGCCCACCAGCAGCACCAGCTCACGTCTATCTCGGAGTTCACCACCGACATCTGACACATTGCCCATAAATGTGACCTGGTTGTGGACAACTTGTTCCGCCCGGCCAACGGTGCCATTCTCGACATGACCAACGGAGTGGACTGCTCCGCCTTGGCTGCAGCGCAGCTGGCGGACGATGAGATGGCAGCATATCGTACCGCCATCTCAGGTTTGGTGCTCGAGGACGTGCGGTTGGGTCCCTCGTGCGATGTGTCCACGGGGCAGCCACGGCCTATTGTTCCGGCAGCCTGGCTCCATCGTATTTTTGACGTTATCCATGGGTTGGCCCACCCCGTGTGCGGACGTGGTGTCGAAGGACAAGAAGCTGAAGCAAAGAAGTGGAAGCCAAATAACCAAATGGAAACGAAGCCGAAACACCAACTAACCGAAAGTGTGGGACGCCTAAATGCAATCTAACCAAAAGTGCGGGATGCCTAAAAGCCAACTAACAGAAAGGCTGCGTCCCCTAAAAGCAAACTCACCGAATGGCTGCTCAGCCAAAACGTCAAATAACAATAGACAATAGACAATAGACAATAGGTGCAGGAGTAGGCCATTCGACCCTTCGAGCCAGCACCGCCATTCAATGTGATCATAGCTGATCATCCCCAATCAGTACCCCGTTCCTGCCTTCTCCCCATATCCCCTGACTCCGCTATCTTTAAAAGCCCTATCTAGCTCTCTCTTGAAAGTATCCAGAGAACCGGCCTCCACCGCCCTCTGAGGCAGAGAATTCCACAGACTCACAACTCTCTGTGAGAAAAAGTGTTTCCTCGTCTCCGTTCTAAATGGATCACCCCTTATTCTTAAACTGTGGCCCCTGGTTCTGGACTCCCCCAACATCGGGAACATGTTTCCTGCCTCTAGCGTGTCCAAACCCTGAACAATCTTATATGTTTCAATAAGATCCAATAAGATTCAATAAGATAACGGACATGACGTCACCGGGGGGTGGGACTTGTCAGCGATTGGTCTAGACCCCTGCGTCCATCACATCACTGGCCGGTGGAGACGGGAGGGTGCGAATCATTTTCCCAACACAAACCAAAGGTGGCTGGGCACTCTGAACCCGAGCACGATGTTGTAAGTGGTCCATGTGAAAGTACGGCACCTACCAACAATGAAGGCACTATGAAACCAGCTGACGCAAGCCCTTCCCACAGGACGGGGTTTTAACTCGGCATTAAGAATCAAAAAATAATTACATTGATTCAAAAACAAAAATGTTACATGTATATATAGTTCTTACATTTGGGAACCTGGTTAATTAAGTGGTGGGATTATTTCCCAGTCCTAACTATGCCTTTGCTTTAGCCGGCGGTTACATCCATTCCATCCCTCACTTGCAAAGATGTGAGATTTCATTAAGAGCAGACGTGGATGAATAGATGCAAGCGGCATGTAAAGCGTCTCTTCCATGCGCGCAATACATGAAGCCGATGAAATGAGACAACTGTCACACCAAAGATAGACACAAAATGCTGGAGTGTGGGTCGGGATCCGGAGGTCGGGGGGGTGAATCACCCTGGTGTGGGGATTGTGGTCCGGTGGCGGTGCATCGCAGTCAGTGACTCTGGGTGGGTGGAGGGACCAGCCTGTCCCACACCTCTGCTCCACCCGGTCTGGACCAATTGCTGACAAGTACCACCCCCCCCTCCCCCCCTCCCCCCCTCCCCCCTCCCACGGTGACCCCATATACCCGTTATTTAACTTTTCGGCTGAGCGGTGATTCGGTTAGTTGGCTTGCAGGCGACGCAGCCTTTCGGTTAGTTGACGTTTTTGCAGAGCGGCCTTTCGGTGAGTTTGCTTTTAGGCAATGCAGCCTTTCGGTTAGTTGACTTTTAGGCATCCTGTCCTTTCGGTTAGTTTGCATTTAGGCATCCCACCCTTTCGATTAGTTGGCGTTTCGGCTTCGTACGCTTTTGGTTATTTGGCGTTTCGGCTTTGTTTCCGTTCGGTTATTTGGCTTCCACTTCTTTGCTTCGGCTTCTCGTCCTTCGACGCCACGTCAGGGTACCGGCCCACCCGACTATCCGGGCCACAGTGGCGATGGTGGCCATGAGATCCATGTGACACGAGCTGCGGAAGCAAATCAGCATCTGGGCCCGGGCGTTCATTCCGTGCCAAACATCAAAGGTGCATCGGCACTTCCGGGCACTGGTTCAGGAATTTGCAGTGCCTCGCTGGCGCTTCGACCCGTGCACGTGGGTATTGTGCGGCCGCTGCCTCCATCCCGGTGTGTTTCGCACCTGCTGACTGTAGTGGACCGTTTTACGCGGTGGCCAGAGGCCATCCCGCTCGTGGACACTTCTGCCCAGCCAGCACGCCTCATGGACTGGATGGACGAGTTGTCATGGGTCCTACTGGGAATTCAGACTGCCCTGAAGGAGGATTCATCATCATCCTCGGCAGAGTTGGTTTCTGGTGCTCCGCTCACCATTCCCGGGGAATTGATCCTGGCCGCTGATGGGTCCCGGGAGCCATCATCTGTGTTGGTGCGCTTGCGGGAGAGGGTCGGCGCCCTGTCTCCCGTCCCGACGTCTCGTCATGGCGTGGCTCCATTCCAGGTGCCACCGGCGCTCGCGAACAGTCCTTACGTCTTTCCGCGCTGCGACGCCCACACGTCGCCCTTGCAGCGCCGATATGAGGGTCCATTTTGGGTGCTGCGGCATGGGCCCATGACATTTGTTTTGGACATGGGGGGGCGGCAAGAAACTGTGTCTGTGGCTCAACTGAGGCCGGCCCATTGGACCTGAGCGAGCCAGTACAGGTGGCTCAACCTCGCCGTCGGGGGTATCCGCCGTCCAAGGTTACCACGGATTCTCCCAAACTGGACAGGTCCCCTGTGCATAGGGGCATATTTACAAGGTCTGGCGGCCTCGTTCGGCTTCCCGTCTGTTTCAGTGCCTCTGGTTCTGGGTAGGGGGGGTCATGTGACAGCATCTGGCGGGCATGTGGAGCCATGCACAGTGCGAACACTCGGCTCTGGAGGGAGGAGTCAACTGTCACGGTGACGGGAGGTGCAGGTCACGGGGCTCCCTGGGGAGTATGTAAGGTTGGGCAACGCCCGTGCCCCATGGTAGGAGTAAGGAGCTGTACTAAGGAAGAATTGCACAAACCTTGTGTCCTGCGTTATTCCTGGCTGGACAACTGTGTGTCCCCGCCACATAGGAATAGTAAGTTAAATAGAGGCTGTATACAAAGCATAAAACTAAATAAATTGAATCTAGTAATGAAACATTATTTAATTCAGGTGCATCTGATCTGCACCTGTTAATTAATATATCAAAGCTTCACTGGGGAAACTTGAGAAAATTCAAATCTTCACTGGATTAACTGGGGTAAATTAATTAAGGATAGAATTTTCCTCCTGGAAAATTAGTTACTTATCCGATCTTCACTGGGGAAAATTAATTAAATATCAAGATCTCAAGGGAAAGGTTATTAAGGATTTCATATTTACTGTGGAAGTTAATTAATGAGCAGATCTTTACTGGAGAAAATGAAGGATTTGAGCATCCCTGGGGAAAATTAGTTGAGTCTTCACTGGGGAACTAATGGAGAGATAAGATCTTCACTGGAAATTGTAGTCTAAGATGTGGCATATAATGATCCAAAACCAAATTACTTTTCTTAAAAGAAGGATAGATAGAAGAGGAAAAATGGAATAAAAGGTAAACTGATAAAGGTTTGTAGAATTACCAATGATTTGGGTGGAATAGACTAAAATCACTCAGCAAAATCATTACTGACATACTGTGTAATGGTGATGAAGATAACATAACACTTCTCATCTTTCTCAACCTCCCTAAATTTTCTTACAAGGGGACACTAGAAAGTGCACAAGCTGGAATCCTGACCAAAACACAAAGTGCTGGAGGAACTCAGGTGGTCAGGCAGCATGAAGAAATGGACATACAACATTTTGGATTGAGAATTCCCTCAGCCCTCAGGCTCATCCTCTTCCTTTCTCCTTTTTTCTCTGAGCAGAGTCCACCACTTTTGTAATCTCATTCTATCCTGGGCTTTAATGTCGCTGAACCAGGCCATAATGCAATCAGTCAATATAAAGTCATAGAGTCATAGAATCATAGAGCGATACAATGTGGAAACAGGCCCTTCGGCCCAACTTGCCCACACCGGCCAACATATCCCAGCTACACTAGTCCCACCTGCCTGCACTTGGTCCATATCCCTCCAAATCTGTCCTATCCATGTACCTGTCTAACTGTTTCTTAAACGTTGGGATAGTCCCAGCCTCAACTATCTCCTCTGGCAACTTGTTCCATACTCCCACCACCCTTTGTGTGAAAAAGTTACCCCTTAGATTCCTATTAAATCTTTTCCCCTTCACCTTGAACCTATATCCTCTGGTCCTCAATTCCCCTACTCTGGGCAAGAGACTGTGAATCTACCCGATCTATTCCTCTCATGATTTTATGCATCTCTATAACATCACCCCTCATCCTCCTGCACTCCAAGGAATAGAGACCAGCCTACTCAACCTCTCCCTATAGCTCACAGCCTCTAGTCCTGGTAGCATCCTCGTAAATCTTCACTAAGTATACTCTCGACCTGTAGAATTTCAAGGGACCAATCGTCATCATACTGAATCTCCTCTATCTTCTAAGGAAATACAGATGTTGATGGATTTCCTTCATGGTTGCATCAATGTGCTGGGTACTAGGCAGATCTCCTGTGATATTATTGCAATATTATCCAATGTTATTGCAATATTATCCATTTCCAACTTAGTAAGATTTTCAGGCTGTATCCTGCCTCAGTTCATCTGCAAGTGAAATCTTGTTTATACCTTTGTTGCTATGAGACTTGACTATTACAATGGTCACTGTAATCTTTCAGAAGGAAGAATCTTTTTTTAAACATTGCTAACAATAGGAATAACCTTATTCCTTTTATTTAGCTTTCATATAAACAAAAATGAAATTGTGTGAATTCTAGAAACCTGAAAATTATGTGAGAAGAACTTTAATACTGGCTAAACCATGTTGGACTCACTTTTATCATCTTCAGATAAGCTTAGACACAGGCACATTAAATTATCTGTCAACTGATAACTGAGGATAAATCATGCGTAGCGCAGGTGAATCAGACCATCTAGCATAAACACTTGTTAAACTTTACCATCTGACAATGGCCCAGCTGAACTTTGCCTCAGTTGAACAACAGAATCTTGTCTCACAGGATCACTTGCGATGTGTCCATGTGATAAACATGGACACGATCGCTACAAAAACTAAGTAATGGTGAGATTTTCCACCAGGGCAGTACAGTGGCATAGTTAGTGGAACTGCTGCCTTGCAGTGCCAGGGACCAGCGTTAAATCCTGACCGGGCCCTTTCTGCATGGAGTTTGCACGTTCTCCCTGTGACTGTGTGGATTTCCTTTGGAAGCTCTGGTTTCCTCCCACATCCAAAATGTATGTAGATTGGGAGTTTAATTGGCCACTGAGTGTGTGGATGAGTGGTAGAACAGGTGTAGGAGAGACAGATTAATGAAAATGTTTGGAAAGGTAAACTGGGACATGAAGAATCAGTGTAAACGAGGTGGTTAATGGTCCACATAGACTCAGTAGCTAAGAAGAACAGGTCCTAGTATTATTGAGGAAAGACTTCTGAAGATTCAGGCTTCATGTGTAATTAATTCAGTACATGCAAGACTGGGAGTCTCTAGCAAATGCCCAGTTGTGGTTCATGGTTCATTTAGATGTTCGTGAGAATCTCTGTGAAAATGTTGCATCTACATCTCTTTCTCAGCCAATTGATTTGACTGGAAATCTCAGCACGGAAACAGGTCCCTCGGCCTACTGAGTCCCGCCGACCATAAATTACCCATTCACACGGTATGTTATCCCTCTTCCTCATCCACTCCCTACACAACAGGGGCAATTTACAGAGGCCAATTAAATTACATATCTGCATGTTTTTGGGATGTGAGAGAAAACCGGAGCACCTGGGGGAAACCCACGTGGTCATAAGGTCATAAGTGATAGTATAATTAGGCTATTCGGCCCATCAAGTCTATTCCGCCTTAAAAATATCCACTGACTTGGTCTCCACAGCATTCTATGGCAAAGAATTCCACATTCACAGTCACAGGAAGAACATGTAAACTGCACGCAGTCAGCACCCGAGGTCAGGATTGAACCCAGGTCTCTGGAACTCAAAGGCTGCAGCTCTACCAGCTGTGCGCCTACCGAATAGTGTGAGCTGCAATAGAATAAATATAGCCAACATCACCACTTGATTAACATGAGGTGTAAAGTAATGCTGTAGCAATGTTACAAAATTTTGAGATTTAAAAAATAAAGTCTGCAATTTATCCCATCAGATAAAGCATAAAAAGAAGTTTAATTTGACACTTAATTCACTTTCATATCTTTAGTATTAAAAAAGTTATGGCCATTATCATACTCAGAAATTAGCATCTAGTTCCCTATTGCTTTTCCATTGACTTAACACAAAAGCTGTGATCGAGGACAGTTAAAAGCCCATAACTTTCTTAAAAATTATGGTAACTGAAAGAAATTTTCAGGTATTATAGATTGAAGCATTCTGAAACAAATATGAAACAATCTTACTTCGAAGACATGAAAGTAAAGCATATAATTAGTTAGTTACCTAATTGTAGCTAATTACAAAATTCAATTACTAGATCTAAACACCTATCAATTTCTTAAGAATAGATTAACATTTTTAAATAGCCTAAGTGTCCAAATAACATTCACACAATAATTCACAATATAACATAATTTTTAAATCTAATTTTCATGAATTTACAGGCCAAATGGAAGGAATTGAATGTTTAATACCTGTAAATTAATGGGCATTTAATTCATCTTGTGAGTGAGAATTTCTGGAACGCGATCTTTTGGAACGTTCATTTGCGGTGAATTTAACCCCGTATTGGCATGAAAAATACTGCCGTTAATTCGGGGAATAAAATCACCGTGTCGCATGACAAAATGTGAATTAAAGGCTTCTTAAGAAGCACTTTTATACATTTAAAGAAAGCACTTTTGTTTACCTGTCCATTGTGTGAAATCCGTCCCCGTTATTGGCGTTGACGCTTCAGGAGCTGCTTTTAAAATGACTGTAGCGCTGACATTGACGATTTAATTTTTAAAAAAAATTCACAAATCGCCGGTAGGAACGATTTTGTCAGCGAAGTTTTGTACTCCAACAAAATATTTCCAGGACAGGGAGGAGAAACCGCGTTTTAACCCCGCCCCCCCCTTAAAGGCGCCAAAATCGCGCACACGGCCAGTGGCAGAATTACAGCGCGACTGAAGGTAAGTTTTGTAACATACCTAAATGCTGTTGTCTCGATCCTGATAGATGTCACATTCACCCACCAATGTTCTCACGGAGCACATATTTATTAATTAATCAGGAGCCAATTAATTGTATTCCATCCAGTCTAAATGAATGGCATCCTATCCATCACATTAAATGTTAATTTCCCCCTACCACCAGTGCAGAGTGGCTGTAGTGTGGACAATCCACAAAATGTACTGAAGTTATTCATCCAGGCTACTTTGACAGCAAACTCCTAAATCTCTCAAACCTATAAACTCTACAACTCGAAATGGGTGTTTGGAAACAACCAAACAACGGCAGAGTGGTGCAGCTGGTAGAGCTGCTGCCTCACGCCATACACCTGGGTTGGATCCTGACCTAGGGTACTGTCTGTCTGTGTGGAGTTTGCACATTCTATCTCGACCGCGTGCTTTTCCCCCCTAGTGCTCTGCTTTCTTCCCACATCCCAAAGATGTGCGGCTTTGCAGATTAATTGGTGTCTGTAAAATTGCCCCTAGTGTGTAGAGAGTGGCTGAGAAAGCAAGTTAACATAGTACCAGTGTGAATGGTCGGAGTGGACTCGATGGGCCAAAGGGCTTGTTATATTGCAAACTCCACATACACAGCACCCGAGGTCAGGATCGAACCCAGCTCTCTGACGCTGTGTGACAGCAGCTCTACCAACTGCACCACTGTGCCACCCCATTATTGTTAATAAAATATTGAATTTAAAACATGTTGCGTGTACATAATTCACAGAGACACGACAAAGACATTTTATTCAGAAGTAATTGATAAATGGATCCAAATTAGCTTGCATTCTTCCAGCAATGTACATTGTGTCCTGAACATCATTGAACTGTTCAATCAGGCAACACAGACTTAATATTTCCAAGAGGAATACACTCTCCCACTGCAGCAAAATAAATTGATCAGGTCTCATTGTGTTAAATTACAAGCAACTTTAATGAATGAAAATAATGAAATAAGAACACATTTACCATAGAACATAGAACAGCACAACATAGAAACAGGGCCTTTGGCCCACAATGTCCATGCCTAACATAACGCCAAGACCGACACTTATGTGCCTGCACATAATCCATATCCCTCCATTCACTGTGCCTATCCAAAAGTTTCTTAAACCACAGTATTATATCTGCCTCCACGACTACCCCTGGCATCATGTTCCAGACACTCACCACCCTCTATGTAAAAGACTTGCCCCCATATATCTCCATTAAAAGCATCGCAAGTTGAGAATGAATGAAAGTAAAGTTTAGCCAACATTCGTCATTATGCTTTTGTTCAACATGGTGTATTTGCAAATAATCAGCATGATTAATAATGCATACACCAAAGTTACATTTCCACGAGTAAATGATTTTCTTTAAGAGAGTATCCATGATATCCAACAGAAAATAGAAATCAAAGCTGCTAATGATCCAAATCTGAAATAAAAACAGAAAGTGCTGGAAACCAACTCGCCATTAATGGAGATGAAAATGAGTTCATGATTCAGCTTGGAGTTCCATTGTAAATTGCTTTTTTGTCCAATTTATCAAGTGAATCACAGTAACAATCATTTCTGGTTCTTTTAACATCAGTCAGTATATACTGTACATGTGGCTACTTCCTGCATCACTCTTGTGAACCAGATAAAGATTTCTCCTCCAGCTACGTACACAATGATGCAAGTTGGTGCTTGACAAGTGTGGAAGAAGAACGGCAACCATATTGTCCTGATGATGTTATCTGTTGTCATATGTTGCCATATTGTCTGTTGTCAGATCCTCCAGGGATAGTATCACCTGGAACACCTGCATCTAGGTGAAATATTTAGCTCCTGTCCTTCATTCCTATCCCCGTGTTCAATATTCACCACTCTCTAACACCCATTAATTACCAGGCGGGCATCTGAGCCACATCGTCTTCCAATCCTGCCAGCCCCTCCATCGGTCAGATTGTTTGGCCTCAAATCTCACCTTGCACTATCCCATGCCAGTGAATGTGTAACTCCTTCTCCTGCCACACTGGGGCCAGGGAAACCCCAACAAGAAGATTGCCGATGAAGTCTCCATTCAACCTCTGACCACCTCCCCATCGCCATAATGTTCACAAATGCTGGAACTTCACTGCCAAGTGCCAGGCAGCCACTGATCTATCATCACTATCTATTCCTCCTCTCCTGTCATTAGCTACAATCCGGCCTATTGCCAACCATGATCAATTCCTGAGCTCAGTCCCGGGAGGGAAGGACGAGGCAGTGCAAATTTAAATGTGGGAATATGTAATGTCCACCTCAACCTTGGTTGTATCTGAACTTTGATGGCCATTTGGAGGGCTATTTAGGAGCAAATCTGGCACAATGGTCCTCAACATTTGCAGCAGTTACAAAGTGATCCTACCACTTGTTCCATTTTTCCCATCCCGTACCTCTCTGCTTTCTGCAGGGACCACTCTCTCTGCGATTCCCTGGTTCACTCATCACTCCCCACACATCATTCCCTCTCCTCAGGCACTTACCCTTCAATGGTATGAGGCGTAACACATGTCCTTACACCTCCTCCCTCAATATGACAGGACAATAACCAACACAGTGCGATTCTACTCTAGCCCAGTAAGTGTCTGTAAGGTGAGCGGAAAGGCTGGTTTCTGTGTTGTACTTCTCCATGATTCTACTAAATCAGTGCTGTTATGGGATCTGGGGATGATCAGAGGTGGGGGTAATCAGAATAAAAAATTGGTTCAGTTGTGCCACTCATTTGCAATATGATGTTGCTACTGTGAAAAAGTTCACTTTAAGATAGACAAAGTACAAATTCTTAAGACCATACAAAGCTTTAATTTAACGTCTGACGGGTGTGAACTGAGAGACCCAGAGGCAACAGGTTCTCACGTCTGAATCTCCAGCAGCACACACAAAGAAATACCAGAACACCGAAGCTTATATACGTACCGATATAAAACAATTTGCATGATATAATGACAAAAAACCATCATCCACCTCCAAATATGGAGTTGTTTTTCACTCTTTGCCAAAAGCCAGTTACCCCAATGGAATTCTCTGGGCCCCTTCTTATCTGATTAACCTCTTCAACTTACATAAAAAACTTGTAAGAGAGCTGCGAACTATTCAACTTACATAAAAAAACTTGCAAGAGAGCTGTGAACTTTTCAACTTAAAGGGAAAAAAACCTGGCATGATAGGAGTTGTCCAAATCCCATCATGCATTACAATTGGCTCTTTACAACAGGAAAGCTTAAATATGGCAACAATCAATTAATAACTAACTCTTTCATTCCTCCCTTTTATCATGTAATGATAACACTACAGTCCTTGGTTAGTACATAGTAAAGGCTTCAGACATTTCAGTACATAGATTAAGATAATGATCAGCAGTACAATCGATCCATAATGTATTACCATTCCCCATATTCCTCCAAACATACTAAATGGCCATCATTCTACACCTTTATTAAAGTTATGCATTTCCTCCCCTACCTCTGTAATCTTCTTTATTTCTGCAGTAATATGTGCTGCTAAATCTGTAATGTTAGAAGATTCATCAGGGATGTAAGTACAGCATTCACGCCCCATAATAGCACATGTACCCCCTTTCTCTGCCAGAATCTCAGTAAGGTTAAGTGGTATTGTTATGAGGGGTATTCCTTCTCCACCATTATATGGGATGAGCGTACACAACCAGCATACATTTATTATTACGAAGGGCAAATTCAAAACTCATAAACAAAAACAGATTATTTCACCAAGTCCAGTCCATATGGGCCAACCCCAGAATATAAAAGAGGGTCAATAGCCCCATTGTCCTTTTTTTGGTTCTCCGAACTGTTTAAAGTCAATCAGATGAATCCAACGCGGTGATCTTCAATCTTCTTGGCGGTTGATGTTGTTGATACCACTTGGTACAGTTCTGTTCAACACAGTTTTAATTCCTTCCGTCCCAATGCCTTATCAGTATGTAGTCTGACAGTATGAACTCGTCCCTGTGTTCAACTGGTAGTGGTATCTGCACTTCTTGTACCTTAGAATGCAGACCTGGCAAGGCATCGGTTAATTGCTGTGTATAATAATTAGTTAATCACTGAGGGCCTGTAGGTGAAACTTCCACACGTGAGTCGCACCACCAGTGGGTACGTAGCCTGTGGTCACCCTCAGTCCATAGCATCCTTCCCACAACTCGCAGTCACCCAGCCCTGCGTCACCTGCAAATCTGCCAATGCCACCATCACATTGCATTACATCGGCATACTCAGTTTCTCGCAGATCTGATGGCCATCAATGTCCCAAGATAGGCGAGAAATAGCGACATGTCCATCGCAATCTATCCTAGAAAGGGATTTCTTAAAAGAAAGAAGTTAACATTTTATCTTTTTGGCACCATACTGACAATCTTACAGTGGTGAAAGTGAACCCATGCATGTCTCCCCTCCACCTTTTCTGCGGTAGGGGTTGTTAGAAGGACCTGGTAATGCCCTTCCCACCGAATGTCCCGAATCTTCCTCATCCAATTCCTGATTATTACACAAGTACCAGGTTCAATTTTAGACATAGTGGTTCTATTGTACATCCTTCAATGCCCTGGTTAACGATAAAATATAATTAGTCATTTCCATTGTCATGTGATGAAAGTGAACAGCCTTTGGAGCATTCTGGTTCCATGTTGCCCCCAGTGGATGGTCATATAAAATCTCTGCTGAATTCCTTTTATTGTCATTCAAACAATTCAAACAAACAAAAGTTTGAACAGATTTTCGTTCCCTGTAGTTATAACAGCAAAAACAAAACACACAGTTCCACACAACATCCAGCACAGTGAATCTCCAAACACCTCCTTACTGTGATGGAACGCAAAAGTCCTATTTCCCTCTCTCCCTTCTTATCTGTTCCACTGGAGAAAGCCTGTCCCAAGAGAAATACAAGCAACATGATCTTGTGAAGTATCTCAGCAAGCAATGTAATATCAATTAGCTCTTTCATGCCTTGTGTTTCATTTTGGCCAAAAATGTCACACAAAACAATTCAATTGTCACAACACAAAATTTTGCACATCAAAATAAAGTCCACAATAGACCTACACAAAACTCAGTATTTAGAACCACAGAAGTTAACAATGTAAAAAAAATATTTGATTTAAATACTCCAAATCTGAAGAATCTGAGTGTGCCCCTTTAATTGAAAGCACTGAACCGCATCGGAATTCTCAGTGGAATCCTTATCAGTGGGAAAAAAACCCACTGTAAAAACAGTCAAACTGCTGTTTCGAGGTGATCAATGTTAAAGCCCCCAGACATTGCCATGTGTTAAAGGGAGACACACAACTATTGTTTCAAACACAAAGCTCTTTAAACATTTATAACAAATAACACATTTGCACATTTTTCTCTTAAGTCATGATCCAAAACACACACTCCACATAGCTTCAAAGTGTAACACAGGTATCAAAGACTTCAAACCTGATTAGTTTTTTTATCATAGCAACAAGAATTTAAAAAACCTATTTACACCAAGGGACCCCATGCATTTCAGTCTCTTAAAGGAACCCATACACATACACAAAAGAATGTACAAAAGCCATTTACAAAAGCAGTTCATACTATATTTACTTCAAAGACATCTCTTTGTAATCTACTTTCCCTTTTTCTGACA
Source organism: Malacoraja senta (assembly GCA_038087875.1). Lineage (NCBI taxonomy): Eukaryota > Metazoa > Chordata > Chondrichthyes > Rajiformes > Rajidae > Malacoraja > Malacoraja senta. Next base: position 29,529,795 of record CM075978.1, read on the forward strand.
AAACCCTATTTTATTTTTTTTTCCCACCAAAAACTTGGTTTCAAAAAATTTACAAGAAAGATTTTACAAGCTGCTGTTTTTTTATTAGCTCTGGGAGGACTGAGGTCACAATTGTGGTTATAAAGTCTTTTAATTGTGAAAGCCTTCTTGTTGAAACAAGAAAATTAAGTTGGAAATAAAACCCGTTACAGCATTTTCCTTCCACCATAAATACAAAGCTTTAATTTAACGTCTGACGGGTGTGAACTGAGAGACCCAGAGGCAACAGGTTCTCACGTCTGAATCTCCAGCAGCACACACAAAGAAATACCAGAACACCGAAGCTTATATACGTACCGATATAAAACAATTTGCATGATATAATGACAAAAAACCATCATCCACCTCCAAATATGGAGTTGTTTTTCACTCTTTGCCAAAAGCCAGTTACCCCAATGGAATTCTCTGGGCCCCTTCTTATCTGATTAACCTCTTCAACTTACATAAAAAACTTGTAAGAGAGCTGCGAACTATTCAACTTACATAAAAAAACTTGCAAGAGAGCTGTGAACTTTTCAACTTAAAGGGAAAAAAACCTGGCATGATAGGAGTTGTCCAAATCCCATCATGCATTACAATTGGCTCTTTACAACAGGAAAGCTTAAATATGGCAACAATCAATTAATAACTAACTCTTTCAACTGATATCATCTTTCTCAATGTGATGGTGTGCGATGGCAGAAGTAAATTAAGAAAAGTTAATTTTGAGTGAATATCTCAGTAGTTCTGCTTTAAAAATGACCAGTAAACAATCTTATGCAAGTTGGAGAAGCAGACGGCATTGATTGGGGTTAATGCTATATGCAAAGATCGATTCCACAACTAAAGAAACAAGTTGTGAGAAGCAGTTTTCCATCTGCAACATAACAATTGAAGGTATAAATATATATAATCATTTTAGATGATATAGGTCAATAAATAATTATGTACATTAATTAGTCTAGGTCAAATATATCATATATTGGAGAATGTAACAGGATAATTCACTGAGATTAGAATAGTTGTTGGGAAACTGAATTGATAAATACTGAGAAGGTAAACTTTGAAGCAGACCATGTTGAAAGTAATTAGGAAATATTTAATTTAGGTCTATAGGCCAAAAGATGTAAGATCATAAGATGCATCTGGTATAAGAAAAGTCAGAGAGTCATACAGCATCTCTTCCATGCTGACTAAGATGCCACATCTAAGCTAGGCCCATTTGCCCTTGTTTGGCCCTCATTACTCTAAATTTTCCTGTCCAAGTGGTCTTTTAAATGCTGGTATAGTACCTGTCTCTACTACTTCCACTGGCAGCTTGTTCCGTATACCCGCCGCCTTCTGGATGAAAAAGTTGCCCCTCGCGTTGTTATTAAATTTTGCCCCTCTCACCTTAAACCTGTGTCCCTGGTTCTTGACTCCCCTACCCTGGGTTACAAAAAACTCTTTGTAGTTTGATCGAAGATGGCGCCTGTCCTTGGCGACATGTTGCCAGCAGTACAGCAGAAAATCATCAAATATAGTAGTTCTCAGCTTACCTGTTTAAATGGAACAGCATAAACCAGCGATGCAACTGACAAGATGCTAATGCATTTAAACGTATTAGCGCTATTGCGATCCACCGGCAGCAATGGGCAGTAAGGGAATCTCCGACCTGGCGGAGCATGGCAGGAACAGTAAGTACACTATCTGGAAACACCGGGGAGACCTCCATGGCGTCTGGAGAAGTGGCCGGCGAGCAGGACTACAAATCAGACTGAAGCGCAGGGGACTATGACCCCCTCTCCCTACCATCCTACTAGCCAATATACAATCACTGGAAAATAAAGTGGACTTAAGTGTAGATCAAACAGTATTGCTGATTTGATCCGTGTCTGGTTTTGCTGCTGATCCATATGCCATGTCAGGTTTGCCAGACCACCACAACCTCGTGCAAACAGGCAGCCATGTTTTTTGTTTTAACTTATGATTCGGAACCTACAGTACTCATCTCGATGGTCTCTGTATGAATACAAATTAAAGTATTGCCTATTGTCTATAAAGTACTTGGGAATAGTTTGAATCCATCTCAAAAATTATTTTTTAAGTATGGTTTAATAATAGCAAAAAAATGTATACTTAAATTTTGGAAAAATACACCAATACCAACGCTCAAAATGTGGATTGCAAGTATGTTGGACACCGCACATCTTGAGGAAATGCGATTCCTCCTAATAGATAAATTTGACCAATTCATAACGGGTTGGTCTCCATTTGTCGTCTTTTTGGAATCATATGGTGCAACACAAGTGTAAAAGCTAACTCGTGACTGGGCGAGGGATGGTCAAGATTATAAATAAGATCTCCTTACTTATTTTTCTTTCCTTTTCTTCTTTTATTCCCTTTTTCCTATTTTCTATTCTTTAACTTTCTTCTTTCACTTTCTATTTTTCTTTTCCACACACTATATATCTCACATTTTTCTATACTTCATTATCTAATTTCTTTTTCTTTTTCTTCTTTATTATTTTTTTAAAAATAAGAAGCTGTACATAAAATGTATTATGAAAATATGATTGTATACAATTGTACTTACTTCTAATAAAATTAAAATATTTTTAAAAAGTACTTGTTATAATATATAATAACTCTGTGTCATAAGTACTTTGTACATCGTGTCAGAAGTGGGATAACGTTGCGGTCAATGACATAGAATCGCAACCTGTACGGTTGATCCCCTAATTGGCACTGCAGCTTCACAATACCAACCGTATTGACCTCACTTCCCCCATATGCGAGAAGAGTAACATTGGTGGGTTTTTATAGCTCTGCATTCCTCAGACGATTGAAGTTCCAGAGACAGAACATTGCATTTCGCTCCAGTGTCAATTTTCATCTCGATTATTTATTGCTCACTGTTATGGTGGCCATTGGCTCACTATTCTGAACATCTGGATACCTTGGTGGTTCGTACAGCAGAAGATGACACCCTGCAGATGCTTGCCTCGGTCATCAATCACGGATGGCCTGGCAATCAGCATTCGCTTCCGTTTGCTGTTCAGCCTTATTTTTCTGTCCAAGACGAACTGGCCATTGAAGGCGGGGTTATCAACAAGGGCAATAAGGCAGTGATCCCCGCTTCACTCCAACAGAAATACTTTGACGCCGTGCACGGAGGTCGTCAAGAAACCTGAGAGGCATTTTGAGGTCCATGGGGTACCTCAAACCCTCATGTCTGACAATGGTGGCCAATTCACAAGTCTTTGCAAAGTCTTTGCAAAGGAATGGGATTTTAGGCACATCACCAGCAGTCTGGAGTACCTCCAGTTGAACGAGCTGGCTGAGCAAGCTGTCCGCAGTGCAAACGAGCTCATGGAGAAGTCCAGCAGGGCCGGGTCTGACGTGTTTTTGGATCTTCTCAACATTCCACATGATCCCACACTCGATTCGCCGGCTCAGCAATTCATGTCCAGACAGACCAGGGCTACTCTTCCAGTCTTGAAGCAGCTGCTCCAGCCACAAGTCTGCGAGCCTGAGAAGGTCAAACTTTCTGGGTTTGGAGACGGACCACCTGGCCCTCCGACAATGGTCCTCACCAACCAAAGGGAGCTGAGAGAATGCTCTGTGTTCTGTTTCACAGAGACATGGCTCACCCCCAGCTCCCCAAGCTGACGGTTTCTCCATCCATCGTATGGACCGAACGCAGGCATCTGGGAAAGGGAGAGGCGGGGGCATCTGCCTCATGGTCAACTCTTCGTGGTGCTCAGACGTGTCAGTTATGTCTAATTCCTGCTCTCCGTACCTGGAACATCTGGGGGTGAAGTGTCGCCCCTTCTACCTCTCGAGAGAATTCACCTCCATCATCCTGACCGTGTTCTAAATCCCACCCCAGGTAAATGTCCGTCTAGCATTGGAGGAGCTGCATGCCATGGTCAAAAAGCACCAGACAGCATACCCCGAGGCCTTTACCTCCATAGCCGGGGACTTCAACAAAGCCAACCTGAAAAAATGATTCCCAAACTACCACCAACATGTCGCCTGCAGCACCAGCGGATTAAACACCCCTGACCACTGCTATACCACCATCAGGGATTCCTATCGCTCTATCCCTCGCCCTCACTTCGGGAAATCCGACCATTCAGTGGTGCTGCTTCTTCTGACATACAGACAGCAACTGAAGAGCGCAGCCCCACAGAGGTGAGGACTGTACAGAGCTGGTCTGGGGGAGGCAGAGGAACACCTACAGGACTGCTTGGAGTCAGTAGAATGGGCAATGTTTAAGGACTCGGCAACGGACATGAATGAATACCCCGCAGTCATTACAGACCATAAGAAAATGTGTGGAGAACTGTGTTCCTACAAAAGCCATCCGAGTGTTTCCTAACCAGAAGCCTTGGATGAACCAGGAGATCCGCATTCTTTTGAGGACCAGATCCCGGGCATGCAGGTCTGGTAACGCAGGGGGTTCAAGTTCAAGTTCAAATTACATTTATTATCACATGCACTAATTGGTACAGTGAGATTTGAATTACCATACGAATAAAAAGAACACAACACATGATAGAATTTAACATGAACATCCCCACACAGCAGAATCAGCATTTTCCACTGTGAGGGAAGGCAATAAAGTTCAGTCAGGTCTATAAGAAGTCCAGATACGACCTTAACAAGGCCATCAAAAAGGCTAAAAGGGACTTCCGCTCAAAGCTGGAGGATGGGGCGAATGTTCGGCAACTGTGGCAGGGTTTGAATGCCATTACCTCCTACAAGGCAAAACCAGGAGGCAGCTGAAGCGACAGCGAAGCATCACTCCCTGACGAGCTCAATGCGTTCTACGCACGCTTTGATAGGGAGAACACTGATGTGCCTTACCGGGCCCGCATAAAGTCTTACAGTCACAGTCACAGTCACAGAGGCCGACGTCAGAAGTTCCTTCAGGGTGGTAAACCCTCGGAAAGCACCTGGACCTGTGATGGTATACCCGGTCGAGTTCTCAAAACCTGTGCAGGCCAAATGGCTGGAGTTTCTGCGGATATTTTCAACCTCTCATTGCTGAGGTCTGAGGTTCCCACCTGCTTTAAGAGGGCATCAATAATATCGGTACCCAAGAAGAGTAAGGTGATGTACCTCAATGACTATCGACCAGTGGCACTAATGTCTGTGGTGATGAAGTGCTTTGAGAGTTTGGTTATGGTGCATATTAACTCCTACCTCAACAAGAACCATGACCCGTTACAGTTTGCCTACTGTCATAACAGGTCAACGGAGGATGTGCTCTCATTGGCTCTCCACTCCGCATTGGACCACTTGGACAATAAAAACACTTATGCCAGACTGATTTTTATAGACTACAGCTTGGCTTTCAATACCATCATCCCCTCAAAGCTGGTAACCACACCCTGTGCATTGGAGAGAGGGTAGAACCGAGAATATCTGGTTGGGTTGTTCCTGGGCCTGGCCAAGCTGGCCATCCGTGAGTCACAGCGGCAGGTGGAAGAGGGCTCTGCCCGAGCCGGCTGCCTGCCCCTTTTCCGGGGTTACATCCATGCCTGGGTGGTGTTAGAGAGGGACTTCGCGCTGTCGACGGGCGCCCTGGGGGAATTCCGGGACCACTGGGCACCGCTGGGGGTTGAATGCGTCCTTGACGAGGAGTGTAAGATAGTGGTATAATAGTTTATAATTTGTCGTGTAGTATGGTGGTGGGTTCTGTTTTGTTTTTACTGTACTGTATATATTATTTTAGTATTTGAATAAATATTTTTGATTAGAAAAAAAAAGCTGGTTATCAAGCTCACAGAACTGGGTCTCTGCACATCCCTATGCAACTGGATCCTCGACTTCCTCATCCACAGACCACAGTCTGTTCGAATTGGCAAAAATATATCTTCCTCTGCTCTATACTCATGACTGTGCAGCCGGACATAGTGCGGACTCTATCTTCAAGTTTGCCGATGACACCACCGTTGTTAGATGAATTACAGATGGTGATGAGTCAGAGTATAGAAGTGAGATCGACCAATTGACCAAATGGTGCCAGCACAACAACCTGGATCTCAATATCAGTAAAACTAATGAAGTGATTGTGGACTTTGGAAGAGGAAGGATGAGGACAAAACTTCAAAATCCTGGGCGTGCATATTTTCGAAGATCTTTCTTCGAAAATATCCTGGATCCAGCACACTGATGAAATTATAAATAAAGCACATCAATGCCTCTACTTCCTGAGAAGATTATGGAGATTCAGTATGTCAAAGAGGATTCTCTTGAACTTCTACAGGTGTACAGTAGAGAGCATATTGACTGGTTGCATCATGACCTGGTTCGGCAACTTGAACGTCCAGGAGCGGAAAAGACTGCAAAAAGTGGTGAACACTTCCCAGTCCATCACCGGCTCTGACCTCCCCACCATCGAAGGGATTTATCCGAGTCGCTGCCTCAAAAAGGCAGCCAGCATCATCAGACACCCACATCATCCTGGCCACACACTCATTTCACCACTGCCATTGGGAAGAATGTACAGGAGCCTGAAAACTGCAACGTCCAGGTTCAGCAAAAGCTACTTCCCTACAGCCATCAGGCTATTATACACTACAACCTCAAATAAACTCTGAACTTTAATTGGACTATTATTATTATTATTATTATTATTATTATTATTATTATTATTATTATTATTATTATTATTATTACTATTATTATTATTATTATTATTATTATTATTATTACTACTATTATTATTATTATTATTATTATTATTATTATTGCACTACTATTGTTTATTTGATTATGTATCTATCTATCTATCTATCTATCTATCTATCTATCTATCTATCTATCTATCTATCTATCTATCTATCTATCTATCTATCTATCTATCTATCTATCTATCTATCTCATATCTATATACTTAAAACTCTGATCTTGGATGTGTAATCTTTTGAGTGTGTGTGTTTGTGTATAATCACATCTTCTCGAAAAAACAACGGGCTAACGGTAAAATGTTTACATATTCCGGTAGAGATTTCCCACGGAGTTCAAAATAGCCTAATCTGAAAATTGAATGCTTTATTTCTCGTTATTGCTGAAAGTGTTCAAAAATCGGACTAATCTTTGAAATAAAAAGATTCGCTGATGACATCACAATGGATCTGCATGCCATTCTTCCTCGCGCTGCGATTGAAGTCACCCCTCCACCTCCCCACTGCTCCCCACTGTTCCCGCTCTGCTCCCCGCTCCCCGCTGCCCACTGCTCCCCGCTCCCCACTGCTCCCCGTTCACCGCTGCTCCCCCTCCCCGCTGCTCCCCATTCCCTGCTGCTCCCCGGCCACCCGCCCCACTCCCCTCCTCCTCTCCCCCCCCCCCCTCCAGCCCTCCTCCTCTCCCCCTCCTCCTCTCCCCCTCCTCATCTCCCAAGCCCCTCCTCTCCCCCCTCCTCTCCCCATCCTCTCCCCCCTCATCTTCCTCCCCCCCTCCTTCCCCCCTCCTCTTCCTCCCCCTCTCCTCTCCCCCCTCTCTCCTTCCCACTCTCTCCCCACCCCTCTATCCCCCCTCTCTGTCTCTGCCGCTCTCTCTCTATGCCCCTCTCTCCGACTCTGCCCCTCTCTCTGTCTCTGCCCCTCTCTCTCTGCCCCTCTCTCTCTGCCCTCTCTCTCTACCCCCCCATCCCTCTCCCTCTCTAGACGCACCTGCGAGTTGGGGTTTATGCGTGAGTGGATAGGGTGGGGATGGGGTAAAAGGAGCGAATGAATAATATTAATATAATATCAAGGGTGGGTGGTTAGTGTATGTGTGTGTGAGGGGTGGTTAGTGTGTGTGTGTGTGTGTGTGTGTGTGTGAGGGGTGGTTAGTGTGTGTGTGAGGCCGCAGGCCACGCCCCCCCGCGACCGCGCGTTGAGGGGACGGGACAGGTCCCACTGGGTCTAGTACCTATTAAAAGTCTGATCTTGTATGTGGATGTGTATGTGTGTGTGTCTGTATTTATTTGCTTGTGTGTTGTCACATCTTCACGAAAAATCTACGCGGTAACGGTAAAATATTTACATATTCCAATAGACATTTTCCCCGTGGAGTCCAAAATCACCTTATCTGGAAATATAATGCTTTATTTCTCGAGTTATTACTGAAAATGTTCATAAATCTGACAAAACTTAATTTTAAAATGACAGTCTTTTGCTGATGATGTCACAATCGGTCTACGTGCTGTCTTCCTCATGCTAGGCGAGTGACGTCACCCCACCACCCCTCCCTCCTCCCCTCATTATTCAAAAGAAGCAGCCGGAGATGAAGTTAGGCTGTCGACTGAAGACCAACGATCATAGCTGAAGACTGAGGTGGCCCAACTCGCCCGCTCGGCTTGGCTCGAGTCCGGTCCTCGGCTGGTGAGTATTGGGACCTATGGGTGAGTGGTGGAGTGGTGCCCCCTCCCTCTCTGCCCTCTCTCTGCCCTCTCTCTGTCCGCTCTCTGCCCTCTCACAGCCCTATCTCTGCCCTCTCTCTGCCCTCTCTCTGCCCTCTCTCTGCCCTCTCTCTGATCTCTCTCTGCCCCTGTCTCTGCCCTTGACTCTGCCTCTGCCTCTGCCTCTGCCCTCCCTCTGCCTCTGGCCTCTCTCTGCCCCTGTCACTGCCCTCGGCCCTCTCTGCCTCTGGCCTCTGCCCTCTCTGTCTCTACCCTCGCTGCCTCTGCCCTATCTGTCTGCCCTCTGCCCCCTGCCCTCTGCCCTCTCTGCTCTGCCCTCTGCCCTCTCTGCCTCTGCCCTCTGACCTCTGTTTCTACCCTCGCTGCCTCTGACCTCTCTGTCTCTGCCCCCTCTGTCTCTGCCCTCTGCCCTCTCTACATCTGCCCTCTGCCCTCATGTGCATCTTTACTGGCATCGCAAAGGGCACCAAATGGGTCCTCAGCTGCGCCTGCACAGTTGGGGCCTTTCCAGAATTCAGATCGCCACCTTTATTTCATAATGGCGCCACGGGTAGCATTACTTCCATTTTACTGTTGCTCCGAGCCCGTGGGGATCCGCCGCCTTGGCGCTGAGGCTGGGGCTGCATCTGCTGGCAGCGACAGCGGTCGATTCCGGGGGCAGGGAGAGGCCGCGCCAGCCACGGGGATCCTTTGCCTTGGCGCTGAGGTGAGGCTGCATCTGCGGGCGGCTCCAGGGTTGGGGAGAGGCCATGCTGAAGCTGGCTCTGAGGCTGATGGCTGCTGCTGCTGCTCTGGGACCACGCAGCGGGCTGAGGCTGTGCCGAGGATCCGAGACCTGGGCGCTGAGCCTGGCTCTGAGGCCGACGGCTGCTGCTGCTCTGGGCACACAAGGATGGAGAAGAGCAGCACCCTCAAGATCCTGGGGAGGTGAGTGGGGGGAATTGAGGGAGAGGAGTGGGTAAGGAGGGAGAGAGGGGAAGTGGGGGTGGTGAGGTAGAGTGGGGGAGGAGGGGGAATAGAGGGAGAGGAGTGGGGGAGGTAAGGAGTGGGGAATAGAGGGAGAGGGCAGTGGGGGAGGTCAGGATTGTGGGGGGATAGGGGGAGGTGAGGAGTGGGGGAGGTAGGGGATAGAAGCATAGGAGGGGGGTAAGGAGGGGAGAGGAGTTATGGAGGGAGGGAGGGAGTGACTGAAGGTAATGGAAAGGAAAGGGAGAGAGAAGTGAGTGATTGGGGACGGGGAGGAGGAGAGGGGAAAAAATATATATATATGGTAATATATATATATTAATTACACAATTTTTATATGGTAGTCACAAAAAGCTGGAGAAACTCAATGGGTGAGGCAGCATCTATGGAGAGAAGGAATTGCCGACGTTTTGGGTCTAGACCCTTCTTCAGTCTGATGTCAGGGGAGGGGGTAGGACAAAGAAAGAATGTAGGCGGAGACAGTGGGACTAGTGGGAGAACTGGGAAGGGGGGAATGAAGAGAGAGAGCAAGGGCTACCTACAGTATATATGTGTGTAGTGAGTATATGTGTATATACACACTGAACATTTTTTTCTCTCTCGTTTATCATATTGTTTAAAGTGTACTATGTTTACATATTCTGTTGTGCTGCAGCAAGTAAGAATTTCATTGTTTTATCTGGGACATATGACAATAAAACACTCTTGACTCTTGACGATATCTATTCCCCTCATGATTTTATGCACTTCTATAAGATCACCCCTTCTCCTCCTGCACTGCAAAGAATAAAATGCTAGGTTGCCCAATCACTCCTTATAGTTCAAGCCCTCAGGTCCTGGTAAGAGCCTTCTAAATCTCCTCTGCACTCTTTCTATTATAACGACATCCTTCTTATAGCAGGGTGACCAAAACTGAACACAATACTCCAAACAGTAAGATTGTAATAAGTCGAGTCAAGTCAAGTCTATTGTCATATGTACAAATACAGTGAGTGAGGTACAGATTGAATGAAAATCTTGCTTGAAGCACTATCACAGTCACATGGATGCAGACCACATACAAATTCATCCACTATACATAAATAATGCATAAACACACACATAAATGCTGCAAGATGATGAAAAGGAAAAGACTGACCAAAATATAAACACAGAGAGGATATTAATGCAAATAAAGTTTAGGTACAAATAAGTTACGAAGCAACAGTTGATAACTGACTGTCTGAGTTGAGATATTTATACTATTAACAATTAAAGCATTTTAAGCTAAATTAAGCAGGATGGTATTGAGGCTTGAAAGTTGAGTATTGAATGATAATGAGAGTTTAATGAGCTTAACTCAATGGTTAATGCTTGAGCATGCACTAATGTTTCACTTATTGGGGATTAAAATGGATCTAAAACTACAATTATGGCATTGTTAGTAAAGAATGCTATGCCTTAAGTTTCTTAAAGAATAAATCTTAGCTAAGTTGCAGCTTGAATCAATGTCAGTGAAACAGTGAACACCAATAAATTAATTGAAATGTACTTTGGAATATTTGTTGTGTTGAAAGTTCTTGCTTTGGAAATAGTTGTGTCAGTAAAGCACAGTAGATTCCAACCATAGGAATTTAAGTGACACTAGGCACAAAGCCTGATCTGAAATCGATGGTCCCAATGATTCAATGACAATGAATAGGATGGTAGCCAAGACTATGCCCAACATTTATTGACAAGAGAAGATCTACGAGGATGTTGCCAGGATTCACGGGCAGAGCTATAGGAAGAGTTTGCGCAGGCTAGGACTTTTTTCCTAGGAGTACAGGATTCTGAGGGTTAATATAATGGAGGTGTATAAAATCATGGGGAGAATTGAATAGGGTGAATGCAGAGTCATTTTAGCCAGGGTAGAGGAAATTAAGAACCGGTGCACACAGATTTAATAGGAAACTGAGGGGCAACTTTTTCACTCAGAGTGTGGTGGGTATATAGAACAAACTGCCAAACTAGTTTGGTAAGGCAGGTACTATGACCATATTTAAAAGACACTTCAACAGATACATGGATCGGAAATGTTTAGAGGGTTATGGACCAAACACGAGCAATAGCTTTGATGGGGCAACTTGGTGGGAATAGAGTTGGCCCAAAGGGCATAATTCCATGCTATATGACTGATGACTCTTTAGCTCACGCAGTCAATGCCTGAATATAATGTGTCAAAACCATTTTTTCATTTAATTTTAAATACCAATTAAAACTTTCAAAAGTCTTTGGACAAACATGTGGATAAGAATGTTTTAGAGAATTATGGGCCAAATGCTGGCAATTGAGACTAGCCCAGAATGTCAACTTGGTCTGCATGGACAAGGTGGGCCAAAGGGGCTGTTTCCATGCTGTATACAGTAGCTCCATGCCTCACAAGGTAGCATACACAGCTTACATTGAGGTTGACACTTTGAATTTTGAAAGTTGGACCCTGTCTTAATCTTACAACAATTCTTATGTTCTCAAATGGTACACAGTCAGAGGCCAATAGTTTTCAGACTGTTGCACAGAGCGTCAAGTATACAGAGGTATTAAAGTCATGTATTGCACTATTGCACTATTGGATATCACTGGAATGCCGTAAATGTGATGAGCTTAGCACGATTGATAAGACAAACCTCCTAATTCAGGCCTCTACTTAGCACATGTCACCTATTTAATATACATTATCAATGCTCCTCTCCTTTTTCTCTATTTAGGGCAGTACAGTGACGTAGCTGGCAGAGACGCCAGGTTCAATTCCGATCTTGGGTACTATCTGTGTGGAACTTGTTGGTTCTCACTGCGACTGCATGGGTTTCCTCCAGGTGCTCCAGTTTCCTCTCACAACCCAAAAAGCATGCAGGTTAATATGTTAATTGGCCTCTTGTAAAAATTGCCCTCATGTGTAAGGAGTGGATGAGAAAGTGGGATAGCATGGGTCATGTGTTCAATGGTCAGTGTGAACGCGTTGGACAAAAGGGCCAGGTTCCATGCGGCGTCTCTAAACTAATCTAAAACGCCAGTATTTATTCACTATTCTGTACTTCTGCAACATCAACACTCAACCGTAATATTGATATCTTCAACATATCTCAATAAACTATTTTCCATTCTATCTAGCAGTGGGAGCAAGTGATTGAGAAACTTAGATCTACATCTTAAGCTTACATAACATCAATTTCAAACACTGACTGTGGAGCTACTCGGACTGGTCTGTAACCTGAGTAGTTTTGCTGTGCATTATAATCTCCTTTTCCTTCCAATGCCACCTTCCACACTGAATTTCCCAATGTATGCAATATCACGGGCATTACACTAACTAACCCTCCCCCGTCTCTTTCTGAAATTGCTTTGGACTTCATTTCAAGTGTTAAGCAGTAGATGGTCCGTAGCAAGCGGAGGAAGAAGAGGGCACCATGGGGAAGGTGGAGTCTCCATTAAACGTACTCATGCAAGAATCCATTCAGATTAGTATTGGTATTGATATTGGTTTAGTAATGTTATGTGTGCAAAGATATATACATTTCATTTGCGTACTGTCCAGGCAAATCATATCATACATTAGTACAATATATAGGAGCCATCAGTGACTCAAATAGTATGTTAAATGGGTCAGTAAGAAGGCATTAGATTCGCAGATTAACACCAGGAGAATTGTATGATCACAAAGTAGCTCAGCGATTGCTCTTATTTAGATCCCATTGTAAAAGACAAAGGGTATTGTGGAAGATAATAGCTGAACACTGGAGACACCAGAAACTGGGGATGCTGAAAATGCTGGAAGAACTCAGCAGGTCAGGCAGCATCTGCGGAGGGAATGGACAGATTATGTTTTGACTGAGGAAGAAGGGCCCTGACCTCAGATCCTGCCTGACCCATTGTATTCCTCTAGCACATCGGATCGTGAAGAAGGGTCCTGACCCAAAACACCCTCTGTTTATTTCCCTCCAGAGATGCAGCCTGACTTGTTCAGTCCCTCCAGTTCTTTATGTTTTGCTGAACACCACCAACTTGAACAGTCCAGCCAATTGACCCTGAGTAGGAAGGTATCCCAGTTCCAGAAAGGAGCCCTGCTCTGAAATCAACCACTGGGCAAGTGGATATCTCTCCAGAGACATGCAGTGACCTTTGAAGTCCAGGCAGATTAGTTCATGGAATGCTGAGACTGCTGCTATTCCCTTTGGTTTCAGGCTTGTCAGCTTCTTGCCATGGGAGCAAGGAGCTTTGGGGAAAGGGAGGGTATGCTCAGTTGAACGTGACTTCAATTAATTTCTGCCAGACAGGTCCAGCTGCCTGTGAGCATATTCAACTCTCTCTGCCATGTTACATTACCTTCATTATTATCTCCACTTCCTGAATTCCTTCCTCTCAAAGCAGTTCCTGTAATTGGCTCCTGCAGAAAGCAACATTATAGAGTAGGTATGAGAAGCAGCAAAAAAGACAAGGAGTTTTACTGCAGAATACTTGATAGAAGTCTTGGCCTGAAGCAGTTGATGCTTCGATTAATCAGAACTCAGTTAGAAATATGGTTCTACCTACAGTCATGGTCATAGAGTCCTTTTCATGTCATAGAGTCATAGTCATAGAGTGATACAGTGCAGAAACAGACCCCTCGGCCCCACCTGCCCACACCAGCCAACATGTCCCATCCAAACTAGTCCCACATGCCTGCATTTGGCCCATCTCCCTCTAAATGTGTCCTCTCTGCGTACCTGTCGAATCTATCTATATCTATCTATCTTCTATATACTTTAAAAACTCTCTGGCTGCCGTCCGTCTGTACGTCTGTACGTCTGTACGTCTGTACGTCTGTACGTCTGTACGTCCAACGTTCTGCTTGACTTGTCCCGCCTTTGATACCGCCCCGCGCCCGCGCGGCGCGCGGAAACGCCGATATTTTTTACCGTTTCTAAAGAGGTTACGTTTATCTTTACGAATAGACGATCCTGATTAAATTTGGTCGTGTTTAGGAACGCTTTAAAAAAAAAATACCTCTCCCCCCCCCAAACCAAACATTTCAAAATGTTTTAAAAAACAGCTCAGCCGTAGAATGTTAGTAAAGATTCCGTTGTATGATGTCACAATGCACAATGGTCACAGATGTCCAATCGGAATGGATCCGTTTACATATGCCTTTGCGGCGGCCCCAGCCCCGGCCCCTCCCCCCCAACCCCCGCAGCATTGGGCATTGTGACATCACAAAACGGAACCTTCATTTACATTCTATTGCTGAGAGCTGTTTGTTTAACATTTTGAAATGTCCCCATTCCCTATCACCCCCACACACGTGGCGACGCCCTGCGACACGTGTGACAAATCGAAATGAATCCGTTTACATATGCCTTGGCAGCAGCCCCAGCCCCAGCCCCTCCCCCCCACCCCCGCAGCCTGTGTCGAAGGGCGTCGTCACGTGTGTGGCAATAGAGAAAGAGGATTGGGGGTGATAGGGAATGGGTAGCAGATGGACTGTCCCTACCCCTCCTACTTCAACTCTCCCTCCCCACTCTTCCCCCTCTCTCCTCTCCCCCTCCCTCCCCTCCCACACCCTCTCTTCCCCCTCCACCACCCCTCTTCACCCCCATCTCCCCCCCACCCCCTTCCCCTCTCTCTTGCACCACTCCCCGCTACCCCTCTGCCCCTCACTCACCACTCTTCCCCTCTCCCTCCCCCACCTCTATCCCTCCCCCCTCCCTCTCTCCCTCTCTTCCCCCTACTCCTCTCCCCTTCCCCTCATCCCCTCTCTCCACCTCTAACATCCCCTCCCCCCTCCCCCTTCCTGCCCTCCCCGCTCTCCTCCCACTCCCCACTCTCCTCCCCATCCCTCTCCCCCCACCCTGCTCTCTTCTCCCTCACCAATCTCTCCCCTTTCCTCCTCCCCCTCTCTCCTCCCTCCCCTCCCTCCCCTCTTCTCTCCCCACCCCGTCTCCCTCTCCCCCCTCCCCCCCTCTTCTCTCCCAACCCCGTCGCCACCCTCCACCCTCCCCCACACCTCTCTACCCTTCTCCTCGCCTTACCCACCCCTCTCTCCTCCCCCTCTCCATCCCCTTCTCCTCACCCCTCTCCCTCTCATCCCCCTCCTCCTCCCACCCCCATTACTCTCTCCCACATCCCCCTTCCCTGTCTCACCCCGTCCCCTTCCCCTACCCCGCTATCCCTCTTCAACCACTCCCCCTACACCTCTCCCCCTCCCTCTCTCCCACTTCCACCACTCCCCCTACACCTCTCCATCTCCCTCCACATTCTTCCACTTAACTCCCAAACCCATCCCCATCTCCCTCCACAACCCCCTACCCCACTCCTCTCCCCCCTCCCTTCTCTCTCACTCCCCACTCTTCCACTCTCCCTCCCCCACCTCTATCCCTCCCCCCTCTCTTCCCCCTACTCCTCTCCCCTTCCCCTCATCCCCTCTCTCCACCTCTAACATCCCCTCCCCCCCTCTCCCCCCTTGCTGCGCTCCCTGCTCTCCTACCACTCTCCTCCCCCTCCCTCTCCCCCACCCTGCTCTCTTCCCCCTCACCAATTTCTCCCCTTTCCTCCTCCCCCTCTCCCCTCCCTCCCCCTCTCCTCTTCTCTCCCCACCCTGTCTCCCTCTCCCCTCTTTTCTCCCCACCCCATCTTCCTCTCCACCCCTCCCCCCGCCTGTGTTTGGGGGGTGGTTAGTGTGAGTGTGATGCCGCAGCCCCCCCCCCCCTCCCGCAAACGCGCGTTGGGAAAACAGCCCGCCAACAGTCTCTCTGTCTTTAAGACAGAACTGCAGATGCTTGAAAATCAAAGGTACACAAAAAAATGCTTCATAACCTCAGCGGGTGCAGCAGCATCTATGTATCAAAAGAAATAGACAACGTTTCGTGAAAACCCGTCTGAGGATGGGTTTCCGCCAAAAGCATTGCCTATTTCCTTCACTCCATAGACGCTGCTGCACCTGCAGTGTTTCTCGAGTTTTATTGTGTGTACCAGTCTCTCCCCTCTCTCTCTCTCTCTGCCCTTCTCTCTTCACAGCCCGCGACTCAACTCATGCACGCCTGCTCCAACCCACCCCCTTCACCTCTCTCCCCATCCTCTTCTTCCTTTCTCCACCCCTCTCCTCTCTCACCCTCCTCTCTCCCCACCTTCCTCACCCCCCTTCCTCTCAACCCTCCTCCTCCCCAACTCACAATTTTTTTTTCTAACATTAAGTTTTCTCTCTCTGCACCACCCCCCCTCGAGACGTACCTGAGAGGTGAGGGCTATTCGTCAGTGGATAGGTTGGAGATGGGATAAAAGAAGAAAATTAAAATATTAATATAATATCAAGGGGTGTGATGAGTGTGTGTGTTTGTGGGTGCCAGATTCACACCCCGCAACCCTGCTTTGGAGGTACAGACCCAACGGGTGGTTAGTGTGACGTCACAGCCCCCCACCCCAAACGCACGTTCGGTGTCCACACCCAACGGGTCTGCACTTTGTCTAGTATACTTTTAAACTCTCTGGCTGCCGTCCGTCTGTACGTCTGTACGTCTGTACGTCTGTACGTCTGTACGTCCAACGTTCTGCTTGACTTGTCCCGCCTTTGATACCGCCCCGCGCCCGCGCAGCACGTGGAAACGCCGATATTATTTACAGTTTATAAAGAGGTTACGTTTATCTTTACGAATAGACGATCCTGATTAAATTTGGTCGTGTTTAGGTACGCTTTTTAAAATAAAATACCTCTCCCCCCCCCCCAAACCAAACATTTCAAAATGTTTAAAAAAACAGCTCAGCCGTAGAATGTTAGTAAAGATTCCGTTGTGTGATGTCACAATGCACAATGGTCACAGATGTCCAATCGGAATGGATCCATTTACATATGCCTTTGCAGCACCCACAGCCCAAGCCCCTCCCCCCCAACCCCGCAGCCTGTGTCGAAGGGCGTCGTCACGTGTGTGGCAATAGAGAAAGAGGATTGGGGGTGATAGGGAATGGGTAACAGATGGACTGTCCCTACCCCTCCTACTTCAACTCTCCCTCCCCACTCTTCCCCCTCTCTCCTCTCCCCCTCCCTCCCCTCCCACACCCTCTCTTCCCACTCCCACACCCTCTCTTCCCCCTCCACCACCCCTCTTCACCCCCATCTCCCACCCACCCCCTTCACCTCTCTCTTGCACCACTCCCCGTTACCTCTCTGCCCCTCACTCCCCACTGTTCCCCTCTCCCTCCCCCACCTCTCTCCCTCCCCCTCCCTCTCTCCCTCTCTTCCCCCTACTCCTCTCCCCTTCCCCTCATCCCCTCCCCCCCTCTCCCCCCTTCCTGCCCTCCCCGCTCTCCTCCCACTCCCCACTCTCCTCCCCCTCCCTCTCACCCACCCTGATCTCCTCTCCCTCCCCAATCTCTCCCCTTTCCTCTTCCCCCTCTCCCCTCCCTCCCCCTCTCCTCTTCTCTCCCCACCCTGTCTCCCTCTCCCCTCTTCTCTCCCCACCACGTCTTCCTCTCCACCCCTCCCCCGCCTGTGTTTGGGGGGTGGTTAGTGTGAGTGTGATGCCGCAGCCCCCCCCCCTCCCGCAAATGTGCGTTGGGAAAACAGCCCGCCAACAGTCTCTCTGTCTTTAAGACAGAACTGCAGATGCTTGAAAATCAAAGGTACACAAAAAAATGCTTCATAACCTCAGCGGGTGCAGCAGCATCTATATCAAAAGAAATAGACAACGTTTCGTGAAAAAACCCGTCTGAGGATGGGTTTCCGCCAAAAGCATTGCCTATTTCCTTCACTCCATAGATGCTGCTGCACCCGCAGTGTTTCTCAAGTTTTATTGTGTGTACCAGTCTATCTGTCTCTCCCCTCTCTCTCTCTCTCTGCCCTTCTCTCTTCACAGCCCGCGGCTCAACTCATGCACGCCTGCTCCAACCCACCCCCTTCACCCCTCTCCCCCATCCTCTTCTTCCTCTCTCCACCCCTCTCCTCTCTCACCCTCCTCTCTCCCCACCTTCCTCACCCCCCTTCCTCTCAACCCTCCTCCTCCCCCACCTCACAATTTTTTTTTCTAACATTACATTTTCTCTCTCTGCACCACCCCCCCCCTCGAGACGCACCTGAGAGGTGATGGCTATTCGTCAGTGGATAGGTGGAGATGGAATAAAAGAAGAAAATTAAAATATTAATATAATATCAAGGGGTGTGATGAGTGTGTGTGTTTGTGGGTGCCAGATTCACACCCCGCAACCCTGCTTTGGAGGTACAGACCCAACGGGTGGTTAGTGTGACATCACAGCCCCCTGCCCCAAACGCACGTTCGGTGTCCAGACCCAACGGGTCTGCACTTGGTCTGCCTGACTTGTGTCTGCCATCCGCCTGACGTGTCACAAATCCCCTTTGATACCGCTCTAGGCCCACACAGCACGCGGAAACGCCGATATTTTTTTACCGTTTCTAAAGAGATTACGTTTATCTTTACAAATAGACAATCCTGATTAAATTTGGTTGTGTTTATGTACACTTTTTAAAATAAAATACCTCTCCCCCCCCCAAACCAAACATTTCAAAATGTTTTAAAAAAACAGCTCAGCCATAGAATGTTAGTAAAGATTCCGTTGTGTGATGTCACAATGCACAATGCTCACAGATGTCCAATCGGAATGAATCCGTTTACATATGCCTTTGCAGCAGCCACAGCCCCAGCCCACCCCCCCACCCCCGCAGCCTGTGTCGAAGGGCGTCTTCACGTTTGTGGCAATAGAGAAAGAGGATTGGGGGTGATAGGGAATGGGAAACAGATGGACTGTCTCTACCCCCTCCTACTTCAACTCTCCCTCCCCACTCTTCCCCCTCTCTCCTCTCCCACTCCCTCCCCTCCCACCCCCTCTCTTCCCCCTCCACCACCCCTCTTCACCCCCATCTCCCCCCCACCCCCTTCACCTCTCTCTTGCACCACTCCCCGCTACCCCTCTGCCCCTCACTCCCCACTGTTCCCCTCTCCCTCCCCCACCTCTCTCCCCCCCTCCCTCTCTCCCTCTCTTCCCCCTACTCCTCTCCCCTTCCCCTCATCCCCTCCCCCCTCTCCCCCCTTCCTGCCCTCCCCGCTCTCCTCCCACTCCAAACTCTCCTCCCCCTCCCTCTCACCCACCCTGATCTCCTCTCCCTCCCCAATCTATCCCCTTTCCTCTTCCCCCTCTCCCCTCCCTCCCCCTCTCCTCTTCTCTCCCCACCCCGTCTCCCTCTCCCCTCTTCTCTCCCCACCCCATCTTCCTCTCCCCCCCTCCCCCCTCCCCCCGAGTGTGTTTGGGGTGGTTAGTGTGAGTTTGGGGGGTGGTTAGTGTGAGTGGGATGCCGCAGCCCCCCCCCCTCCCGCAAACGCGCGTTGGGAAAACAGCCCGCCAACAGTCTCTCTGTCTTTAAGACGGAACTGCAGACGCTGGAAAATCGAAGGTACACAAAAAAAACTGTATATCATCAGCGGGTTCAGCAGCATCTATGGATCAAAGAAAATATGCAACGTTTCGGTAGAAAACCATCCTGAGGATGGGCTTCGACCCAAAGCATTGCCTAATTCCTTCGCTCCATAGATGCTGCTGCACCCGCTGTGTTTCTCCAGCTTTTTTTGTATACCAGTCTCTCTCTTTCTCTCTCTGCCCTTCACTCTTCACAGCCCGCGGCTCAACTCATGCACGCCCGCTCCAACCCCCCCCCCCCTTCACCTCTCTCCCCATCCTCTCTTTCCTCTCTCCACCCCTCTCCTCTCTCCCCCTTCCTCTCCACCCTCCTTCCCCCTCTCCTCTTCTCTCCCCACCCCGTCTTCCTCTCCCCTCTTCTCTCCCCACCCCATCTTCCTCTCCCCCCCTCACCCCATCCCCCCCGAGTGTGTTTGGGGGTAGTTAGTGTGAGTTTGGGGGTGGTTAGTGTGAGTGTGATGCCGCAGCCCACCCCCCCTCCCGCAAACGCGCGTTGGGAAAACAGCCCGCCAACAGTCTCTCTGTCTTTAAGACGGAACTACAGATGCTGGAAAATCGAAGGTACACAAAAAAAACCTGTATATCATCAGCGGGTGCAGCAGCATCTATGGATCGAAGTAAATAGGCAATGTTTCGGTAGAAAACCAGTCTGAGGGTGGGCTTCGGCCCAAAGCGTTGCCTATTTCCTTCGGTCAATAGATGCTGCTGCACACGCTGTGTTTCTCAAGCTTTTTTTGTGTACCAGTCTCTCAGTCTCTCCCATCTCTCTCTCTCTCTCTCTGCCCTTCTCTCTTCACAGCCCGCGACTCGACTCATGCACGCCCGCTCCAACCCCCCCCTTCACCTCTCTCCCCATCCTCTCTTTCCTCTCTCCACCCCTCTCCTCTCTCCCCCTTCCTCTCGACCCTCCTCCTCCCCCTCTTCAAATTTTTTTTTTCTAACATTAAATTTTCCCTCTGCCCCAACACTTCTAGACGCATCTGAGAGGTGAGGGCTATTCGTCAGTGGATAGGGTGGATATGGGATAAAAGAAGCAAATTAAAAAATTAAAATAATATCAAGGGGTGTGATGAGTTTGTGTGTTTGTGGGTGCCGGATTACATGCTTTGGAGGAAAGGGGGTGATTAGTGTGACGCCACAGCCTTCCCCCACCCCCCCACAAATGCACGTTTGGTGTCCAGACCCAACGGGTCTGCACTTGGTCTAGTACTTAACTAAAACTCTCATCTTGTCCTCTTTCCGGTTTGCGTTGTATTTACATCTGTGCACAAATGGTACTGATAGCACTATGATTTTTCACCACCTTACTTGCCATTCTCCTGTGCTATAAGTGCACCAAATTTTGTTCAGATAGGTGGAATATTACAAAAGTTATTAAGGTTTTAAAATCATAATGTGTTGTGTAATGAACCGGATTTGATAAGGGAACTTGAGGTTAAGAAGCCATTAGGAAGTAGTGACCATAATATGGTCAGGTTTAATCTACAATTCGAGAGGAAGAAGGGTAAATCGGAGGTGTCAGTGTTACAGTTGAACAAATGGGACTATGGAGCCATGAGGGAGAAGCTTGCTAAAGTTTACTGGAAAGATACTCTAGCAGGAATGACAGTGGAACAACAATGGCAGGTATTTCTGGGAATAATACAGAATGTGAAGGATCAGTTCATTCCAAAGAGGAAGAAAGATTCCAAGGGGAGTAAGGGGCGACCGTGGCTGACAAGGGACGTCAGGGACAGTATAAAAATAAAAGAGAAGAAGTACAACGTAGCAAAGATGAGCAGGAAGCAAGAGGATTGGGTAATGTTTAAAGAGCAGCAGAAGATAACTAAAAAGGCAATACGGGAAGAAAAGATGAGGTACGAAGGTAAGCTAGCCAAGAATATAAAGGAGGATAGTAAAAGCTTCTTTAGGTATGTGAAGGGGAAAAAATTAGTTAAGACCAAAGTTGGACCCTTGAAGACAGAAAAAGGTGAATTTATTATGGGGAACAAGGAAATGGCAGATGAGTTGAACAGGTGCTTTGGATCCGTCTTCACTAAGGAGGATACAAACAATCTTCCTGATGTACAAGGGGCCAGAGAATCTGGGGTGACAGAAGAACTGAAGGAAATCCACATTAGGCAGGAAATGGTATTGGGTAGACTGATGAGACTGAAGGCTGATAAATCCCCCAGAGCCTGATGGTCTGCATCCCAGGGTACTTAAGGAAGTGGCTCTAGAAATCGTGGATGCATTGGTGATCATTTTCCAATGTTCTATAGAATCAGGATCAGTTCCTGTGGATTGGAGGGTAGCTAATGTTATCCCACTTTTTAAGAAAGGCGGGAGAGGGAAAACAGGGAATTATAGACCAGTTAGCCTGAAATCGGCGGTGGGGAAGATGCTGGAGTCAATCATAAAAGATGAAATAGCAGCACATTTGGATAGCATTAACAGGATCGGTCCAAGTCAGCATGGATTTATGAAGGGGAAATCATGCTTGACTTTTTTGTGGATGTAACTAGGAAAATGGGCAAGGGAGAGCCAGTGGATGTAGTGTACCTGGACTTTCAGAAAGCATTTGATAAGGTCCCACATAGGAGATTAGTGCACATGGTATTGGGGGTAGAGTGCTGACATGGATAAAAAATTGGTTGGCAGACAGGAAACAAAGAGTAGGGATTAACGGGTCCCTTTCAGAATGGTAGGCAGTGACTAGTGGGGTACCGCAAGGCTCGGTGCTGGGACCGCAGCTATTTACAATATACATCAATGATTTAGATGAAGGGATTCAAAGTAACATTAGCAAATTTGCAGATGACACAAAGCTAGGTGGCAGTGTAAACTGTGATTAGGATGCTATGAGAATGCAGGGCGACAGATGCATGGCAGATGCAGTTTAATGTGGTTGCAAAATCAGGAAGGCAGATTATTATCCAAATGCTGTCAAGTTTGGAAAAGGGGAAGAACAAAGGGATCTGGGGGTCCTTGTTCACCAGTCAATGAAAGTAAGCATGCAGGTACAGCAGTCAGTAAAGAAAGTGAATGACATGTTGGCCTTCATAACAAGAGGAGTTGAGTACAGGAGCAAAGAAGTCCTTTTGAAGTTGTACAGGGCCCTAGTGAGACTACACCTGGAGTATTGTGTGCAGTTTTGGTCCCCTAATTTGAGGAAGGACATTCTTGCTATTGAGGGAGTGCAGCGTAGGTTTACAAGGTTAATTCCCGGGATGGCGGGTCTGTCATATGCTGAGAGAATGGAGCGGCTGGGCCTGTAGACTCTGGAATTTAGAAGGATGAGAGGGTATCTTATTGAAACATATAAGATTATAAAGGGTTTGGACACGCTAGAGGCAGGAAACATGTTCCCGATGTTGGGGAAGTCCAGGACCAGGGGCCACTGTTTAAGAATAAGGGGTAAGCCATTTAGAACGGATATGAGGTAACACAGAGAGTTGTGAGTCTGTGGAATTCTCTGCCTCAGAGGGTGGTGGAGGCCGGTTCTCTGGATAGTTTCAAGAGAGAGCTAGGTAGGGCTCTGGAGTTATGGGGAGAAGGCAGGAACGGGGTACTGATTGCGGATGATCATCCATGATCACATTGAAAAGTGGTGCTGGCTCGAAGGGCCGAATGGCCTACTCCTGCACCTATTGTCTATTGTCTATTGTAAGATCAGCAGATTGGTCTTCTCTCCTGTCAATCGCCGGCACGGCGACTCCCCTTCCAGCATCCCCTGTCAATCACAGGGGTGAGGAGAATAAAGCCCAGGAGGCCAGGCTGAGTCCATGAGCCGCACTGAGTCCAGAAGTTGCCCCAAAGCCACTCCGAAGCCGCCCCAAAGCCGTTCCGAGTCCGTGAGCCCTGAAGCAATTCCAAAGCCGCCGAGTGGGTGAGCCCCGAAGCCGCCCGAGTCCATGAGCCCCGAAGACGCCCCGAGTCCGTGAGCCCCGAAGCCGCCCCGAGTGCGTGCACCCCAAATCCGCCCCGAGTCAGTGAGCCCCGAAGTTGCCCCGAGTCCGTGAGTCCTGAAGCCGCCCCGAGTCGGTGAGCCCTAAAGTCGCCCTGTGTCAGGGAGCCCGGAGGTGGCGCTGAGTCGGGGAGTGACGCGGAGGGTGGAGTGGCCCGGAGTGTGCAGTGGCCTGGAGCCTGGCCAACTGCTGCAACTTTGAGATCCTGTGGAAGTGAGGAGTGAGTGTGGGAGGAGTGAGTGTGGGGGGATTGATGGGGCCGGGCGCTGGCGTGGCTGGGTGCTGGCAGGGCCGGGCGCTGCCGGAGCACACCACCCCCGCCCACACACCCCATCCCGCCCACCCCCCCCCCCCCACCCCCTCCCCTCCACAGTCGATTCGGCCCACAATGTCCGTACTATCCCTCCAGAAACCAGTCCCTTCGGCCCACAACACCAGTACTTGCCCACCCGAAAGCCCCCCACTCTGGCCCCCACCTGAAGCCCTCCCACTCCC
>CM075978.1:29554228-29602962 GCA_038087875.1 Malacoraja senta
AAGGGTATTGTGGAAGATAATAGCTGAACACTGGAGACACCAGAAACTGGGGATGCTGAAAATGCTGGAAGAACTCAGCAGGTCAGGCAGCATCTGCGGAGGGAATGGACAGATTATGTTTTGACTGAGGAAGAAGGGCCCTGACCTCAGATCCTGCCTGACCCATTGTATTCCTCTAGCACATCGGATCGTGAAGAAGGGTCCTGACCCAAAACACCCTCTGTTTATTTCCCTCCAGAGATGCAGCCTGACTTGTTTCAGTCCCTCCAGTTCTTTATGTTTTGCTGAACACCACCAACTTGAACAGTCCAGCCAATTGACCCTGAGTAGGAAGGTATCCCAGTTCCAGAAAGGAGCCCTGCTCTGAAATCAACCACTGGGCAAGTGGATATCTCTCCAGAGACATGCAGTGACCTTTGAAGTCCAGGCAGATTAGTTCATGGAATGCTGAGACTGCTGCTATTCCCTTTGGTTTCAGGCTTGTCAGCTTCTTGCCATGGGAGCAAGGAGCTTTGGGGAAAGGGAGGGTATGCTCAGTTGAACGTGACTTCAATTAATTTCTGCCAGACAGGTCCAGCTGCCTGTGAGCATATTCAACTCTCTCTGCCATGTACATTACCTTCATTATTATCTCCACTTCCTGAATTTCCTTCCTCTCAAAGCAGTTCCTGTAATTGGCTCCTACAGAAAGCAACATTATAGAGTAGGTATGAGAAGCAGCAAAAAAGACAAGGAGTTTTACTGCAGAATACTTGATAGAAGTCTTGGCCTGAAGCAGTTGATGCTTCGATTAATCAGAACTCAGTTAGAAATATGGTTCTACCTACAGTCATGGTCATAGAGTTCCTTTTCATGTCATAGAGTCATAGTCATAGAGTGATACAGTGCAGAAACAGACCCCTCGGCCCCCCCTGCCCACACCAGCCAACATGTCCCATCCAAACTAGTCCCACATGCCTGCATTTGGCCCATCTCCCTCTAAATGTGTCCTCTCTGCGTACCTGTCGAATCTATCTATATCTATCTATCTTCTATATACTTTAAAAACTCTCTGGCTGCCGTCCGTCTGTACTCTGTACGTCTGTACGTCTGTACGTCTGTACGTCTGTACGTCCAACGTTCTGCTTGACTTGTCCCGCCTTTGATACCGCCCCGCGCCCGCGCGGCGCGCGGAAACGCCGAATATTTTTTACCGTTTCTAATGAGGTTACGTTTATCTTTACGAATAGACGATCCTGATTAAATTGGTCGTGTTTAGGAACGCTTTAAAAAAAAAAATACCTCTCCCCCCCCAAACCAAACATTTCAAAATGTTTTAAAAACAGCTCTGCCGTAGAATGTTAGTAAAGATTCCGTTGTATGATGTCACAATGCACAATGGTCACAGATGTCCAATCGGAATGGATCCGTTTACATATGCCTTTGCGGCGGCCCCAGCCCCGGCCCCTCCCCCCCAACCCCGCAGCATTGGGCATTGTGACATCACAAAACGGAACCTTCATTTACTTCTATTGCTGAGAGCTGTTTGTTTAACATTTTGAAATGTCCCCATTCACTATCACCCCCACACACGTGGCGACGCCCTGCGACACGTGTGACAAATCGAAATGAATCCGTTTACATAGCCTTTGCAGCAGCCCCAGCCCCAGCCCCTCCCCCCCAACCCCGCAGCCTGTGATTATGTTTATCTTTACGAATAGACAACCCTGATTAAATTTGGTCGTTTTTATGTACACTTTTAAAAATAAAATACTTCTCCCCCCCACCCCCAAACATTTCAAAATGATTAAAAAAAACAGCTCAGCCATAGAATGTTAGTAAAGATTCCGTTGTGTGATGTCACAATGCCCGATGCTAACAGATGTCCAATGGGAATGGATTCATTTAGATATGCCTTGGCAGCAGCCCCAGCCCCAGCCCCTCCCCCCCACCCCCGCAGCCTGTGTCACGTGTGTGGCAATAGAGAAAGAGGATTGGGGGTGATAGGGAATGGGTAACAGATGGACTGTCCCTACCCCTCCTACTTCAACTCTCCCTCCCCACTCTTCCCCCTCTCTCCTCTCCCCCTCCCTCCCCTCCCACACCCTCTCTTCCCCCTCCACCACCCCTCTTCACCCCCATCTCCCCCCCACCCCCTTCCCCTCTCTCTTGCACCACTCCCCGCTACCCCTCTGCCCCTCACTCACCACTCTTCCCCTCTCCCTCCCCCACCTCTATCCCTCTCTTCCCCCTACTCCTCTCCCCTTCCCCTCATCCCCTCTCTCCACCTCTAACATCCCCTCCCCCCTCCCCCTTCCTGCCCTCCCCGCTCTCCTCCCACTCCCACTCTCCTCCCCGTCCCTCTCCCCCCACCCTGCTCTCTTCTCCCTCACCAATCTCTCCCCTTTCCTCCTCCCCCTCTCTCCTCCCTCCCCTCCCTCCTCTCTTCTCTCCCCACCCCGTCTCCCCTCCCCCCTCCCCCCTCTTCTCTCCCAACCCCGTCGCCACCCTCCACCCTCCCCCACACCTCTCTACCCTTCTCCTCGCCTTACCCACCCCTCTCTCCTCCCCCTCTCCATCCCCTTCTCCTCACCCCTCTCCCTCTCATCCCCCTCCTCCTCCCACCCCCATTACTCTCTCCCACATCCCCCTTCCCTGTCTCACCCCGTCCCCTTCCCCTACCCCGCTATCCCTCTTCAACACTCCCCCTACACCTCTCCCTCCCCTCTCTCCCACTTCCACCACTCCCCTACACCTCTCCATCTCCCTCCACATTCTTCCACTTAACTCCCAAACCCATCCCCATCTCCCTCCACAACCCCCTACCCCACTCCTCTCCCCCCTCCCTTCTCTCTCACTCCCCACTCTTCCACTCTCCCTCCCCCACCTCTATCCCTCCCCCCTCTCTTCCCCCTACTCCTCTCCCCTTCCCCTCATCCCCTCTCTCCACCTCTAACATCCCCTCCCCCCCTCTCCCCCCTTGCTGCGCTCCCTGCTCTCCTACCACTCTCCTCCCCCTCCCTCTCCCCCACCCTGCTCTCTTCCCCTCACCAATTTCTCCCCTTTCCTCCTCCCCCTCTCCCCTCCCTCCCCCTCTCCTCTTCTCTCCCCAGCCTGTCTCCCTCTCCCCTCTTTTCTCCCCACCCCATCTTCCTCTCCACCCCTCCCCCCGCCTGTGTTTGGGGGGTGGTTAGTGTGAGTGTGATGCCGCAGCCCCCCCCCTCCCGCAAACGCGCGTTGGGAAAACAGCCCGCCAACAGTCTCTCTGTCTTTAAGACAGAACTGCAGATGCTTGAAAATCAAAGGTACACAAAAAAATGCTTCATAACCTCAGCGGGTGCAGCAGCATCTATGTATCAAAAGAAAATAGACAACGTTTCGTGAAAACCCGTCTGAGGATGGGTTTCCGCCAAAAGCATTGCCTATTTCCTTCACTCCATAGACGCTGCTGCACCCGCAGTGTTTCTCGAGTTTTATTGTGTGTACCAGTCTCTCCCCTCTCCTCTCTCTCTCTGCCCTTCTCTCTTCACAGCCCGCGACTCAACTCATGCACGCCTGCTCCAACCCACCCCCTTCACCTCTCTCCCCATCCTCTTCTTCCTTTCTCCACCCCTCTCCTCTCTCACCCTCCTCTCTCCCCACCTTCCTCACCCCCCTTCCTCTCAACCCTCCTCCTCCCCCAACATTCTAACATTAAGTTTTCTCTCTCTGCACCACCCCCCCTCGAGACGTACCTGAGAGGTGAGGGCTATTCGTCAGTGGATAGGTTGGAGATGGGATAAAAGAAGAAAATTAAAATATTAATATAATATCAAGGGGTGTGATGAGTGTGTGTGTTTGTGGGTGCCAGATTCACACCCCGCAACCCTGCTTTGGAGGTACAGACCCAACGGGTGGTTAGTGTGACGTCACAGCCCCCCACCCCAAACGCACGTTCGGTGTCCAGACCCAACGGGTCTGCACTTTGTCTAGTATACTTTTAAAACTCTCTGGCTGCCGTCCGTCTGTACGTCTGTACGTCTGTACGTCTGTACGTCTGTACGTCCAACGTTCTGCTTGACTTGTCCCGCCTTTGATACCGCCCCGCGCCCGCGCAGCACGTGGAAACGCCGATATTATTTACAGTTTATAAAGAGGTTACGTTTATCTTTACGAATAGACGATCCTGATTAAATTTGGTCGTGTTTAGGTACGCTTTTTAAAATAAAATACCTCTCCCCCCCCCCAAACCAATCATTTCAAAATGTTTAAAAAAAACAGCTCAGCCGTAGAATGTTAGTAAAGATTCCGTTGTGTGATGTCACAATGCACAATGGTCACAGATGTCCAATCGGAATGGATCCATTTACATATGCCTTTGCAGCACCCACAGCCCAAGCCCCTCCCCCCAACCCCGCAGCCTGTGTCAAAGGGCGTCGTCACGTGTGTGGCAATAGAGAAAGAGGATTGGGGGTGATAGGGAATGGGTAACAGATGGACTGTCCCTACCCCTCCTACTTCAACTCTCCCTCCCCACTCTTCCCCCTCTCTCCTCTCCCCCTCCCTCCCCTCCCACACCCTCTCTTCCCACTCCCACACCCTCTCTTCCCCCTCCACCACCCCTCTTCACCCCCATCTCCCCACCCACCCCCTTCACCTCTCTCTTGCACCACTCCTCCGTTACCTCTCTGCCCCTCACTCCCCACTGTTCCCCTCCCTCCCCCACCTCTCTCCCTCCCCCTCCCTCTCTCCCTCTCTTCCCCCTACTCCTCTCCCTTCCCCTCATCCCCTCCCCCCCTCTCCCCCCTTCCTGCCCTCCCCGCTCTCCTCCCACTCCCCACTCTCCTCCCCCTCCCTCTCACCCACCCTGATCTCCCTCTCCCTCCCCAATCTCTCCCCTTTCCTCTTCCCCCTCTCCCCTCCCTCCCCCTCTCCTCTTCTCTCCCCACCCCGTCTCCCTCTCCCCTCTTCTCTCCCCACCACGTCTTCCTCTCCACCCCTCCCCCGCCTGTGTTTGGGGGGTGGTTAGTGTGAGTGTGATGCCGCAGCCCCCCCTCCCGCAAATGTGCGTTGGGAAAACAGCCCGCCAACAGTCTCTCTGTCTTTAAGACAGAACTGCAGATGCTTGAAAATCAAAGGTACACAAAAAAATGCTTCATAACCTCAGCGGGTGCAGCAGCATCTATATCAAAAGAAATAGACAACGTTTCGTGAAAAAACCCGTCTGAGGATGGGTTTCCGCCAAAAGCATTGCCTATTTCCTTCACTCCATAGATGCTGCTGCACCCGCAGTGTTTTTCAAGTTTTATTGTGTGTACCAGTCTATCTGTCTCTCCCCTCTCTCTCTCTCTCTGCCCTTCTCTCTTCACAGCCCGCGGCTCAACTCATGCACGCCTGCTCCAACCCACCCCCTTCAAACCCTCTCCCCATCCTCTTCTTCCTCTCTCCACCCCTCTCCTCTCTCACCCTCCTCTCTCCCCACCTTCCTCACCCCCCTTCCTCTTCAACCCTCCTCCTCCCCCACCTCACAATTTTTTTTTCTAACATTACATTTTCTCTCTCTGCACCACCCCCCCCCTCGAGACGCACCTGAGAGGTGATGGCTATTCGTCAGTGGATAGGTGGAAGATGGAATAAAGAAGAAAATTAAAATATTAATATAATATCAAGGGGTGTGATGAGTGTGTGTGTTTGTGGGTGCCAGATTCACAC
The DNA here is from genome assembly GCA_038087875.1 of Malacoraja senta. Lineage (NCBI taxonomy): Eukaryota > Metazoa > Chordata > Chondrichthyes > Rajiformes > Rajidae > Malacoraja > Malacoraja senta. The sequence continues at coordinate 29,559,899 of CM075978.1, forward strand.
CCCGCAACCCTGCTTTGGAGGTACAGACCCAACGGGTGGTTAGTGTGACATCACAGCCCCCTGCCCCAAACGCACGTTCGGTGTCCAGACCCAACGGGTCTGCACTTGGTCTGCCTGACTTGTGTCTGCCATCCGCCTGACGTGTCACAAATCCCCTTTGATACCGCTCTAGGCCACACAGCACGCGGAACGCCGATATTTTTTTACCGTTTCTAAGAGATTACGTTTATCTTTACGAATAGACAATCCTGATTAAAATTTGGTTGTGTTTATGTACACTTTTTAAAATAAAATACCTCTCCCCCCCCCCCAAACCAAACATTTCAAAATGTTTTAAAAAAAACAGCTCAGCCATAGAATGTTAGTAAAGATTCCGTTGTGTGATGTCACAATGCACAATGCTCACAGATGTCCAATCGGAATGAATCCGTTTACATATGCCTTTGCAGCAGCCACAGCCCCAGCCCCCCCCCCCCCCCACCCCCGCAGCCTGTGTCGAAGGGCGTCTTCATGTTTGTGGCAATAGAGAAAGAGGATTGGGGTGATAGGGAATGGGAAACAGATGGACTGTCCCTACCCCCTCCTACTTCAACTCTCCCTCCCCACTCTTCCCCCTCTCTCCTCTCCCCACTCCCTCCCCTCCCCACCCCCTCTCTTCCCCCTCCACCACCCCTCTTCACCCCCATCTCCCCCCACCCCCTTCACCTCTCTCTTGCACCACTCCCCGCTACCCCTCTGCCCCTCACTCCCACTGTTCCCCTCTCCCTCCCCCACTCTCTCTCCCCCCTCCCTCTCTCCCTCTCTTCCCCCTACTCCTCTCCCCTTCCCCTCATCCCTCCCCCTCTCCCCCCTTCCTGCCCTCCCGCTCTCACTCCCACTCCAAACTCTCCTCCCCCTCCTCTCACCCACCCTGATCTCCTCTCCCTCCCCAATCTATCCCCTTTCCTCTTCCCCCTCTCCCCTCCCTCCCCTCTCCTCTTCTCTCCCCACCCCGTCTCCCTCTCCCCTCTTCTCTCCCCAACCCCATCTTCCTCTCCCCCCCCTCCCCCTCCCCCCGAGTGTGTTTGGGGTGGTTAGTGTGAGTTTGGGGGGTGGTTAGTGTGAGTGGGATGCCGCAGCCCCCCCCTCCCGCAAACGGCGTTGGGAAAACAGCCCGCCAACAGTCTCTCTGTCTTTAAGACGGAACTGCAGACGCTGGAAAATCGAAGGTACACAAAAAAAAACTGTATATCATCAGCGGGTTCAGCAGCATCTATGGATCAAAGAAAATATGCAACGTTTCGGTAGAAAACCATCCTGAGGATGGGCTTCGACCCAAAGCATTGCCTATTCCTTCGCTCCATAGATGCTGCTGCACCCGCTGTGTTTCTCCAGCTTTTTTTGTATACCAGTCTCTCTCTTTCTCTCTCTGCCCTTCACTCTTCACAGCCCGCGGCTCAACTCATGCACGCCCGCTCCAACCCCCCCCCCCCTTCACCTCTCTCCCATCCTCTCTTTCTCTCTCACCCCTCTCCTCTCTCCCCCTTCCCTCTCCACCCTCCTTCCCCCTCTCCTCTTCTCTCCCCACCCCGTCTTCCTCCTCTCCCTCTTCTCTCCCCACCCCATCTTCCTCTCCCCCCCTCACCCCATCCCCCCGAGTGTGTTTGGGGGTGGTTAGTGTGAGTTTGGGGGTGGTTAGTGTGAGTGTGATGCCGCAGCCCCCCCTCCCGCAAACGCGCGTTGGGAAAACAGCCCGCCAACAGTCTCTCTGTCTTTAAGACGGAACTACAGATGCTGGAAAATCGAAGGTACACAAAAAAAACCTGTATATCATCAGCGGGTGCAGCAGCATCTATGGATCGAAGTAAATAGGCAATGTTTCGGTAGAAAACCAGTCTGAGGGTGGGCTTCGGCCCAAAGCGTTGCCTATTTCCTTCGGTCAATAGATGCTGCTGCACACGCTGTGTTTCTCAAGCTTTTTTTGTGTACCAGTCTCTCAGTCTCTCCCATCTCTCTCTCTCTCTCTCTGCCCTTCTCTCTTCACAGCCCGCGACTCGACTCATGCACGCCCCCCCCTTCACCTCTCTCCCCATCCTCTCTTTCCTCTCTCCACCCCTCTCCTCTCTCCCCCTTCCTCTCGACCCTCCTCCTCCCCCTCTTCAAATTTTTTTTTTCTAACATTAAATTTTCCCTCTGCCCCAACACTTCTAGACGCATCTGAGAGGTGAGGGCTATTCGTCAGTGGATAGGGTGGATATGGGATAAAAGAAGCAAATTAAAAAATTAAAATAATATCAAGGGGTGTGATGAGTTTGTGTGTTTGTGGGTGCCGGATTACATGCTTTGGAGGAAAGGGGGTGATTAGTGTGACGCCACAGCCTTCCCCCCACCCCCCCACAAATGCACGTTTGGTGTCCAGACCCAACGGGTCTGCACTTGGTCTAGTACTTAACTAAAACTCTCATCTTGTCCTCTTTCCGGTTTGCGTTGTATTTACATCTGTGCACAAATGGTACTGATAGCACTATGATGTTTCACCACCTTACTTGCCATTCTCCTGTGCTATAAGTGCACCAAATTTTGTTCAGATAGGTGGAATATTACAAAAGTTATTAAGGTTTTAAAATCATAATGTGTTGTGTAATGAACCGGATTTGATAAGGGAACTTGAGGTTAAGAAGCCATTAGGAAGTAGTGACCATAATATGGTCAGGTTTAATCTACAATTCCGAGAGGAAGAAGGGTAAATCGGAGGTGTCAGTGTTACAGTTGAACAAATGGGACTATGGAGCCATGAGGGAGAAGCTTGCTAAAGTTTACTGGAAAGATACTCTAGCAGGAATGACAGTGGAACAACAATGGCAGGTATTTCTGGGAATAATACAGAATGTGAAGGATCAGTTCATTCCAAAGAGGAAGAAAGATTCCAAGGGGAGTAAGGGGCGACCATGGCTGACAAGGGACGTCAGGGACAGTATAAAAATAAAAAGAGAAGAAGTACAACGTAGCAAAGATGAGCAGGAAGCAAGAGGATTGGGTAATGTTTAAAGAGCAGCAGAAGATAACTAAAAAGGCAATACGGGAAGAAAAGATGAGGTACGAAGGTAAGCTAGCCAAGAATATAAAGGAGGATAGTAAAAGCTTCTTTAGGTATGTGAAGGGAAAAAATTAGTTAAGACCAAAGTTGGACCCTTGAAGACAGAAAAAGGTGAATTTATATGGGGAACAAGGAAATGGCAGATGAGTTGAACAGGTGCTTTGGATCCGTCTTCACTAAGGAGGATACAAACAATCTTCCTGATGTACAAGGGGCCAGAGAATCTGGGGTGACAGAAGAACTGAAGGAAATCCACATTAGGCAGGAAATGGTATTGGGTAGACTGATGAGACTGAAGGCTGATAAATCCCCAGAGCCTGATGGTCTGCATCCCAGGGTACTTAAGGAAGTGGCTCTAGAAATCGTGGATGCATTGGTGATCATTTTCCAATGTTCTATAGAATCAGGATCAGTTCCTGTGGATTGGAGGGTAGCTAATGTTATCCCACTTTTTAAGAAAGGCGGGAGAGGGAAAACAGGGAATTATAGACCAGTTAGCCTGAAATCGGTGGTGGGGAAGATGCTGGAGTCAATCATAAAAGATGAAATAGCAGCACATTTGGATAGCATTAACAGGATCGGTCCAAGTCAGCATGGATTTACGAAGGGGAAATCATGCTTGACTTTTTTGTGGATGTAACTAGGAAAATGGGCAAGGGAGAGCCAGTGGATGTAGTGTACCTGGACTTTCAGAAAGCATTTGATAAGGTCCCACATAGGAGATTAGTGCACATGGTATTGGGGGTAGAGTGCTGACATGGATAAAAAATTGGTTGGCAGACAGGAAACAAAGAGTAGGGATTAACGGGTCCCTTTCAGAATGGTAGGCAGTGACTAGTGGGGTACCGCAAGGCTCGGTGCTGGGACCGCAGCTATTTACAATATACATCAATGATTTAGATGAAGGGATTCAAAGTAACATTAGCAAATTTGCAGATGACACAAAGCTAGGTGGCAGTGTAAACTGTGATTAGGATGCTATGAGAATGCAGGGCGACAGATGCATGGCAGATGCAGTTTAATGTGGTTGCAAAATCAGGAAGGCAGATTATTATCCAAATGCTGTCAAGTTTGGAAAAGGGGAAGAACAAAGGGATCTGGGGGTCCTTGTTCACCAGTCAATGAAAGTAAGCATGCAGGTACAGCAGTCAGTAAAGAAAGTGAATGACATGTTGGCCTTCATAACAAGAGGAGTTGAGTACAGGAGCAAAGAAGTCCTTTTGAAGTTGTACAGGGCCCTAGTGAGACCACACCTGGAGTATTGTGTGCAGTTTTGGTCCCCTAATTTGAGGAAGGACATTCTTGCTATTGAGGGAGTGCAGCGTAGGTTTACAAGGTTAATTCCCGGGATGGCGGGTCTGTCATATGCTGAGAGAATGGAGCGGCTGGGCCTGTAGACTCTGGAATTTAGAAGGATGAGAGGGTATCTTATTGAAACATATAAGATTATAAAGGGTTTGGACACGCTAGAGGCAGGAAACATGTTCCCGATGTTGGGGAAGTCCAGGACCAGGGGCCACTGTTTAAGAATAAGGGGTAAGCCATTTAGAACGGATATGAGGTAACACAGAGAGTTGTGAGTCTGTGGAATTCTCTGCCTCAGAGGGTGGTGGAGGCCGGTTCTCTGGATAGTTTCAAGAGAGAGCTAGGTAGGGCTCTGGAGTTATGGGGAGAAGGCAGGAACGGGGTACTGATTGCGGATGATCATCCATGATCACATTGAAAAGTGGTGCTGGCTCGAAGGGCCGAATGGCCTACTCCTGCACCTATTGTCTATTGTCTATTGTAAGATCAGCAGATTGGTCTTCTCTCCTGTCAATCGCCGGCACGGCGACTCCCCTTCCAGCATCCCCTGTCAATCACAGGGGTGAGGAGAAATAAAGCCCAGGAGGCCAGGCTGAGTCCATGAGCCGCACTGAGTCCAGAAGTTGCCCCAAAGCCACTCCGAAGCCGCCCCAAAGCCGTTCCGAGTCCGTGAGCCCTGAAGCAATTCCAAAGCCGCCGAGTGGGTGAGCCCCGAAGCCGCCCGAGTCCGTGAGCCCCGAAGACGCCCCGAGTCCGTGAGCCCCGAAGCCGCCCCGAGTGCGTGCACCCCAAATCCGCCCCGAGTCAGTGAGCCCCGAAGTTGCCCCGAGTCCGTGAGTCCTGAAGCCGCCCCGAGTCGGTGAGCCCTAAAGTCGCCCTGTGTCAGGGGAGCCCGGAGGTGGCGCTGAGTCGGGGAGTGACGCGGAGGGTGGAGTGGCCCCAGAGTGTGCAGTGGCCTGGAGCCTGGCCAACTGCTGCAACTTTGAGATCCTGTGGAAGTGAGGAGTGAGTGTGGGAGGAGTGAGTGTGGGGGGATTGATGGGGCCGGGCGCTGGCGTGGCTGGGTGCTGGCAGGGCCGGGCGCTGCCGGAGCACACCACCCCCGCCCACCACCCATCCCCGCCCACCCCCCCCCCCCACCCCCTCCCTCCACAGTCGATTTGGCCCACAATGTCCGTACTATCCCTCCAGAAACCAGTCCCTTTCGGCCCACAACACCAGTACTTGCCCACCCGAAAGCCCCCCACTCTGGCCCCCACCTGAAGCCCTCCCACTCCCGTGGTGGAAGAACTCCACATTCTCGATTCAAGATACCCATCCAAGTGACTGAGGATACATTCTGCAACATTGAGAAGGTCTCTAACATGGCAACATTTGATGAGGCAAGTGAAACTCATTGTTTGGGATGAATGCCCAATGATTAGGAGGGAGAGCTTTGAAGCGGTGGACAGAACTCTTCAAGATGTATGCACCGACACTAAGCCTTTTAGCAGCATTCTTACCATTTGTTTTGCTGATTTTTGACACTGCTTCCTGTAGTGAAAAGGGGAAATGATGCTGATGTTGAAAATTCCTGCATCAGGAAATCCTACTTGTGGACACTTTTCACCAAGTTTCAATTGCAGACGAATATGCGATTGAAAGAGGGAGAAGGCTACTATTCTCAATTTTGTTGAAAGTTGGAGAAGACGAGATTTAAGAATGAGAGACGATGAAATTGAAATGCCAGAAGACATGGTTCTATCAGCAAAAACACTGGAGGATTGTATTGATTTAATAAATCCCGCATTTGACAATCCTGCAGAATTATTCTTCGACAATTGTATCTTGGTTCCGCACAACGATACGATGAGAAGCATCAATTCTCCATGTATCAGACGCTTCCCTGGAATCATTAAGTAGTACTTTTCTTTAAAGCTGTCACTGAGGGAACTAATGCTACTCATTTCCCAACAGAATTCCTCGATTCACTCGATATCTCTGGATTACCACCACACAAATTGGAGTTGAAAAAAAGATCTTCGATCATGTTAATGAGAAACTTGAAACCCCCAATGCAATGCAACGAGGATGATTGTGGAAGAGCTGCACAATAATCTGATTGTTGCAAGAATCAACATGGAAGCCTTCAAAGTTGACGTTGTTCTCATTCCTTGGATAATGTTCAGATGGCGAAGACATTCCCCTTCAGCGGAGTCAATTCCCGATTCAGTCATGTTTTTGCTATGACGATCCATAAAGCCAAGGACAAACCATGGAAAAAGTGTTGATATACCTCGAGAAACCGGTATTTCAGCATGGACAACTTTTTGTGGCTCTTAGCCGAGGGAAGAAGGAAAATGTCCAAGTTTTCCTGAAGGATGGAACATCGACCAAGAATGTTGTCATTAAGCGCGTGCTTGGTTGAACGATGACTTCTGAGGTAAATTCTCAGATTTTCTTCGTTAAAGTTTCACCACTAGACTGAACAAATTCTATACAAATATCTCTCCCATCTGTGATAAATGCTTATCTGAGAATGCCACTATAACACACTCTTTTGTCCCCTGTATAAAACTTCATCAATTCTGGAGTGAAATTTTAGAAGTTTTACAAAACTATTTAATAGAAGAATTGAACTAATACAGAAAGGATTATATTTGGTTCAATGGAAGATGGGAATAAGCTAAATACGTCTCAAAAATCTCTACTTAATTAGGGTTTAATAACTGCAAAAAAAATTCATACTTAAATTCTGGAAAAATGCACCAACACCAACGCTCAAAATGTGGATTTCAAATATGTCGGAAACGGCATATCTTGAAGAAATGCGACTCCTTCTGGCAGGTAAAGTAGACCAATTCTTATTGATTTGGTCCCCCTTTCTCGACTTCTTACAAGCATATGGTGCAACACAATCATAGAAACAAAATGGTTCCGAATCAGGTGACGGGTGGCCAGGAACATTAAATAGATATATCGTTTTCAATCTCCTTTTTCCCTTTCTTTTTTTTTTTCTTTCTTCTCTATTTCGTATCTCTCTCTTTCTCTTTCTACTTTTTCTTCTCTCTTCTTTCTTCTCTCGGGCTTTCTTTCTATTTCACGCGACACTCTATATCAATCTCTTCTTTTCTCCCTTTCTCTCAAAGTTGTATATGAAATGTACATGAAATGCATATGAAATGTAATATGTCAACAAGTATTAGGTACTGTGGTACCACATTATTGTACTTTTAACAAAAATTAAAAAAATTAAAAATTTAAAAAAAAAGTTTCACCACTCAATGTCTCTATATTAAAATTGTGTGTCTTTTTTTTAAATCATCAGCAGCAAAGAGACATGAGACGCAGTGAGCAGCAGAATGCAACAAGAGACGCAGCAAGAAAGAACTGAACTGAATAAATCTCATCTTTAACGTTTAAATTGTTATATTTTAAGAGTTATTCACATTTTAACCTTTAATAAATCCCCTTTCCACTTGCCGTGCCCGTCAGCTGCACCTGCACGGTCATACCAGCGTGTTCTACGTCACAATAACCATATGGTGCCAGCACAACAACCTGGCTCTCTATATCAGCAAAACCAAAGAACTGATTGTAGATTTTGGAAGAGGAAGGTTGAGGACCCACAATCTTGGTTACATCAATGGGACGATGGTGGAGAGAGTCAAAAACTTCAAATTCCTGGGCGTGCATATTTCCGACGATCTTTCCTGGACCCAGCACACTGATGCAATCATAAAGGAGCGGAAAAGACTGCAAAAAGTTGTAAACACTGCCCAGGTCATCACCTCCCCACCATCAAAGGGATTTATCGTAGTCGCTGCCTCAAAAAGGCAGCCAACATCATCAAAGACCGCACCGTCCTGGCCACACACTCATTTCACCATTGCCATCAGGAAGAAGGTACAGGAGCCTGAGAACTGTAACATCCAGTTTCAGGAACAGCTTCTTCCCTACAGCCATCAGGCTATTAAACACTACAACCTCACAAGCTCTGAACTACAATAGACTATTATTATTATTATTATTGCACTGTTATTGTTTGTTCTTTTTTTTCTCTGAGTTTTTGTTATATTATTTATTGTGATTATATACTCTGTTGTGCTGCAGCAAGTAAGAATATCATTGTTCTATCTGGGACATATGAGAATAAAACACTCTTGCCTCTTGACAATGGGAACCCATGGGCGGGAATGGCTGCACTGCCGGAGACCCACTAAGAATGGATGGGGGTTTGAGGGGGGATGGAGTGAGTGCATGGGGGGGGGGAGGGAGGGCAAGCAACGGAGTGGGGGCGGTGAGGGGAGGTGGGGGGATCAGTAGCATCACAGTGGGGAACCTGTCAGCTGCGCCTGCGCAGTTGGGGGCTATGGGTGAGTGGTGGAAAATTGCATTGGGAGCCAGGCCTCCCGTGTGACAATGGGACCCAACGGGTCCCACTTAGTCTAGTTGTTTATTAAACATTGCGATAGTCCCTGCCTCAACTACCTCCTCTGGCAGTTTGTTCCATCCACCTACCACTCTTTGTGTGAAGTCCTGTTCTCATGAACCTGGAGAAATGTTCTTTGCTAATCCTGATACCCAGTAGCTTGAAATAAAGAAAGGGAGTATTGAAGCGCACCATGGCCATTGGAAAATTTGGAGTAGACGTGATTAATATGCACTTGATTTCACTTCCTGTTGTCCCGTGAGGATGTGATGTCACACACATGAGGGGTGAAATCCCCTGCTGATGATCTCTTTGCCCTGTTGCAGTCAACATTACCATAACATTGCTCTGCAGGGTTACTCCAGGTAATTTCAATTCCATTACCCAGTATGTTGTGCATTACTGTTTGTGCATTACTGTTACCCACTCATGGGCAGTGGACAGGTGCTATAGACCTGCACGGGAAGGTAGACGCTCCCGCCCCCACGAGACTTGGGCAGATGGGGCTCGTCAGCCTGGGAAGGCAGTCCATCTAGGAGAGGGAAAACTCTGATTTAAAACCTCCACCTCCATGTGGCCATATTCATTCATGGAAAAGGCTCCAGGAGTAAACCTCAAGTAAAATCCAGAGTTGGAGCCCCTAAGGCAGTTCTTGCTCTTGCAGCTCCTGAGATGGCGCTGGTGCCAAACTGTAACGGCCCTGCTGTTCCTTTGGATCGATCAGCGACGTGGAGAGGGGGAACTTGCTGCATGGGTAACAGCCTGTCCTCCATATGACAACGCCCAGGCTTGCATCCGACCACACATCACCTGCAAACCTACACCTACAACCTGGAGAGGACACTCCAGCTTCGCCTGCTGTGTCGACATAAAACGGGGAGCAACAATTACCGGTTATAAGTCATCGCTAGATTGGCGTAAAGCGAGGCTCCAGGTGTTGCTCCCGACGGTGGGAGGGATATTCGGATCTCACTGGACAGCTACCACCCGCCTCAAGCAGGGCAGCCCCAGGCCAATAAGGTGCTGTCCTGCCACGGACTGCTATCCTCATTGGGTGCAAGGGGATTAGGAACCATCTGAACAGCAGATCGCAACCTTCGCACCTACCAACAAAAGAACACATCAAAAGAGACCAGCTTTAAAACTGGGAACTTGGAATGTCCGGACAATGATGACCAGCCTCTGTGAAAACCTACAGGACATCAACGATTCCAGGAAAACAGCTGTCATATATGACGAGCTCAAGAGACTCAACGTAGACATAGCCACCCTTCAAGAAACAATGCTGGCAGACTCGGGCACACTGAAGGAGAAGGATTACACGTTTTACTGGCAGGGGAAGGACTCCGACAAGCCCAGAGAGCACGGAGTAGGCTTTGCCTGCTGAACACGGTATAACCAGGCAGTAATGGCTCAGAGCAACTCATGACTCTCCGCCTCAACAGCACTGCAGGCCAAGTCACTCTTGTCAGCGTGTATGCCCCGACACTGTCCTCCACATCAGAAACACAGGACGAGTTCTGTGAGAACCTCACATCCATCATTAGCAGCATCCCCAGCAAGGAAGAACTTGTTCTCCAGGGCTACTTCAATGCCAGAGTGGGCGCAGACCACGAATCGTGGTCTTCCTGCCTTGGGCAGTTTGGTGTGGGCAAAATGAATGATAACGGTTAGCGACTGCTTGAGCTGTGCACTTACCATGACCTGTGCATTGCCAAATCGTATTTCCAGACAAAGCCCCAGCACAGGGTTTTCTGGAGACACCCATGATCAAAGCATTGGCATCAACTGGATCTGATCCTAGTCAGACATGCCGCCATCAAGAACGCTCCTACCACAGTGCGGACTGCGACACAGACCACTCCTTGGTGTGTTGCAAGATCAGGCTGCAACCAAAGAGGATTTACCGTACCAAGAAACAGGGGAACCCCTGCATCGATGTCAGCAAGATGCCCCGTTCAGACCACGTGCAACAGTTTGCAGAGGCTTTTGAGAGAGAACTTGGCACCTCGTGTCGTGGAGACTCTGCAACAGAGAAGTGGGAAATTCTGCATGACACCATGCACCGCACAGCCTTGGCTAGCTTTGGGAAGAAGACCTCGAAGACACACGACTGGTTTGAGGACAAGTCGACCGAGATGACTCCCATCATCGAAGCCAAGCACGTCGCCCTAGCGAGTACAAGCGGTCAGCTAACAAGAAGAACCTGCAGATCCTCAGGGCTGCCAGGAGCAAGGTTCAGCTGACTGCCAAGCGTTGCGCCAATGATTACTGGACACAGCTCAGTGAGGACATCCAGACGCCTGCCATAACAGGGAACATCAGGGGAATGTACGATGGCATTAAGAAGGCACTAGGACCAGTCCAGAGCAAGACAGCCCCCCTCAAATCCTCCACTGGAGAAGTCATCACAAACGAATGCCAGCAGATAGAGAGATGGGTGGTACACTACTCCGACCTCTACTCGAGAGAGAACTCTGTGTCCCCCTCAGCCATTGATGCCATCGAGTGCCTGCCGACCATGGATGAGGTAGACGGAGAGCCAACGGTAGAAGAGCTCAGCAAGGCCATTGACAGCCTGGCCTCAGGCAAGGCCCCAGGCAGTGACGGGATTCCCCCTGGCCTGATCAAGCATTGGAAGACTACCTTACTGCTTCCTTTGTATGAAATCCTCTGCCAGTGCTGGCAAGAAGGAGCTGTACCGCAGGCATGAGGGATGCCACGATCATTAGACTACACAAGAACAAGGGCGAGAGAAGTGACTGCAACAGCTACAGAGGCATCTCCCTCCTCAACATGCTTGAGAAGGAACTGCAGATGCTGGAAAAATCAAAGATATTCAAAAGTGCTGGAGAAACTCAGCGGGTGAGGCAGCATCTATGGAGTGAAGGAACAGGTGACGTTTTGGGTCGAGACCCTTTTTCAGACTGATGTTGGGGTGGGGGGGGGGGCAGGAAGAAGAAATGAAGAGGCGGAGACAGTGGGCTGTGGGAGAGCTGGTAAGGGGAGGGGAAAGAGGGAGAAAGCAATGACTACCTGAAATTGGAGAAGTCAATGTTCATACCGCTGGGCTGTAAACAACCCAAGCGAAATATGAGGTGCTGCTTCTCCAATTACGCTGGGACTCACTCTGGCCATGGAGGAGGCCCAGGACAGAAAGGTCGGATTCAGAATGGGAGGGAGAGCTGAAGTGCTGAGCCACCGGGAGATCAGGTGTTTATTGCGAACTGAGCAGAGGTGTTGGGCGAAGCGATCGCCAAGCCTGCGCTTGGTCTCACTGAAGTAGATCAGCTGACACCTAGAGCAGCAGATGCAATAGATGAGTTTGGGGGAGGTGCAGCTGAAACTGTGCCACACCTGGAAAGACTGTTTAGGTCCTTGGATGGAGTCAAGGGAGGAGGTAAAGCGACAAGTGTAGCATTTCCTGCGGTTGCAAGGGAAAGTACCAGGGGAGGGGGTGGTTTGTGTGGGAATGGACGAATTGACCAGGAAGTTACGGAGGGAGTGGTCTCTGCAGAAAGCCAAAAGGGGGGGAGATGGCAAGATGTGGCCAGTGGTGGGATCTCGTTGGAGGTGGCGAAAATTGTGTTTTATGTTATGTTTGACGGGAATCAGCCTATTGTGTAACATCCTGTACTGAACATGAATTCCACCAGCTTGACTGTGTGGTCATTAAATAATTTGAATTTGAATTGAATTGAATTGAAATGGCGGAGGATTATCTGTTGTATGTGACGGCTGGTCGGGTGGAAGGTGAGGACAAGGGGGACTGTCCTTGTTACGAGTGGGGGGATGGGAAGTGAGAGCAGAATTATGGGGTATAGGAGAGACCCTGGTGATAGCCTCATTTATAGTTGGAGAGGGGAACCCCCGTTCCCTAAAGAATGAGGACATCTCCGATGCCCTGCTATGGAATACCTCATCCAGGGTGCAGATGCGGCGTAGACGAAGGAATTGGGAGTAGGGGATAGAGTCCTTACTGGAAGCAGGGTGGGAAGAAGTGTAGTCCAGATAGCCATGGGAGTCAGTGGGATTATAATAGATGTCGGTCAGTAGTCTGTTACCTGCGATGGAGATAGTGAGGTCCAGAAAAGGTTGGGAGATGTTGGAAATGGTCCAGGGGAATTTGAGTGCCAGATGGAAGTTAGTGGTGAAATGGATGAAGTCAGTGAGTTCTGCGTGGGTGCAGGAGGTAGCACCAATGCAGTCAAGGATTGTTCGACATACCCTAAAGAGAGGCAGGCAGAGCTGGGGCCCATGTGCGAACCTATAGCTATGCCTTGGATTTGTAGAAAATGGGAGGAGTCAAACGTAAAGTTGTTGAGAGTATGGACCTGCCTAGGTGGAGGAGACCATCGGTAGATGGGGATTGGTTGGTTCTGCGGTCGAGGAAGAAATGGAGGGCTTTAAGACCCTCCTGGTGGAGGATGGAGGTGTAGAGTGACTGGACATCCATGGTGAAGATGATGGAATGGGGGCCTGAGAAACAGAAGACCTGTACCTCCCTCTAGTTCTATATTTCATTCCTCACCTTCCTTCCTCATCATCCTTTTGTCTTCTCTACTTATCACCTCCAGACTGTTCCTATTTTCACCCTTCTCTCCCCCACCTGACATGTGCCAATTAACTTCTCCTCACCTGGATCCATCTATCACTAGCCGGCTCTTGCCTTACTCTTTCCCCTCTCATCTTCACACCAGGCTATCTCTTCTCTCTTCCATCAGTCTGTAGAAGGGTCCCAGCCTGAAGCATCGCTTGTGCATTTCCTCACAGATGCTGCCTGACCCACTGAATTCCTTTAACAGTTTAATTTTTTGACAGTGAGAGAAGCATTGTCACATGATGGATTGCCCCCAGCTTTCCTTCCTGTTAAAGGCTGCCAGGGTGATTCAGATCTCAGCTACTCCAAGGCAGTAGAAACCATATAAGCCAGTTCCAGTGGGACTGCGAGTTGGCTGCCTCGCCTGCAGCGGGTTCGTTGTTTCTCTGTATGTCTTTTGTGGGGGATGGTGAGGGGGAATGGGGGGAAACCGTTTTCAGGCACTTACCTCGACGGAGATGTGACTTTCTTCCTTGTCGCTTCTTCGCCTCCGTCCTCGCCGCCTTACAGCTGGTTTGGTGCGGACTTTCCCGGAGTCGGGCCCGGAGCTTCAGCGGCGGCGCAGCAGGGACTGTAACATCGCGGACCCCATTGCCGGGGGTTGTCGGAGAAGCGCTCTGACAACTGGCCTGTGGCTGACAACATCTTGGAGCCTCGGTCTGTGGAGCTTCTGGCGGCAGGCATGGAGCAGACTTTACTTACCATCATGGAGTGGGCGATCCCTCACTGGGGGTTGCCGGCCTACAGCATCTGGTAGCCGCGGTCTCCGGTAAGGAGGTGGCCGATTGGTATCTCCAGGCCTCGGGGTGTGCTCGACTTGTCCCGACGTCAGCGTTCCGACCATACCGACCAGAGGGCTTGAACATCGGGCTGTCCGTAGTGGTGACTACGGAGGGTCAGGGCCCGGACCACAGGTGAACAAGGGATGAGAAGGACTGTCTGAACTGTATTGCCTTCCACCACAGTGAAGAATGCTGTGGTAGATGTCTGTGTTGAATTATGTTGTGTATTGTGTCCTTTTTTAATTGTAACGCTGCATGGTAAATTACATTTCACTGCACCTTATGTTGCATGTGACAAATAAATTTGAACTTGAACTTGAACTGGCTTGATGGGTGCCCGGTGGGTGCAAGGAGCAGTATGTTCATCCCACAGTGTTTGTTTCTGAGTAAACACAATCAAATGGGGTTTGCAGGCAGATAGCCCAGTTACAGTGAAATTTGCCTTTTAATTAACTTACTGATTGAAAGAAACAACATAGAAACAGGCCCTTCAGCCCATCAGGTCTATGCTGATCATTGATCACACGTTCACACTAGTCCTTTTATCCCACTTTTGCATCCACTTTCCACACATTTGGGGCAATTTACAGAGGCCAATTAATCTGCAAACCCACATATCGTTGGGATGTGGGAGGAAAGCGAAACACCAAGATGAAATCAATACAGTCACAGTGGAGAACATGCAAACTCCACACAGACAGCACCCAAGCTCAGAATCAAACCAGTGACCCTGGCCCTGTGATGCAGTAGCTCTACCAGCTATGCCGCTGCATCCCTTCTTTGAATCAGTTCACTCTTTTCATTCATTCCACATTGATTTTCGGTAGGAGTCCCCAGTATGTGAAGGATTTACACTATGTATTGTTTTATTCACTTGGAATTAATTCTGAAGGCACTTACCACATGAAAAGCATGCAAACCAAGAGTCAATAACACAACAATATACTGTTTACTGTATGTGCAATAACAAAATAGGTCTTTCTAAAGAATGGGCATTTTTCCACACTCCTCGTGAAAATAACTTTTGGGAAAATGATATATTGATACAGTTTATTATTGATCCTTCTGTGATGGAAAACCTTGGAGATCATGAATGCTCCTAGGAACCTATGATCACAATTATTTAATCTTTGTTAAATCTACTAATTTGTTGCCAAAGCTTCAATGTTGTACCCAGATAAAATATGACCCTAATTACCTATTGGTAGATATGAGTCACTCAACTACTCTGAGTCGACCAAATAGCACTAATACTTTACTGACCAATGGACAATTCACATTTCCCCACTAATTCTTCTTGGAGTATATACTCCCCACATTCACAAACTATCTAAACTAGGGAAAGTTTACAATGTCCAGTTGACCTATGAACCCACACAAACATGGCATATGAAAGGAAACCCATGAAGTCGCAGAGACAACATGTAAACTCCACAGAGAGAGCATGAGAAAGCAGTATTGAACCCAGGTTGCTGCTGCTGTAAAGCAACGATTCTATTAGCTACATCACTGTGCAAGATAGCGAGTGAAATTTACAGGCAAAGTACTGCCATTTTGCACTCTCTCCCATTTCATGACAAATATCACAGGCATGAGCTTTCGTCCTCATTCGCAACACTTCATTTCTGACTTCCTCTGCAGACTGTGTCTGTGAACTTCTCAAACTCACCCTATCAATCAAGCATTTTACACCATAACATTTCTCCATCAACCCTTGCCGTGGCACATTTGCTGCTTATAGTCCCAAATGTGCTCTGGTCTGATTGGATTCATCTTCTACACCGATATCTCCTGGACAGCCTGTAAGCTCTGTAAACTTCATCCAAAATCGTGTGTCATCTTTTTATATGATTTTTAGGTTGGCACATGGATATGCAGGGAATAGAGGGATATGAATCACAAGCACACAGAAAAGATTAGTTTAACATGGCACCAAGTTCGGCACAGATAATGTGGGCTGAAGGGCCTGTTACATGCTGTATGTTCTACGTTCTGTGATAGTCATCTCAGAAGTGAACATCTCAAACTCTTGACAAATCCTCTGCCTCTCCAGCTGTTCTTCTTTAAGACATTCCTTTGAACCCAATTTGGTGCCTCAGCCTTTAGTTGCTCCTAATATACCTTCTCCATCTTGGAAACTGTCTTGTCGTGATAAATTCCCATCCAGGGATGTTTTATGCTATGTTGAAGGCATTACATAGATGTTCGTGTTCTCAGTTATGTCCCTGTGAAGCAAAGGATCAGAAGGGGTCAACCTTGAAGTTTCTTCCTGCAGCTCCTCGGAAATCTCAATGTCTCTGATGACTTCACAAAAAATGAGATCCAGCACTCGAGGCACAGTCAGACCAATACATTCTGCAGGGTTAACATGACATTCTTCACCGTGAACTGAAATTGATTTTACAGCTTTATGCTCCAGCTTGCTGCTAACTATTTTTGACTGCATCCATAGCATGAAAGACTCTGTTCAATGCTGGATCTACTTCTTGCTTCTTACAGAGTCTGTACCATTCCAAGTTCCACTCGCACTTCAAAAACAAGTGGGCTTAAGGAAGCCGCTGATTGGTGGAAGCAGACAAGAGGGAGCAGCTGATTGGGAGTCAGATCCCTGCTGATTGTACTGTATTGTAGCAGTTTGTTTTGTATTGTATCCTAGGTAAGGGGAGTATGAGGGCCAGGGCAGTTTACTGTTCTGGATGTCAGATGTGGGAAGTCATGGAGTCTGATAGCCCTCCAGACGTCCACATCTGCGCCAGGTGTATCGAGATGGGGCTCCTAATGGACCGTATTAGGAACCTGGAGCAGCAGCTTGATGACCTCCGTCTGGTCAGGGAGAGCGAGGAAGTCAATGAGAGGAGTTACAGGGAGGTGGTCACTCCAAGACCACAGGAGGCAGGCAAGTGGATCACGGTTGGGAGAGGCAAGGGGCACAGGCAGGGACTAGGGAGTACCCCGGTGGCTGTACACCTTGACAATAAGTACTCCTGTTTGAGCACTGTTGGGGGGGACAGCCTACTGGGGGTAGCGACAGCGGCCGGGCCTCCGGTATAGAGACCGGCCCTGTTGCTCAGAAGGGTAAGGAAAAGAAGAGGAGGGCAATACTAATAGGAGACTCTATAGTTAGGGGGTCAGACAGGAGATTCTGTGGACGCAGTCGGGAGACCCGGATGGTAGTTTGCCTCCCTGGTGCCAGGGTCTGTGATGTGTCTCAACGTGTCCAAGATATCCTGAAAGGGCAGGGAGAGGAGCCCGAGGTCGTGGTACATATAGGTACCAATGACATAGGTAAAAAAAGAGAAGAGGTCCTGAAAGGAGAATTTAGGGAGTTAGGAGGGGAGTTAAAGAGAAGGACAGCAAAGGTAACAATCTTGGGATTACTGCCTGTGCCATGCGACAGTGAGAGTAGGAATGGAGCGAAGTGGAGGATAAATGCGTGGCTGAAGGACTGGTGCAGAGGGCAGGGATTCAAATTTCTGGATCATTGGGACCTCTTTTGTGGAAGGTGCGACCTGTACAAAAAGGATGGGTTGCACTTGAACCTGAGGGGGACCGATATCTTGGCGGGGAGATCTGCAAAGGCTACTGGGGAGACTTTAAACTAGAATGGTTGGGGGGAGGGACTCAAATAGAGAAAGCTATTAGACAGTGTGTGAGGCAGGAGGCAGAGAAGGAAAGCACTCAGACCCAACATGTAGGGGGGAAAGAAGAAAACAATAATAAACAGAGAATAAGAGGTGGTGGAGTTCTTAAATGGGTGAGCAGAGAAACAGAGGGGTGTAAAATGCGGGCGGAAGCAATAGGTAGCAAGGTGAAAAGTAAAAGTGGCAGGCAGACAAATCCAGGGCAAAAATCAAAAAGGGCCACTTTTCAACATAATTGTATAAGGGGTAAGAGCATTGTAAAAACAAGCCTGAAGGCTTTGTCTCTCAATGCAAGGAGCATTCGTAATAAGGTGGATGAGTTGAACGTGCAGATAGCTATTAATGATTATGATATAGTTGGGATCACGGTGACATGGCTCCAGAGTGACCAAGGCTGGGAGCTGAACATCCAGGGATATTCAATATTCAGGAGGGATAGAGAGAAAGGAAAAGGAGGTGGGGTAGCGTTGCTGGTTAGAGAGGAGGTTAACGCAGTGGAAAGGAAGGACATTAGCTTGGAGGATGTGGAATCGGTATGGGTAGAGATGCGAAACACTAAGGTGCAGAAAACGCTGGTGGGTGTTATGTACAGGCCACCTAGCAGTAGTAGTGAAGTTGGGGATGGCATCAAACAGGAAATTAGAAATGCGTGCAACAAAGGCAAAACAGTTATAACGGGTGACTTCAATCTACATATAGATTGGGTGAATCAAATTGGCATGGGTGCTGAGGAAGAGGATTTCTTGGAATGTATGCGGGATAGTTATCTAAACCAACATGTAGAGGACCCAACGAGAGAGTAGGCTATTCTAGACTGGGTATTGAGTAATGAGGAAGGGTTAGTTAGCAGTCTTGTTGTGCATGCCCCCTTGGGCAAGAGTGACCATAATATGGTTGAGTTCTTCATTAGGATGGAGAGTGACATTGTGAATTCAGAAACAACGGTTCTGAACTTAAAGAAAGGTAACTTTGAGGGTATGAGACGTGAATTGGCCAAGATTGACTGGCAATTAGTTCTAAAAAGGTTGACGGTGGATATGTATTGGAAGGCATTTAAAGACTGCATGGATGAACTACAAAAATTGTTCATCCCAGTTTGGCAAAAGAATAAATCAGGGAAGGTAGTGCATCCGTGGATAACAAGGGAAATCAGGGATAGTATCAAAGCAAAAGATGATGCGTACAAATTAGCCAGAAAAAGCAGCATACCAGAGGACTGGGAGAAATTCAGAGACCAGCAGAGGAGGACAAAAGGCTTAATTAGGAAATGGGAAAATAGATTATGAAAGAAAACTGGCAGGGAACATAAAAACTGACTGCAAAAGTTTTATAAATATGTGAAGAGAAAGAGATTAGTTAAAACAAATGTAGGTCCTTTGCAGTCAGAAACAGGTGAATTGATCGTGGGGAACAAGGATATGGCGGACCAATTGAATAACTACTTTGGTTCCGTCTTCACTAAGGAAGACATAAATAATCTGCTGGAAATAGCAGGGGGCCGCGGGTCAAAGGAGATGGAGGAACTGAGTGAAATCCAGGTTAGTCGGGAAGTGGTGTTGGGTAAATTGAATGGATTAAAGGCCGATAAATCACCAGGGCCAGATAGGCTGCATCCCAGAGTACTTAAGGAAGTAGCTCCAGAAATAGTGGATGCATTAGTGATAATTTTTCAAAACTCTTTAGATTCTGGAGTAGTTCCTGAGGATTGGAGGGTAGCAAACGTAACCCCACTTTTTAAGAATTGAGGGAGAGAGAAAATGGGGAATTACAGACCAGTTAGTCTAACATTGGTAGTGGGGAAACTGCTAGAGTCAGTTATTAAAGATGGGATAGCAGCACATTTGGAAAGTGGTGAAATCATTGGACAAAGTCAGCATGGATTTACGAAAGGTAAATCGTGTCTGACGAATCTTATAGAATTTTTCGAGGATGTAACTAGTAGAGTGGATAGGGGAGAACCAGTGGATGTGTTGTATCTGGACTTTCAGAAGGCTTTCGACAAGGTCCCACATAAGAGATTAGTATACAAACTTAAAGCACACGGTATTGGGGGTTCAGTATTGATGTGGATAGAGAACTGGCTGGCAAACAGGAAGCAAAGAGTAGGAGTAAACGGGTCCTTTTCTCAATGGCAGGCAGTGACTAGTGGGGTACCACAAGGCTCAGGGCTGGGACTCCAGCTATTTACAATTTATATTAATGAGCTGGATGTGGGAATTGAAGGCAACATCTCCAAGTTTGCGGATGACACTAAGCTGGGGGGCAGTGTTAGCTGTGAGGAGGATGCTACGAGACTGCAAGGTGACTTGGATAGGCTGGGTGAGTGGGCAAAAGTTTGGCAGATGCAGTATAATGTGGATAAATGTGAGGTTATCCACTTTGGTGGCAAAAACAGGAAAGCAGACTATTATCTAAATGGTGGCCGATTAGGAAATGGGGAGATGCAGCGAGACCTGGGTGTCATGGTACACCAGTCATTGAAAGTAGGCATGCAGGTGCAGCAGGCAGTGAAGAAAGTGAATGGTATGTTAGCTTTCATAGCAAAAGGATTTGAGTATAGGAGCAGGGAGGTTCTACTGCACTTGTACAGGGTCTTGGTGAGACCACACCTGGAGTATTGCATACAGTTTTGGTCTCCAAATCTGAGGAAGGACATTATAGCCATAGAGGGAGTGCAGAGAAGGTTCACCAGACTGATTCCTGGGATGTCAGGACTTTCATATGAAGAAAGACTAGTAAGATTAAATGAGAACTTACCTGTTTGAAGTTTGATCTTTATTTTATGAGGAGTTACGTTGGTGATTACGTGAAGAAGACCCGTCAGGGCGCATGCGCGTCAATCTTCAAAGCAGCGGTATGAAATCACAGACAACACCATAATTGAAGTAACATATTAAGATGATCAACATGAGAGCTACCATTATGACCTTTTTTCTATGAGAGAGGGTTGGGCATGGCGGGCACGTAATCACCAACGAAACTCCTCATAAAATAAAGATCAAACTTCAAACTGGTAAGTTCTCGTTTAATCTTACTATTTTACTTCGGAGTCACGTGAGTGACTACGTGAAGATTTTAAAGCTCTGTGATTTTTATGCCGCAGATCAAAATCCCGGCTTCTCACTGCATCGATTGATTCTGAGTATCATCAATAATGCTGTAAACATGACATTGCATATCATGCAAAACCAAAGCAGTTTTATTTTTGGTTATAAAACAACCAATAAACCCTCTTAATGTAGGGGCAACAAACGAAACAGAATTAAACAGTATTGAAAACAGACTTTAAACAATAGCAACAGCACTCAATATTGACTTGGCAAACAGCCCTCCATCGGCAATCGGCCGATGGTAGTATTGCTGAAACACAAGTTCATTTTTCCAACCTGCGGCTTTTAATATATGGTCGATGGGAACGTCCATCGCCCTGGCCGCCAATGTTGCTGCTGCCCTAGTGGAATGAGATGTAAACACATAAATGTTCATTCCTGCCTGAACCAAGTCTTGCTTTAACCACCTTGAGATAGTCTGAACTGCCACTCTTTTATGTTGGCTTCTTGTAACTGATAAATAATCCTGTTTCTTCTTGTCTTAAAGCCCTTGTGGCTTCAATGTAATGTAACAAATGTGTCCTTACACATAAACATGGAGCTGTAGGATATGCTGAGAACACAATCTTAAATCCTGTCACACCTGGCCTGCTTTGTTTGAGCAGGTCATAAATATAAAACAGAACATTCTCTGTATTCACTTCCATTTTATCTAACTGAAGTTTTTGCAAAGTCTGCACTCTCTGTACTGACACCAATGCCATTAGCATAGCCAATTTCATGGTTAATTTTAACAAAGTTATAGACGTGACAGGGACCCAATGACGAAGTATGTTAAGAACAACGCTTACATCGCAGATTACCATATACCTCGGCTTAGGCGGTTTGGAATTAAAGATTCCTTTCATCAACCTAGATATGAGAGGGTGAGAACCTATAATTTGTGTCCGTGTACCTATTACAATATATGCCGACAAAGCACTTCTAGCTGTATTGATAGCAGTATAGCTAAGACCCTCATCATAATAAAGTGTAGATAAAACTCTAACACATTTTCAATAACTACAGTATCATATTGAATATTCTTTTGAACACCATATTGTTCCCATTTTTTTACATAAGTCATATACAGCTTTTGAGTACTCTTTCTCCAGGCTGCAGTGAGAATATCCACCATTGGCCTAGAAAGTCCTCGACCAATGTAAGGCATTCTTAAAAACCTGCAAATTAACAGATCAATACGATCACATAACGGATGAACTTAACGCGTTACTGGATGCTCCAGCAAATTCCTACTGTTTGGAATCAGCAAAAGGAGGTTGGATCGCTATCTGTAACATCAAAGGGAACCATGGTTGAATCGGGCAATTTGGTATCACCAAAACCCCTGAAGCGGCATCCCGCTTGATTTTCTCAAACACCGACCTATGAGGCAGAATGGTGGGAAAATGTACACAAACATATCATCCCAATTTAGTGAAAAAGCATCAATTGCCACTGCCCCTGGATCTGGTGCCCATGAAACATATTTGGGCCTTCCATATAGAAGTACTATGTTCTTGAACACATCCTGGTTCCACATCCACTCTGTATTATGACGGAATTTTCGTGAGCTGCCATCTGGTACTACATTAAGTTTCCCTGGCAGATAGATAGCTCCAATCCAAATATCTCTATCCATACTCCAGGTCCAATTTTATTTGCCAACCTGTCACATGATAACGATTTGATTCCACCCATGTGATTCATATCAGCAACTGCTGTAGTGTTGTCTATTTTGCACTGCACATGCAAACTAGTTTAGTTAGTGCCATAAGCCTTGAGTCCATAAAATACTCTTGGTTAATTCCACATGTTTGCAGAAGCAATGTCCATCTGTCTCCACAGCTGGATCTTGTATCAGTAGCACCCTACCCAAGTGCTCTGACATCTGTCTGCAAAATCATGGAAGCTTGGTCCAATAACACTTTGGAACTACTAGTGGATACATGCTGAATCCACCATTGTACATCAGCAACAGGCTCTGTTGATAGAAGCATAGGTCTATTATAATGACCCCAATGTATCCTCAGTGCTTGTTCCTTTGACCTTTGTAATTGTAGATAATAAAGTGGCCACTATTGAACTGCTGCCAGCAATTTCACCAGCAGACTCGTCACCTGGTTAATTGAAGGCTGTGTGTCAGCAATTAACTTGATACAGCTCTTAATTAGCTCTACCCTTTTTTGCCTGGGCAAGGACACAATCATGATGATTAAGTCTATTGTGAACCCAACTAGTCAATTTGTGTCACAGGTATTAATTTAGATTGTCTGGATAGCTTATGAAGCCCAATTTTTCAAAAGTGGTTTTTACCAACTGCCACTGATGCTTCAGCTGTTTCCTTTGATTGTCCTACAATCAAGATATTATCTCGATAAGCCATGAGCACATGCCCTTGACTTCTCATCATGCCTAGAATAGGTTTTAACAACTTTGTAATCTCTCTAGGAGCTGAAGACAAACGATTAGGCAGTGCATTGTATTGCCATAATTGCCCCATCCAGCTGAATTTTAAATCTTCTATCCTGCAAATGAACAGACACTGAATCCGGATCTTTAAGATCTCCTCAAACGTTTCCATCTTAAAATGTCTATACCGTACAAAAAGTTTTAAGACTATTCAGGTCCAGTATAATTCTGCATCCCCCATCCTTTTTTGGTCTGGGAAAGATATTGGACACAAACTGATGGCTTTGGTAAACTGCCTGAGCAATTACACCTTTATTACATAAGCTTGCAAGTTGCACCTGAACTTCCAATTGTTCAGTGATACTGGTCAAACTCCTTTTTTGGAACATGTTTGCATGGGTAAATCAGAATTTGCATTAAGCTTTATTCCAAACCCTTCAATAACCTTCAGTATAAACATATCTGAGGTATCACATTAGATCTGTGTACATGAGAACCAGACCCACTTACCTTCTTACCACCTGGCATTCTTCCCCGGCCCCGAGCTGGATATCTCACCTTCCCTGGCGCTGCTACAGCCGAACACCAACTGCGCTGCATCGTAGCTTGGACTCGTCCATTGCCCGGACCAATCTCCTCGCTTATAGGGATACTCTCATCCAGTTCCTTCACCTGCTTTGTGAAATCCTCGCCAAACAGATTTGCCGGTTGCCCTGTGCCAGGCTGGCAGAGTGAAGCATATTTAGGATTGATGGTTGGTCTAAACGCAGTCTTGCGGAGGCAGTTGATATCAAAGTGGGTACTCCACAATAGCACCACACCTTTTGTTGTAATTTCATCATGTCCTCTCCATCCACCATCCTGGCAAAGCTCGTTATGCCAGATGTCAGCAACTTTAAAATATGCTGGAGCTTCACCTCCTCCTGGGCTCTCATTTGTATGCCCATCTTACTTCCTTACTGTCTCATCCATTGTCAGCTCCTGTAGCTGATGTGAGACTTGGTTATTTATGCTGGTGGCAAGTTCCTCACTCAGAGGCTCACCAGCGTCCGACGACAGGGCAAACCGTACTGCACACGGTGTCAGCTCTGGCCGCTGCATGCCCTCCTTTTGGAAGTCGTCGTCGGACTCAGGGTCAGAGCGTATCTGCCCTTCTGCACTCACCTCTTGCAAAGAGGGTGCTTTCAAGCAGGCCTCTACTAGGCACTGCCAGCGGAGCCTTCCCGACGGCCTCCCGCCTTCACAACTCCTCCTGGAGTGTGGCTTCGTGAAGCAGGCCTCTCCTAGACACTGCCAGCGGAGACTTCCCTATGGCATCCCGCCTGCACAACTCCTCCTGGAGTGTGGCTTTGTGAAGCAGAACCTCTCCTAGGCACTGCCAGCGGAGCCTTTCCTATGGCTTCCCGCCTGCACAACTCCTCCTGGAGCGTCTCTGTGGAGCAGCCCCTGTATGAGCTGCTCCTTTTGGATAACCGCTGGGGAACGGTATCCTGTCCCCGACGGGACTCTCGTGGCCCGACTCTGCGGAGTCTATAGCCCTTACAGACTTGGGTTATGCATACTGCCCGACTGGCGTTTGCTGTGTACCCGGCTGGGCACTTTCCGAAGTCTGTCGCTGCACCGCTACCGGCTTGCGACTCCTTCGATGTGACAGGCTGCCTTTCAGAGACTGCGCTCCCGCAGCTCTCTCTCCCTTTGTCGGTAGCAGACCTGCACCTTGATGATTTTTTACTTGTTCCTGTATTTGTGGGAAAAACATACAGCAACAACTTTTTACTTTTTCTTAACTCCTCCAAAGTCTCCCCGACTTTGGTGGAGCTGTAATTACTCACCTGCAGGAGGAGCTCCATCCTCCTGCTGCCGTTCGCGCCAATGCGTCAGATGTAATGACGCGCATGCGCCCTGACGGGTCTTCTTCACGTAGTCACACACGTGACTCCGAAGTAAAATGGATAGACTTGGCTTATACTCGCTAGAATTTAAGAGATTGAGAGGGGATCTTATAGAAACGTACAAAATTCTTATGGGGTTGGACAGGCTAGATGCAGGAAGATTGTTCCCGATGTTGGGGAAGTCCAGGACAAGGCGTCACAGCTTAAGGATTAAGGGGGAAATCCTTTAAGACCGAGATGAGGAAAAACTTTTTCACACAGAGAGTGGTGAATCTCTGGAACTCTCTGCCACAGAGGGTAGTTGAGGCCAGTTCATTGGCTATATTTAAGAGGGAGTTAGATGTGGCCCTTGTGGCTAAAGGGATCAGGGGGTATGGAGAGAAGGCAGGTACGGGATACTGAGTTGGATGATCAGCCATGATCATATTGAATGGCGGTGCAGGCTCGAAGGGCCGAATGGCCTACTCCTGCACCTATGTTCTCTGTATCTATGTATCTATGTACTTACCTCATACAGATATCATTCAACTTCGCCTATAGCTCTTCTAAATCATTTATATGTTTCCAATTTTAATTTCCAAAGGGGCCAATATCTTACGAAATCTATGTAAAATGTCATCCGTATTGATTCATTCACACACACAGATTTTATCCATGGCATTTTGCTTGTCCTTGGCTGCAACAATGTCTCACCTCCAATTAAGCACCGTTTGCATTTGCAAGCACAGTATTGACTTCCTGAATTCGAGCTGTTATAAACCTGGCAGTCTGCAGGTGAGGAGAGTTTTATAGTTAGCTCACAGGTCCATGCCAAAACAGACCCTCAGGAAGGCATCAGTAATGAGGAGAGAGGGTGACAGAGTGAGGCCAGTGGTGAGTTTCAGAGCAGCATTGGACTTGCAAGGGGGCATTCTCGCACTTCTGAGAATATACTTTTCAAGCTTACCTTCCCATGAGAGACTTAAGCAAACCAGCTGATAATACATGTTGACAGACACAAAAAGCTGGAGTAACTCGGCGGGTCAGGCAACATCACTGGAGAAAAGGAATAGGTGACATTTCGGGTCGAGACCCTTCTTCAGACACATGTACTTGCTGCACATTCGCTTTAGGTTTAGCTTCAGATTTTTTATTGCCATGGGTTATATTCCGGACGGCAGAATGAAGAACTAGACTTACACACTGGTTGACTGGATCACGATAGAGAGATTTATTACCCAGCATTCCCTGCTTATAATGAACACCAACTCATTAACACATTCATGAATATGTATGAATACATTACACTGCTCTCCGTTTCTAAAGTATTAAATCTAAGTACTCAGTTACAATTTTGTTATTGTGATACTTGATTTAAACCAGTATTTATTTTGCATATCTACACATTTTTGTTTTACTTGTGCAGTGAGTAATTTAACTTACAAACCTAACCTGACGATTGGTTTACGGATCCTGCCTGATCATCTAACAGTAACAGGTGTAACAGGTTTAGGTGTTGACTCAACTGTAAGCTTGTTTGGCTCTGTTTTAGTACCCTGACTTTGACCAGAGGAATCTGGTTCTTTGTCTGTACTAACTGAACTTTGTGTTTCAACCACAGTGGTCTCTTCCAACTCACTCTCAGATAAAAACTCATGGATTAGGACTTCATGCTCAGTTTTTGGTTCATCTTTGGCTGGAATCATTTGATCAACATGAACACTTTAGATCCTATCTCCAACTTCAACTGTATCTTTTTGTTCCACACACTTCCATTATTTTCCCAATTTGTTTCGACTGAACTTGTTGGGAGGACTGAGAACATGAGCGTGCTCATCTGGCTTGAAGTTCCTCTCCTTTTTGTGGGAGTCAAAATGGCGTTTTCGACTTAACTGTTTTTGCTCAAGTCTCAAGGCCAAATTGGGTTGAACTATACTTTGGCGTATTCTTAGCCTTCTCTTCATCAACAGTTCTGCAGTTGAGTAACCCGTTGTTGTCTGTTGTGTGGTTCAGTACTTCAGCAAGAAACTAGCCAAACGATGTTTCATGCTGAGCTTTGAACTACCCTGCAAAACCTGTTTCTTAAGAGCATCTTTGACAATTCTAACAGACCTTTCTGCCGCCCCGTTGGAGGCTGGATGGTATAGGGCAGGGGTGGGGAACCTTTTCATGGTGGAAGGCCGCATTAAGTTAGCTGTAATCTAATAAGGCCGCATCCAAGAAACTTCAATTAGATATACTTCAAAATGTACATTATTTTGTTAAAATAGCCCTCATGACTTACTAATGTTTTAACTGTGGCCGTCAGTCGGGGAGAATTATTATGTTGAATCTTCTTTTACTCTTTGGTATTTTAAATACGTTCATTTTAAGATTAAAATAAAAATAATAAAAGATGAACAAAAACATATTAATAATAATAAAAAGAGTTGTTCTACAAAATTTGGATTCATTCAAACTTCTGGCAATTGACTTCATGCTAACTATGCCAGGGTGTTCGGCATGAAGTTCATTCATAATTTTGTTTCTCAAAAACTCTGGTACAACCAGTCTGTAACCCCACTTAATGCATCCCTGCTCACATGATAATTCATGGCATCGATTATGGAAAGGTTTCAGCTCTGAGTTCAGAACTGAGTTCAATCCACTATCGATTTCAGTCCAACCGTTCAATGTCTGCTCATTGACCCACTTCAGCACAGTGTCTTTCTTTGTTTCTGCTGCAATTTCTCTTGCAGTCACTGGAAAGTCTTCATCTACAACCTGCAGTGTGTAGATTGAGTTCTCCCTTCCCATATCAGAGTTCTCATGAGGCAACCGGGACAACGCATCTGCAACTGTGTTGCACTTGGAGCTTCTGTACTCAACCCTGTAGTCATACTGGGGCAGCAGAATTGCCCAGCGCTGCATCCTTGATGCCGCCATGGAAGGTATAGCTGACTTGGGACCAAGTATCACTAGTAACGGCTTGTGATTAGTCACTAGGGTGAATGGTCTGCCGAGAAGAAACTGATGGAATTTCTTGATTCCGAACACGATGCTGAGTGCTTCCGTTTCTATTTGTGCATAATTGCGCTCACTCGGTGATAGGGTGTGGGATGCAAAAGCAATAGGCTTTTCCTGTCCGTCATTCATTACGCGAGAGATCACTGCACCTACACCATAACGTGAAGCATCACAAGCAAGTTTCACCTCGCGTGTCGTGTCGTAGTGAACAAGGAGTTTGTCACTTGTCAAGGTTTCCTTGCAGATGTCATATGCACATTGCTGTTCCTATCCCCACGTCCATTTCACATCTTTTTGTAGCAGATGATGTAGTGGCTTTAGCACAGTTGCTAAATCTGGAAGGAATCGTGCATAGAACTGCACCATCCCAAGGAATGATCGTGGCTCTGACACATTGTTGGGTTTTGGAGCATTCACTATTGCTTCCACTTTCGCCTTCACAAGGCAAAGTCCATTGGTGTCTACTTTGAGTCCAAGGTAGACCACCTCTAACTGTGCAAATGCACATTTACTTTGTCGCAGTTTGACATTGTGGCAGTTCACTCGTGTGAGAACTTGCTCGAGGATTTCCAGATGTTCTACCATGCCCTCTGTGAATATCAGTAGGTCATCCTGGTTGCACACACAGTGCGGAATGCCTTTTAACATTTTGTCTATGGCAGACTGGAAGATTTTTGGGGAGGATTTCACACCATAGGGCAGCTTTGAATACAAGCCCTTATGTGTGTTAATAGTCAAGTACCACTGACTTTCCTTGTCATCATTGAGTTGGGCATAAGCGTGAGACAAATCCAGTATAGTGAAGACTTGCTCCGCTAAGTACTGCGTACAGATCTTGCGAGGTTGGTAATGGATATTGTTCGTCATCAACGGGTTGGGTGATTGTGACTTTGCAGTCATCGCATAGTAGAACAGTTTTGTTGACCTTGGGTACGGCCACAATTGGCGTTGCCCAGTTACTCTGGTCTTTCTTCACGAGTACACAATTCCGCTCTAACCTGTCGAGTTCTTCCTCCACTTGTTGCTTTATTGCAGGTTTCACATCTTGCTTAAGTCGAATGTGTGCAGAGTACCCTGTTATTCCCGTGTAACTGTTGGCAAAATTGTTTGCATGTTTGCTTATGTCGTTTTCAAGACATGATTTGGACAAATTGACGCTGAAAATGTTCTTCCAGTCTAACTCTATTCTACTCAGCCAATCCTTTCCAAGGAGGGTTGGTTTATTTCTGTAGCTGGCCACTATGATGGGCAGTGTTACTGACTGACCATTATGCTGAACTTTACAGTTCATTTGTCCGCATGTCTCCAAAACATTGCCCAAGTAGGTTCTCAGCTTCACCTTACTCTCAAACAATGGTGTCCGCGGGAACTTTGTTTCATACAGGTCTTTGCTCATGACCGAACAATCTTCTGCCGTGTCAATACACATATCAATTAACTGTTCATTAATCAATAGTTTTGTTCGAAAGTCCTTGCCTTGGTTGGTTGTACGCTTACCGATGTTGGTTGCATAAATGGTGTACAATCCAAGTTCATTTCTATCTGGGTTCATCTCCAAGTTGTGAACTCCTTTCTAGTGTTGTTGCTTGTTTCCCGCAGGTTGGTGGTTTCCTGTTTTAAGCTTGGCCTGACATGCTGAGGCGAAATGGCCTTTCTTCTGGCGGTTATAACACTTGGCCATTTTGAACTGACAAAATTGGGATTAGTGATTACCATTGCAACCATAACAACTGGCTAAACTCGGCTCCCCGCCATACTTTGGTTTTGGTTTAGCGCCTCTTGGTTTAGCCATAGGCACTGCCTTGTGACTGTAAACAGCCACTGCAGTCTGTGGTGGACGAAACTCTCAAGCATCCTTTGATGCCATCTCCATTGTGGTGGCAATCTTGCATGCTTTCTCGAATGTAAGATCTGGAGTGTTCATGAGTTTGGAATGAATTTGTTCAACCACTAGACCATAAACAAATCTGTCGCGTAGTGCGTGACTGAGAAAGGTTCCAAAGTTACAGTGCACAGTTAAAGGCCTGTCTCACGAGTCTGCGGTCATTGGCGGCAAAACGGGAAGAATCTACCGCTCCTGTGCAGCCATAGACCGCACACTCGGTCAAACGCACAATTCCGGGGCCGTGCGGCATTGTTCCCAACACCGCATGGTGCTAAAATAAAACCAACACTGTTCAAAAATATGTCCCTACCGCACAGCCTCCGCCAGTGAGGCACGAGTGCGGCACGGCCGCCGCCACAGCCGCCGCCAGTGTGGCTCGAGCGCCGTGCGTCGAACTTGCACCGCCACAGCCTCCGCCAGTGAGGCACGTGTGCGGCACGGCCGCCACCACAGCCACCGCTACAGTGCCGCGATCAGGACGGCCGCCGCCACAGCCCTGCAGATCCAAAATGACGTCATCGCAGTCGGCCCGCCCTTTTTTTTAACTTACCGCAAGCACGTGGGACCAGCCGTATTTAAATCACTCGGCCCCCGCGCAGCATCCGTGCGGCACTCCCGTGGCATAGGCTCGGCGCTCTCGCCGTTGCCGTGCGGTCCCCTCTACAGGCGAAGCCGTGCTTCACCGCCGATGACCGCAACACCGTAAGACAGAGCCTTTAAGGTTTTCAAGGCAACAATGTATTCATTGATTGTCTCATTCTGCTTCTGGTTTCTAGTGGCGAATTTATAGTTTTCTGCAATTTCCTGAGACTTTGGATTGAAGTGCTCCCTCAACTTCTTCATAATGTCATTGAATGGCACGTCTTTTGTCTTTATGGGTGCAAGGAGATTCACGAGTGTGCCGTACACTTCAGGACCAATCTCCGTGAGCAGAATCGTTTTCATGCGTTCGCAAACGGCCTTATTTGTTTCAGTCACTACCTCTCCTTCACCGCTATTCTCCATTATATTGTTTGCCGTGAAAAACATGTTTGCTCTCTCCATATAGGAGCTGAACGGCTCTCTACTCTTGTCGAAAGTGCCTAAGTTTCCTATGTAGCCCGTGGATGCTGCCATCGTGTTGTTCTCTTTTCCTTTTAAAACCATTCAAAAACCCCGATTTCCTGTCTGTTCTGGTGTAACAATTCACCTAAAACTTAGCTGTACAAAGGTTATACCAGCTTGAGGATCTCGACAAAAAAAACTCAGTCTAAAATCCTATACAATCCCAAGGACGCCATCTTGCCACGCAGACACAACCTAGAGATAGCCTGACAAACCCTTGATGATTTGTACAGCTGCTGTTTTAAACTACAGTCCCCTGCATAGAAGGATCTGCGGCCTATCCTGTCCAGTTCGCAAACAACTGCGACACTGCTCCGTGTTTGCTGTTTAAAATGTTAAACAATACTGCATGTTCCAAAACTGTCCTGCACTGTATTTAAAGGATGAGTTCACAAACTCTATCCCATCCTCATCGCCACTTTTGTTATATTCCGGGCGGCAGAATGAAGAACTAGACTTACACACTGGTTGCCTGGATCACGAGAGAGAGATTGATTACCCAGCATTCCCTGCTTATATCGAACACCAACAGATACATGAATATGTATGAATACATTACAGCATGTGTACAGTGAAAAAGCTGTATTTGCATAATATCCAATCAGATCAGATATACTATATATAGATACTTTAGCGGATGCAGAAATTACAAACAAGTTTTCTGAACTGATTTATTTACACAATCGCTCCTTGGCAAACAGGTCTCTGCAAACACGTCTGATCACAACGGTGGTCAGCAAAACAACTGAGGCGCAAAAGCGAAACCGCGCAAAAACAACAACCCCTCCCGAGTCACGTGACCGCCACTTACGAATGCCGGGTTCGATATCTACCGCTACATGGCCCCTCCTCCCCCAGAATCTGCAGTATGGAAACGCACGGGTTGTTGAGGCTGGCTCATCCTTAGCCAGTCGAAAAGGCCGAAAGGGGTGGCCGTCTTAGGGTCGTCGTCGGGATGGACAGAGATCTGATTATACCCGCGAACTTCCACCTATATGGGTGGGAGTCGAAATTTAAGTCCAGGGTCCGCGCACCGTGAGTTTGAATGTCGCTCCCATTAACAGCCGAGAGGACGGGTCCTACCTTACCGACGCGGGTATCTCGGGAGGTCGGTGGCAGGATGCTTGCTATGACACGTAGTGGCGTTTGTTCGGGCCGATCGCTTTCGCCTCTATGGGCGATTGGCCGAGGCATTTCCCTGAAATGAGCAGGGGCTTCGACATCTTTGGGCTTCCACACCGTAACGGAGATGGTAGTAGCACCAACGGCGTCGGCTGTACACCTCCAGCTGCGGTGATGCTTCTTCGGCACTGGGTGGATCCTGACCTTTGTCCCGATGTCATCTCGGTTGCACCCGCGCCGTGGCAGTGGGGCAGGTGAAAGAACAAATGTCCCGCCGTCTGTGGGTCCACAGCTCGTCGGCTCTCTCTGCGAGGTGCAGGGGATCGCTGAAATCGGCCCCGGCGAGCATCAAACGGACTTCGTCTGGCATTTGCTCCAAGAATGCCGTTTCAAATAGCAGACACGGGCAATGCCCGTCCATCAGGGCCAGACACTGATGGACGGGCATCACCGACACTGTCCATGTGCAGGATCTTCGCCACCCTGTCTCTATGGCTGAGACTGAAGGTTTGTAACAGCAGGGCCTTCATACTTTGCGATCGTCGGCGGGTCTCTGATATACGGCAACAGCCTCGAGGCACAGTCCTGTGGCATAGCACCCACCACGTGAAAATACATCGTGTCATCTGCTATTATTCGAAGCAGATGGAACTGTGCCTCTACATGGGCGAACCACACCTAAGGTTGATCGGGCCAAAATAAAGATAACTTGACGCCCGTTGAGCCCTGCCTCGTGCCGGCCGATTCTGCGGGGACGTAGTCCTCCTGCATGATCTCTTGTCTAACGACGGCTAGACAGATCGGGGTCATCAATTTAGCGGATGCAGAAACGACAACCAAGTTTTCTGAACTGATTTATTTACACAATCGCTCCTTGGCAAACAGGTCTCTGCAAACATGTCTGATCACAACGGTGGTCAGCAAAACAACTGAGTCGCGAAAGCGAACCCTGCGAAAACAGCAGCCCTCCCGAGTCACGTGACCGCGGCTTCCGAACGCCGGGTTCGATATCTGCGTGCACCAGCAGGCGCCACTACAATACAATCAAGCCAGACTCAAGAACAATAGGTAGAGCAAAGGGGAAGATACAAAGTGCAGAATATAATTCTCTGCATTGTAACAAAGTCCAACGTCAACTATGGATTTAGGGGTGAATCATACTGTGGGACAAGTCTTTGATTATGTTGGCTGTTTTACTGAGGCAGCGTGAAGTGTAGCTGGAGCCAATAGGGGGGATGTCTGGTCTGTGTGATAGGCTGAGCTATATCTATAATTCTCTGCAATATCTTGTGGTCTTGGATAGAGCTGTTTCCAATCAGCTGTGATGTAACCCAACAGTTTGCTTTCTATGGTGCCTCTGTAGTAGTTTATAAGAGTCATTGGAGACATGCCAAATATCCCCAGTCTTCTCAGAAAGCAGAGGTGTTAATGTGTCTTCTTGGCTGTCGCATCAATGTGGTTGATCCACGACAGATTGTTGGTAATATTAAAGCCAATGAACTTGAACCTCGCAACCATTTCTAATTTGGAACCATTGATTTGGATTGGGGCATCTACTCCACCTTGTTTCCTAAAGTCAATAACTTGCTGCTTCGCCTTGCTGACTTTGAGGTAGAGGTTATTGTGTTGACACCATGTTACTAAGTTATCTCCTTCCTGCATATTTTCTGAGTGCCCCTTAATTGAGTGTCAGTTTGGTCACAACCGTTTAAACATCTGCCCTCTGCTGCACATTTTAGTGATCTATTCCTTGCTTTCAATGCAGCCCCCTGGATCTTTGCTAATGAGGAAGTTGGACATTATTGTAGACACAATGGAACTGCAAATGCTATGCTTGCTTCTGATCAATAAGTTGGACTGAATTGAGCAGACAAATACACAGCAATTAGGACAAATTCTTCATATTTCTTCATAACCAGAAGCAGACCATTTTGCCCATCAAGTCTATGATCGCTTTAGAACATATTACATAGAACAGTACAGACCAGGATCAGGCCCTTCAACCCACAATGTCGATGCTGAACATGATGCTAAGTTAAACTAATATCCTGTGTCTGCACCTGACCATATCTTACCATTCAACGCATATCCATGTGCCTATCTAAAAGCCTCTCAAATGCCATCATCGTACTTCCCTCCATCACCAACCTGCATTGCACTGCAGGCTCCCACCTCTCTCCGTGTAAAAAACATACTCTGCACATTTCTTTAAGCTTTGCCCCTTTCAACACAACCAGGCCCACTAGTCTTTGACATTTCCACTCTGAGAGAAAGGCCCTGTCTACCCTATTTATGTCTATCATACTTTTATCAGCTCTCTCCTTAAATTGTCCAAGTTTGTCCAATATCTCTTGTAGCTGAGGTAATGCCACTGTGGTGATGGGGGATTTCAATATGCAGGTAGACTGGGAAAATCAGGTTGGTTCAAGACCCCAAGAAAGAGAGATTGTAGAATGCCTCCAAGATGGATTCTTAGAGCAGCTTGTAATGGAGCCGACCAGAGAAAAGGCAATTCTGGATTTAGTCTTGTCCAATGAACCAAATTTGATAAGAGAACTTGAGGTAAAGGAACCGCTTGGAGGTAGTGATCATAATATGATTAGTTTTAATCTGCAATTTGAGAAGGAGAAGGTTAAATCGGAAGTGCCAGTGATGCAGCTGAACAAAGGGGATTATGAAGGCATGAGAGTGGAGCTGGCCAAGGTAGACTTGAAAGGGATACTAGCAGGAATGACGGTGGAACAGCAATGGCAGGAATTTCTGGGCATTATCCGGAAGACACAGGATCTTTTCATTCCAAAAAGGAAGAAAGATTCTAAGGGGAGTAGGAGGCAACTATGGCTGACAAGAGAAGTTAGGGATAGAATAAAACTAAAAGAAAAGATGTATAACACAGCAAAGAGTAGCCAGAAGCCAGAGGATTGGGAAACTTTCATAGGACAACAGATGGAAACAAAACGGGCAATAGGGGCTGAAAAGATGAAGTACGAAGGGAAGCTGGCCAGGAATATAAAGAAGGACAGTAAAAGCTTCTTTAGATATGTTAAGGGAAAAAGAGTAGCAACGTCAAATGTGGTCCCTTGAAGGCAGACCTGGGTGAAATTATTATGGGGAACAAGGAAATGGCAGAAGGGTTGAACAGGTACTTCGCATCTGTCTTCACTAAGGAAGACACAAACAATCTCCCAGAAGTACTGGACGACAAAGGATCTAAGGGGGTCGAGGAACTGAAAGACATTTTCATTAGGCGACAAATAGTATTGGGTAGGCTAATGGGACTGAAGGATCATAAATCCCCGGGGCCTGATGGA
The DNA here is from genome assembly GCA_038087875.1 of Malacoraja senta. Classification (NCBI taxonomy): domain Eukaryota; kingdom Metazoa; phylum Chordata; class Chondrichthyes; order Rajiformes; family Rajidae; genus Malacoraja; species Malacoraja senta. Next base: position 29,595,514 of record CM075978.1, read on the forward strand.
GTGCATCCCAGGGTCCTCAGGGAGGTGGCTCTAGAAATAGTGGACGCATTGGTGATCATTTTCCAATGTTCAATATATTCAGGATCAGTTCATGTGGATTGGAGGATAGCTAATGTTATCCCACTTTTCAAGAAAGGAGCGAGAGAGAAAATGGGGATTTACAGACCAGTTAGCCTGACCGGTGGTGGGAAAGATGCTGGAGTCAATTATTAAAGAGGTAATAATGGGGCATTTGGATAACAGTAAAATGATTAGTCCAAGTCAGCATGGATTTATGAAAGGAAAATCATGCTTGACTAATCTTCTGGAATTTTTTGAGGATGTGACAAGTAAAATGGATGAAGGGGAGCCAGTGGATGTAGTGTATCTAGGCTTTCAGAAAGCCTTTGATAAGGTCCCGCATGGGAGACTGGTGCCTAAAATTATAGCGCATGGTATTGGGGGTAGGGTGTTGACGTGGATAGAAAATTGGTTGGCAGACAGGAAGCAAAGAGTAGGAGTGAACGGGTCCTTTTCAGAATGGAAGGCAGTGGTGAGTGGAGTGCGGCAAGGCTCGGTGTTGGGGCCGCAACTGTTTACCATATATATTAATGATTTGGAAGAGGAAATTAGGAGCAACATTAGCAAGTTTGCAGATGACACAAAGCTGGGTGGCAGTGTGAACTGTGAGGAGGATGTTAGGAGGTTGCAGGGTGACCTGGATAGGTTGAGTGAGTGGGCAGATGTGTGGCAGATGCAGTATAATATAGATAAATTTTGAGGTTATCCACTTTGGTGACAAAAACAAGGGGGCAGATTCTTATCTCAATGGGGTTAGGTTAGGTAAGGGGGAGGTACAGCGAGACCTGGGTTTCCTTGTACACCGGTCACTGAAAGTTGGCGTGCAGGTACAGCAGGCAGTGAAGAAAGCTAATGGAATGTTGGCCTTCATAACAAGAGGATTTCAGTATAGGAGTAGAGAGGTTCTTCTGCAGTTGTATAGGGCTCTGGTAAGACCACATCTGGAGTATTGCGCACAGTTTTGGTCTCCTACTTTGAGGAAGGACATCCTTGTGATTGAGGCAGTGCTGTGTAGGTTCACGAGATTGATCCCTGGGATGGCGGGACAGTCATATGAGGAAAGATTGAAAAGACTAGGCTTGTATTCACTGGAGTTTAGAAGGATGGGGTGGGATCATATAGAAACATGTAAAAGTATTAAAGGATTGGACAAGCTAGATGCAGGAAAAATGTTCCCAATGTTGGGCGAGTCCAGAACCAGGGGCCACAGTCTTAGAATAAAGGGGAGGCCATTTAAGACTGAGGTGAGAAAAAACTTTTTCACCCAGAGAGTTGTGAATTTGTGGAATTCCGTGCCACAGAGGGCAGTGGAGGCCAAGACACTGGATGGATTTAAGAGAGAGTTAGATAGTGCTCTAGGGGCCAGTGGAATCAAGGGATATGGGGAGAAGGCAGGCACGGGTTATTGATTGGGGACGATCAGCCATGATCGCAATGAATGGCGGTGCTGGCTCGAAGGGCCGAATGGCCTCGTCCTGCAACTTATTTACTATGTTTCTATGTTTCTAATATCCCCATAACCAGGCAGCATTCTGGTAAACCTCTTCAGCCCCCTCGTCAAAGCATCCAGATCCTGCCTGTAATAGGACAACCACAACTGCACACAATACTTTAAATACAGCCCAACCAAAGTCCTATAGATACATAGATACATAGAAAATAGGTGCAGGAGTAGGCCATTCGTCCCCTCGAGCCTGCAGCGCCATTCAATATGATCATGGCTGATCATCCAACTCAGTATCCCGTACCTGCCTTCTCTCCCATACCCCCTGATCCCTTTAGCCACAAGGGCCACATCTAACTCCCTCTTAAATATAGCCAATGAACTGGCCTCAACTACCCTCTGTGGCAGAGAGTTCCAGAGATTCACCACTCTCTGTGTGAAAACGTTTTTTCTCATCTCGGTCTTAAAGGATTTCCCCCCTTATCTTTAAGCTGTGACCCCTTGTCCTGGACTTCCCCAACATCGGGAACAATCTTCCTGCATCTAGTCTGTCCAACCCCATAAGAATTTTGTAAGTTTCTATAAGATCCCCTCTCAATCTCCTAAATTCTAGTGAGTATAAGCCGAGTCTATCCAGTCTTTCTTCATATGAAAGTCCTGACATCCCAGGAATCAGTCTGGTGAACCTTCTCTGTACTCCCTCTATGGCTATAATGTCCTTCCTCAGATTTGGGGACCAAAACTGTATGCAATACTCCAGGTGTGGTCTCACCAAGACCCTGTACAACTGCAGTAGATCCTCCCTGCTCCTATACTCAAATCCCTTTGCTATGAAAGCTAACATACCATTCGCTTTCCTCACTGCCTGCTGCACCTGCATGCCTACTTTCAATGACTGGTGTACCATGACACCCAGGTCTCGCTGCATCTCCCCTTTTCCTAATCGGCCACCATTTACATAATAGTCTGCTTTCCTGTTTTTGCCACCAAAGTGGATAACCTCACATTTATCCACATTATACTGCATCTAGCCAAACATTTGCCCACTCACCCAGCCTATCCAAGTCACCTTGCAGTCTCCTAGCATCCTCCTCACAGCTAACACTGCCCCCCAGCTTAGTGTCATCTGCAAACTTGGAGATGTTGCCTTCAATTCCCTCATCCAGTTCATTAAAATAAATTGTAAATAGCTGGGGTCCCAGCACTGAGCCTTGCGGTACCCCACTAGTCACTGCCTGCCATTGTGAAAAGGACCCGTTTACTCCTACTCTTTGCTTCCTGTTTGCCAGCCAGTTCTCTATCCACATCAATACTGAACCCCCAATACCGTGTGCTTTAAGTTTGTATACTAATCTCTTATGTGGTACCTTGTCGAAAGCCTTCTGAAAGTCCAGATACAACACATCCACTGGTTCTCCCCTATCCACTCTACTAGTTACATCCTCGAAAAATTCTATAAGATTCGTCACACACGATTTACCTTTTGTAAATCCATGCTGACTTTGTCCAATGATTTCACCACTTTCCAAATGTGCTGCTATCCCATCTTTAATAAGTGACTCTAGCAGTTTCCCCACTACCGATGTTAGACTAACTGGTCTGTAATTCCCCGTTTTCTCTCTCCCTCCCTTCTTAAAAAGTGGGGTTACGTTTGCTACCCTCCAATCCTCAGGAACTACTCCAGAATCTAAAGAGTTTCGAAAAATTATCACTAATGCATCCACTATTTCTGGAGCTACTTCCTTGAGTACTCTGGGATGCAGCCTATCTGGCCCTGGTGATTTATCGGCCTTTAATCCATTCAATTTACCCAACACCACTTCCCGACTAACCTGGATTCACTCAGTTCCTCCATCTCCCTTGACCCGCGGTCCCCTGCTATTTCCGGCAGATTATTTATGTCTTCCTTAGAGAAGACGGAACCAAAGTAGTTATTCAATTGGTCCGCCATAACCTTGTTCCCCATGATCAATTCACCTGTTTTCTGACTGCAAGGGACCTACATTTGTTTTAACAAATCTCTTTCTCTTCACATATCTATAAAAACGTTTGCAGTCAGTTTTTGTGTTCCCTGCCAGTTTTCTTTAATAATCTATTTTCCCTTTCCTAATTAAGCCCTTTGTCCTCCTCTGCTGGTCTCTGAATTTCTCCCAGTCCTCTGGTATGCTGCTTTTTCTGGCTAATTTGTACGCATCATCTTTTGCTTTGATACTATCCCTGATTTCCCTTGTTATCCACGGATGCACTACCTTCCCTGATTTATTCTTTTGCCAAACTGGGATGAACAATTTTTGTAGTTCATCCATGCAGTCTTCAAATGCCTTCCATTGCATATCCACTGTCAACCCTTTTAGAACTAATTGCCAGTCAATCTTGGCCAATTCATGTCTCATACCCTCAAAGTTACCTTTCTTTAAGTTCAGAACCATTGTTTCTGAATTAACAATGTCACTCTCCATCCTAATGAAGAACTCAACCATATTATGGTCACTCTTGCCCAAGGGGGCACGCACAACAAGACTGCTAACTAACCCTTCCTCATTACTCAATACCCAGTCTAGAATAGCCTGCTCTCTCGTTGGTTCCTCTACATGTTGGTTTAGATAACTATCCCGCATAAATTCCAAGAAATCCTCTTCCTCAGCACCCCTGCCAATTTGATTCACCCAATCTATATGTAGGTTGAAGTCACCCATTATAGTGAGCTCTACCCATACCGATTCCACATCCTCCAAGCTAATGTCCTTCCTTTCCACTGCGTTAATCTCCTCTCTAACCAGCAACGTTACCCCACCTCCTTATCCTTTCTCTCTATCCCTCCTGAATATTGAATATCCCTGGATGTTCAGCTCCCAGCCTTGGTCACCCTGGAGCCATGTCTCCGTGATCCCAACTATATCATAATCATTAATAGCTATCTGCACGTTCAACTCATCCACCTTATTACGAATGCTCCTTGCATTGAGATGCAAAGCCTTCAGGCTTGTTTTTACAATGCTCTTACCCCTTATACAATTATGTTGAAAAGTGGCCCTTTTTGATTTTTGTCCTGGATTTGTCTGCCTGCCACTTTTACTTTTCACCTTGCTACCTATTGCTTCCGCCTGCATTTTACACCCCTCTGTTTTCTCTGCTCACCCATTTAAGAACCCCACCACCTCTTACTCTCTGTTTTTTTTTATTGTTTTCCTCTTTCCCCCCTACATGTTGGGTCTGAGTGCTTTCCTTCTCTGCCTCCTGCCTCACACACTGTCTAATAGCTTTCTCTATTTGAGTCCCTCCCCCCAACCATTCTAGTTTAAAGTCTCCCCAGTAGCCTTTGCAGATCTCCCCGCCAGGATATCGGTCCCCTCAGGTTCAAGTGCAACCCATCCTTTTTGTACAGGTCGCACCTTCCACAAAAGAGGTCCCAATGATCCAGAAATTTGAATCCCAGCCCTCTGCACCAGTCCTTCAGCCACGCATTTATCCTCCACCTCGCTCCATTCCTACTCTCACTGTCGCGTGGCACAGGCAGTAATCCCGAGATTGTTACCTTTGCTGTCCTTCTCTTTAACTCCTAACTCCCTAAATTCTCCTTTCAGGACCTCTTCTCTTTTTTTACCTATGTCATTGGTACCTATATGTACCACGACCTCGGGCTCCTCTCCCTGCCCTTTCAGGATATCTTGGACACGTTGAGACACATCACAGACCCTGGCACCAGGGAGGCAAACTACCATCCGGGTCTCCCGACTGCGTCCACAGAATCGCCTGTCTGACCCCCTAACTATAGAGTCCCCTATTAGTATTGCCCTCCTCTTCTTTTCCTTACCCTTCTGAGCAACAGGACCGGTCTCTGTACATATTTCCTGACTCTTATACTCAACGCATCGACCAATAAAGGCAAGTATACCATACTGTTTTCTAGCAATGTGCCTGACCTGCTAAGTTACTCCAGCACTTTGTGTCCCTTTGTATCTGAATCAGCATCTGCAGATCTTTGTATCTACACACCGTAAACCTTCTTTACCATCTATTTCCGATGCCCCTTTCAGGGAGCTCTGGACTTGGAAGCGTGATTTCAGAGAATTCCCATAAGTGCCATTTACTTTGCTGTAACCTATTCTTTGTCACATGCCTATCAACTCCCTCCTGATTCACCTGACGCCTCTTGATTGTATTTCTCTGCAGCAGTTAAGCAGACAGGGAGAAATAGCCCCAATGTGTCTAAGTACACACAAATAAATACAATTCAACCATGGGAACATATTTGTTTTAAATCCCTTAAGCTTGTCTCAGTACTCCATCTCATTGATGTCAAAGTCATTAAACCAAGTTGGATTAAATCTGAGAATGGAAGACGTGCTCGTAATGTCTCCTCAAATGAGTGCTTGGGGAAACAAAGATCACAAAATATATTAACCATTTACATTAACCCTCAGATTTTTGCCTGCCAATTGTCCTTAAGGTCGCTGCCCAAATCTGTCTGCTCTCTGATTACTGGAATAATTTATTTCTGTTACGCCTACAAACTGCAAATAGACTAATTTCTAGATTCTCCAGGGTAATATCGGATACTTCTGAGACATTCTGAGGAATTATGATGCGTGGTTAATCCATACTCATAACCAAAACATTCTGTGCTGGCTGTTCATTATATTGATTTCTCCATTCAGTCGATGCTAATGCTATTCACCTCAGGGGTGACCCAGATTGATGAGGAACCAGGGCCAAGTTAGCTTGCGTTACTCGCTGTCAGTGCAGACAGAAGGAACTGCAGATGCCGATTTACCAAAAAGGCACAAAGGGCTGGAGTAATGCAATGAGACAGGCAGCATCTCTGGAGAACATGAATAGGTTACATTTCAGGTCAGGACCCTTCTTCAGACCAGTGGTTATAGGGAGAAAGATGGAAGAGAGGCGAGTGCAAGACAAAACCTGCCAAGTCATATGTGGGTACTCTTGCTTATGCCCCACCAGGATGTGCACCCCTGTCTCCTTCAATCCGTCCCCCTTTCCACTTCCTCCCATCCCCTTCCACTTACATCCCTTTCTCCAACTTCACATTTCGCACTTTTATCCTTTTTATGTCACACACGTTTATTTTCTCATCACCGGCCTTTGTCCAGCCACCTGCCAATGAAGCCCCCGCTCACCGGTATCCAGCTTATCATTTGCCAGGTCCAGCAAATGATAGGAGGATACAGGTGAGGAGGGTTTGATGTGCAGATGTAAGTGACAAAGGCTACAGATGGAAAGGAGACAGAAAGATGTCAGATAGGGAGAGAAGAGGAGAGAACTGTAAAGCCAGCAAGAGGGATATCGGTGGAAAGAGATAGGAGTGAGGGGAAAGAGAAGTTGAACCCTGAGTCCAATGGTGAACTTAGAAGACACATGTTAATTGGAAATTGAGAGTGTGAATAGACACAAAAATCTGGAGTAACCCAACAGTTCAGGCAGCATCTCTGGAGAAAAGGAATAGGTCACATTTCAAGTTGAGACCCTTCTTCAAACAGAGAGTCTGGGGAAAGGAAAACAAAAGATATAGAAGGTAAATAGCACAAATGAATGAAATATATGCAAAAAGCAATGATGATCAAGGAAAAGTGGAGCCCACAATGGTCCATTGTTGGCTGTGGAGCAGGTGTTAATGAATTACAAGGACAGTGAAACTCAACAGAACAACAGTGAAACAAGTACAATTACTAACATGGCGGAGGATGGAGAAAAAGGGGATGCAAGTGTTACTTGAAGTTAGAGAAATCAAAATCAACTGTTGGGTTGTAAGCTGCCCAAGCGAAATATGAGGTGCTGTTCCTCCAATTTGCATTTGGCCTCACTCTGACAATGAAGGAGGCACAGGATAGAAAGCTGAGAATGGGAATGGGAAGAGGAGTTAAAGTGTTTAGCAAGGTCAAGGCCGACTGAACAAAGGTGTTCCGTTGAGAGTGTGGATCCCTTTC
>CM075978.1:29603162-29653733 GCA_038087875.1 Malacoraja senta
AACGTACAGGTTTGTAGGTGAATAGGCTTTGGTAAAATTGTAAATTGTCCCTACTATGTAAGATAGTGTCAGTGTACAGGGTGATCGCTGGTCAACGCAGACTCGGTGGGCTGAAGGGTCTGTTTCCCTGCTGTATCGCTAAAGTCTAGAGTCTAAGGAATGTAAAACCAGGAGAAAAATTAAGGAGAAAAAATAGCTAAGGAGGAAGACAGGTAAAAAAAGAGAAGAAGCAAATAGAGCCACAATAGACACAACTGATAGGGTAAATGTAAGGGAAGATAGTATACAATCAAACTAAAGAGTGCTCTCGTAAAACACAATGTGCTGGAAGATCTCAATGGGACAGACAGTATGTGTGGAGGGAATGTACAGATGATGTTTGATGTTAACATTTGATGAACGTTTGTCGGCACTGAGCCTATATTCGCTGGAGTTTAGAAGAATGAGGGGGGACCTCATTGAAACATACAGAATAGTGAAAGGCTTGGATAGAGTGGATGTGGAGAGGATGTTTCCACTAGTGGCAGAGTCTAGGACTAGTACATTCTTTTAGGAAGGAATGAGGAGGAATTTCTTTAGTCAGAGGGTGGTGAATTTGTGGAATTCTTTGCCACAGAAGGCTGTGGAGGCAAAGTCAGTGGATACATTTAGGGCAGAGATAGATATATTCTTGGTTAGTATGGGCGTCAGAGGTTATGGGTAGAAGGCAGGAGAATGGAGTTAGGAGGGAGTGATACAGATAGAGGGAGAGATTGAATGGTGGAGTAGACTTGATGGGCCGAATGGCCTAATTCTACCCCTATCACTTATGATGTTATGATGTTTCAGGTCGAGACCCTTGTTGAGAGCACTGTATCTCTCTGACACGTGATATCCAAAATAAAATCAATGAACTCATGGCACAAATAGAGATAAATGGGCATAATCTTATACTAACTGTGCAGACAGGGTTATAAGATCATAGCTGGGATCTCAATATTAAGGGGTATTTGACTTTTGGAAGAACAATTGGCAAGGAAATGGTGGCAGGTAGCTTTGATAATAAGAAATGAAATAAGTACAGCTGTGGGAGATAATCTTTTAGAAAAGGTAATGTCCATTTGGATAAAAGTACCAAGGGCACGAAGATTGTGGTCACAGTGCCAGAAATTGCATATCAGGGCCTATAGTGTATGAAAGATTATAAATCAAGACGTAATGGAGTTATGAAAGAGTAGTGAGGTAATCATGGGTGATTTTGGTCTTCATGTAGATTTGAATAATCAAATTGGTAATGGGAGCATTGAGAATGATCTAGAAGGTGAATTTGGGGAGAGTTTCCTCAGGCAATACCTTATAGAACCAACTAGGGATGCAGGCTATTTTAGATCTGGTATTGGGTAATGAGACAGGTTTAATAAATGATCTCTGAGAAAAAGATGCCCCAGGAAATAGTAATCACAGCATGATAGAATTAAGCATCCAGTTGAGAGGAAGAAACTTGGTCTGAAACAGCACTGAACTTAAATAAAAGGTAATTACATGGGAATGAAGGTAGTGTTTGGTAATGTGCACTGGGCAGATAGATTAGCAGGTAAGACAATGGACAAGCAGTAGTAATAGTAATAGTAATAGTAAACTTTATTATCAATTCAAATAATGCAACAAGAAGTTACACAGAGGATTGAAATTGCGTTTCCCCATACTCCCGTGTGCAAGTAATATTTATAACACAGACAGACAATATACCAATAAAAATAGACAATGGACATATACATTATATAAAATATTCATTAATAAAAGGTGCAATATAGAAAAGTGCAAATAGCATACTGCAGACATTGGGTTAAAGTTAATTTGACAGTCAGTTGGTCTTTGTTTGTGTAATGTTCATGGAATTTTCTTGAGTGTGTTGAGTAGTCTGATGGCCTGAGGGAAAAAGCTGTTTTTGAATCTGGTGGTTTTGCTCCGCATGCTGCGGTAGCGCTTGCCGGATGGTAGGAGGGTGAACAGTTTGTGTGCTGGGTGGGTGGTGTCTTTGATGATATTGGTTGCTCTCTTGCGACAGCGAGATGGGTATAAGTCTTGGATTGCTAGTTGGGGTGATCTAGTGATCTTCTCCGCTGTCCTCACCACTCTCTGTAGGGCCTTCTGGTCAGCAGCAGAGCAACTGCCATACCAGACTGAGAGACTGCTGGTAAGAATGCTCTCAATGGCACCCCTGTAAAACGTTGTGAGGGCAGAAGGGGGGAGGTCGGCTCTCCTCATCTGTCGAAGGAAGTGGAGGCGTTGCTGTGCTTTCTTGACTAGGGAGATGGTGTTGGTGGACCATGTCTGATCATCTGTTTTGTGTACTCCCAGGAACTTGGTGCTTTTCACAGACTCCACTGCACTGCCATTTATGGTGAGTGGGGTGTGTGCTGTCTGTTTCTTCCTGAAGTCCACAGTTATTTCTTTTGTTTTATTGACATTGAGTTGAAGGTTATTGATGTCACACCAGTTGATGAGGTGTTGTACCTCCTCTCTGTAGGCTGAGTCGTCATCGTGGCTGATGAGGCCCACCACTGTTGTGTCATCTGCGAACTTGATGATGTGGTTCGAGTTGTGTTTGGCACAACAGTCATGTGTCATCAGCATGAACAACAGAGGGCTCAGCACACATCCCTGTGGGACCCCGGTGTTCATGATGGTGGTCTCTGATGAGTTTTTGCCAACTCTTACTGTCTGTGGTCTGTCCGTGAGGAAGTCCAGTAACCAGTTGCATAGTGGGGTGCTGATGCCTATTTCGCCGAGTTTATTCACCAGGTGTTGGGGGATGACTGTGTTGAAGGCGGAGCTGAAATCGATGAACAGCAACCGCACGTAACTGTTATTGTTTTCCAGATGAGCCAGGCTTAGGTGGAGTACTGTTGCTATGGCATCATCAGTGGAACGGTTGGGACGTTATGCAAACTGGAATGGGTCAAGTGTAGAGGGGAGACTGGATGTTATGTGGGCCTTAACCAACCTTTCAAAGCACTTCATCATGATGGACGTGAGTGCTATGGGCCGGTAGTCGTTCAGTGTTGAGGCTGGGGATTTCTTGGGTAGCGGTATGATGGTGGTGGCTTTGAAGCATGCTGGTATGATGCATAGAGACATTAAAATAAATACTTTATGACTTTCAAAATATATATATCTCATTGAGGAAGAGAAGGGTGATGAACCAAATACAGCGAATTAAGGAAGTTACAGAAAGCATAAACATTAAAGTTAGTAATTGGCCTGATGGCTGGGATAATTCAGGGAGTAGCAACGGAGAACTCACAAAAATAAATCAAGAAGGAGAAATAAATTGTGAGGACAAACTAGCAAGAATTATAAAAAACTAACACTAAAAGCTTATTTAAGTGAAATGAGAAGTCAAAGTGAACACTGGCCCTTTCGGGTTGTTGCTGGGAGATTAACTATGGGCAACAAAGAAATTCAAGGGGACTTTAACAGATATTTTACATTAGGTTTTATGGGTAGAACATGTGACAAACACCTCATTACTACTAGAAATGCATGGGATGAATTGAGCACTATCACCATTATGAAGGAATTAGCATTAAACAAACTAATGGAGCTAAAGGCTATTAAGTTCCAAGGATCAGGTGTTTGTGTTCTGGGGCTGAAAGAAGAGGTTGCAAAGCTGATGGATGCAATGGTTCTAGGTAACAAAGTATTGGAAAAATGCCAGAATCTTATTCTCATTCAAAAATATGGGAAAGTTCACCAAGTAACTATGCTTAAGAAGAAACTGCAGATGCTGGAAAATCGAAGGTAGACAAAAATGCTGGAGAAACTCAGCGGGTGAGGCAGCATCTATGGAGCGTAGGAAATATTTCCTTTACTCCATAGATGCTGCCTCACCCGCTGAGTGTCTCCAGCATTTTTGTCTACCAAGTAACTATAGGCCATGTTAACTTCAAGGCTATTATTGGAAACATGTTGCAATCAGTTTCTAAGGAGGTACAAATTGGAAAATTATAAAGTAATCAAGCAGTGTCAGCAGGCTTCATGAAGGGGAAATTATGTGCACCAAATTTATGAGTGTTCTTGGAGGAAATATCAGCTAGTGTGGATAGTTGGGAATGAGTAAATGTAATGTATTTAGAATTTCATAAAGAGGTTCAACAAGATGATAGCAAGGTGGCACAGCTAACAGAGCTCCTGCCTCAGAGCAACAGAGTGGGTTCGATCGTGACTTTTGGTGCTGTTTGTGTGGAGTTTGCACGTTCTCCCATGACTGCTTGGGTTTCCTCTGGGTGCTCCAGTTTCCTACCACATCCCAAAGACATGCAGGTTTGTAGGTTAAATGACCTCTGTAAATTGGCTGGTGCGTAGGGAGTAGATAAGAACATGGGTAATATAGAACTAATGTGAACGGGTGATCGATGGTAAGTGTTGTTTTGGTGTGCCAAACAGCCTGTTTCCATGCTGCACTCTAGGTGACTTGAGGGAGTGCAGCATAGGTTTACAAGGCTAATTCCCGGGATGGCGGGACTGTCATATGCTGAGAGAATGGAGCGGCTGGGCTTGTATACTCTGGAATTTAGAAGGATGAGAGGGAATCTTATAGAAACATATAGGATTATAAAGGGTTTGGACATGCTAGAGGCAGGAAACATCTTCCCAATGTTGGGGGAGTCCAGAACCAGGGGCCACTAACAGGTAAGCCATTTTGAACAGAGATGAGGACACACTTTTTCACACAGTGAGTTGTGAGCCTGTGGAATTCTCTGCCTCGCAGGGCAGTGGAGGATGGTTCTCTGGATACTTTCAAGAGAGAGCTAGATAGGGCTCTTAAAGATAGCGGAGTCAGGGGATATGGGGAGAAGGTAGGAACGGGGTACAGATTGGGGATGATCAGCCATGATCACATTGAATGGCGCTGCTGGCTCGAAAAGCCGAATGGCCAACTCCTGCACCTATTGTCTATTGTCTATTGACTTCACAAGAAAAGAGCTCACAATGTTAGAGGTAATAATCAGCATGAATAGAAGATTTCTACAGCACAGGGAATAGGGATAAGTGGGTTGTTTAGAAGTTGGTAATCTGTAACCAGTGAGATACTGCACAGGTCTGCGTTTGGATTGTAACTGTTTACAATAAATATTGGTTTTGTCATTATAGACATAAGGAGCTGCAGATGCCGGAATATTACGTAAAACACAATGTTCTGGATCAGGCAGTATCTGGGGAGGACAAGGATAGATGACTTATTGGGTCAATACCCTTCTACAGACCATTTGGTCATTGTTGCAGTATAAGAGACATATTAGACAATTTATGCACAGCAAGTTTGCACAAAGCTGCCAGAGGTGTAGATGAGGCAAGTGGAATAACAACATATAAAAGATACTCAGACAGGTACATGGATAGAAAAGATTTAGAGGGATATGGGCCAAGCGCAAGCAAATGGAACTCGCTTAGATGAGGCATCTTGGTTGGCATGAATGAGTTAGACCAAGGGCCTGTTTCTCTGCTGTATCGCTCTAGGACTACAATTCTGTTCTCTAAGTAATGATTTTTACACAGAATATTATAACATAAATGAAAGGACCTGACTTTGAAGCAGATCATTTCCATGTTTAAGAAAAAGTTAAATGGTGGTTATAGCAAAGAGGTAAAAAGGGAATAGGATATTTAAATGGGTCAGATAAATGAGATTAGTTCTGCCTTCATGTGTCAAGTGAAAGACCAATACTGACTGCTTAAGCCTGTTTGTGCATGGTAATTCATTAAGGAAAGAAAGATAGAGGAAAGAAGAAATGGAGAGTACACAGGAAAATCAGCATAGTAACTATTAACTGTTCCTGTGACAGTGATGACTGACTTTGGCAGAACTACATCAAATTCATGGAGGAACATATAAAGGCCACATATAAAGGCATATAAAGGGTCTCGACCCAAAATGTCACCCATTCCTTCTCTCCAGAGATGCTGCCTGTCCCGCTGAGTTACTCCAGCTCTTTGTGTCTATCTTCGGTTTAAACCAGCATCTACAGTTACTTCCTACATATAACGACTACAGCTATCTAAGGATGTAATTTCAGAGCCGAGCAGTTCACGCTGAACTGCAGAATCAGTCCAGTCCTGCCCTGTCTGTTGCACTGACAGCAATTATAGCACCTCATTGCGATGCCATTTAAAGGCCTGTCTCACGAGTCTGCGGTCATTGACGGTGATACAGGAAGTATCTACCGCTCGTGGACCGCCAGAGACCGCAGGTTCGGTCAAACGACCACCGCCGGGGCCGTGCGGCGTTTGTCCCAACACCGCACGGTGCTAAAAAAAAGTCAGCACTGTCCAAAAATAATTTCTTGCCACCAGTGAGGCACGAGTGCGGCAAGGTCACCGCCACAGCCGCCGCCAGTGAGGCACGAGCGCCGTGAGTTGAACGCTCACCGCCACAGCCACCGCCAGTGAGACATGTGTGCGGCACGGCCGCCGCCACAGCCCCGCGATCCGAAAGACATCATCGCGTAGCGCGTCGCGTTGCGTGATGACGTAATCACCCGACGCCGCAAGCTCGTGGAACTGGCCGTACGGAGATCACTCGGCCCCCGCGCAGCATCCGTGCGGCGTTCTCACGGTTGACGTGCGGTCCCCTCTTCTGGCGACGCCGCGCTTCACCGCCAATGACCGCAACACCGTGAGACAGAGCCATTATTCATTCTGGGTACCAAGATGGGCAGATCCATGGGTAGGAAAGCTTTAGAGGACTATGGGCCAAATACAAGCAAATTATATATATATGCTGAGAACGTGCTGAGAATTATTTGTGGCCTCCACACTAACTCTCATGGCAAACTGGCCCGGAACAATCGGCTGTGAGGGTGCGGAGATGGTCTCCATCATGCTTCCTTGTGGTTGGTCCTTGTGTTTAATTGAGGCAGGTATATTAACAATATTTAAAAGACATTTGGACAGGTACATGGAGAGGAAAGATTTAGAGGGATACTAGACTAAGTGGGACCCGTTGGGAGTGCTAGTATGGGTGTTGTGGGCTGAAGCGACAGGTTTCCAGAGGGCTAGTAATGGACATTGTGGGCCAAATGGATTCTTGGGGAGGCAGCTCAGTCATTCAAGCCTGATGTGCTGGCAGCTCACTCACAGCTGGTGGGCTGACAGTTGACACGGCTATTCCTTGAAATTCCATTTCAGGCAGGATGCAAGGCCACCAAATTCAAGTACAGTTTCATACCACTTCAAGCAGGGTGCAAGGCCACCAAATTATAGTGCAGTTTCCTACCACTTCAAGCAGGGTGCAAGGCCACCAAATTCAAGTGCAGTTTCCTACCACTTCAAGCAGGGTGCAAGGCCACCAAATTCAAGTGCAGTTTCCTACCACTTCAAGCAGGGTGCAACGTCACCGAATTCAAGTGCAGTTTCCGACCACTTCAAGCAGGGTGCAAGGCCACCAAATTCAAGTGCAGTTTCATACCACTTCAAGCAGGGTGCAAGGCCACCAAATTCAAGTGCAGTTTCATGCCACTTCAAGCAAGGTGCAAGGCCATCAAATGCAAGTGCAGTTTCATAACATTTCAAACAGCGTGCAAGGCCACCAAATTCAAGTTCTGTTTCCGACCACTTCAAGCAGGGTGCAAGGCCACCAAATTTAAGTGCAGTTTCATACCACTTCAAGCAGGGAGCAATGTCACCAAATTCAAGTGCATTTTCATACCACTTCAAGCAGGGTGCAAGGCCACCAAATTCAAGTGCAGTTTCATACCACTTCAAGCAGGGTGCAAGGCCACCAAATTCAAGTGCAGATTCATACCACTTCAAGCAGGGTGCAAGGCCACCAAATTCAAGTGCAGTTTCATACCATTTCAAATAGGGTGCAATGCCACCAAATTCAAATGCAGTGTCATACCATTTCATGCCGGGTGCAAGGCCACCAAATTCAAATGCAGTTTCATACCATTCCATGCAGGGTGCAAAACCACCACATTCAAATGCAGTTTCATACCATTTCAAGCAGGGTGAAAGCACCATAAAACCATACAAAACACCACATAAACTCCACACTCACAGTTCAGTAAACATTCAGTGTGTTCAGTTGATTCACAGCTCAGACAGAGTCGTGACCTCTCCCTCCCCACCTTGCAGAGACTGAGCCACACCCACACTTCTGGGTTTTATAATCCCTCCCCCCTCCCACCGGAAGGGGTGTGGCCTTCATAGCATGATTGACAGGAGGGAGATTCTCAACATTTTTTAAACGCTAATAACACTTTTATTTTTCATTGATGGGAAGAATCCTAATGAGCGGAGGGGGACTAAGATGGCCAAAAATCACAGCCGTAGGTGGTAGTGTTTTATCTAAAATCAATATACAGTGCAAAATGGAAGTTGTCAAGTTTAGACTTTTAATCATTTGCTAGTCTTTATGTCAAACCAACCACCACCAACCATTTGCTGTGCTTTATTTCATACAACCACCACCAACCATTTGCTGTGCTTTATTTCATACCAACCACATTTTCATTTTCAAACCACATTAAGGGCACTCAAGGCCAGTAAAACCACACTCACAGTTTAGTAGATATGTGTTTAGTGTTATTCACAGCTCAGACTGAGAGACGTGACCCTCTCGCTTCCCTCATCTTGCACTGAGGTGCTTCCCCATCTTGCACTGACTGAGGCACTCAACACGTCCGGGTTTTATAGTCCCTCCGGAAGGGGCGTGGCCTTCAGGAGAGAGAATCTCAACATTTTTTAAACACTAATAACTCTTTTATTTTTCATCGATGGGAAAAATCCTCTTGTCCTATGCAGCGGAGGGGGACTCTGCGTAAGATGGCCAAAAAACACAGCCGTAAGTGGCAGTGTTTTCTCTAAAATCAATATACAGAACAACAGGAAGTGGTCAAGATCAGACTTTTAGTAATATAGATGAGGTAAATGCGGAGAGATGGGCCTATCTTAGATAGGGACAAAAAACTGGAGTAACTCAGTGGGACAGGCAGCATCTCTGGAGAGAAGGACTGGGAGACGTTTTGGGTTGAGACCCAGAAAAGGGTCTCAACCCGAAACATCACCCATTCCTTCTCTCCAGAGATGCTGCCTGTCCCTGCTGAGTTACTTCAGCTTGTTGTGTCTCTCTTCAGTTTAAACTAGCATCAGCAGTTCCTTCCTATACCTTTGATAGGTCATCTTGATCAGCATGGACATGTGGGCAGAAGGAGTTGCTTACATGCTGTATGACTCCATAACTCTTTGTGAAAATTGTTCAAAATTTGTCCCGGTCAGTATTACAAAATGCAAAATATAACACCAGCAGCATATTCTCTTTGATGCCCATTAAACCCCCGTCACATGTATCCACCTATCACTTGCCTGACTTTGTCCCACCCCCACCTCTTTTCCAGCTTTCTTCCCACACCACAATAAGTCTAAAGAAGGATTCCGACCCAAAATGACCTTTGTCCATGTCCTCCAGAGACGTTGCCTGACTTGCTGAGTTACTCAAGCACTTTGTGTCATTTTGCTTTTGTAAACCAGCACGCTGTTGCTTGTGTCAAAAAGGCCTGTCTCACGAGTCTGCGGTCTATGGCGGCGAAACGGGAGGAATCTGCCGCCATAGACCGCGCACTCGTGAGAAAGTACAATTCCCGAGCCGTGCGGCGGTGTTCCCAACACTGCGCGGTGCTAAAATAAAATTGACAATGTCCAAAACACTATACTCACCGCACAACCTCCACCAGTGATGCACAAGTGCGGCACGGCCGCTCGCACGGGCCGCCGCCAGTGTGGGTCGAGCGCCGTGCGTCAAACCTCCACTGCCACAGCCTCCGCCAGTGACGCACGTGCCGCCGCCAGTGAGGCACGTGTGCTGCACGGCCGCAGGCACAGCCACCGCTACAGCACCGCGATCAGGATGGCCGCCGCCACAGCTGCCGCTGGTGAGTCACGTGCGGCGGGCCGACGTCATCGCAGTCGGCCCGCCCTTTTTTTACTTACCGCAAGCACGTGGGACCCGCCGTGTTTGAATTAACTCGGCCCCCGCGCAGCATCCGTGCGGCGCTCCGGTGGATAGGCTCGACGCACTCGCCGTTGCCGCGCGGTCCTCGCTACCGGCGACGCCGCGCTTCACCGCCGATGACCGCAAACAGGTAAGACAGAGCCTTTACACATCCCACTACTCTGCCTCTGAAATGTGATACCAACGGAATTTTGGAACCACAGAATTCTATTTTGAGGAGATAATAGAGAGACTAGGCAATGGAAATACAGTAGATATCTGTATTTCCATCACACATCAAGCCCTCGACCACCCTGCACAACCTTAACCGTAAACTTGGCTCACCTCCAAACTACTACAGCCTTTGTACTAAGGGTGCTGTTGTATCAATGAATTCTCAATGATTTGCCGAGCCAGTGGAAGTGCTTTAAAATGTTTTATTCGGGTACAGTAGTTACATGCTATCAGAGTGAAGCATTGTAAGACGGAATAAAAAGACTGCAGACAGAGTTAAAAGACTGCACATAACTAACAGACAAAGGACTGTGTAAAAACTGAACATGCAGCTGAAAACAAGCTTCCTCATCTATAGAGGATGAGTAGGATGCTTACAGTTTAAAGTATACAATTTACAGTTTAGTTTATTGTCACGTGTACCAGTGTACAGTGAAAACCTTTTGTTGCATGCCATCCAGTCAGCAGAAAGACAATACATGATTACAATCAAGCCATTTACAGTGGAGAGATACACGATAAGGGAATAAAGTTTAGTGCAAGGTAAAGTCAACAAAGTCCGATCAAGGATAGTCCCAGGGTCGCCAAGGAGGTAGATAGTAGTTCAGCACTGCTCTCAGGTTGCAGTAGGAAAATTCAGTTGCCTGATAACAGTTAGGAAGAAATAGTCCCTGAATCTGGAGGTGTGCGTCTTCACAATTCTATACCTTTTGCCTGATGGGAGATGGAAGAAGAAGGTGTGGCCAGGGTGTGACTCGTCCTTGATATGTATGGCTATTAATCTTTTATAGTGTCTCTTACTGGCTCAAAAACCAATCACCTATGGGGTTTTCCTTCTTTATTGCTCCAGTTCTCAGGGGGCCGGTGGGCATTACCTCTTTACCTTTGTACCATGAAGAGGTTCTTGCTGACAGTTCTGCCTGGGTTCTTATCAGTTGTAACCTTGAGTTCACAGCCTGTTCTTTGTCTCTGTGCTGAAGTTCACAGAATATCCTTTTCAAGGAGTTCGATGTTTGGAATAAACTGACCCCACCATGCTCTGCAAACCCCAAGTAAAAGATCTACAAACCCTTCCAAATGTGTTGCAAACCCGTACAGATGCACTCCATATTTTGGCTTGCAGTATTTGGTCTGGTTTACCTCATAAAATTGGGAATTCATTATATATTAATTTGACCAGTTGTTGCATTTAGTGTGCCTGTAAACCAACACCAATTAATAATTTCATTGTTTCGGTCCCGTTGCATATGACAATTAAAAACGTTTACATGATAATTTAGCCAGATTTTCTATGTCACGGTTTCCTGTAATTAAACCAACAAATAAGGTCAGAAAACGCAGGCTGAGAGAACTCATGGCAAAATGCATTGCTAGTTGGCATCAAGACAGCAAGCTGAGTATGTGAGTAAGGGGAAAGCATTGAGTCGTGCTGTTCCACACTAATCAGTGCTGGAACCACTGCTGTTCACAATTTAAGTGAATAATTTAGACTGCAATCCAAACTACAATTTTTACATTTGCAGATGTAACGCAATTAATGTGTGGTGGGAGGATAGTCAAAATCGAGGACGACAAAAAATGATAGGAGGACATTAATAAGGTTGCAAAATAGGCAAAGATAATTGGTAAATGAAATTCCACACAGATTAATACAAGGCAATATATTTTGGTTAGAAGAACTGAGAGATCACAGGTAACTGGCATTAACAGAAATGAATATAAACACACACATCTGAGGAAAGAATAAAGTCCAGGCATCTTTAATCTGGAGAAAAGAAGACTGAAGGGAGACCTAAAAATTAAAAATGAAGGAGTATTTTATCTATGGGAGAGAGCATGAATTATGATTACAAAATTGTCACTGAGAAATTCACAAGGGAATTCAGATGTAAATTTACTCTAAAAAAGAATTTTGCTATAATCGGGTTGAGGCATATACTGTAAAGTAGATATATTTAGGGGAGACTGCACAATCATTTGAGTGAGAAATAAATAGAGGGTTATATTATTTAAATAGACTTAGGTAAGTAAAAACTAGAAGAGGTTAGAGTGGTTGAGCTAATTTGCAAGCTTTGCTGTATATCATATGTAACTCAATGTAGTTTGAAAAAACTACCATAGGATAGCAAATAAGGATGAACCAGACACACTCAAGGAACAGGCAAATGCTGGAATCTTGAGTAATAAACATAGGTCACAAATCTGTGGAGGGAATGGAAATGTGATGTTGCTGGTCATCCTTCTTCAGACTGCAGATTAACATATTTCTGTTCAGTGATATTTGTTCAGGACATCTAGTAGAAGGTTCTGAAGAAGGGTCTCGACCCGAAACGTCACCTATTCCTTTTCTCCTGAGATGCTGTCTGATCCACTGAGTTACTCCAGTTTTTTATGTCTATCTTTGGTTTAAACCAGCATCTGCAGTTCCTTCCTACACACCTAGTAGATTGTCTTACTCAAATGCTGTTTTGGGAGTCCAATATTTCTGCTAAAGGGCAGAAAAAAACATAGTTTAATGTCTCATCTAACAGATTGAGTGATATTCAAAATGGGAAGCAAAATCAGCATAAATATAAATAATTGAAATAATCCGATTTCTGATTGACACGTAGCTGAAAATTTAAAAGATATGTTTTGAAGAAAAATTTGTACGAAAGACCTAAATGCTACACAGATTAACAAGGACTGTAGAAGCAAAGCTTTGGTAGACCACTGGAGAGATCAAATTCAAGCTCCTTACAGCTGCTAGAGAGCCCAAAGAAAAATATATACAAATTTTAATAAAAAACGTCCACAAATCCTGCTGTCAGCCATTCCCTCCAGCCTCGCAACACTAGCTTATAATGTGATTTCCAAAATAGACAGAAGGTATAACCTAATTAAATATTTCTCTCATTTATTTGCAAATGACAAGCTCTTGTGAATTCGTTCAATTTGAACCAGTTTCAATCTTCTTGAATATCCAAAATCTGACCCAACTGGAATTAATTGATATTCAAAAACTATTTGCTCAGTACTCATTATAATGCATTTGTGATAACGATTAAAGCTGGAGACTGACTCTTGGGGATCAAGCTGCTATGGGATATATGGACTGAAAACTTATCAGGCCAAATGACTTCTTTGTTACCATCCATTAACTTAATAATCAACATTCCATTAAAACAAGGCAGCCAATTATTGTGTAAGAAGGAAGATGCTAGTTCAAACCGAAGATAGACACAAAATGCTGCAGTAACATCGGGTCAGACAGCATCGCTGGATAAAAGGAACAGGTGATGTTTCGGGTCGAGACCACAAATGTGCTATAGAGCCCTTATGTTGTTTTCTTGTTTGATTTTCTTCTTTCCCTCCTTACATCTCCTGAAGTCAATAATTCACGCAGAACAGGTACCGGCTGTTCTCTGATGTTGCATCTGTGTGTTTATTCATTCTTTGTGAACCTACACAATGGTGTCAGAAGGCTTATGAGACAAAACTATACAATCAGATAAATTTATTGCACAGCTGGAAGTCATCAAGAACATAAGAAATAGGAGCTAGAGTAAGCCACCCATCCATTTGAACCATTGAATACATTGAGATCAGGGCTGATATTCTGCATCAGTAGCATTTTCCAACACAAATCGATAGGGTGGTGAAGAAGGCATATTGTATGCTTGCCTTCATTGGACAGGGCATGGAATATAAGAGTCGGGATGGGATACAGCTTTATATTACTTTGTTTAGGCTGCATTTGGGGTATTGTGTGTGGTTCTGGTTGCCCCAATACAGGAAGGATGTGGAGGCTTTGGAGAAGGTGCAGAAGAGGTTAAAAGATATGCTGTAGGAAGGAATTGCAGATGCTGGTTTAAACCGAAGATAGACACACAAATCTGGAGTAATCAGCGGATCAGACAGCATCTCTGGAGAAAAGGAATAGGTGACGTTTTGGGTTGAGACCCTTCTTCAGACTGCCAGATTAGAGGGTAGTAGCTATAAGGAAAGGTAGGATAAACTTGGATTGTTTTCACTGGAGTGCCAAAGGCTGAGAGACAGGCTGAGAGTCCTACTGCAGTTGTACAGGGCCCTGGTGAGACTGCACCTGGATTATTGTGTGCAATTTTGGTCTCTTAATTTGTGGAAGGACATTATTGCTATTGATGGAGTGCAGCGTAGATTCACCAGACTAATTTCCAGGATGATGGGACTGACATATGATGAAAGAATTGGCCAACTGGGGTTGTATTCACTGGAACTTAGAAGGATGAGAGGGTATCTTATAGAAACATATCAAATTCTTAAAGGATTGGACAGGCTAGATGCAGGAAAAATGTTCCCGATGTTGGGGGAGTCCAGAACCAGGGGGTCACAGTTTAAGACAGAGATGAGGAAAAACTTCTTCACCCAGAGAGTTGTGAATCTGTGGAATTTTCTGCCACAGAAGGCAGTGGAGGCCAATTCACTGGATGTTTTCAAGAGTTAGATTTAGCTCTTAGGGCCAAATGAATCAAGGGATATGGGGAAAAAGCAGGAACAGGCAACTAATTTTAGATGATCAGCTATGAACATATTGAATGACGGTGCTGGCACGAAGGGCTGAATGGCCTATTCCTGCACTCATTCTATGTTTCTATGAAAACCTAATAGAAGTTTCTAAAATTATGAGATGCATAGACAGGCAGAATCTTTTTCCCAGGATGGAAATGTCAATAATTAGAGGGTATAGTTTAAAGGTGAGAGGGACACGGTTTAAAGAGAATGTGAAGAGCAAGTATTTTTTAACTCAAAGAGTGCTGGGTGCCTGGGATAACCTTCCAGAAGTTGTGATGGAAGTAGATATGACAGTGAAATTTAAGATGCATTTGGATAGGTACAGGAAATGCAGGGAATGGAGGGGTATGGATTACCTGCAGGCAGAGGAGATTAGTTTAACTTGGCCTCATATTCAGCATGGACATTGTGGCCAGGGGACACGTTCCTATGCTCTATGGTCCTGTTTTAGGTATTATCCCCATATCCTTTGATAACTAGAAATTTAACAAAATTCCTAGATACAAACGACCATTGACCAAGTCTCTGTGACTTTCCCAGTTGGAGAGTTCCGAAGATTCCCTATCCTATTGACAAAAATCCATCTCACCAGAGTATGAGATAGCCAATCCATTGTTCTGAAACAGTGCCACCTGGTTCAAGTTTGCTTAGACAAGACAATGCTTCTGACCCCAAAGGTCGTCGTCCATTCCTTCCACAAATGTTGTCTGTCCTGCTGAGTTTCTTCAACTCTTTGTGTTTTCATTCACTGCACCTAGCCTGTCAAGCCCTCTAGGAATTGTGTACACTTGGCAGAAATGTCCTCCTCTTCTAAACTGTAAAGGATACAATCTATATCTGCTCTATCTCTTCTCACACCTATTAGAGTCATAGTCGGACGGCACAGAAACAGGCCCTTCAGCCAAACTTGTTAACACTGTCCAAGATGCCCCAGTCCCACCTGCCAGTGTATAGCCTGTATCCTCTAAACCTTTCTTAGATCAGCCGTTCACACAAGTTCTATGTCAGCCCACTTTTGCATCCACCCCCTACACTCTAGGGGCAATTTACAGAGAACTATTAACCTACAAACCTGTATGTCTTCAGGAGACGTGGGAGAAAATCGGAGCACCTGGAGGAAATCCATGCAGCCACAGAGAGAATGTGCAAACTCCACACAGACAGCACGCGAGGGCAAGATTGAACCCGGGTCTCTAGCGCTGTGAGGCAACAACTCTATTAGCTGCGCTACTGTACCACAGAATGATACACTTTCCGCAGTCCTTACACGGACTGGTTAGCATGCAACAAAAGCTTTTCACTGTATCTTGGTACATGTGACGATAAACTACACTGTGGTTTCATACTGTTTGAATATGATCTCCTTGCTCTTACACTTTACACTTTAGCTTTAAGAGCAGCATATCTGTTTGCCTTCTTAACCATATTACCTCTCTGCCCTGCTCCCTTCACCGTGTAGACATGCACTCCTAGATTGCTCTGTGATTCCACATTCCTACCATAATTATGCAATTATCATGTATTCTATTGCACTGCAAGTATCAAACTTTGCAAAATTAAATTACATCCCCTGCTTTAATGCCCACCTGCACCAATCAATAAACGTCTTTCTACAATGTTGAATTACATTCCTCGTCATCAACTGCCAATTTTGATATAATCAGCAAACTTAACCACGGCCTCTGCATTTAAGCCCAAATTATTAATATATATGTGTACATATGATAAAACAGGACTGAGTACTCTATCTTGCATGCTCCAATGCATAAAACATTTAACCTTTGAAGGCCATCTTGCCTGTCCCCTTTGCTTTCACCCACTGTCAATTTTAACTTCAACCTACCACTTGCCCTTAAAAGTGAGCATAATTATTGTAATTCGTTGTTTCTTCACGTTTGCACAACTGCACATTCAGTAATCGTTACCAAACAGCAAAGAAAGGCACTTGTCTAATTTTTGCCCAAATTTGAGAAAGGAGAAGCCAGTTATGTTACTGTGTCCCCAGTACTTTCCCAGCAAACTCATTAAATTCATGGGAGCTTCAGTTTAAGAAATCAGATGGACAGAAAGCCAGGAGCTGTGAGGCAGAAGGTGTGGTTTAGCTTTATTATTGTCACCTGTACCGAGGCACAGTGGAAAGCTTTGTTTTGCATGTAATCCAATCAGATCAGATAATACTATGCATAATGCAGTCTAGTCAACCGTAAGTACGATAGATTGAGCAAAGACAGTGCAGAATATAGTTCTCAACATTGTTGTGCATCAGTTCCATAAACAAAGTCCAATGTCTGCAATGGGGTAGAGGAGAATCTGGCAGAACCCTAGCTTATGGAAGGACAGTTCAGAACCTGATAGCAGACGAGAAGAACCTATTCCTGTATGACTTCTGCCATTGAGATTATGATGCAAATCATTATTGAAGACATAGAGGCAGGACAATAACAATATTACTGTCACATTTGCTGAAGTACAATGAAAAGTAGAAACATGGAACTGCAGAAGCTGGTTTACAAAAAAAGACACAAAGTGCTGGAGTAGCTCAGCATGTCAAGCAGTAGCTCTGGGGAACAAGAACAGGTGACATTTGGGGTCGGGAATCTGTTCAGACTGATCAGTCTAAAGAATGGTCCCAACGTGAAATGTTACCTTTCCATGGTCTCCAGAGATGCTACGCTGATTCTTAGCCCTGTCCCACTGTACGAGTTCATTCAAAGAGTTCTCCCGAGTTTGCCCTGATTCGAACTCGGAGATTTACGGTAATGGCCGTTCGCAGGAACTCGGGGCTCTCGTGGACATTTTTCAACATGTTGAAAAATCTTCACGAGTCTTCCCGAGCTTACCACATTTCCCGAGTACCTGCCGTTAGCGTTATGAGCCGCTAACAGATGTCCCGGAGCTCCGACGTACCCGCTACATTCATTCTACGTGCTTACCACGAGGTTTTTTTTTAAACGCGGGAGAGCACTTGAATGAACTCGTACAGTGGGACAGGGCCATTACTCCAGCATTTTTTCATTGTAATTCAATAAAGAGACAAAATGCTAAAGTAGACAATTTTCTATTGTCTACTCCAGCATTTTGTCTCTTTTTTGAGGTACAATGAAAAGCATTGTCTTGCATGCAATTTAAACATAACAGATATACCATACATAAATACAATCACTTCAAACTCAAATAAAATTGAGAGAGCAAAGGAGAAGATACAGAGTGCAGAATATAGTCCTTAACATTGCAGTGTATTCTAGTACATCAGTTCCATAAACACATTACAATCAAGCAGCATTATTATTGTAATTTGACAAATTTATTAGACTGCTTAGAGCATGCTGGAAAGACTGCTTAGAGCATGAAAGAGAATGTATTAGACTGCCTGGAGCATGAAAGAAAACCAGTATATGCAGTCAATATTTCCAGGATACATTTGATACAATGCTATATTATGAGCTCATGGAATGACAGAATGTTGACTAATTAACAGGAAACAGAGAGTTGGGAAAAACGGGTTATTTTCATGTTGGCAAGCTACGACCAATGGTTGTCATGGCAAATATTGCTAGAACCTCAATTATTTACAGTCTACTTAATTAGTTAACTGAAGTGTAGAGTGCCTTGTCACCAGATTAGTTGATTGAATTAGAATTTGGTGAGAAAGTAGGTTGTAAGGAGAACATAAGGGTCTACAAAAGGATGCAGTTAGATTACAAATCTAACATTTTAAAACATTTTACTGCAAATTATTTCTGAAGATCAGACAGGTTTTATTAAAAATCGTTATTCATACTTTAACGTTAGGAGATTAATGAATATTGTATATACTGCTTCAAATAAAATTCCAGAATGCATCATCTCACTTGATGCTGAGAAGGCATTTCACAGAGTAGAATGGGAATACTTATTCAATACACTTGAGAAATTTAAGATTGGTCCAAAATGTATCTCTTGGATCAAGCTCATATATCATATACCTCAAGCTTCTGTACTTACCAATAATCAGAGATCCCCTTTCTTTAGGCTCTTTTGAGGTACTAGACAGGGCTGTCCTTTAAGCCCTTTATTGTTTGATATTGCTTTGGAAAATTTGGCCACTGCTATTAGGGAAACCCCCAATATTTGTGGTATTGTCCGTGGGAATAAGACATATAAGCTTTCTCTCTATGCAGATAACCTGTTAATATATATTTCTAATCCAGATAAATCTATTCCTGCAATAATAGCTTTACTTAACCAATTTAGTAGTTTTTCTGGTTATAAATTAAATCTTAGTAAGAGTGAGCTTTTTCCACTAAACAATCAATTTTCGAATTGTGGACAGTTTCCATTTCGATTGACTATTGACTGTTTTACATATTTAGGAATTAAGATTACCAAGAAACACAAGGACCTATTTAAAGCCAATTGTATGCCCTTAATTGACCATGTCAGACAACAGTTTACTAAATGGTCACCAATGTCCTTATCCCTAATCGGCCGAATCAGTGCAATTAAAATGTTTACTCTACCTAAATTTGTATATTTATTTCTGATGATACCTATTTTTATTTCTAAATCTTTTTTGATATTATTGATTCAAATTGTTTTCATATATATGGCAGAATAAAAATCCAGACTAAGTAAAAAAAATACTTACAGAAATTTAAAAAAGATGGTGGTTTTGCATTGCCGAACCTTAGATTTTATTATTGAGCAGTTAATGCTCGTTATTTAACGTTTTGGACAAAAGATTTAGAAGATACCCTATGTCCAGGATGGATAAACCTTGAAAATGATTCTAACAAAGGGTTATCATTGGCTTCTATCCTAGGGGCCTCATTACCTTTTACAATTACGAGATTGAATAAATGTACGAGTCCCATCATATCTAAGTTTTTCTTTCAACCCTCTAGTACAGATCAAGCCTTTCTGCTATGGAAGAGGAAGGGATTAGTATTTTTTCGTGATTTGTTTTTAGACGGTTGTTTTATGTCTTTTGAACAACTATCCAATAAATATAATCTACCTAATTCACATTTTTTTAGATATTTACAAATTAAACATTTTTTGAAGGCTACTTTAACCTCTTTTCCGTTATTACATCAAACTGAAATCACAGAAAAAATTTACATTTGAACCCTTATCAGAAAGGTTTAATAACGACTGAGTTGATTTTGAAATTACAAGTAGGTACACCTGATAAAATTAAGAATGATTGGGAAAGAGAACTTCAAATTTATTTACCTATAGAGAAATGGGAGAGGATTCTTGAATTAGTCAATACCTCTTCAATGTGTGCAAGACACGCTCTGATACAATTCAAGGTGGTTCACAGAGCACATATGTCAAAAGATAAGTTAGCTAGTTTTTATGGTCATATAAATCCTACCTGTGACAGATGTAATTCTGAAGTGGCTTCGCTGATTCATATGATTTGGTCTTGCCCACTTTTGGAAAAATATTGGAAAGAAATTATTGATACTATTTCTGTAGTTTTAGGTATTGATTTACAACCTCATCCTATTACTGCAATTTTTGGGCTACCAATGTTAGATTCTATTCATCTGTCCCATTCTGCCCATCGGCTGATTGCTTTTACCACATTAATTGCCAGAAGATCTATTTTATTTAAATGGAAAGACTCTAATCCTCCTACGACACTCCATTGGTACTCTGAAACGATATCATGTTTAAATTTAGAAAACATTAGGAGTGACATTGTTGAACCTTCGGTTAACTTTGATAGGACTTGGGTAAGCTTTATTCAATATTTTCACACGATATAAATTGTTCCCTCTCCAGCCGTTATAATATTTTTTTACCTTTATACGGTGGAACGGATTTGACGACAAACAGAGGTCTAAACTGTTGACTTTTTTTTTGCAGCCCAGATTCTGTTTTGTTTTGTTTTGCTTACTTTAGGTTAAGGGGGTTTGTTTTTTATTTATTTATTTATTAAATATTTAAAAAAATATATATACAAGTTCTCATTTAACCGTTTATCTATATTTACATAGAGACTTGGAGGTCTATACCCAATATGTATTTTGACACTGGATTAATATTTAGGTTAAATTTGTTGTTAATGTAATCCTGATCCCTATGTATTAATATCACTGTTATGTTTATCTTTTTTTTGTGAAAAATTAATAAAAAGATTTAAAAAGAAAGAAAGATTACAAATGTGAAAAAACAAAAAGATAGATGAAATATAATGTGGGGACATTAAGATTATCCTGTTTGAGATGAAAATTTGAAAAGCAGAATCTATCTATACATAACTTAAACTGATCTTGCGCTCTTCCGGTTTGCATGGTTTTTCTATTTGCGCAAATACGGTACATGATAGCACTACAATTTTTCGCCACCTTACTCACCATTCTCCTGTGCTCAAGTGCAACAAGTTTTGTTCTGATCGATGTTATAGTTTAAAGGTTATTAAGGTTTAAATATCTTTAAAACCGTGCATGCGCAGATTGGCCTCATCTCCTGCCAGTCAACACCACGCAGATTGGTCTCCTCTCCTGTCAGATCCTGGCCGACTGTGAGGACCGACTGTGAGGACCGACTGCGAGGCCGACTGCGAGGCCGACTGCTGCAACCTCGAGATCTTGGTGAGGTGAGGAGGGAGAGTGGGGTTATTGAGGGGGAGGAGGGAGTAGGGAAGGAGAGGGGGGGATGGGGAGGTGAGGAGGGAGAGTGGGGGATAGGGGGAGGTGAGGAGTGGGGGAGGTGGGCGATAGAGGGATAGGAGGGGTTAGGGAGGGGAAAGGGTTTATGGAGGGAGAGAGGGAGTGACTAAGGGTAGAGGAAATGAGAGGGAGGGAGAGGTGAGGGAGGGATTGGGGAGAAGAGGAGGAATGGAGAAAAATCCTGGGGAGGTTAGGAGGGAGAGTGGGGGATTGAGGGAGAGGAGGGGGTAGGGAGGAGTCGGGGAGGTAAGGAGGGAGAGTGGGGGAGGAGGGGGAATAGAGGGATAGGAGGGGGTAGGGAGGGAAGATGATTTATGGAGGGAGGGAGTGGCTGAGGGTTTGGGAAAGGAGAGGTATGGGAGGGATTGGGGATGGAAGGAGGAGAGGGGAAAGAAGAGGGAGGATGGAGAGGAGGGGAAGGGAGTGCTGGGGGATGAGGGGAAATGAGCCGTGCCTGCGCAGTTAGGGTCTATGGGTGAGTGGTGGAATATAGGGTTGGGGGAACTGGTTGCGTTGGGGGAACGGGTGAGTGGTGGAATATTGCGTTAGGGAACGGGTTGCATTGGGGGACCAGGCCTCCTGTGTGACTGGGATCCAACGGTCCCACTTAGTCCAGTATTGTATAAATTTAGATACTGCAGAATGATGTTGTACACTGGAATTTCAACTTCAAAGTGCTGGAAACACAGAAATTTGGCAAGTAATTATGGAAACAGAAGGAATATTAGTTTAGTTTAGTTTATTATTTTCATGTGTGTTTCCCCAATCTTTTCCTCTCATGATTTTGTACACCTCTACAAGATCACCCTTCATCCTTCTGCACTCCAAGGAATGGAATCCTAGCCTGCTCAACCCCCTATAGCTCAGGTCTTTGAGTCCTGGCAACATCCTCATAAATCTTCTCTGCAGTGTTTCCAGACTGACAACATCTTTCTTGTAGCATTGTGCCCAAAACTGAACACAATACTCCAAATGTAGCCAAATATTACTGCAATATGACTTCCCAAATTCTATACTCAATACTCTGACTGATGAAGTGCAAAAGCCTTTTTGACCACCATATCTAGCTATGAGCCTTCTGACCAACCGATCTAGATCCTGCTGCAATTTTTGACAACCATCTTCACTCTCTACAAAACCATCCACTTTTGTGTCATCTGCAAACTTGCTAATCATGCCATGTACATTCTCATCCAAATCATTGACATAGATGACAAACAGGCTTCCAGTCTGAAAAGTTACCTTCAACCATCGCCCTCTGCTTCGTTCCATGAAGCTAATTTTCTGTCCATTCAGTTATCTCTCCTTGGATCACATGTGCTCCAGAGCAGCCTACCATGTGGAATCCTTTTGAATGCTTTGCTGAAATCCATATATATAATGTCTACAGCTCTGTCCACATTAACCTTTTTGATCATATCTTCAAAAATCTCTTGTGGCTCTCCTCAAGGATAGCCATGCTAATTTTTAAGGAGATCTATTCAGTCCTTAGCCACCATTTTACTCTTAACATACCCATAGTATCTCTTGGGATTTATGAAATAAACTCTCATGGAATAAGTTCATCAGATGTTCAGATTTTTGTGGAACAGAAATACATAGCATCAGCACCTGTTTCACATTTCCTACTGGCACATTTAATGAAGTGCTTCATTAGGACCATTGTGATACAAAGAGAGACATTTCCACACTATTTCTGGTTTCCTTTGTTGACGTTCAAGAAATGCGTTGATTTTAAATTGTGTACATCTGCTGGTCCTGGACAAAGCACTGGTGTTTCGCCTAAAAAGCTGAAATAAAAAGAGAAAAATGTTGAAAACACTTAGCGGGTCAGTAGCATCTGTGCAATGAAAAGGACTAGTAATGGTTCTGGTGAATTCCTTCATCAAAACACAAAGAGATTTAGCACAATGTGTTTGATTGTACTCACGTATGGTACGATCTGCCTACATAGAACATAGAAGAGTACAGCACAGAAACAAGCCCTTCAGCCCACAATGTTTGTGCCAAATGTGATGCCAAGATAAACTAATCAAATCTAGCAGCAGGTGATTGTTATCCATCCATTCCCTTCATACCCATGTGCCTACCTTAAATCCTCTAAAATGCCACTGTTGTATTGGTCTCCACCATCACCCTTGGCAGGGTTTTCCAAGCACCTACCACTCTTGGTGTGAAGAAACTTGCTTTGACCATCTCTTTAAAATTTGCCCCCCATGTCACCTTAAAGCTAGACTTTGACATTTCCTGGGATAGTCTACAAACAAATGTTTTCACTGCATCTCTGTATATGTAACAGGCATAAACCAATACCAATACCAAAGCAAATGTAAGCCCAACCAAGATTCAACTCCTGTTGTAACTATTTCAAACAGTTACTTATAATCTGAAGTTATAAACAAATGGAAGGAGATGTGGGAATAATTAAAAAAAAACAGGAGATTTGCCTGACCCAGAGGTCTGGAAGCTGCCAATAAAGTTGGATTGGGTGGACACAAGAGAATGCTGATGTTGATTTACCAAAAAAAGGACACAAAGTGCTGGAGTAACTCAATGGGTGAGGCAGCATCTCTGGAAAACATGGATAGGTGATGTATCGGGTGGGACCTTTCTTCAGACTGAAGATGTTGGGCTGGGTGTCTGAAAGCACCCAGAATCTCATTGGTGAGAGGGTCAGGACCTTTCCTAAAACCTATTTTCTTAAGCTGGTTTTCAATAGTTGATAAGTACAATTTTCTTTTCTTTTTTAATTCCATCAGGCTTTTTAACTTGTATGGATGTTCTCTGGTGTGTATCCATTAACAGTCTGCGTGTGAACAGTCATGTCATGGATTTGCAAATAAAATAAGGAATGGGACTGGAAGGATGATGCATTTTGCTTCATGAGGGGTTTGCTGTGGCAGACAAGCTAACCCCTGAGAACGTGAAGGCTTTTCATTTCATGTTAGCAGCAATGTGTAATGGAGTACACAGAGCTCTGAGGATACAATCCATAACAAGCTTCACCTTTGGGAATCTGCTGCTCTGTAAAATCGGCGAGACTGTTTGTGCTGCTGACAGTCGTCTGCAGAGAGGGAGATGAACCCTGATGTTTGTGCAGAAACTGATGCCTCTGTGACTTGCTTCACACTTTGAATATTGCACATCAAATATTTGACCTTGAGGTGAACTGAATAGCAAAGGTTGCATGCCATTATGACTATCAACAACTGTAAACAATGCTGCGTTGAAGTTTAGGTCCAGGTTCACTACTGTCACATGGACCGAGGTACAGTGAAAAACTTTGTTTTGCATATTATCCAAACAGATTATTTAGTATTATACATAAATACAGTCATGTCAAACTCAAGTACCATAAATAGAGCAATGGGGAAGGAAGATACAAAGTACAGAATAAAGTTCTCAGCATTGTAATGCTCCAGTTACATAGACAAAGGCCAATGTCCACAATGGGGTAGGGGTAAATAGGACTAGCTTTTGAAAGCCTGATCACAGTAAGGAAGAAGAAGTTGGCTGGAATATGCGGTGTAACATTATTCCAGTGATGATTCCTATCTCTTATGTTGTCATAGATGGCTGGACTGTCATATGTTGATAGAATGGAGCGACTGGGCTTGTATACTCTGGAAATTAGAAGGATGAGAGGGAATCTTATTGAAACGTATAAGATTATTAAGGGAGTGGAAATGCTAGAGGCTGGAAACATGTTCCCAATGTTGGGGGAGTCTAGAACCAGGGGCCACATTTTAAGAATAAGTAGGCCATTTAGAACGGAGATGAGGAAAAACGTTTTCACCCAGAGAGTAGTGAATCTGTGGAATTCTCTGCCTCATGCGGCAGTGGAGGCCAATTCTTTGGATGCTCCCAAGAGAGGGTTAGATAGAGCTCGTAAAGATAGCGGAGTCAGGGGATATGGTGAGAAGACAGGAACGGAGTACTGAAGGTTGATTATCAGCCATGATGACTATGAATGGTGCTGCTGGCTCGAAGGGTCGAATGGCCTACTCCTGCACCTAATGTCTATTGTCTATTGTCTATTTTTCATGGGAGAGACCACGAAATTCCTGAAACCCTCAAGCGCAAAGATTGTTTTGACTTTTTCTCAGGGAATTACAAGCTCTTGCAATGAAGATACAGCATCTGCGTGAACACCATGTTTCTTGCAAACACTGCACAATTGGACATTGAAGCAATCATTTTCATTTCCAACGTTTTATTTGGTGCATGCCCAAGGATTTAGCAAGTGGCTGTGTAATGGGCTTGTCCCACTTAGGCGTCTTTTTAGGCGACTGCAGTCACCACATGTTCGCGGGTGATTGCTGGGTAGTAACCTTCATGGTCGTGAGGAGTTCCCACATTCTGGTAACTAGTCGCGGCCACATTATGGTCGCCATGAAGAGTAGCGAGAATTCTCGTGCCGTAGGTAGATCGCCAGGTGTTCCTAGTGGGTTGCCAGGAGGTCGAAGGTTCTCGTAGGTTGTAGCTGGTACTGACCGGTGAATTTCATTGGGTCATTGGGAAAAAACAGAAGCAGTAGTTTTCAGAACCAAGGATAACCGACCGGTAATGTTAATGTCCGCCGAGCTTCACAGCTGTGTATCTCTGGCTTCTTAAAATTTGCCTCCAATCCTTCACCACTCCTTTCTACACTCCTTCCCCACTCCTTCCCCACTCCTTCTCCACTCCTTCTCCACTCCTTCTCCACTCCTTCTCCACTCCTTCTCCACTCCTTCTCCACTCCTTCTCCACTCCTTCTCCACTCCTTCTCCACTCCTTCTCCACTCCTTCTCCACTCCTTCTCCAATCCTTCTCCAATCCTTCTCCCCCCTTCTCCCCCCTTCTCCCGCCTTCTCCCCCCTCAGGGCTGCCAATATTGCGTGAGAGTTGGGAGTGAGAAATTGCGAGAGACCACAACTGAGGGAGCATAGCGACCCGGGGGGTGGGGGGGGAGGGGAAGGTGTGGGAGAGGGGTGTCCCCCCTCCCATTGGTATGGAGCTTTGGCATTTTTCAGCTTGAAATAGTGCCATCTGGTGCATACTGTAGCGAGTCTTTTAACTTACACTTGAATGCAATATTTATGCTTTAAATTGGATTAGCTATGAATAAGGTTAGGCTAAATTACATTCCTAATTACATTCCACAGTAGAGCCAGGCTCTGATCAACAGGTGCAGCACATGAATGATCTCAGTGTATTCATGTATGGAAATCAGATTGTAATCAAGCACTTGGCCCCATGTTGTCCAACCTGGGTCTCACTGCACACCTGGTACTACTCCTGACCCTGACTCCAATTGCATGCCTTTTCTCATTCCTGACCCTGAGTCCAGCCTTACACCTGGCCCTCTATTCTACCCTGATCATAGCTGCTTACCTGCTTAGTTTCCCAGTGCTGAATACTCCCATTGTCCCATTGACTGCACATCTAGTACTATTCCAGACCTTGAATCTGGATGCACACTTGGCCTTGCTCCTAGTCCCTCTGCACTGACAATATGTCTGGCCCACACATAAAGCCCCATATCTGACCCCCTGGACTTAACATATTACGTTCAAGTCCACAGGTGCTTATCTAATGTGGTAATCTTTTATGGGGCACTTCACAGACCAAATTTTGTATAACAAAATTAGCTACATCCATTGTGTTTAAGAAGGAACTGCAGATGCTGGAAAATCGAAGGTACACAAAAATGCTGGAGAAACTCAGCGGGTGCAGCAGCATCTATGGAGCGAAGGAAATAGGCTGTTCTTCTATTCCTTGTTATCTAACATGCCAGTTACTTTGTCAAAGAAGACATCAATTGGTTGAACACAATTTCTCATCCATAAAATTATACTCACTCAGCTGTTACCATTTCCTTCATTTTCCTAACAAACTGTTCTGAAGTCATTTTCACCCCCAATATTTTCAGTATTTTGCTGTCTTCCTCATAGCTGGGACTTTTCCAAAATGCAAAGTCCAATAACTATATATTTAAGCAATAATATTCTATTTTAAGTGATCTTGAGAGTACATAATATTTTCTGTGGTATTCATAACAACAATGATAAAAAAAAGATCTTTGTTTTGATTGCACCTACCAACATGCATTTATTATTATATTACAGTAAATATCTACCGAGGGCAAATTTTTGTTCCAAGTGATTGAAATCCAAGTGAAGTTTAAATGGCATCAGAAAAATAGAACCTCCGGAATGGATGATATTCATTATGTGGTTGGTTGTAGTCAGTATCAGCACAATTACCATATTAAACTTTGAATCTTCAGATGTCCTGGTTCAAACTAAAACTAAAGACAAATAATAACCTCCTCACACATTCCCCTGCAAGTATCTCTGTCACTCCTTTAAAATATGCCCCTTCTTTGAACAAGCTATTAAACATCGCATCTGAATCAGTTTCCATCTGATTACACTCCTTGAGGATGTTCATCTACATGTTCAATTAATAAAACAATGAGTTTGGGGACATTTCTATTCAACCTGTCAAAGGAATTTGAGGGGGGTTGTTAGAAATAGTCAGTGAGGTAAACAAACATAATAGTTGAGTGGCAAATGACAATAGTGCTACCTTCCCAATATTTAACTGAAGGAAATAATGGGTTATCGGGGCTGTATGTTGTGACACCTTGCATATCATTTAAATATTACACTTATCCCATCCCCCTGGATATTCCGGATTAATAAATTAAAGTTTTGGCAACTAATTACAAATAAGGCTAATTACAAATCAATAACATTAGCCAACTCCGAAACACGAAGCGCTGAGCATTGGGATCCAGACATCACGGACAACTGGCCTCAGTTCTCCGCTCACATCTGGCAGTGCTCTCCATCTGAACCAGGGGCCATGGAGCGTTTTTGAAAGTGGGGGAGGTGAGCGATCACTGATCACTGGCCTTGGGGGTACCCAGTGAGGGAGTGGAGCAACTGAGTGGGGGGAGGGTGTGCCCCCTCCCACGGTAGGGATTTTTTGAAATTTGATGTATTAAAATCATGTTTTAGTGCATTGTAGAAGTATGATGTCAATATTTTTTGTTTTAAGTATTTTTAAGAGGTCACTTTTTAAGTGGTAACTTTTTCCAAACAAAGGGTGGTGGGTGTATGGAACAAGCTGCCAGAGGAGGTAGTTGAAGCAGGGACTATCCCAACATTTGAGAAACAGTTAGACTGATACACAGATAGGACAGGTTTGGAGGGATATGGACCAAAAGCAGATAGTGTAGCTGGGACATGTTGGCGGGGGTGGGCAAGTTGGGCCGAAGGACCTGTTTTCACACTGTATCACTCTGTGACTACATTATACCTCCACCATGCATGAATGCTTCAAAATCAAGTGGTTGAGTTTCATTGCCATATACAACTCTCTGGGTGAAGAAAGTTTGTCCTCATCTCAACCTAACTGGCCAACCTCTTATTCTTAAACTGTGACCCCAGGTTCTGAACTCCCCCAACATCGGGAACATTTTTCCTGCAGTTACAGTAAGTGAAAACCTAGCAGGAATGCAGGATGCTTTTTCCAACCACCCCTATTTGAAGGCCACTATCTTCCTCCGCTTCTACCCAGTGCTTGGTACCTACTTCCAGCAGCCACTGGTTGTCCTCCAGGATGCACCGAGCCGCAGCCTGGTCCATGCAAATTCGGCACAGAGACGCTTACGGCAGCGGCACAATGCTTCCGACTCCTCCGACGGCCTGGGACTCTTGCATTGAGGCTGCTCCATGGCCGATGCTGTAGCGAGCGACTCACCAGCCCGGCAAACACTCGCCAGCCCCGGCTCCCCGTCTGCATCTGCCCCCGCCGCTGCTTCAGCTTCCATCCCTCCCTCCGCCCCTCTCGCGGCCCATGCAGTTGATATTAGTTTTGAAATTCTTGTTGATCACAGAATTTCTCATGACAGAGCGTGAGAAATTCTGTGATCAGCGTGAGAGAGTGAGAGTTGGGCGAAATGCATGAGTCTCACGCTCAATGCGTGAGAGTTTGCAGCTCTTCCCCCTCTCATCCCCCCCCTCTCCCCCTCACCCCCCTCTTTTAACAGACTTACATGACCCTTCCCGTACAATGTGCTTTCACCATCTTAATTACAGCACCAACCTTCCCATTCATCATGGTGTGTGTCTGTATCACATTGGTATTGCACCGTGTGCATTTCACTCAGACAGTGCTCCTCCCACTTGCCCTGTCCCCCGCCTGGTGAAGGAAGCGATGTGTGTGTGCGAGTTCCACTCTGACAGTCGCTGTTACAGTTGCCGATTTTTCAGGCGACTGCCAGCGATTTGACAGTCGCCGGCAGTAGCCTGAAAAATGGCCTAAGTAGGACAGGCCCATTAGTCTTAGGTTTGTTACAAGATGTACAAGATAATGGACTGTTTTGCCAGTTATGGAAAACAGCTACATTCCTAGAGCTGGCATACAGTGGCCTCACAGTGCCAGAGACCCGGGATTAGTATAGTTTAGTTTATTATTGTCATGTGTACCGAGGTTCAATCCTGACCTGGGATGCTGTCTGTGTGGAGTGTGTTTGTTCTTCCTGTGACCGCGTGGGTTTCCTTCGGGTGCTCCAGTGTTCTTCCACATCCCAAAGGCATGGGAGTTTGTAGGTTAATTGGCATTTGTGAATTTTCCCTAGTGTGTAAGCGAGTGAAGAGAATAAAGTTGGATAAGATTAGTGCATGATTATTGCAAATGGGTGGTTAAAGATCAGCATGAATTTGATGGGCCCAAGTTCCTATTTACATGCTGTATCTTTCTCTCTTGTCTGTCACAAACTGTACTGAAAAGCTTTAAAACTTACAGGACCAATTTCAACATGCAATGACCCGACATGGTTTTGAGTGGCAAGTGAAGCTCATAGCTGGTCAGACTGTGTGACAGGTTAGACACAAGGAACTATAGATGCTGGTTTACAAACAAAAGACACAAAGTGCAGGAGTAACTCAACGGGTTAGTCAATATCTCTGGAGAACATGGATGGGTGTCGTTTGGGTCAAGACCCTTCTTTAGACTGATTGTTGTAACAGGGTGAAAGCTGGTAGACAGATGGGGCCGGGACAAAGCCTGGCAAGTGATAAGTGGATACAGACGAGGGGGATTTCATTGGCAGATGGTTGGACAAAGGCCAGAGATGAAAAGACAAAACATGGCGTGGATATAAGCAAAGAAGAGGTATGAAATGTGAAGCCAGAAGATGGGAAATAGGTGTAAGCGGATGGGCGAAGGGGAAAGGGGGGCAGGATTGTTGGACAAATAGGTGCGCATCTGTGGAGCAAAAGAGAGGGGGGGAATATAGGGTGAGGGTTGTTGTTTGCAATTTAGTTATCTAAAATTTCAGAATTTAATGTTCATTCCGTTGGATTGCAAGCTACCTAAGCAGAATATAAGGTACTGTTGCTACTCAGATCAAATTATGTTAAAATAAGAGTGTTTTCAAATATCCTCGTGTTAGTGAGTCAATGATGGGTTTCATCAATTTAAAATTAGTTTTGATTAGCACCATGGTTGACACAGATGCTGTTGGCCAAACGGCCTGATCCTGTACTGTTCTATGCTTTATGTACGAGTCCTCTATCTAGAATGAACAGACAGGTTTGGAGAACCACTGAATATTGCTGGAACATGGAACACATATTTGGCAGGATTTGTGCCTGGAAGGTCATGCTTGACTAATCTTCTTGAATTTTTCGAAGAGTTTACTAGGGAAATTGATGAGGGTAAAGCAGTGGATGTTGTCTATATGGACTTCAGTAAGGCCTTTGACAAGGTTGCTCATGGAAGGTTGGTTAAGAAGATTCAATTGTTGGGTATTAATGGTGGAGTAGCAAGATGGATTCAACAGTGGCTGAATGGGAGATGCCAGAGAGTAATGGTGGATGGCTGTTTGTCAGGTTGGAGGTTGGTGACTAGTGGGGTGCCTCAGGGGTCTGTGTTGGGTCCACTGTTGTTTGTCATGTACATCAATGATCTGGATGAAGGTGTGGAAAATTGGATTAGTAAGTATGCAGATGATACTAAGATAGGTGGTGTTGTGGATAATGAAGTAGATTTTCAAAGTCTACAGAGAGATTTAGGCCATTTGGAAGAGTGGGCTGAAAGATGGCAGATGGAGTTTAATGCTGACAAATGTGAGGTGCTACATCTCGGCAGGACAAATCAAAATAGGACGTACACGGTAAATGGTAGCGAATTGAGGAATGCAGTTGAACAGAGGGATCTAGGAATAACTGTGCATAGTTCCCTGAAGGTGGAATCTCATGTAGATAGGGTGGTAAAGAAAGCTTTTGGTGTGCTGGCCTTTATAAATCAGAGCATTGAATATAGAAGTTGGGATGTAATGTTAAAATTGTACAAGGCATTGGTGAGGCCAATTCTGGAGTATGGAGTACAATTTTGGTCGCCTAATTATAGGAAGGATGTCAACAAAATAGAGAGAGTACAGAGGAGATTTTCTAGAATGTTGCCTGGGTTTCAGCAACTAAGTTACAGAGAAAGGTTGAACAAGTTAGTTCTTTATTCTTTGGAGCGCAGAAGGTTAAGAGGGGACTTGATAGAGGTCTTTAAAATTATGAGCGGGTTAGACAGAGTGGACGTGGATAAGCTTTTCCCATTGAGAGTAGGGAAGATTCAAACAAGGGGACATGACTTGAGAATTAAGGGACAGAAGTTTAGGGGGAACATTAGGGGGAACTTCTTTACTCAGAGAGTGGTAGCTGTGTGGAATGAGCTTCCAGTGGAAGTGGTGGAGGGAGGTTCGATGTTATCCTTTAAAAATAGATTGGATGGGTATATGGACAGGAAAGGAATGGAGGGTTATGTTCTGAGTGCAGGTAGATGGGACTAGGGGGAAGTATTTATTTTTAATTAAAAAAAAAAAAAAAAAGTTCGGCACGGACTTGAAGGGCCGAGATGGCCTGTTTCCGTGCTGTTATGGTTATATGGCAGCACATGAACAATTATACATAAGAGATCTATTCACTCATGGAGACTGAGTCACACAAGCACATCATTTTACTTCCTACCAAACATAGGAATCTCTTAAATTACTCAAGAATAAGGTGATGAGATGCAAATTTTGATAAAGTCCAGTTAAATATTTGAAGTAGACAAGTGACGTGACAAGAGTGTGGCTTCGAAGCATTTGGTATAATAGTAAGATTAAACGAGAACTTACCAGTTTGAAGTTTGATCTTTATTTTATGAGGAGTTACGTTGAGGGATTACATGCCCTCCACTGCCACCCTCATAAAAGATCGAGCTGGTAGTTCTAGTCTTTATGTATCTTACTATCATAC
Organism: Malacoraja senta; assembly: GCA_038087875.1. Taxonomy (NCBI): domain Eukaryota; kingdom Metazoa; phylum Chordata; class Chondrichthyes; order Rajiformes; family Rajidae; genus Malacoraja; species Malacoraja senta. The sequence continues at coordinate 29,635,853 of CM075978.1, forward strand.
TTCAGTAATTGTGGTCTATGATTGTCACTCCGCTGCTTTGTAGATTGACGCGTGTGCGGCTGGACGGGTCTTCTTCACGTAGTCACTCACGTGACTCCGAAGTAAAATTTAATTTTGTATGGACAGTGTGGTTTTCTGTGGACAAACATATTTGGTTCTCTCATTTATCTATAAACAATTTTGTGTCAAAGCCCTGTCCCACGGTACGAGTTCATTCCAAGAGCTCTCCCGAGTTTGCCCTGATTCGAAATCGGAGATTTACGGTAATGGCCGCTCGTCGGTACTCGGGGCTCTCGTGGACATTTTTCAACATGTTGAAAAATCTTCACGTGTCTTCCTGTGCTTACCTGCCATTAGCGAGTCTTCCCGAGTACCTGCCATTAGCGTTATGAGCCGCTAAGAGACATCCCCGAGCTCCGACGTACCGGCTACATTCATTCTCCGTGCTTACCACAAGTTCGATTTGTGAAAACTCGAGAGAGCTCTTGGAATGAACTCGTACCATGGGACAGGGCTTTTAACCTGATGATGTTTGTTTCCACAGAGCCTTAAAAAGACAATCTTTTGAGCCTCACATGTATTTGCCAGTGAATAATAGTTTATGATTTAGGGTTAATTGATGAAGTTAAGACAGCTGTAAAGTGCTTTGGGACATCATGACAGAAATATGAAAAGTATCCTCTAAATGCAAATCCTTTTACTTTGAGTGATGTGAGGGGACCTCCTGGTGGTAATAATAGGCCAACTTGTGCAATTGAATGGATGTGTGCAAACAGCTGATTGAACAACTGTGATTCCAGGCAATTTGAGTTTCTATTCAATTTTGAGAAATAGTAGCTGACTATGACCATGATTTAGTTTTGAGAAAGATGTTAAACAATGACCGCAGTTTATTATGAAGGAATACACATACCCTTGCAAACTAAACACTCAGGGCGATCGACGATCCCACGATTGGGGCGGTTGAAGCTCCTGTGGCTAGGAGCTCCGGTATTTGGTCCCTAACCAAGGAACCGCGAGCTCCATGATGTTAATAGCAGTGGCTTAGCTTTTGCATGATGTTATAACTTTGATAAAACTTGCCAGGCTTTGTCCTGTCCCCACCTCTCTTCCAGCTTTCTTCCCCGTACTACAATCAGTCTGAAAGAAGTGTCCCAACCTAAATTATTGCCTATCATGTCCTCCATAGATGCTGGTTGACCCATTTAATTTACTCCGCATTTTGTGTCCTTTTTGGAAACCAGCTTCTGCAGTTCTTTGTGTCTCCAGCAACTGTTTTCTGTCCTGTCCTCTGGGGCTGACTTTACAGAGTTTGTACGTTCTCGCTGTGACCACATGGATTTGCTTCCAGGTGTTCCATATTCCTCTCACATCCCAAAGACGTGTAGGTCGGTAGATTAACCGGCTGCTGCAAATTACCACAAGGCTGCAGATGAGTGGTAGAATGAGTGGTAGAGTGGTAGAATAGAACAGATGACAATTTGGGCAGAATGAAATGGGATCAGTATAGAATTAGTGTAAATTAGCCGTCTTGACTATGTCTTGCCACTGGATCCAGATAGGCCGGGACGAGAGAGTGAGGCTGCCAATTTGCGCAACTCTCTCTCACTTTAATCCAAGCGCAAGTCATGACTTCAGGACCTGTACCGCCCAACTGGGCGAAGCAAGATCACCACAGGAGCGCATGCAGCTGCGAAGAAGCACATCGCAGAAACTCAGAGGAAACGCGCCGCTCGCAAGGCTCGAGCTCCTTCAACTTGTACTGCAGCACCCACCCAACTGGTTCCCATATGCAGGCGAGCCTTCCGGGCCCGGATCAGTCTCACCAGTCACCTCCGGACCCACAAACAAAAACACTGAAGTCATGGTCTTGTTCGACTACGAAGGACGAACAACAACAACAACAACAACAACAACAACAACAACAACAATAACAACAACAGAGTAAATGGTGTTTGATGGTTGGCATAGATTTGGTGAGCTGAAAGGGTTGTTTCTGCAACTTATGACTCTGTATGGCCTATTAGTTTCCTCCTGTGACAGAGCTCAGGATAGAATTACTGTTTGAGGAGTCTAATGTCTGATGTTCAAGCATGGTGGCCTGTTCAATGTTGCTGGCATAGAGTAACTGGGGCCTCAGTGCAGAGGATATCAGTCTGGGAGAGGATGTTGATGTTGGTTCATTAATCCTTCCCATGCCTAATGCATTATAATGATCACTGTCCTCTTACAGGCTTCTGAGATCTGCATTCCTACCCCAAGGCACAAGAAATATACCAGCAATGCTGAAATGTGTTATTTTTTTTGGAGATAAACTAAATAGAAATTAAAATAATTAAGCCGTAAAACAGAAAGATAGAGAGGAAGGAAAAACATTTCAGAATTGTGATTGCCCTTAATCATTTTGAACACGAATAAAAGTAACAGGTGTAATTAGGATGGCTCGTTTGCACAGCTGGTTGAGCTGCTGCCTCACAGCGCCAGAGACTTGAGTTCATTCCTGACCTCAGGTGCTGTCGGTATGGAATTTTCACGTTCTCTCTGTGAATTTTCACATTGTATTTGCTCCACCATCTTCTCCGATTAGTACCCAGTATCCAGTGAACCACGGGTGCAGAGTCCTGGCTGCAGCATGGGTTTTCTCGCCTAGGTGCTCCGGTTTCCTCCCACATCTCAAAGATTTGTGGATTTGACGGTTAATTGGCCTCTGTAAAGTGTCATTTGTGTGTGGTTGTGAAAGTGGGATAACATAGAACTAATGTGAGTGGACACAAAATGCTGGAGTAACTCAGCGGGTGAGGCAGCATCTATGGAGAGAAGGAATGGGCAATGTTTCAGGTCGAGACCCATCTTCAGACTAATGTGAACAGGTGATGGTTGGTTGGACCCAGTGCGACAAAGGGCCTGTTTCAATGCAGCATCTTGGAATTAGTGTTGATAATTCATTCAATTCGTTGATAATTATTGTCGATAAGGCTGGAAAGGGTCTTTCAGATCAAGTTGAGAAAGGAGAATTCCTGTTCAGTGTTTATAAGGACTGAAAGATAAAATTAAGCATGGTGGAACAAGGTTTTGTTCATGTGAGTGCAAATAGAGACATAACCTTTGAGCGGCACCTCCACACCTTGTGGGGGGGGGGTTGATTTGCAGAGGTGATTTACAGGGGCAAAATATTGGAATGACTACTTTACCACGGTAATTTTGGCAGAAGAGTAAGAAACATGTTTTATAGCAAATTTTGAAGACAATCAATGCAGTCATAGTGATACAGTATGGAAACAGGACCTTCAGCTCCAACTTGCCCACAACATGTCCCATCTGCACTAGTCCCGCCTGCCTGTGCTTGGTCCATATTCCTTCAAAACTTGTCCTATTCATGTACCTGTCTAACTGTTTCTTAATCTTTGGGATAGTAGTCTGAGCCTCAACTACCTCCTCTGGAAGCTTGTTCCATACACCCACCACCCTTTGTGTGAAAAAGTTACCCCTCAGATTCCTATTAAATCTTTTCCCCTTCACCTTGAACCTATGTCCTCTGGAGACTCTGTGCATCAACCTGATCTATTCCTCTCATGAATTTGTACACAGGACGCATCTTCATTCTGAAATATGCACTCTGTTTCTCTTTCCACTAATGCAGCCTATATTGGGTCGTAGAGTCATCCAACTCAGACCATTAAGTACCAATCCATCTAATCCCATTTAGCTTGATGGTAGATAAAATGCTGGAGAAACTCTGCGGGTGAGGCAGCATCTATGGAGCGAAGGATTAGGTGACGTTTCGGGTCGAGACCTTCTTCAGAATGATGTGGGTGTGGGGTGGGGGGGGGGGCGGGATGAAGAAAGGAAAATGCGGAGACAGTGGGCTGTGGGAGAGCTGGGGAGGGGAGGGGAAGGAGGGAGAAAGCAATGACTACCTGAAATTGGAGAAGTCAATGTTCATACTGCTGGGGTGTACACTACCCAAGCAAAATATGAGGTGCTGCTCCTCCAATTTGCGGTGGGACTCACTCTGGCCATGGAGGAGGCCCAGGACAGAAAGGTCGGATTTGGAATGAGAGGGGGAGTTGAAGTGCTGAGCCACCGGGAGATCAGGTTGGTTAATGTGAACTGAGTGGAGATGTTGGGCGAAGCGATCGCCAAGCCTGCGCTTGGTCTCACCGATGTAGAGCAGTTGACACCTAGAATAGCAGATGCAATAGATGAGGTTGGAGGAGGTGCAGGTGAACCTCTGCCTCACCTGGAAATACTACTTGGGTCCTTGGATGGAGTCGAGGGGGGAGGTAAAGTGACAAGTGTAGCATTTCCTGCGGTTGCAAGGGAAAGTACCAAGGGAGGGGGTGGGTAGGGACAAATTGACCATGGAATTATGGAGGAAGCGGTCTCTGTGGAAAGCCGAAAGGGGAGGAGACGGGAAGATATGGCCAGTGGTGGGATCCCGTTGGAGGTGACGAAAATGACGGAGGATTATCTGTTGTATGTGACGGCTGGTGGGGTGGAAGGTGAGGACAAGGGGAACTCTGCCCTTGTTAGGAGTGGGGGGATGGGGAGTGAGAGCGGAGCTCCGGGATATAGAAGAGGCCCTCGTGAGAGCCTCATCTATAGTCGAAGTGGAACCCCCATTCCCTAAAGAATGAGGACATCTCCGATGCTTTGGTTTGGAACACCTTATCCTGGGTGCAGATGCGGCGTAGACAGAGGAGTTGGGAGTAGGGGATAGAGTCCTTACAGGAAGCAGGGTGGGAAGAAGTGTAGTTCAGATAGCCATGGGAGTCAGTGGGTTTGTAGTAGATGTCGGTCAGTAGTCAGTCGGAAATGGTCCAGGTGAGTAGGGAGATGTCAGAAATGGTCCAGGTGAATTTGAGTGCCAGATGGAAGTTCGTGGTGAAATGGATGAAGTCAGTGAGTTCTGCATGGGTGCAGGAGATGGCACCAATGCAGTCATCAATGTAGCGGAGGTAGAGTTCGGGGATAGGGCCAAGGTACTCCTCGAACAAGGATTGTTCAACCAAAAGGTCTAAAGCAGGTAGATGTCCATGAGGGGGAGTCCAAGAGGAGGGGGTCCATTGGAGATGGGAGCAGCGGTCATCACTAGGGGTGAGGACTCCTTCCCATGGAAAAAACGCTTGGATGCGGAGGCGACGGTAGAAGAGCTCCACATCGTGACGAACACGGAACTCTTTGAGGTGGGGATGGAGGGGAACAAAGGTGAGGCCTCTGCTGAGTACAGACTGTTCGGTATCAGAGAGGGGGAGGTCAGGGGAGATGGTGAACATGCGGCAAGGATGGGGGTTGGGGCCGGAGGAAGGCAGGTGAGTGGACGGAGGCCGAGGTGATGTCTGGTAGGGAGGTGGTGGGTGGTCTTGAAGGATGGGGGTATGAGGACTATAGTGTGGGTGGGGAGTAGCTGGGGTCACATGGTACAAGGGGAAGGGAAAGACCCAGTAGAACCCCCACTAAGGTTCCCTGTGTTGGGGGGGGGGCACTAGGACCCAGCACAGTTAGACCCCGTGGTGTGAGAGTCTGCAGCGTGGAGACTTCAGGCCCCGTGCTGAGCCTAGAACTCAGGTAAGGCGACGGCTGCGGCTTGCTTGTGGGCAGTGGAGTGGCGAGGGTCCGTAGAGTCACTGGTGGAGGCCCACGGGGAGTGGAGTCTGAGTCAGCAGGCGAATCGTCGGAGGACAGTGAGGCGGCAAGGGTCGGTGGTTCCAGTGAGGTGGCGATAGTTGGCAGTCCCGGGGAGGCAGCGAGGGTCGGCGGTCCCAGTGAGGCGGCGATAGTCGGAGGTACCAGTGTGGCAGCGAGGTTTGGCGTCATCGGTGATCTCCCGGTGGCTCAGAACATCAACTCCCCCTCCCATTCCGAATCCGACCTTTCTGTCCTGGGCCTCCTGCATGGCCAGAGTGAGTCCGTCTGCAAATTGGACGGACTCATATTTTGCTTGGGTAGTTTACACCCCAGTGGTATGAACATTGACTTCTCCAATTTCAGGTAGTCCTTGCTTTCTCCCTCCTTCTCCTCCCCTTCCCAGCTCTCCCACAGCTTACTGTTTCCGCTTCTTCCTTTCTTTTTCCCACCCCTCCACCCCCACATCAGTCTGAAGAAGGGTCTCGAGCCGAAACGTAATCTATTCCTTCGCTCCATAGATGCTGCCTCACCCGCTGAGTTTCTCCAGCATTTTTGTCTACCTTCAATTTTTCCAGCATTTGCATTTCTTTCTTAACCATTTAGCTTGATCCATTGCCTACCATTTATTGATGATTCAGATGCTCATTTAATGCTCATATAGTCCTTGCTGCAGCTTTAATAGCCAGGGATATCAAAAGAGACCTAGTAAGGTCAGGCAAATGGGCAGTGTCAAGTTTATTGAAAATTTGAGTGAAGAACATTGTACAGATGAAGTACATGTGATGAAGATGGTGTCTTAGATGAACTGATGCAGATTGCTCATGTCATCCCAAAAGGCTGCTGGAAATTTTCTTGTCAGTCTACACTGAGTGAAAGGGAGTTCTGAATGAAGTGTATACTGTCATTGTCATATCAATTTTCTGTCCTGAGCCTCCTCCATTGTCAGAGTGAGGCCCAGCGCAAGTTGGACGAACAGCAACTCATATTTCGCTTGGGCAGCTTACACCCCAGCGGTATGAACATTGACTTCTCTAACTTCAAATAGCCCTTGCTTTCCCTCTCTCTCTATCCCCTTCCCCTTCCCAGTTCTGCCACCAGTCTTACTGTCTCTGACTACATTCTATCTCTATCCTGCCCACGCCCCTGACATCAGTCTGAAAAATCTCGACCCGAAAAGTCACCCATTCCTTCTCTCCAGAGATGCTGCCTGGCCCGCAGAGTTACTCCAGCATTTTGTGTCTACCATTATCATATCGATGAAGTATGAGCAAGAATTTGAGTGACATTGGTTAGATAGAGTCATAGAATCATAGAATACACAGGGCATTCAGCTAAACTCATCAATGCTGACCAAAATGCCCCATTTAAGCTAATCCCATTTGCACGTGTTTGGCCCATTTCCTTCAAAACCTCAGATGTCACAGGAAAACCTGAAGAGCAACCTGCCTTCCTTCAGACCCATTCAGGGGTAAGCATGAATATAAAATGGAGTGTAAAGTTGGAGAAAGAAGCAGTAAAGGTGAAACAAAGTTCCTTCTTCTGTTTGTTCCAAGGCAAGGATCTAAACTGATAGACCAGAACTGCCCACAGTGCTGTGTTCCTAGTAATTTCTGGTTTTATTGCAGTTTGCCATCATTTACAGTTGTTTGATCTTCATTTGTCTTCTATATATACAGTATGTCCATGTCAGACCAATAGACAAATCCTCTACTCACTGCCTTCACATTAATGAACTGGTGATCAATGGTCAGTGGACTCGGGAGAGCCGAAGGGCCTGTTTTCATGCTGTATTTCTAAAGTAAACTAAACTAAACTATGCCTGCATACTGTCCAATTAATTTTTCTGTAACTTTACTATATAGTTCCTTTGGTAAAAACTTCCCTGCATCCCTGTTTTATGCACTTTTTAAATTTGAAACCCACTAGATTTAAGTTTATTATTATCACGTGTGCCAAGGTACAACGAAAAGGTTTGTTCTGCATATGTACCTGTAAATACACTCAAGTCAAATCAAGTATAATCGGTAGAGCAGAGGGGAAGATACAGAGGCCCTTCGGCCCACCGAGTCCGCACCGAAAGCGATCCCCACACATTAAACCTATCCTACACACACTAGGGACAAACCTTGGAGAAAATCCATGCGGTCACGGGGAGAACATACAAACTCCGTACAGACAGCACCCGTAGTCGGGATCGGGCCCAGGTCTCTGTCGCTGTGAGGCAGAACTCTACCGCTACGCCTCTGTGCCGCCCTGTTTGTACTGTATTTTTAGAGATACAGCATGTAAACAGATTCTTTGGGCCACTGAGACCACACCGACCACCCATTCATACTAGTTCCATGTTATCCCATTTTCTCGTCCGTTCCCAACACATGTGGCCTTTTTTTACAGAGACCAATGAACCTATAATCCCGCTTATCTTTGGGATGTGGGAGGAAACCAGAGCATCCGGATGAAACTTACGTAGTCACCGGCAAACTCTGCACAGACAGTACCCAAGGTCAGGATTGCACCCAGATCTCTGGCACTGTAAGACAGGAGCAGCACTACCCACTGTTCCACTGTGCTGCTCCTGTCTTCCACTTTCACAGCTACTAGACATGCCTTTTTATTCGGAATGTATTTGAAAGCATTACTGTTGTTCTCTTGTACTCATGTTTACACCTCAGAGTTGCTGCAGTTAATTGTGGGCTTCTCAGGCTCATTTTAACAAGGCAGTGATGGAGTCATTCAATGACCCCTTGAGAGTATCATTGAATGGCTGTGAATCTTCACCATCCCATCCTTGATATCAGAGTAATGTGTTTGCTCAGTTCGTTCTTAACCTCCAATTCCATTGCAGACACATGGTGAAACATGAAGAGCTCAAACAATCTGTGTTTGAGGGCTCATCGTAAACGGCTTCTTAAACTTTACATGTACTTTGTTTCTCTTTCAACATCTGCTGCCTGATATGCATTATAGAGCCATCAAGCACAAAAACAGGGTGACCAAGAAGTACCTATACATCTAATCCCACACAGCAGTGCTTGATCCATTGCCTTCCATGCCTTAATGATTCGGATGTTCATTTAGCTACTCCTTAAATGTGTGTGTGTCTCTGCTCCATCAGCATTTCAGGTTAATACTCAGCATCCAGTGAAGTTCAGGCACAGATTCCTTACCATAACTTCAATAGACTATTTCGATTTTGTTGTTGTTATTTATTCCTGTTATTTATTCCTACTTATGTCTTTACTTGTCCGGAACAAATAAATAAATAAATTAATAAATATATAAATAAACAGATAAACAAATAAACAGATAAATAAATAAATAAATAAATAAATAGATAAATAAATGAATAAATAGCAAGGGACACCAAAGGAAAACCTAGCAAACTCAAGTAACTCAGTGGGTCAGGCCGCATCTCTGGAGGGAATGGATAGGCATAGCTTCCCAACCCGAAACGTTGCCTATCCATGTCATCCAGATATGCTGCCTGACTTGTTGTGTTATTCCAGCACTTTGTGTCATTTATCTAGTTAATTGCCTTGTGAAAGAACTATATTTATCAGCACCATGAAAATAATTCAAACATTTTCAAATTGATTATGAAGTAAATGCTGATCAATATGTAAAATCTTACAATTGATTGTTAAAAGAGATGAAAAGAAATATATGTGAACTGTGCGATCAAAGAAAAAACATTCAAAAGAAATATCAGGTTCATCAGCATCGAAATGAAGGTTAAGGCCGTGTCTTACCTGTTTGCGGTCATCGGCGGTGAAGCGCGGCGTCGCCGGTAGCGAGGACCGCGCGGCAACGGCGAGAGCGTCGAGCCTATCCACCGGAGCGCCGCACGGATGTTGCGCGGGGGCCGAGTTAATTCAAACACGGCGGGTCCCACGTGCTTGCGGTAAGTAAAAAAAGGGCGGGCCGACTGCGATGACGTCGGCCCCCCGCACGTGACTCACCAGCGGCGGCTGTGGCGGCGGCCATCCTGATCGCGGCGCTGTAGCGGTGGCTGTGCCTGCGGCCGCGCAGCACACGTGCCTCACTGGCAGCGGCACGTGCGTCACTGGCGGAGGCTGTGGCAGAGGAGGTTTGATGCACGGCGCTCGACCCACACTGGCGGCGCCCGTGCGAGCGGCCGTGCGCACTCGTGCATCACTGGTGGAGGTTGTGCGGTGAGTATAGTGTTTTCGACATTATCGATTTTATTTTTGCACCGCGCGGTGTTGGGAACACCGTCGCTCGGCCCGGGAATTGTTCTTTCTCACGAGTGCGCGGTCTATGGCGGCAGATTCTTCCCGTTTCGCCGCCAATGACCGCAGATTCGTGAGACAGACCTTTTAATATTTGCAGTTTACCCTATTGACACAATTGTATCGATGAGAGTCAACAAGTCCATTCTCAGGATTAAAGCCCCTGTCCCACTTTCACGACCTAATTGGCGACTTGTGCCGAGTTTGCCCTTGACTCATACTCGCAGCATGGTCGCCACGAGGTCGTAGGTCGTAGGAGGTCTTCGTAACTCTTCCTCATGCTCGTCTGTGGTCTCCGTGTACTCGTGGCCTGAAGTAGGTCGCGCCGTTTTTTCCAGCCTGATAAAAAATGTCCACGAGTAAAAAAAAGGTCGGCATGGAAAAAAATTGATACTTGTTACTCGTAGGTAGGTCGTAGATACGTCGTAGTAAGTCGTGATGGTAGTCGTAGGTAGTCGTAGGTAGTCGTAGGTAGTCGTAGGTCGGTAACTGGCCCGAGAAAAAATGCAAACATGACCTCATTTTATCATGTGATCATTTTCCACTCGTAGTTAGTCATAGTTGGTCTTAGGTGTGGAAGACTGAGGTCGAGGGGGTCGTAGGAGGTCGTAGACATAGTCGTAGGAGGTCATAGACATAGTCGTAGGAGGTCATAGACATAGTCGTAGGAGGTCGTAGACATAGACGTAGGAGGTCATAGACATAGTCGTAGGAGGTCGTAGACATAGTCGTAGGAGGTCGTAGACATAGTCGTAGGAGGTTGTAGACATAGACGTAGGAGGTCGTAGACATAGTCGTAGGAGGTCGTAGACATAGACGTAGGAGGTCGTAGACATAGACGTAGAAGGTCGTAGGAGGTCTTTTACTTTGGCGAGTCAACACGACCTTGACTTTTGTTTCAACTCGTCTAGGGTTTTCTTAACTCGTGGATTAGGTAGTCCAAGTGGGGCAGCCCATAACTAGGACTTCCTCAGTGGGTAAAACTGACCTTTGTTCCCTCACGGAACAAGAGAGGGGAAGGAAAGTAAAATGTTTTCAATGTTTTAGCACATGAGTGCCATTGCTGCTTGCGTTGTCACTGGTAGAGCTGCTGCCCCACAGCACCAGAGACCCTAACCTCGGGTGCTGTCGGTGTGGAGTATGCATGTTCTCCTTGTGACCACATGGGTTTTCTCTGGGTGCTCTGGTTTCTTCACGCATCCCAATGGCGTGCAGGTTTGCAGGTTAATTGGCCTCTGTAAAATTGACCCAAATGTGTCGGATGAAAATGCGGGATAACATAGAACTAGTGTGAATGGTAATCGATGGGCGATGTGGACTCAGTGCGTCGAAGGGTCTGTTTCCATGCTGTATCTCTGAAACTAAACAAAAACCTCATTTAACCCTTAGTTCTGTAAACTTTGTTCTAACTGGTAATATTCTTAAAGATAGAGGACTGATTTTGAAAAAGCAGAGAAGAGGAGATTATTTTGGTGAAGAGGAGATTGCTTCACTGACAGGGACAAGTGCTTCATGGTGAGTTGGTACAGGCACAGCTGCTATTGAAAGCAATCTGTGTAAGGAACAGCTCACAGTTTGTCCTTACCTAATGCACGTGAAATCAAACCTAATTTGTGCAGCTTGCAGATATTTATGTTGCTGGAAGTAAATAAATAGCATTTCTTTAATAGTGAAGTGAAAATAGCAGATGCTTACGGAAGAAATTTTACTTTTACCTCATTTTTCCATCTTTCTCTCCCCTACTACAATCGAAACATCATTTTCAAAACCCGAAACATCACCAGTCCATTCCATCCTGTCTGTCCCACTGGATTACTCCAGCATTTTGTGTTTTGCTCAAGATTCCCCAACATTTGCTGTTAGTTGTGTCTCCATTTATTGCCAATTCTTAACAGTCCTTTGAGAAAATGGCGGTGAGCAGCCTTCTTGGACTGCTGCAGTCCTTTTGGTGAAATTATTCATAGCGCCTTGTTGGAGGCAAATTCCAAGATTTAGACCTAGCAAAGGTGAAAAAGCAGTGATCCATTTCCAAGACAGAATGGTGAGCAACGTGTAAGTGTATCTCACTTGTATGCATCTTTGTCCTTAGCATTAGATGTTGAGGGTTGGGAAGTGGTATCGAGAAAGTTGCTTACTGCTACCAGTACAGCACTAAACAATTATCTCTACTTCAGTAAAACCTACTGTCCAGGACAAAAAGAGGTTCCAGGATCAGTAATTAAGCATTTATTTGTGGAGCCAGGGAAGGTAGGAGTACCCCAAATTAACCTCTCACCCACCAAAACTAGCTTAGTAGTAGAAGACAGAGCGTCAAAGTGTAGAGTTGTTATTTGGATTGGAGGCCTGTGACCAGTGTTGTGCTGCATGGATCAGTGCATTTGTTTTCCTGTTGTTTGTCATCTATATTTATGATTTGAAAGAATGATATTGCATTTTGGAAAATTACATAAGGGCATACAGTACATAGACAGTAAATGCCATAGCCCTGGAGAGTGATGTAGAACAGAAATACCATGATACATTGGTACATAATTCCCTTAGAGTGTTAAGTTTAGTATTGTTTAGTTTATTGTCACGTGTACCGAAGTACAATGAAAAGCTTTTGTTGCATGCTGACCAGTCAGCGGAAAGACTACATGATTATAATTGAACTATCCACAGTGCACAGATGTAGGAAATAATGCTTTGTGCAAGATAAAGTTCAGATAGTCCGAGTGTCTCCAGTGAGGTAGATAGTAGCTCAGGACCGCTCTCTAGTTGTTCATAGGATGGTTCAGTTGCCTGATGGGGTGGGAGATTGCAACCTTCACGTGGTCCACCCTGTTTCGACTAATGTAATCAACCCGACGTGCACAAACAAGATCAAATGGAACAAGTTGACCTACAACTTTACGCTGTGCATGCCATACACAAGAAGAAATTGCCTGATAACAGCTGGTAAGAGACTGTCCCTAAATCTGGAGGTGTGTATTTTCACATTTCTGTACCTCTTGCCTGATGGGAGAGGGGAGACGAGGGAGTGACCGGGGTGAGACTCGTCCTTGATTGCTAGTGACTTGGCTTAGTCAGCATGAAGTTTAAATGGGGTTTGTTCCTGTGCCGTACTGTTCTATGTTGTATGTTCACTTGCTTTTCGGCTCGGATATGTATGTGAAGTTAGAGTATCTCCAGCAATGGATTATTTTCACACCCAATATTTCAGGAGTCCTCAAGAATATTTCCCTGTCTCCTTCATCTGCTCCAATTTTAGGCGGGCCCATGGTGACAATATATTCAGATATATAGAGCAGCTTTTATATGTACACTGCTGACTTTCATTCCATGTCATCACCCTCTCCATCAAACCTTCTCTTTCCCAGCTTTGACATTTACAATCAATGACAATTTCTCCGTCAATCAGACACAGAGTAAATCAAAGCCATTTTCTTCAGACTCCATCACAACAATCATTACCCCTTGCAACTGATTCTATTCACTCCCCCTCTCCCCGACAGCTACTGAAGTCCAAACTATCTTGTTAATTCCCTTAGCACTCTCTTTGACCTTGCCTTGATTTTTCAATCCCAAATACCATGTCATAGAACATAGAACAGTACAACACAGGAACAGGCCTTTTGGCCCACAATGTCTATGCCGAACATAATGTCAAGATAAACTAATCACCACTATTGTATATGCCCCCACCACCGCCCCAGGCAATGTATTTCAGATGCCCACCACTCCGTGTAAAAAAAAGGGAATGTAGGTAGAAGTTACTTAAAATGAAAGAATTTAATGTTCATACTGCTGGTTTGTAAGCTACCCAAGCGAAAATATGAGATGCTGTCCCACCAGTTTGTGTGTTACCTCTCTCTGGCAATGGTGGATGGGGATGGGAATGCAGAGTTGAAATGGTTGGCAATGGGGAGATGTTAAAATGGTTGGAGGAAAAGCACCTCATAATTCACCTGGGTAGCTTGTAACCCAGCGGAATGAGCATTGAATTCTCTAATTTTAAGAAACTTCTACCTGCACTCCCCTCCCCTCACCGCTCCCCTCTCCCCTCTCCCCCCTTGTCCCCCTTCCACCTCATTCGTTTTTTAACCAGTTCCACAGTTCAGCACATTGTATCCCTCCTGAGATCACACCTCCCCTAGCCAACAATGGGCCTACCAGGGCACCACGCAAGCCAAGGTGATTTGTGGCCAGCCCTGATTTGTCCTGGCCTTTTCTCACCTCTAGCTCTTAACCTCCACACCTCCACACCCCTCCCCTCCACCTCCTACTTTCAGTCTGAAGGAGGGTCCCGACCCCAAACGTCACCTATCCTTTTTCTCCAGAGATGCTGCCTGACCCATTGAATTACTCCAGCACTCTGTGTCTATCTTTGGTATAAACCAGCATATGCAAAACTGTACTAAAGATGGGTGATGGGTGGTTGCTAGAGAATGCCATTGCTCTGGGCAGCCTGCTTGTGAGCTGGTGCATTATACTTAGAGAATGTTGGGGACTTGCACCCAAATATTTCAGATGTTTCCAGACAAACACATCATTCCTGTATTTGCAGAGTGTTGAAGGAGTATGGAGATGCAGTCTCGGGTGAGTGACTTTGGTTCCATAGGAAACACTCCTGTTGTACTCTGCAAAATAATACAGTGCATTCAGAAAAGTATTCAGACCCCTTCACTTTTTCCACATTTTGTTACGTTACAGCCTTATTCTAAAATGGATTATATTCATTTTTTTTTATCATCTATCTACACACAATACCCTATAATAAAAAAATGAAAACAGGTTTTTAGAAATGTTTGCAAATTAAAAATAAATTACTGAAATATCACATTTACATAAGTATTCAGACCTAGAACTAGCACGTAGCCAAAAGATGGGTAAAACTTCATTTCAGCAAATGGGTGCTAGACTGAAACAAGCGACTGTAGAGGCTCGGGACAAACCAATAGTTGAGTACGCTTTTCTGAGGCCCGATACACAGGCTCGGGCAAGCCAGTTAGATAATCTGGGGCCTGTCTATCATCCGTTTGCGCCAAGCCAAGGAGACCAGAGAGTTGGATTTGGACAAAGACAATTTGACAATGGAAAGAGAATTGGGAGGTAATAATGTTTCACAATGGAAATATGTTAACACAAAAGAAAATCCTGCAGATGAAGCTTCTAGAGAACTGACAGCAAACCACTTCTTAAGAAATAAGAGATGGATCAATGAACTAGAGTCTATTTGTAAGACAGACAGAGATTGGCCACTACACTCAGTACTTTGTTGAGGCACCTTTGGCAGGGATTACATCCTCAAGTCTTCTTGGGTATGATGCTACAAGCTTGGTACACCTGTATTTGGGTAATTTCTCCTATTTTTTTCTGCAGATTCTCTCAAGCTCTGTCAGGTTGGATGGGGAGCATCAATGCACAGCTATTTTCAGGTCCATCCAGAGATGTTCGATCGGGTTCAAGTCCGAGCTCTGGCTGGGCCACTCAAGGACATTCACAGACTTGTCACAAAGCCACTCCAGCATTGTCTTGGCTGTGTGCGTAGGGTCGTTGTCCTGTTGGAAGGTGAACCTTCGCCCCAGTCTGAGGTCCAGAACGCTCTGGAGCAGGTTTTCATCAAGGATCTCTCCGTACTTTGCACCGTTCATCTTTCCCTCGATCCTGAATAGTCTCCCTGTTCCTGCCGCTGAAAGACATCCCCACAGCATGATGCTGCCACCACCATGCTTCACTGTAGGTATGGTATTGGCCAGGTGATGAGCAGTGCCTGGTTTCCTCCAGACGTGACGCTTGGCATTGAGGCTAGAGTTCAATCTTGGTTTCATCAGACCAAAGAATCTTGTTTCTCATGCCAAGCGGGCTGTCATGTGCCTTTTATTGAGGAGTGGCTTCCGTTTGGCCACTCTAGCATAAAGGCCTGATTGATGGAGTGCTGCAGATATAGTTCTCCTTCTGGAAGGTCCTCCCATCTCCACAGATGAACTCTGGAGCTCTGTCAGGGTGACCATCAGGTTCTTGGTCACCACCCTGACCAAGGCCCTTCTCCCCCGATTGCTCAGTTTCCGGCGGCCCGCTCTATGAAGAGTCCTGGTGGGTCCAAAGTTATTCCATTTAAGAATGACGGAGGCCACTGTGCTCTTTGGGACCTGCAATGTTGCAGAAATTGTTTTATACCCTTCCCCAGATCCGTGTCTCAACACAATCTTGTCAAAGAGGTCTACGGACAATTTACAAAAAACAATTAACCTTCATGCCACACGTCTTCGGATGTGGGAGGAAACCGGACACATGGAGGAAACACATGCGGTCACAGAGAGAATGTGCAAACTCCGCACAGACAGCACCAATGTCAAGGTCGAACTGGGGTCTCTGGTGCTGAGACAGCAGCTCTACCAGCTGCACCACTGAGCCACCCATTGACAAGAACAGTTAATGCTGACCCATAAAGAAATGTTAATGGTAGTTTCCAAATGATTTTTTTCTGATCTCAGGGAGATGACATCAATACATCACACAGTTTATCTTGAAGCAACATGAAATGTCTCATTGTGAGATGGAATGGGCGACGTTTCAGGTCATGGCCCTTCTTCAGACCCGATGTCTCGACCCAAAATGTCAACCATTCTTTCTCTCCAGAGATGCTGCCTGTCCCGCTGAGTTACTGCAGTTTATTTTGTCTATCTTCGGTTTAAACCAGCACCCGCAGTTCCTTCCTATGCATAACATGTCTTCTGTTGTTCTCGGGTCTGCAGAAATGCAGCTAAGGGATCCAACATTGGGCACGCTATGTATGCAGCACGGAGAGGTAGAGTCTGTTTCAGGGGGAAAATAATCTGTCCTTTTCTCAGAGCCAACATTAACCACCTTGCGCATCAAATCACATTGATACAGTACTGAAGTTATTCTCAATATCACAGCCAGAGGCAGGCGCACTGCAGTTCAAATCCACTGCTCACATGGAATGTAAAGTGGTGGCTTTCTTATGTTATCCAAATGCTGATTTGAGATGCTTAGGGAAAATGATCCTGATATAAGATCAAATACACTTTGCAAACTGTGAGATCTTTATGTCTGCTTCATAATAATCCTTTTAGCTCTTTCATTGCTGGAGAGGCTTGAAAACAACAACTTGTATTTATGGAGCATCTCAATGTGGTAATGTTATTAGTACAAATGTGTGGATGTAGGCTTGACATAAAAATATTTTTAGATGTTGTTATCATATAAAGGTGAAGTTTGTAAACAAAATGGAAACATGTTTCTCCTCAGATTGTTTTCTCTGGTACACCAGAGGTTGAGAGGAAAAATCAATGCATTTATGAGAGGCATAGATGGGATAGACAGTCAAAACCTTTCCCAAGGGTGGAAGAGATTCAAGAAAGTTTATTGTCATGTGTCCCAGATAGGACAATGAAATTCTTGCTTTGCTTCAGCACAACAGAATATAGTAGGCATAAATAAATCCAGAACAGATCAGTGTGACCATATATTATTGAATATATATATACACACATAAATAATCAGATAAAGTGCAATGGGCTATTAATGTTCAGAGTTTTGTTTGAGTTGAGTTTAATAACCTGATAGCTGTGGGGAAGCAGCTATTCCTGAACCTGGATGTTGCAGATTTCATGCTCCTATACCTTCTACCTGAAGGCAGCGGGGAGATGAGTGAGTGGCCAGGATGGTGTGGATCCTTGATGATGCTGGCAGCCTTTTTGAGGCAGCGACTGCGACAGATCCCAAAGGACAAAGGACAAAGGACATTTATTATCACATACACCAATTGGTGTAGTGAAATTTGACTTGCCATTGCAGCACACGAATAAAGTTAAGACACAACATCTAAGAATTTAACAGTAAACATAAAAACATCCCCCCACAATGGTTCCCACTGTGGGGGAAGGCAGCAAAGTCCAGTCCCATCCCCAGTTCACCCATAGTTGGGGCCTATTGAGGCCTCTGCAGTTGCTGCTACGGCAGCCCGATGCCTCAGGCCCTCTCGCCGGATGATGAAG